>OY856382.1:13801517-15006874 GCA_963693495.1 Malacosoma neustria | reverse complement strand
AATAAAATTAATATTGTCATACACAATTAAAATCACTATTAGTTCTTATTTTTTGATCTTCAGTGTAGAACATTTTTAAACTAGATATTGAATATAGAAAATCATTTAAGTGAACCCATCTTTATTTAGATTATGGAATGTATTCGCACACATGGAGCTCAGATATCTATTTCTAGCTTCGCACCAGCTGTAAGAATGAGTCATCGTCACATTCGCTAACTTTATACTATAGGCTAACTGTGATCGTTTCTTTGCCTGTATTCGACTTTAAAATATATATGCAAAATTATTATGAGATTTAAAATACAGAAGCTGCTACTTTTTAACCCCTTATTGCATGAATTATGAAGGAGATGACGAAAAAATTTTTTTTTACTAAAAACGTCTTTTATTTGTAATATATAAACAATCTAAAGAGGAAAAAAAAAATTTGTGTATTTATTTTAGAAATTACTACACGAAGCCATATATGGCATCGTATGCATTATAGTGAAACTGTACTGATCCATATATGGCTTCGTATACATTAAATAAAAAATGAATTTATGTTTTATGGAAATCTTTGAAACAATTTCTGTTATCATTGTAGCATAAATTAACGTTACATTTCCCACATTTGGTAAACGAACGGAATTTTGAATAGTTCTGACAAATTTGTCGACTTGATTTCGTCCACTCGGGGAAATGATCCACGTTATCTGAGCGTACAGAATCTAGTGGTAAGTCTTGATGCCTGGATGGAGTTTTTCGTGCTTTTTTATTCGGTACGGGCGAGTCCAGCAAGCTGGTTGGAGTGGCGGCTCGACTTGTTGGGGTACCGAGTAGGATACGCGTAGGACAACCACGTTTTTTAGCCTCCGGACACAAAGGACTTTCGGCTCGGCTAGTTGGAGTTTGCCAGATCGTCGTCATTTAAGAAACCATCGCCTGGAATAAAATTTACATGCTTGGAAGCACCATAGAAGCGAGAAGGGTCCATTGCTGCAAAGGGAAAAAACTAATCTAAATGCATGCGAAGCCATATATGACCCATAATGTTTTTAACTAAAATGCATACGAAGCCAAATATGGCAATACCAAAAGAAGGCTCAAAAACAAACAAAAAACACAAAAAAGCCGAACTATTTCTTGTAAAAGTATATGTAAACTTTGTATTTTGAAATTCTACGGATTTTTACTTACCGTTTTATTGCTATTTTCACACTCATAAAATTAACACTAATTAATTGCACTCTAACGGACGGCCGCGTTGAACATATCCTCCAATATTATGACTGATTGCACTTACCATGGATAACAAAAAATACGTTCCGTTAAAGGAAGAAACTACATATGCAGATTTAACGTTGGTTGCGAAAAAACAATATTTTAATTAATAAAAAAAAATCATTAACTTTTAAAGCCATATATGGCGTTGTATGCGGTAAGGGGTTAAATAAATTAAATATAAATATTATTTATTTATTTATATAAACATGAAATACAATTTTAAACATAAAATACATATAGCACAACAGTTTATGTACAAATAACTTTCTTGTCTAGAGAAGATCACACTGGCCCCTGAACTAGTGAATACTGTATCTCAGTGATTCAGTATTCCTAACTCCAAGTGCGCATTACCATTATATTAACAATTAATTAATATACAGTAGTTAAATGAGATATAGCAGTAAAAATTATTATTAATACTAAAATAAAATATTTATGAAATAAAGAGGGAAAGAAAAATATACATTAACTGAAACAATGATTATATGTGAATAAATAAATGTATGTAAGTTATATATAAGTAAGATCTCTCCTGACTCTTGATAAATCAGCTCATACAAATAATCACTCAAAACTTTTTTACACCTACCAATGGGAAGTGTGTTTAATTTAATTACTTTGCTAATTTCATTATATAATTTTGGGGCCCAGATAATCCGCGAATTTCTGCCCAAATGATGTTTTGCAGCGTGGAATGTTATAAACAAGGTCTTGTCTTCGCTTTATTATACGATTAGGTGGTTTCACGTGGATATTCAAAATGGCTGATTTTATAAACATTTTTCTCATCGACAAGACTTTATTTTCTTTATAGAGAAAAGTAGTAGGATATAAAAAAACCTGTATAGGTCATCACTTTTAGTAAAGATCTTTGGGCTCATTCGATAACTAACATTGTGGTTTTTGATATACCACCTCAAGATAATATTCCGTAGTTTAGTAGTGACTGACATAGTGACTGACATCAGAAATACTGAACAATAACTTAGGGGGACAATCATTTCTTAGTGTTTTAAATATACATATAAATTTTCTTATTCTGTTAGTAGTTTTAATGACGTGATTTTTCCAATTTAAATTTTTGTCTAATACAACGCCGAGGTATTTGATACTATTGACACAATCAATAGAGTACCAATTAAAATTCAAATTTGTAGGTTTTCCACATATGTGCGATTTTATATTATTTTCATTATTAGTAATTTAGTACTATCTCATTGACAATTTAATTAAATTTATATGCGCTATACGCTATATATGATACTGAAGAAATGGTGCCGAGAAATTGGGTATTTGAAGAAAAAATATTATTGATTTTTTTATGTATTTTAAAACTTTATTATTAATAATATTGACATGTAATGTAAAAACTTAAAAAAAATTGAATTAATTATAAACAATTAAAAATTGATGAAATTTAAATAAAAATCACGTGACTATAAACGCGCCATGATTGGTCACCATAGTTGTGACGTCATAATGTTATAGCTATTCAATAACAGTACAGCGTTAAAGGCTATTTATTACACGTGACTAGACAATAATATTGAAAATTTAGTTTAGTTCCGATTAGCTTTGTGTGATAAAGGATTTATTAAGGCAAAGTCTGATAATATTCCTGATGTTGATACATATATTTATGATAACCAATTTAAAAAAAATGACATTCGGTTTAATTCTACTGAAGTTCGAGGTGCCAGGCATCAAGATAAGTCTGTTAAAAAATATTATAATAAATGAAAATATTTAAGTATTTATTATATTATAATTTTCTTTTTGGGATTATCACGGTGCACTGCTTGAAACAATTTATTTCGACATGTGTCATCTTGGGGAACATTATAATCATTTTGTCAGGAGTTGTTTTTGTAGTATTCGTACATATAGTACAAAACAAGGACGATAACTTTTTAGGTTCGACATTTTTAATATAAATTTAAATATTTAACAATGACAACAAAATTAAATAGATCAAAACACTGTATTTATTATTTTTCTATCAACTCTAATGAGTGAAAACTAACATTATGATGTCACACACCCGCTCGGGTTTGTTCGGGAGTTATCGGCGTGCCTTCGGTACTGGATTCAAAAATTCATTTTTATTTTGAAATAACTTTTGAATTATTGCAAAAAAAAAAAAAATAAAAATAGTTTTGTTATAAAACTTATATATGATCTTTTCATTTATCACAAAAAAAATTTTTTTTTCAAATACCCAATTGGAATTCTTTGATACTTGGTATTTGGGTCGACCCATAGTATCGGACGCATCAAGCGTAGATATTTTAGCGGCTTCCAATTTCTACACATGAACCTAGTAGCCGAAACACCTGCCTTACAAAAGGAGAAAACATGAGCATGATGAGCATTTAGTAAAACTTATCAAACTATGACAGAGCTCTTATTGGCTGGTTTATAACATGAGCCACAGATAAATATTGCCAATTAGGGCGTAATGCAGCTAAACCAATATTTAAGAGACAATATTAGTTTTTATCAAATTAAAAAAGAAGGAACGAAGATAGTTATATGCGACAATGATACTTAAATGGTAGCGAATGCAATCTGCACAGTTAAATTGGATATCCTTCAGTTCACTGCACGCACCCGATATCTGCGTTGATCGACATTTTTTCCGCAGAAACTTGTATTCACTACACCAGACGTGCCTTCATTGTTTAAAATAAATTAACTAAATATATACTTTATTTCACAATCGCAGTATAACCATGGCTCCGATTCTCACCATGCATACTCGTACATCTCTCGGGTAGTATTTCTCATATATCGTACAGAAAAAATATTTTTTTATGTTTATGATTTGTGTTGTTTTTATTATTTTTGTTGTTATTATTGTTGTTGTTGTCACTTAATGTGGGAGGGTTGTGATCATTTTCCCTCACGAGGACCAGTCGGCTTGAGGGAGGTTGATATATTTTTGTTTCAATGCTGCCAGTTTCTTTGGTTAGTTTTGGTTTCCGTTTCCCGATTCCTAATTGTTATTGTTTTTCTGTAATAGATATAGTAGAAATAGAGTGGGATGTACACCGCATCTCATCGAAAGCATTCGTTCTTTTTGTCTTGATTGAAGATACAGTCTGATGTTTTTTCGGTTGGTTATTATAGGCAAAGGTTGTAGCAGATGGTTCTCTTTTTCTCTTATCTTGGCTGTAGAGAAGAATATTAGTGACCCACGGAGCCGCAAACTTGGAGAGGCCTACTATCAGTAGTGACGACGAAAATAGTTTCAAAAAACCAGCGGCAAACGTTGATAACAAAATAATTATGCCTACCTATCCTCTTGGGTGAATATAATTATTGATACGCAAGATGGATGCATGGATCCCAGTTTAAGAAACTTAATAAGTTACTACATGAAACTGTCATTATAATTTATTATATTGCGTAGAAAGTAGTAAATATTGCATACTATAATGGAAACTGACGTATTACTATATTGCTAATTTAAACATTAAAACATTTCATATATTTAAAGTAAATATTATGTCAAGAAAAAATCATTATCTGTAATATTCCTTTTCTTATCTCACATTATATGGGTTCAGCAAAAAATGTTCTTTCCTTCCACTCTTCTTTTCTCCACTGTTAGTCGTTATTTCAACATTCACACCCTTTTTCGCTATATTATCTTTTACGTAATCTAATCTTTGATATATTCCTTTTATGCATCCATTCACTTTCATTTCAATCATTTCCCTTGTTATATGACATTTTCTTTTCTTTCGCATTATATAGCCATACCACGCTAGTCAAAATACATTAGTAAAAATAAAGAGTGATAATTCTTTATTTTTTTCATCATTCGCGTTACTTTCACTTTCTTTAATTGCATATTCATTTCTAATTGCATCAATTTTTGTAATCCAAACATATCAAGTCAGGTCATGTACAACCATCTCAGCATTCAAACCTCCACAGCACGTAACTTTCTTTCATTATTCTTCTTCATCCCAGCATTTATTTCAATCCATATAATTCGAGAGAGGTCACGAATAGTTCCTGAGACATTTTATTCATTTCATATCATCCATGCTGCATTTAAATTTTTCAAATCACGGTCTATCTCTCCGTTGCCCTGGAGTAATGATCTGCAGAGTCGAAAAGTGAAGCAAGTTAGCAGGAACTCACTAAGTTAATCGGGATAATGTCTGACGTAATTATATTATCATGTCATGTATAAAAATATTCGACCGCATAATTTTTTAGTGAAAGGTAGTTTTCAATAACAATTTCCACAAGCTACCTAAGCTAAGTGAAAAATACATAAAGACTTTTGGAATGGTAATGGAGCCATAGCTCCATTTAGTTTATATTTTAGTCCGCAAAGGTGTTTCAAACCTAATTTATTTTATAGTCTGACCATAATGGCCACCATGGGTTGAACTCGTCCAAATTAACTTTTGATCTTGCATTGTGGTGTTGAACATTTAGTTAAATAAGTAACAAAAGACAGTTGATGTAAAATATTCTCTCTACAATTGCAAAAGATGTAGTTCATTCTATTTTTATTTCTTATCTCTTCTTCTTCTTCCTGCACTTATCGTAAACTATATGAGGTTGGTACAACATTTTCTTTCCAACCACTCTCTCTATTAGTTATCTCAAAATTCACATCTTTTTTCACCATATCATCTTTTACACAATAATTTCTTTGATTGACCTCTCCTGTATCCA
Source organism: Malacosoma neustria (assembly GCA_963693495.1). Taxonomy (NCBI): domain Eukaryota; kingdom Metazoa; phylum Arthropoda; class Insecta; order Lepidoptera; family Lasiocampidae; genus Malacosoma; species Malacosoma neustria. Next base: position 15,000,904 of record OY856382.1, on the reverse strand, counting down.
TCAAGTCTTTCTTTCTGGGAGCTATTATCGAAATTTATTCGTGGAATATATTTGGTTCGATTACGCATTTACGGAAATTAGGTCAATCGAGTTCCATTACGTCTGCTTTCTCACACTATTGTTTCGTGGTATTGTGAAGACTCATGTGGTTTGTTTTAATTTATGGAAAGCATATCTGGATTTAGTATTTTATTTATAAAATACAATTACAATAATCTTAATGAAAAATACAGATTTCGTTAATCACAATACATTGTCAAAAAAAGTTATACTATTGCGTCGTTCCCTTCCATGACAGTTCTTCTTTTTCAGAATAGATGTAGGACAATAGGTAATAAATAAGGAAATAAATTTGGTTAAGGGCGACTGCCATCAAAGCAATCCCGATTGGAAAATGAACGGCGTCGTATCTTTGCTGATTGCAAATAGCTTATAAGGAAATTCAAGAAGTAACGAAAATATGTTCATATCATACATACATATATGCTCCATTATACTTAGGTTGCATTGGAAGCTTGTCTTGCTTGATTTCGGATCCCAAGATACAATATATAACTTTTATAGGGCTTAACTTCTACTTGTGTTTTTAAAAAAGAGCAGAATAAGTGATTTTCATAGTGTTGACTGCCGTTGAAGTCCAAACCCCGAAAAAGAAACTGAACAGTTGTTTTGCTATATATGAACTAGTAAAATTGTTCATAGGCGCCTTTTACGACTCACTAGATAAGTGCTAGTCCTGTTCTTATTTCTGACCAGGAACACATTTCTAATATGTATGTTTGTAACTAGGTCATTTGCCCAGCTTATTTTTAACACGCTTGTATATTAGTTTGGTATGTATCTATGTAACGGAATCTTTGAACGTGATTTTCACCCCTTTCAAAACTTTGCACAGTTAATAAGGACCGATGACAATGCAATAATTGTATAGTTATCTTTACCAGAATCTTCAGTATATAAAATATCATTGAGGATTAATGATTTTTTTGCACGCTTTATATTAATTCGGGCAATCGAGTCCCTTAAAAATATCGTGACATTAATTTTTTCGTCATTGATTTATTCTTATGTCAAGAATTGTTTTTTACTTTTTAGTTTGATTAATTATAAAAGCGTATCTTTTAGTTTTTTAAACTATATTTTTACAAAGAAATGTTAACAACGCACAAATACAGTATCGATCGATAAAACTAATCCGAAATATGTGACGAATGATATGAATCTGCAAAGTAAAATTGGCTATATATGTTTTATGTTCAAATCTTGTTTTATATAAATGAGCTTTTTGTCTTGAGGGCTCGACCCAGTTCTATTGTAAAAGGCATTTATTACTTCTTACATATGATTCGGATATATTGAACGGAGCTGCGATCGACTTTCTATGCATTATCTTCGATTTATGTAATTCGATAACTTGAGACGATTTAGATTTTACAGATTTTATATAACATATGTTTTTTTGTTTTTATCATCATAGTAGCGTTAAATCTCGGTTGCAACCCAAACCTTTGCTTAGGTTCCTGGGGTCCGCTTTCTGATTTTTTATCTACACTTAGCACGATCTTTGGCGTCCCCGGTAGTGAGTCCTTTGGCACGCATATCATCCTTTACGACTTCGAGAAAGCATTTTTGGGTCTAACTCTCCTGCCAGGGGTGACATGGTTAGACATTTTTCACGTAGATAGCCAGTTGCCGTAAAACGTGATTATATCAACGAAGGCAACACTCCTGCAATTTATCCGCAATGTCACGGTCATGAAGACCTTCACGAATGCGATAATTCTTATTCCCATATGAAAGGTCATTCTCAATTTTCGTAATATGAAAATAAGTAAATCCCCAATATTTAACTTGGATGTTATTCAATATTTGCAAATTAGCAAGCCATCAGAAATTAGTTAATTAAAAAAATATTACCTTACATATCATAACTATCCGAAGTATCCGAAGTTTGCATTTTACAGCTCGTGACTTCAGCACGATCAAAACCATGGTCGTTTATCGTTCGGTACCTCTTGGTGACTCTTCTTTTTCTGATCAAGAAGAAACAAGATAATAATTAAAACAAATATAGTTAATTTTGTTTTTAACATGATGACTACCTTCCTAACCTGGAAACCGAATTTTTATTATTATTATGCTATTAAAAGTCGCAATTTTTCGGGCTTCCCGATCGATACAGCAAAAATATTCACAATCAACTTTAAGTATATTAAAACAAAACCTTTGTACCCCTTTTTACATAAATTAAGATGACGGAGGAATGTGAAATTTAGTACATTCAATGACTTATGAACCCTCAACAGCGTAAGGGTTATGGTATATGGCTATGAAGTGTATATAGTTCGGATGTAACTAAATTTAAAAGAAAGTAAAAGGCAATTAGTATTCAAAAGTGCACTTAAAACTTAATCATTCTAATTTGAATAAACATAGAAAAACGTGATTCCCGTTAAAATTTCTACGTAGCCAATAGTAATGTCTTTTTAAAATGCTTTAATAACACTCGAACAAACTTTTTGAAACAAAACGTGAACAACTTCAACCTTGGGACATCGAATTAATAATTATGAAAATGTCAAAACTTTTCAAAATGTATGCCTTGGGCGACATTTGAGTGTTTCGTCGAGATATTTGAGACCCTTCCTTTTGACAAAATTATAAAATTTATATTAAAAAAAATTACAAGCTCAGGTTTTTTGTTGTTTTTCTGTTCGTTAGTCATTGAGTTATAAAATTTAGGATGAAAATTAATTAAGTCAATGGGTGATAACAATTACACTTTGGAACACTTTCCTATGAAGCCATAAAAAGCGAGAAATTAACTAACTTTTTTGCTAGTTTACAGCAAAAGAAAGCTGAATGATGTCATTTATGACAAGAACAAGAATTATGAACTTAGAAATGGTAAAAATCAAATTTCACTGATCCATTTAATTAATTTATGGCATCTTGGGCATTTGATAGGAGGAAGCTTTATTGTTTAATCTGTCCTCCTGTCGCGACAGGCAGTCGCGATATTCCATATATTATATGTAAATACATAGATGTATACAGTCAGCTACGTGCCTGTTGCCACAGCGAGAGCGCTTCTGTGGTAGCTAAGTTAATTCTAGACTGTTATATTCTAACTCAGTAGCAAGTACGAACATGTGTCGTCTTAAAGATAATTTGTTCAGATAACTATTACCGATTCTCGTTGGTTAGGTGAGCTCACCGATTTTAATACCTAGAAACCAAACACCAATATATGTAATACCTATTCCACCAGTCGTCAAAGTGTAGAGCTGCTTGGAGAAAAATGGGTATTAGTGGATGACATGCCAACCGAAGTTCCTTCAAAGAGTCCAATAAAGAAACAAAATATAAAAGATTTTTTGAAGTTAGCAAAAACTCCAATTAAAACACAAAAAGCTGTTATAGAACATCGCTCTTTTGTTTTAACAAGTAAAGATTGGCAAGCTGTAGAACTAGAAAAATAACAAAAAAGGTTGAAAGAGATACAAGAAAAGGAGAACAAACGAATAGCAAGACTAGAAAAAGCCAAAGAGAAACGCTCACTCATGGAAAAAAAACAAACTGAAACTATAAATGAAAAGATCAAAGCTAAAAATTTAAATTTAATTAAGAAAAGTAAACTGAATTCTGATAGGATCAAATCAAAAATTGTTATCCAATCAAACGTCTTAATTAAACCTGCAAATAGAATCTCAAGTGATATGGAAGAAAAAAGAGAATATACAAAGAAAATAAAAAAAGAAACTATGAACGAAGTTAAATCTGCAAATATTACTGCCCTGAAGAAAATAAAAAACAGACCAATTTTAGATGCAGTGACCTTTAAAGAATCGGAACAAGTACAGATGGTAAAAAAAGAATTAAAGAAATGACTAATTTTAGATGAACTAGAACCTCCGAACATAACTTTCCGAGATTCAAGAGAAACCGGAAAAGATAAGAAGATAAAAGTAAATAGATTGAGACCAATGACAGATGAAGAAGTGTTAAAAATGTTGGAAGATGATTAGGTGAGATTATTAATGGTTCTAGGCACGTAGGTGTGTGCCTACATTGGTAGATATAACTGCCAATCGTTATACCAAATTCACTGTGCCATTAATTATACTTCAGTGCCAATGATTGTGCAACAAGATAGAATAAGTTTTATGTTACTTTTTAAGCAATAAAGCAATTTTTTTAAAGTACCAATGTGTATCATCATAATCTATGCTTATATACCTTTTATCTGATAAATATTATATATATAAAAAATATTATTATAACAAAGAATTTACTACATATATATTGAAGATCATCTTAGAGTGCCAATCACTGTACTGTTTACCCTACAAGGGTAATAGGTACTTTAATATTACAGGAAGGAGAGGAAAAAGGGCAAACCGTCTTCTAAGAAGAGGATTATGAATAAGGAAGCACTTGTGAGTGTTCAATTTGTATTTCGTCCTGTCGTGGTGTTCATGTGCGAAGCAGATTAAGCCAATTAAATAATTAAGATTGTTCAGGAACAAAGGTCAACTCGAATAATTTTTTATATAATTTTTATAATCATTACTAACTGGTCATAATATATATAAATTATAATATACAACACACGATACGGCGACAACTCCATTCTATCTTCAGTTCAATTGTTCTCGTCTCGAGTTTTGAGATCTTAGTGAAATTTATAGTCACAATTTCCAATTTATGGCATTTTCAGTATTTGAAAGTAAGAGGGTCATTGTTCCATCTTTCCATTCCATAGCTTGAAGTCTTGACTCTTGCGATGTTGTTAAAATCCATAGTCACAATTTCCACAAACTTTGAACAAATAATGTGCGAATTTCAATTTTTTTTTAAACAAAGCGGTGTAATCGATTTTCCTTTGCGGTCCCAAATGATAAAAAAGTTTGTTGGCTAAAGGGTTCAGTTGTTCGGATTTGATTAGCTTTACGGTTGGCAAAGCCCAGGATAAGTGAGGTGAACAGGTAAGGGTTGGACGGTTTCGTAAATATCTTATTTAACATTTTGCTCGCGAAATTGGTGTTTTTGTATTATGACGCCTCCTGTTTTGGGAAGAACTTTGATATTACTAAACTTGGATTACATATATTAACTGCAAGGATGCTTGTTATACTTGATCTACAACTGGAAAGAAAATATTGTAAAAAAACCATACTAACATATATTTAAAAATTCATAACTTTTTTCTTTCTTCCTTTCTTGATCTGAGCCATTCCTTAAAGGGAACCAGAAAAATAATATAATTGTATAGGTATATTGTATTATTTTGTATTTTATATTTTGGATTAGATTGTCTTAGATTATATTCTACTTACTATATATTTATGTACACTTATTCAAATTAAAGTTATATGAATTATGTATATTTATACACCAAAGAAAAATATGTTAGTCATATATAAGTTTTACCTATAAGACTGTCACAGAATATAATATTTATTTTATTTTATATCTACCAGTGATATCAATGTACAGATTTCATAATACTCTATAGTATTATTTTATTGCTAGGGGCATTGCTAATACGCTGCTAGCCACATAGTGTCAGTATTATTTCTCCACCCTTGCATAGATAAATAGATAGTATATATCAAATAGATAATCATATAACTTGTGCTGAAGCTAAATAACAGAAAAACCTCATAGGTTTCCCAGAGAGTATTTTTAGGGAATAGACGTATTACTACCCTAGGATATAAAATGTAGTAAACTTTAGAAACTACCACTGTGTGATAAAGAAGTCTAATAATATGACAGCCCTTTTTGAAGTATTAGAATAGATATGTGTATATATAATGATTTTCCCAAACTCCGTTTCTGGAGCAAAAATAGATACGGGAGTTCCAAAAGTCGTAAAATAAATTTGTGTGGCATCAAATGTTACCTATTAAGGAGAATTTTGATTGGCAGTCTTTAACGATTTGTATCGCCTATTAAAACTTATTTTGTTTGCTCTTAGATCATTAATCTGTGGTAGCGCGCGCCAAGAATACCTCGGAGTGAAAACACGCTCCATTTCGTTTCAAAATACGAGGAATTTGTACGATCTGTTGATTTTTTTGTGACTTCTTCTTTATTTGTGATATTTTCAAAAAGTAATACTTTATGGTGCCTGGAAGCTTGGTAGTGTTACACTCGGAGACAATTTTTGAGGTCCCGGGTTCGAATCTTACAAAAGTATGTATAAGCCGATTCCCGCCTTTTATCTGTGCAGGGGCAGAGAAAGAATACTGACCTCTGGGGCCGGGGTCGGCCTGTCGTAAAAGGCGACAAAACAACCCACCCTAGCTACGTGGTAGGGCCCCAAGTCCGTCTGGATAGCGACCACCTTTGGTCTTAAGTATGCCGTCATAATAACCTTGTGTTCTGTTCCATCCATAGGTGACGGTAACTGCTAAGTTCTAAGAGGACCTGTCTGCTGTTATACAGCAATAAAAAAAAATGTGCATTATAGCATAATTGTTATGCACTGACAGCGAAGTCAATCATCTTGAAGAAACCTAAATACCGAAACCGCCTTGGACAAGTGTGGCGGGTATACTGTTCTGTCCCTCTAATCTCTAGGTTCGAGCCCAGCTTTGGGACGCTATAGGCTGTCATTATTAATACCCTGCGGCCAATATCATTGATTTTAAGTTAAATTCAGTAAGACTTCATACGTTGACAATTTTTTTTCTATTTATAACCACCTCTGGGACACAAAATCTTTAGCATGTCGAAACCCCTGCGAAGGTGACGCGTTTCGTTCTTGTCACGAGTCTGAGTGTTTATGTTTAATATTTATACATATATTCATAAAAAAAAACTAAATAAGTATTATATAAGTTATCTAGTAACAATAACTATTATGTTATAGGTAATGACAAAGTAGGTAACAGAGCTATTGAGCTTTGTTGCTCACTTTGAAACTAGATGGCACTGTATGAATTGTCGCATTACTTTTAATCACAGTAAAGATGTCGGGAATCGCAGGTATGTCGCCTTCGTTGGTATGGCCATGTTTTACGGCAACTTGCTACTTATGTGGGAAACAAATGTTTCTCCATGCCGCCTCCGCCGGGTAGGGGTAGAACCAAAAAGTGGATTCATGCTCATACTAAGGATGCTGAAGATCGTACGAAGAGAAGAAAAAAGAATCGAAATCAGATACCGAGCACCGAAGCGGAAGTTTAGTTTTAAATGGTGATGAAGGATATCGACAAGGAATCCCTGATTTCGAATGATAGCTTCGTAATCAACTAGATTGAAACGCTAAGGAGAAAAAATTATATAGAATATTGGACTGAGATGATGATATTCCCTCTGTGGGAAGAAGACTCGTTGTGTATTTAACTGAAATACGAATGCGAACAATAAAACCAGACTAAGTCTGTGAATCAACTCTATCATTCGTATCTGCCTACAGTTAGGTATTACAGTAGGTGTAAACACTCTCTAGGTGCTCTCATGGGTTTCGGATGGAGGGCGCATGTCGAGAGGTTGCATTTTTTGTGAATCCAAAACGAGCTTATCGCTTCGCGTTGTAGCGTAGTGCGTATTTTTTCCTTGTAGAGAACAAAGAGTATTTTTCTCTTCCAAAGCCTATTGAACAAATAAAAACCATTAATCTTAGTGGAATATTATATAAATGAATGCTTTTTATGTGAAAAGTAAACACCACACACCGTTACATTGCTAGCTTTTTACTCCGTATTTAAAGAAATATATTTTGTTACCTTAATAAATAAAACTCGAAGTTATGCAAGATTCATATAAAATTCGAATAGCAGCTCAGTTATGGCTGCAGTCGACGTAAATTTGTAAAATGCTAGTTTCGTTTACAAAGTCCGCCGCAGTTTATGCTCCAAACTGGGAGTCATATTGAAAATATTTTACCCTCCACGTCTGGTAACGTCGTTTTATGACTAAAAGCTAGTTTTTCAATTATTAAATTACAAATTGTGTTGGCTTTGCTACCGTGATTCCAATCCTCTATATATTCCATATTGATATTTAAAAGAGCATTTGAATTTGTCTTTTAGGGTATGTTTTTAATGAAATTATGGGATTACTGTGTCCGGGGAACTGTTTTTGCGCTCGACTTTGCTCTTATTTGTAAATGTTTACTATCTATGGACTTACCGTCACAAAAAATCATGAAAACCAAAACGGACTATTAAGTAAAGAGTTCTGCAACTGATAAATAGTTGTTCATATATCCATATAAAAATTTCGTCACGCGCGAAGTACAAGCAATGGCTATGATGACATTTTTCGTCATGGAAATTTACCGTAATATTTTGAACACTTCCATTTTTAATGCGTTTAATTAATTTTTTCTACATTAGACTTGTTTAATTTATATATTATACTAGCCGAACACACCCGCTCTGCAAGGCGAATAACACGCAAAAGTGAATCTAAAAAAATGGAAAAGAGTCAAACGAATCCAAAAAATATATAATCTATAACCATCTAAGGAAAAATCCGCGTCAAATGGTAGTCCTAGTCCGATATATTTAGTAGCTTTGTTGTGATGGTGCGTCAAAGGATCCCCATTTTCCTTATATATGTATAGATGTTTTAAAATATTTTGTCAAAGTAAGTACAATCAATAAGTTAAAGACTATTTCTTTTTATTACTTGAGGTGTGATGATGTGATTGTACTTTTAATTATTAAGAAAAAAATTAATGAAAAAAAAATGAAATGAGTTGAATAAAAGTTTATTCCCTGGTTTACAGGTTAAATAATAAGAAATAGCTTAATTCTCCAATAAAAAGTAAAACGTTGATATGGTTACGCTTTAAGGAAACAACCTACTTTTATTGGGATTATGAATAATCACCATAGCCAAATTTTGAGAGTAGACCCAAGAATTGCACTTGAAAATTATGAAGATTTGATAAAAAATGTTGGGAATCGGATCCTAAAAATGCATATTAATTTTATTATTGGGCGATATTATATAATCTATCAAAGAAATATATTTGTACAGTTAGCCACTAGGGCTTAAATAGGTAAATTTAATGTGTTTCATTTAAATTCAACCAACTTTTTCTACAGAATTTTCATTTATACAATTCTCTATAGAGTAATAAACTATACTAAACCTCGCAACATACTGACCGTTTTTCCACTATGTAGCAACTGTGTAATAAAATGTAGAACTCAATACGAAACGTAAATCCCCGAAATATTTCACTGTATGGAAAACGAGCTAAGATTGTCTACAGGGGAAACGTTATTTGGTGTCGAAGAACGATTTTATAATACACTAGCGGCCCGTCCCGGCTTCGCACGGGTATTTAACAAAAAATTAAAAATTAAACCCTTCTATTTTTTTTCGGTCTCGGGGAAAAACCCCTCTTGTCGGGTTCCCCCGGCCCGGGGGGACCAAGGGATATATAAGGGACTCCGGAAAAGATGTTCGACCATCCGACTACCCACTAAAAAACCCCGCTGTTCTCCTATCCCCTACGCCCGGGCCCACGGATATATGGCCTGCCGATCTCGTGGCCCGGGCCGGCGCCGGCCCACGCTTTGTCTTAAAGCGGGCCCCTTCTAAAGTGCTGGCGCCAGGGGGTCAGGGTTTCGTCCCCCCGGCGCTCTCTTGTAACAACTCTAGGAGTTGAGGGGGGCTGCGGAACAGCACGCGGCCTTCTCCCTCGCGGCAATAGTGCGGGCGGCGGATCCTCCCCCGAGGGGCCACCCGCGGCCGCTTTCTACGGCAGCCGGAGATCGTTGCCCGCCCTCCGGTGCCGACGACGCGGCCTACGTTGGCGGGAGGGGAGTGCGGTGGCGGACTCCCGCTCCCGTTCCGCCGCCTCCCTTGCAGACACTACTGCCTCGCAAAAGGAGGCGACGGCCGTCCATCGAGGATCGCCCCCGACCATGGACAGAACCAGGGCCGGGAGCGACAGATCCGCGGCCAATTCCGGACGGGACTCGCATCCTCGTCGCGTGCTAGTCAGGCGTGGGTACGACTACCAGACGACACTCCAGAAAAAGCAGAGTCGCCTGACGTCGTAGTCGGCCCAGCAAGACCAACCGACAGCGAGGATGCAATTCCCGCCCCGGGAACACTCTCTGTGCAGGCGCAGTCGAAATAGGCATGGTTTCGACTACCAAATTAGGTCCCAGGGTAGAACCCGGGACCCCAATCAGTATTCGCAACCATCCCACCGGGGACCACGCCACGAACAGAGAGCTAAGTTGGAAAGGATGTAAGAGGTAGACGGAAAGAAAGGTAGGACTCTGTCGCCTCGAACGGAGAGGGGAGTGAAGCGACGGATGCTCGGGCACCTCGGGTACGCACACCCGTGCACTCCTACATTATTGGAGTTTTAGTAAGGATCCCTAATTTTTTTGAAAATATAATATAGCCTATGTCACCCGGGGATAGTGTAGCTTCCTAACAATAAAAGAATTTTTTAAATCAGGTCAGTAGTTTCGGAGCCTATTCAAAGCAAACAAACAAACAAACAAACAAACAATCAAATCTTTCCTCTTTATAATAGTAGTATAGATTAGGGTTTTAATTTTATTACATGGTTCTGTATTTCAAGTCCTTTTTGAACTTTATGTCATCATCAGATCGTTAAAACAAGATTAAACTGTCCTTCTTAGTGCTCAACGGATTAAAAAGAACCTTGATTGATATTCTTACTACTTTCTCAAAAGAAAACACTGTGCCCGACAATCGTCTATTTTTTGTTTGTTAAATTACATATTTTCTCCTGACACTAGGGAGTCAGAACTCGTTGATAGCCATTTATCTTACTCATTCTAAATTATTCTAATCTTTTATTATTATTATTATCTTTTTGATTTTAGTATATTACCTCACACTGATTAGTGAATATTCACTATGTACTTAGTATGTATATATTGTTCTATTTCATTATAAGTTCTTACTTATTTCTCTTAATTACTATATTTGCTATTTTCTCGCAAAATTTCATGAACTCAGTCCGGTGTGCCTTTTAATCAGCTCATTTATATTTTCGGATATTATTTAATATAGTCCACTATCTGGTGGATTGAATATGTAAGCAACCTGCTTAGGCTTCACTGGGGTGGCTATAGCGTTGGCTTAGGATCACTAGAATAGCTTCTTTAAAATTAATTCTTTTGATTTTGCTATCGATTGAGAAGAAGCTAAAATAAAAATATATTATTTTAAATATATTTAATTTGATTTCGATTTCTGCAGATATGTGTGTGTTTATCCAGAAAATACTTCTATCTAATCTTATATTAGTATATATTATATCAAATATTATAACATAAATAACACTGAATATTTGCTTGCAACCACTTCCGATGGGCTAAAGGGCTGTTGAGGAGGTAAAGTATTGGCGATTGTTTTCACATTCAAATGTGTACTCAAGTATCAATTCAAAACCCAAGCTCAAGGATCGAAAGAACAATCGAGTGAGCTAAACGAAGAAAATATCATGCTTTAAGAGCTCCTTGAACAGAAATAAATGGACTATTTCTAAGGTAAATACTTACCTTAATCTTAGTACTTCTGCGCAGATTTTTTAAAGAGTTATTTTGAAATCATTGTTATATGCAAAAGTTGCTGTAGGGTATACAATTTGTCAGCTTAAATCTGTACGAGTGAGTGTTCATCCTGACCCAACCCAGAAGAAAGTTTTTCTTTCTCTTAAATAAGCAATCTTTATATATGTCATCTTTATAGATTAGTTATAGTGACAAAATGAACCATCACACACTTAACCAACCACAAGTTATGGTGATAGAACTCAATTTATTTCAGTTAAAAACCGGCCACTTGCTCTCCTGTATTAAATGAGTCCTATATTAAATTTGGGTAGTCTTCATTTGTTCTTCCCTTCTTTCGACTTCTTCATCTTTTGACTCTCTCACCGATTTCAAGCCACCACTGTATTATTCCATGCTATGATGAGTGTTTCTCTTATAGATAGAATTTGTAATGAAAAAATTTGTAAGAGAAACAAAGATGACGTAGCTCGCGTAATTTGCACGCTCAAGTGGAAGTGGGTCAGTCTATCGTAGTAAAGATGGGCGCTAGAGCAAACGAGTCCTGAAATGGAGATCGCATCTCGGTAAACGTATTGGATGCCCCTCCAGCCCGGTGGAGCGATGAACTGCGCAAGGTCTAGTACAATCGCGCTAGTCGGGGCTGAATGGGATAACAAGGCACCTAGATTTGTGGCGCAACCTTGGGGATGCCTACATACAACAGTGCTTAATGAACGGCTAGAGACAAATATATTTAGCAATACAACGATTGCATCCTAAGCTTTGAAGTAAATTACTATGCCTTCTTATTGTGCCTCTCCTACTAGTGAAGGTTAGCGGTAAGCTCCGCATACTTCTTCCGATCCTTGATGAAGTTGAAAAGTTTAGCTGCACTTGTGATTTCAGTCTATTAGATACCATGTCTACACCTACTAAATGTGAAAACGATCTAAATCAGATTTTTTTAAACTTGATGTTGCAAATATCGCGAGAGCGATATTAGTCTGATTTGTCTTTTTTATTGCTGTAAGACAGCAGACAGGCTGACGGCCTACTTACAATTTAGCAGTTACCGTCGCCTATGGGTGTTTGCAACGCCAGTAGCATCGCGAACACGCTGCTGTGCAATAAGGGTACTGGAACTTCGGTCACTAATGCCGGAACACAACACAAAGTTAAAATGGCGGCATACTTAAAACTAAAGGTGGTCGCCATCCAGACGGGCTTGAGGCCCTACCACGTAGGTTTTCCATGTTTCGCCTTTACAGCCGAAAAATCTTTTTGCCTCAAGAGTAAATTCGAATAGAATCCTAAGTTTGATATGTCTAGTTAGTAAATAATTTTCTCCATAGTATAAAGCTATTGTATCTAATTACAATTCACAAAAGAAAACTTTGTCACCTTGAATATTTACTAAGATACTATAAAGCTCATTCATGCATTATTTAAAGATTCGTTACAACTTCGCGTTCTACTTTTGATCGAGCAACATTACCAAAGTTTTGCTTTTAGGGTTCACAAAGAAGACGTTTTATTTATGAACCCTATTATGGCTTTATTACATATTTATAGATGGGAAATAGACACCACACCCTGGGGCAACTATAAAATCGTATGTGTAATTATATGTTTTTCTCCGTACAGGGGTGGAGTAAAAATACTGATCCCTGTGGTCGGGGACGGTCTGTAGTAGAAGACGGCAATAAAATACTAACTAGGAGGTAGGGCTCCATGTCAGCCTGGATAGCAGCCACCTCTGATCTCTAAATATGCCGTCGTAATAACCTTGTTTTCCAGTAATAACTCAGGTTCCAGTCGACCTGTCGTAAAAGGCGACAAAACAACCCACCCTAGCTACGTGGTAGGGCGTCAAGCCCGTCTGGATGGCGACCGCCTTTGGTCTTAAATATGCCGCCATAATAAGCTTGTGTTGTGTTCCGGCATTGGTGACCCAAGTTCCTGTACCCTTATGGGGTACTTTATATATATAATTCTTTTGAAAATTAAAATTAATAAAACCTATCAATGAACTCAAAATGATTTTACGAAGTAATTATTTGATTTGAAGGTTTGACTTACAAAGAATATAAGATATCGCTTTTACTAATTTAGGTGAAACATATTACTTACAGTTTGTTTAGTTTTCTGAGAACGAAACGAAATGCTCTGTTCTAATTGCTGATATATTATTAGATTAATAAAACTTCGAAATCAAGAACAATAAACAGTGTGAATTGTTTGCATGTAAGAACGTTTGATAATATGTTAATAGAGTGAAGTAGCAACCATGAATTAGGTGGAAGGGATATCATTGTATAGAATTATATTCACTTAAAAATCCATATTAAACTCCTGTTATAAAAAAAAACATGCGGGGTAGTCTTTGGGGACTGCCGATAGAAGTGAAAACTAAGTAACTTATGAATTGTATCGTCGAACTATTAGATTATTATTTTCTGTTTATAAAGGAGTGTTTATGATCAAGGGTTAAAGTTTAAATTGGTCATTGGAGCAAAACTCCCTCCGTCTTACGAATTTTCGGTCAGGTCACGTGTCCTGACACGAGTTTAACATTTTTTACCCATCACAAAAAAAGTGCTCAACGCCGCTACAGAAATTTTCACTACACTAATTATAACACAAAAAATACGAACCGACAATTTGGTATCAAAAGTTTTCTTGCAATATAGATATTATAATAAGTGCGTCTGCGTATTATAATAAGTCATACATAATAGCTATTTAGGTACGTGATTGCTTGTCAAATTGCTACTCTAAGTAAATTATACAAGAACCCGACTCTCGTATTAATAGACAGATGAGATTCTGAGAGTGAACCTCTAAAGAAGCTTCTGTTAGGTGTGAAAATATCTCAATAATCTTTTAGCAATGATTCGGATTAACTGCCTCGGTAAAAAGATGAATGTCTATCTAACAGTTCAAATACTTCAATAATAAAATAAAATAGCGTGTTTAAACATATCTAAATGACATGACAGGCAAGCGCGATATATTAAAAAAAAAACAAAAAAAACAGTAAATTGTATTTAATAAAGTGTCGCGCTCAAAGAAGTATGTAAGAATGCTTGTAAATCGTAGCTCATACATTACGCATTGTTGTGACTAACGTGCTAGCTTCTATACACACGGCCAGTCAAAATCGAAAATAATTGTAAAATAAAATTCATCATTATGTGAATAATTAAATAATAATCACTATGTTGCAAAACACGTCAGTATAGACTTGAATGACTCCTTAGTTCACAATTCTTGGTTTGTTAAAATCTATATGTGAAACAATGTGAAAAGTAACTTTGTACGTCTGTCTGTCTGTTACATTTGCACGCCTAAACCGCTGAACCAATTTTGATGAACGGTATACAGATAGATTGGACCTTGGAGAAGGGCATTTATTCTTGGAGAAGGTTACAGGCTTCTTTTTGTCCCAAAAATAAAACTTGAAGGGGGTGAAATAGGAATAAACGTAATCAATTTCTGTTTTTTTTTTATTTATATCGCAGAACAACATTTGCCGTGTCAGCTAGAATCATTTAAATTTAGTGTCAGATTGCACTATCTATTACTCGTCAATTTGTTCGCATGAGAATTACAAAGTTTACACTATCCCGAAACAAAAAGTTGTCTAAATCCTATTCTACACTGTAATCTATCTATGTGCACAATTTCATCAAATTATTTTCAACCATTCATAATTGAGTAACAAAAATCCATCTAAACATAAATCTGAAGTTAATGAATTGTATTTTATTGAATGAAACACAAATTGAAACCCTGGCTCTAGCTATACTCAGGATGATTTTTTTTATATATACGAAAGGATATATACGTAATTTGGGTTCCTAATGTATTATAAAAAAATATCTTCTCATCTTACGGCGGAAATATTGTAAGAGTACATGTTACATCTAGTGGCAAATCCATTCTCTAACAACTCACTAATGCAACATATATATTTATTGAAATTTCTCGCTAAAGTTGGCTAATGAGACTGGTGCCGAGGGATTTTTTAGGATATTATTATTGTCAAATAAATTTAAAAATATGTTCGCATATAAGATTAAACAGAATATTATGCAGTTATTATAAATTTGATAACAATTGTTCACTGTTCCTAAGATCACTGTGTCGCTGCCTCTGTGTATACTGTACATTAACCAAGCCCGTTCTGAATTCAAACTATTCCGAACAACGACACGTCGGGAATTTTATTAGCATGAGTCCCCTTATTATTTCGAGCGAGAGCTGTGTAAACCGTCCTTTTGTTCTAACACATTATGACGAAGTACTAAGATTCTCATTGTTTGAAACTAGATTATATTGTATTGTTTATACGATTATAGTAACACTTATCTGGAGATAGTGGTTTATGTCGTTTGAGCTATACTAATAATATTCTTACCTACGTGGTAGGCAAGTATAACGCACAGTGACCAACTTTGAGTTCTTTATACTTCTACTCACACTGTGACATGCGGGTAAGTAGGTATTTTTCTATATTACATTTGGATTGAAGTTTGTAGGGTGGTTCCCGTAGCTTCCTGAGTTATTTGTGTCCATCTTGTCAGAAAACGCACAACCAGTAATAATTATCCTTTAAATACTGTCTGGATGTCGGCTATGTGCCCGAAAAACTTATGGAGATTTTGCAAAGGCTTTTCATTTTTTTGAAAGGCGTGTTGTTATCATGTCAAATGTTTGAAGATCGACTTGACTCTGCGACGTTCCGTTTAGAATATTCTTATCACTCTGCACCAATACCACATTTTCGCATCAAACCTAGATTGCACTTAAGCTTTTAGATTTTAAACGCATACAAAAAGATAAAAATTCGATCGTCTGAATTGGTTTTTGTTTTGTGTTACGGCTAATACCCCTATTCCACTATCGTCACTCCAATCTGACTGCAGCTTTTGACTTTTCTGCTCTTCTGGTTACTTACTGTACACATACCGTCATTACTGATCTGCGATCCTAGATGTATAAATGTATGCAAGGCCTTACTTTCTTGTACATGAACATATATGGTATAAACATCCAGATTCGGAATGGAAATCGAGGCCGTAAACAGAGGCGTTCTAACGTGCGATAGACATTACGCTCCGGAGTTCGTCAAATTAATGCGGTAGTCCTATATTGTATACTATAAGTATACATTTCTCTATGTTCCTTCTAACATTGAAGAGTGGGAATGTACACGATGCCGGTAATGTATCACAATTTTTAAACACTTCACTATTTTAGCTGCATATAATTTTCGCGGCGCAGCTGTTACAAAAAATAACTGGCCCTGACGGTAGTTCTTAAGAAATGTCCGAGCCGAATATTTAAAAAAGAGGTTATTTCATTATAATAATTTTTATTTATATGTGCATATATTTTTTTATATTGTTTGGCACATCGTCTACAAGGAACATTGCCCCTAAAAAGAGCATGACAATTGAAATCGACGATTCAACTTTACAGACTGTCACAATAAATCTTTCTTAACTGTGGAAATAAATAAGATTAGCAAAGATTTGGTACACCACAAAGAAAATTGTTACTTGCAAATGACAATTAAAAGCTACAACTATAAATTATGCTACAGTTGTGCGTCATTAGATAAATGATTGCAAATGACTGACCAAACATTTACGAGCTCATATTTTTTGCTGCATCCATTTTTATTTGAGAATCAAACAACTTATGCTTGTTTTCAAACTATAATGATTGTGTTGAATTCACAAAATAATTTTAATATATAGGCATCACATAAGCATAGGATTATATTAAACATAAAAATAAATGATGGTCTTCTTATATTTATAGTCTTTTTATCAAATGGTGACGAAACTTCCACAGTTGTCCAAATATTTTTGCAAAATATTTGGACAACTGTGGGCACTGGCTTCTGTAACACAAACTTTGGTCTAGCTCAGAAGCCAGGGTAAACAAATTGTATGTAGATTACTGTATATTTTTGAAATAAACTTATTACTATTAACTTTGGAAGGGTTCTTAGAAGACACGAAGTTTTTTGACTGAATAACAAAAAATAAATAAATAATAATATTTATAAACATAAATATTATTATTTATGTTTTTAAAAAATATTTTTTTAAATATTAGCAAATAATTCACTTTACGTGAATTATTTTGACAAAGCATGTTGATTAGAGCCAAATTTAATATATGAAATGCTAAAAAGAAATAATATTTAAAAGCTAACTAAAATGTACAATCACTCCTCGATCCGTCTCAATCAAATTTCTTTAACACCAAATGTTTTTCGTTCCTAAAAGTCTATTTTTAGTTCCCCCAAAAGTTGTGGACTGTCAGATTGGATTACAAACTCGACATCTTATTTTTATTGTTTACAAAGTTGAAGAAGTTACACTGGGAATTTTTTAATAATATATTTTTATGGTTTTGTCTAAAGTTTCATAAGAATAATAATCACAGATAAGTATTTTGCACCACCTCATAAGTTATTCAACAAAATCTCGATTTGAAAATGAAATTTCTCACCCCATTAGTTTACCATTGTTTTTTTTTTCTGAGAAACATCAGATATCTGACGACCAACTTAATCGTAAGCAGTTAGCGTCATCTACAGGCGCTGCGAACACGCTGCTATCCCATAGGGATACATAAAAAATGTGAATGTTTAGATAAATTGATTTGTTACTCAATCCCATCTGCTGTACAAAGTCGGATGATTTCATTCAATATTTAAGTGATTATATAACAGAGAAGATTGTCTGAAATGCAATAGACTAATTTGGTTTTACTCAGGCGAAAATTCATTGAAGTGTAGTAAAAAACATCAGTACCGCATCAACACCAACGCGGGTATGTGGGGTTCCCCACCCTGTTCCTATGACCATGCAACTGGCTAATTATATTTAGCCATATGGGTTTGCAGGATCGATTTTTGACTACTGCTCTACGCATAGACTAGATACTAGATATCCAAACATAGGATATCTCTATATTCCAGAAAAATAAACTAGGATTTCCTCGTAAATAATGTTGCGGGTAACAGCTAGAATAATATGTATGTAATGATAGTCTTAGACTTCATATCTAATCATTATGGCATTTCTTAGGTCTTCTCTGAGTGTAGTGTATGTACCTTGTTTTTCTTTTATAAACGTGGAAACATTTAAAACATATTCGAACGCTATTCATAAAATTGTGGTAACGTTTTGACGTTTCGCATAAAAACCTCAAGTATAACAAAACAAATTCAGTGTATATTTCAGTCTGTGCAAGAAAGGAGGTAAGTTTATCATTTGTCGCGACAATAGTACGAGCGTTTGACGTAACAAAATGTGATTAGACTTTGAAGGAACAAAACTGAGGTACTCTGGAATCTGGGATTGACACACGACATAAAAGCTTCCTTAAGTACGCAGCTGAGACATCTGCGTTATTGCAGCATACTAGAGACGTGCCTAATGTTTGTCGATATTTAACACGCAATAATTTAAAAGAAAAATTCAAGTTTCAAATTCCCTTGACGGCTGTCAAAGAAAACGTTTATGGGTATGTTTATAAATTACGAGGTATGGACCGGACCATGTGACCTATTTTTTGGTGACTATCTGCAGTCAAGACTAGTATAAGAAGACCCCCACCCCCTCCACCTCTAGTTTTCACATAGTAATTCATACATATGGGTATTTTTTTGCAAACAAAGAGTTATAAAATAATAATTTAGTACATATTTGTTTTAATTTATACAGGTCTTGCCCATTGACGTCAAAGATGCATGCATACCATGCATAATTTTGCACGTAAATACCAAACGCTGCGTGCTTTATTTGAATATTGCTCGAAAAAGTATGAAATTTCCTTTAAAGGATACTTGAATACGTGACGAAAACCAATGCCTCAATCCTTCTCCCTGTGACCAAGCGTGGTATTTTGAAGACCTCCCTCTCCCCTGAACGAACCACGTATGGGTACGTTCCTAAACGGAACCTAAAATATACATAACATTTATATCCTGTCTTTGTTAATTTTCTACGTGGTAGGTCCCAAGCCCGTCTGGATGGCGACCACCTTAAGTATGCCGCCATAATAACTTTGTGTTGTTTCGGTATTAATGACCCAAGTTCTTGTACCCTTATGGGATAGCAACGTGTTCATGATGCCACTCGCGTTACAAACAGCCATAAGCGATGGTAACTGCTAAATTCTAAGCGGGCCGTCAGCCTATCTGCTGTCCAAATATCAATTCAAAAAAATTGTATTATGTTTAAAGAAAATATTTCTTAAATGAAATTAATAAATATAATACTAATTAATTAAGACTATATTAAACGCGCTTAATCTAACTAAGCTAACATTATTAGTTTCTGTAATGTTTAGGTGCCTTTGTGACTTTAAATTTATTATTCTCGGCTGAAGTATATTTAAAAAGGGGTTATTAATTTAAATATTAATTTAACAAGCCTCTTTTTCTAATATCATATTAACATTTTCTTTTTGTAGTTTTTTACATAATCCATCAACATTCTTTTTATTAAACAACTACGTTAAATAATAATAATTTAATTATTTTGGAAGGAACAAACATTTATATTACAGATTCAGCCTAATTTATGAATACATTTTTTTATTGCTGTAGGAAAACACAAACAGGCTGATGGCCCACTTATAATTTAGTTACCGTCGCCTATGGCTGTTTGCAACACCAGTGGTATCGCGAACAAGCTGCTGTTCCATAAGGGTACAGGAACTGGGGTCACTAATGTTGGAACATACTTAAGACCAAAGGTGGTTGCCATCCAGACGGGATTGGGGTCCTAACACGTAGGGTGGGTTGTTTTATCGTCTTTTACGATAGGCCAACCCGGTCGCAGAGGTCAGTTCTTTCTCTCCCCCTGCACGGATAAAAATAGATTTAGGCTTAAATGTCTTTAGTTAGTTTTGTTAGGTGTTAGGGATCCAATCCCGTCTGGATGGCAACCACCACTAGTCTCTTAGGTAATATACCGCCATAATAACCTCGTGGTCTGGTATAAATTATACAGGTTCCAGTTTGGTGCCTCTGATAACGGAAACCTCCATAGATGACGGTAACTACCGATTGTTAAGTAGGCCGTTATGATTGTGTTTCACAGTTATAATAAAAATTTATAACTGAATCAATAAGTATATAGTGTCAATAAACATATTTATTTTTAATACAATTTGATAAAAGGATTCACATTTTACATAATAGTAATTTCGGCAATTTTTTTATCGATACTTTTAACTTACTATATAGTGGAATCAATTTAAAAAGATAAACTTGTCATTATATAATACGTTAAAACTAATGGACTACCTTTCCGATTTTATTATATATCGATAAATGTACCTATTAGATTAATGTATAACATCACTATGCGTATATGTAATTACATGTGAGTGTAAATGAAATTTTAAAACAAATTAACCTGTTCGTTTACTTCAAGTCTTTTAAGTGTTTATTGCATTTTTGTGACCTTTAACGAGCAAGATCGTTTAAATATTTTATTATGTATTTTATCAGACTATAAATAATAAATGAGGAGGCGTGTTAGAGTTCTATTTATCTTATCTCAGTTCTGAGGTTGACTTTTATAGCGATTATTAAATTATACCCATAGATTAATATCTTTTGTATAAATTATACAGGGACCAAGAAAGAAAAATTTTAAATATTGATTAGGTGATATCACTATAGTGAGATATCCTCGACCGTTAAATGAAGATAGTTATATTTCTGAGTTCAGTATCAAGTCATAGAATCATCATGCCAAAAAAGTTTAAGAACTTATGCCAAAACCCTCAGAAATGTTTTGGAAATGAACTGAATTTTACCAGTAGTAAAAGTATAATAAAAAAGATCTTAGTTATAGTCTTATAGTGGCTGGATGAGAGAAGTGGAGTATGATCTAGGGAAAGATTTTAAACTACATGTTAATAACGACAATATCAATTCAGACAGTCACTACTGTTCATAATTTTCTACAGTTGTATAAAATTCGCTTTTAAATTGAAAGGCAAAAAAAGCGAATTGATTATCTCAGAAAAAGTATTAATACACTTACTTTAAGCAGTATTCCATGAATCTAATGTACAAAAGCACCTGTGTCACGGGACCTGTCAAGTTTACAACAACGGAAGGCAAGATTTCGAAGAAAGATTTAAGAGTATAGAAAATAATAGCAGAGTTTATATATCACTAGATGCCCCGAAAAACGTTGTTCTGCTATATGAATTTAGCTTATGTCCTTCTCCAGGTCCAATCTATGACTATATCAATATTCATCAAAATCGGTTAAGCGGCTTAGGAGCGAAAGCGTAACTAACAAACTCACTTTCGCATTTATAATATTAGTTAGGATTATATAAATAGCAAACGTGTTGAAATTATTATTACAATATATGGTCAGGTATCTCACTGAATAACCATGAAGATTTAACATGGTCGGGGCAAATAGCAGTCTATTTCAGATATAACCTGTGCGCTAAATTTTACAATAATTACGCCAAAACGGATAAGAAGCATTCAAAATGAAGACCATGGAAAGTGGAAAAAAGTCAGAATGGGTGAAAATTTGGGTTGCAAATCAGGAAATAACTTTAAGATATAGACTCCTCGTCATAATATTAGCAGCTGATGCCGCTTGTTGTCTGAGACCGAAATCAAATTTTAATATTTTCTATTTACTACTATTATTACTCTTATTGAACGACAGCCATCTGACTACCCAACTATAAAAAATTGTATTCTTCTTTTGCTGTCTATACAGCAAACGAAGTGATCAATCAGTAATTTTTAAGAACTCCTTAGAAAAACGATGCCTTTTTAAATCCTGAGGAAACCGAATAACCAGTACCACGTTGGAAATTCAGGACGAAGCCGACGTGTTTATGTCGGCCTCACCGTTCTAACCCTACGGCGGCCACCTTTGTACTACTGGCCGAGAGAAGTTGGCTAGCGGCGGTCGCAACGGCATATCGATTAAAACCCTTTTTTATTGCTGTGGGACAGCAGGCAGGCTGACGGCTCACTTGGAATTTAGCAGTTACCATCGCATGGATGTTCGCTACGCCACTGGCATCACGAACATGCTGATGTCCCATAAGGGTACAGGAACTTGAGTCACTAATGCTAGAACACAACACAATCTATACAACACGACAAACCTGTAACTCCACAGATCCCACACCCATACATATAGGCAGCGACACGGTCGAGCGCACGGACCAAGTGAAATACTTGGGATCTGTATTTCACGCGTCTCGTGACATCGATTACGACATTAAGGCACGGATTGCTGCCGCGTGGGCCAAATGGCGTGAGGTAACTGGTATCATTTGTGACCCCAAGATGCCGATAAAGTTGAAGGGACAGGTCTATAAGACCTTTTTTTTTTTTCTTAAAGCTAAGGCTGTCATCGTCTCAGACGACCAACGACAGCGACACCGGGCGGAAAAGGCATTCCGACCCCGTGGGAGCGGGGTCGATCAGCCGTGGCAGCGTGCTCGGGGCGCGTCTCCTATAAGGCGCGCTCCCGGCTCGAACGCTGCATGGGGATAATTGATAGCAGCCACGAATGGCAAGAATACTATTAATTGGGGACTATCGGCTCCACCGGTGAAGCCGATCCTATTCTAATCTACTACCGTTTCGGAGTGCTTATAGCTGGGAGAGAAGAAACGGCGAAAGAAACTCCCCCGCAACACATCTATTCTGCGTGTAATTCTGTCATGTGTGCTTGTGTTCGGCTACAGGCTATGGGGGGCGGAAGGCGTCCCTAAACCTATTGCGTCGGGCTGGTCCATGCCGGACTGGAGGGGATTGCGTCCGCGAGAGCATTCGCTTCAGCGTCCTAGAGATGGGGTCGCGTCTATCCGTGAGCACGTTACGCGGGCGGCGACGTGCGTGGGGTGCTCGGCGGTTGGGCGTATAATTGACTGTCTCCACCACCAGTGGATTGGGATGGTGGGGAGCGAGATCGAAGAAGGATCGCGAGAGGGATACCATGTACTCCTTCACGGGAAGGAGCTCCAGGTCGCGGTGAAGGTCCGCGTTGCGCATGTAAAGTGGCGCTTGGACTGCCATGCGCAAGAACTTATTCTGCAGCCGCTGCATCGAGTTGATGTAGCATTTGCCGGCATGGGCGAAGACTACACTCGAGTACGTCATGATCGGTCGGATGCAGGTTTTGTAAAGTGTCACCTTATTCCTAAGGGACATCTTACTCTTCCCGCGTATCATTGGGTAGAGGCGACCGAGCACAAAGTGTGCTCTGTTCCTTACCGTCCTGATGTGTTTGCTGAAGTACAGGCCTCTATCTAGAGTGACTCCTAGGTATTTAACCTCATCAACCCAAGGGATGACGCGGTCAAATAGCTGTATGGGGGTCTATAAGACCATCATTAGGCCTGTCCTTTTATATGGCTGTGAAGCGTGTTGGAGGCCGGTGTTGGAGCGACACAAGCAGGAACTGCGTGTCACAGAAATGAATATGCTGCGGTGGATGTGTGGAGTGATGCGGAAGGACCACGTTAGGAACTCCCGCATTCGCGGCAGTCTTCATGTCCGTGACATTGCGGATAAATTGCAAGAGTGTCGGCTCCGCTGGTACACATTTTATGGCAACCGGATGTTTACGTGGGAAACAAATATCTGGTCATACTGCCTCCGCCGGGCCCGGGCAGGAGGGGTAGATCCAAAAAGTGCGGGCTTGACGTTGTAAAAGGTGATATGCATGCCAATGGGCTCACTACCAGGGATGCTGAAGACCGTGCGAAGAAGAAGAAGTGCGAAGTCGGAAAGCGGACCCCAGGCGCCGAAGCGAGAGTTTGGGCTGCAACCGGGATTCAACGCTGAGATGATGATGATGACAACACAAAGTTATTATGGTGACTTATTTAAGACCAAAGGTGGTCACCATCTAGATGGGCTTGGCGCCCTATCACGTAGCTAGGGTGGATTATTTTGTCGCCTTTTACGACAGGTCGAACCCGGTCGCAGAGGTCAGTATTTCTTTCTCCGCCCCTGCATGGATTATCTGTCACCACCCAAAGCCTTACGAAGAGACATCAGAATCGACTTTTAGTTGTGCTTTGCGACGAGCCTTCTTCTTAATTCTGGCCGAAAACACGAACAAAGGTTTGTAATATATTGTATCTCAATAAATTACTTAAGATCTCTCTTTGCGACGGCAGAGCCATCACGTGGACGTAATAAAATACTATTTGAAATTGGGACCGTTTTTCCAAATGTCACGTAGCTCGGTCCTCTACCTTTCTCGGGGATATTTTAGGATTAAGCTACAGTCAGCGACACCAAAAATGCTACATCATTGTAGCATTACGTGATCACGCTGGGTGTAGGATGTGGCTGTAATTTGTCGCTGTGACCGACGGAAAACATCTTGATAATGTTTTATACGTTGATAAACAAGTACTCGTTTCCTTTTCTAATACAAATAGTATGAAACTAAGTTATAATACTCTTTCAATATTTTCTCAAGACTTTAGTGTATTTATTATTTATAGACCTCTTAGTTTAAATCGTGATCTAACTTTATTTAGGTATATATACATACTAGTACATATTATTAAAATTTCACGATAGTTATATATAATTGTTAAGGGTTTTAAGTACGTGTTTTTCGATCAGTTTTTAGTAATCGTATATCAATTTTGCAAAAAAAGTAAATTTATAATTTTAGATAAAACTAACGGTCCGTACGGGCTTACCAATTAATGTTTAAGGATTAAAGTAGAAGGATAAATGAGTAAATGTATTTTAGGCAAGCCTTAAGTAGTTTTTTTACACACCACCCAATGCAGCGGTGTTTATTTTTTTATTAGTATTTTGATTAGATTGTCATTTAAAAATTGATAGTATCTTTTGAATGGAATGTTCAATTTAAATAATTTAAACGTAATCTGCAGTTATTGAAAAAGTCTATGATTGTATATGAAACAATTTATTTGGATAAGGATTAATACAAAGGTGTGGATAACATCATACGATCTTGGTCACCATTTCTATCATTTGAACATATAAAAATCAGCACTTTGAAAATATAAAAATTAGTTATGGTGACATAACTATTGTTGTTGTTCGGAAAGTAATTTAGTTTCTTTTTTGTGAAAATGAAAGACATATTTTGTATAGGTGATAAATATTTTATTTAATTATATATATTGCCCATTCTGGTCCAATGCCGTCGGCCATCTTTCTGGCAGTAGTATGATTCTACATTCATAAAATTGTTGGTCAGCTGGTTGCTGGCAAAACACTGGTTCAGGTAATGTTCGACCTCCGCATTTGAATTTTATTTGGTTTTAGAATCTATTTTTTTTTTTTGAAACTGGAATAAATAATAATCCAAAAGTGCCAGATCTGGAGAATATGGTGGGTGTGGCAGTACATCCTAAATAAGCTGTAGCCATTGGTGAGTTATCAAACTTGTATCAGGTCTGGCATTATCTAGCTGGATCACTACACCTTTTCTGTTGGTCAGTCTGGCCTTTTTTGTTTGAGTGAATCATTCAGTTTTACCAGCTGATGATAGTAAACTTCAGAATTGAGCGTTGTGTTGTCCGGTAAAAGTAAAACAAAAACGATTCTTGCAAAATACCACCAACATATTTTTTGATGAATATTAGCTTTCCAAGTGCTTTGAGCCAGTTCGTGTTTTTTACCCCATGATCTCTTACGTCTGACGTCCTCAGATCATTTTCTTAACGTTTGAGAAGCAAATCACAGAGAATATGAAGAAACCATATGTCGGGCTTTGATATTACACCTAGGTCTTTCAATTGGCCATGAATGGTTGAATCCGATAAATTCAACCTCTCCGCGATCTTATGAGTTGTTATTCGCCAGTTTGCATTAGCCATCAACAAGGCCTTTATCATGTCATTGTCAGCTTCAACTCGCCTTCCAGAACGTAGAGTATGTTGATGATCAGCAAAATCGCCAGATAGAAATTTTGAAAACCAGTTTTGGTACTGGCCTGCTGTCAATACATCTTCTCCATATACATCGGCTAATTTTTTTCTTCCTTGAACAACATTTTTATCCTTTTGGTAGTGAAAAAAGTAAAATATGCCACAAATGCGGCTTTTCACCTTCCATATTTAAAAAAGCGCCAGCCAAAAACTACTACATGGAATCAATTAGTATTTTACACAAGCAAGCCTTGCTATATCAGCTATTGAAACAAATAAAGATCATGCGGCTCAAATGTGAAGTTGTGTGTGAAAGAAAACAATCAAGCCCTCTGTCTCTCAATTTGTTCTTATTAAAGAACCAATTGAGAGATGATAGAACAAAAAAATGTTGTACAAATATTAATTGTAGAACATTTTTGTTCTATTATCAATAGTTTCCGCAGTGCATGCAATGAAAAACTGATTGACGATCTAGATGATGCCCAATTTTTTACATCTTAGGTTACATTATTGAAGTTTTAGTAGGGATTTCCAATTTTTGACTGAGGGACAATGTAGCATTTCAATATTAAATAAGATTCAAAAGTGGACCACGTAGTTTCCGACTTTGTTTATTCCAAACATACAAAAATACAAATGTTTTCTCTTTATGATATTAGTGTTGATAAATTTCTATATTTAATCATATTACCATACCATATCTTTATTTATTACTGAGAAACAGAAGACAGGCTGATGGCCCACTAAATAATAAGTAGTTACCGTCGTTGAAGGATGATTACGATGCTAAGGGCACCGCGAATATGCTGCTGTCCTATTGGGATAACTGGGTCACTAATGCTGGAACACAACACCGGTTATTATAGCAGCATACTTATAGACCAAGGTTGAATGCCATCGAGTCGGGTTCGAAGCCCTATCACGTAGCTAGGGTTGTTTTTTCGTCTTTTACATTAGGCCGAACCCGGCCGCAGAGGTTAGTATTCCTACTGCGCCTCTGCACAGAGAAAAATAAATTACAAATTAAGTAAATTTAAATTGAAATTCCATAATGTGGAATCTTACAATTATCACCACCGTGAAAATATCTTTTTTTATTTGGGAGTATGTTCATATATACGTTCTCCTTTAATAAAAAATAAACTTCCCTTAACTGAAGGTAGTAACGACATGAGCAGTAAACATTTAAATTATTTCCGTCGATCCACCCTTGCGTTTATTACCAAATCTTGCGGCAAGGGTCAGTCGAAATCATGTGCCTCATGAATAAAAGGCATTAGCATTCGAAACACGTAGCTATGTAAAGTGAATGGTGGGAATTGAGAAAAAAATGTCTTAATAATTTTCGTTGGACTTGGGATCGGGGGCGAAATGAGTTCGAAGAAAAACATTTTGTTTATAGATTCAAATCGTTGCTGCTGAAGTATTAATTTCAGAATATTATCATCATTATCATCATTAAAGCGTTGTTCCCGGTTGCAACCCAAGCTTCCGTTTCGGTGCCCGGAGTCCGCTTCCCGACTTTCTAATCCACTTCGTCTTCGTCTTCAGATTGTTTGTCCTATTTCTGATCACTCCAAACTTCCATGTCCATACATTCTTTGGTCTCACTGCTACGAGATACGACATCATTTCTACCATAAAATGATCCTCGCTACCTTGATTTAAAAAGACTCATACGAGCATATAAAAGTATTTTATGTCTTCTTCTTCCTCCTGCCCTTATCCCACATTATATGGGGTCGGCACAATATGTTTTCTGTCCCTCCTCTCTTCTTTGTTAGGCGTCATTCCAACATTCACCACCCTTTTTGGCCATATCATCTTTTACTCAATCCATCCATCTTTTTTGGTCTACCTCAACTTCTGTATTTATCCACTCTCATTTTTATCATATGTCATTCTTCCCTGCGCATTACATGGCCAAGCCACGATAGTCTATTACTTTTAAGTTTTTAAATAACTGGCGCTACTTTCACACTTTTCTAATTTTATGCATTTTCGTAAATCCACACATCTATCTTAGCATTCTCTTCTCCGCAGCACGTAAAAGTATTTTATGTACATTCCCTAAATATTATTATGACAAAAATACCGTTCGTATAATACACGGTACTTGTATCAACATTATGGATGCGGGTTTTGTCCCCGGGCATATTGCGGTCCACCTGGACCGGTCAAGCGGTACCCGCAATTTAATGTTTTTTATTGGACCGCCTTCCCTGTACGGGGACAGGAAAATTTACCTGCCCATGAAAGCAAGGTCCACGTACAATCTCTTTATTGAACGTTTATTAGGTAACACATTGCAATTTACTATTAGGGATGTAACCATGTTTATGGAGAGTTTCAGTTCGAGATTATACAGTAGTCTAGATTTTCAAGCTTTTGATATTAGTGAAGAAGTAAAAGAGACTTACTGTTGGATTCACGTTTATTCTTGTCTTCTTATATTTATATCTTTCCTATAATATGTATACAATTATATAACACAAATTACACAAATCAACACAGTAATTATAAACATATTCGCGAGAGCGCACTATGTAAGTCCTTATATCCAAAACTTTGAAAAAAAAATGTTATTGAAATGTACACCTAGTGGGACAAGTTTCGATTTCTCGAGCTATGTTTGTCCGCCGGGTGCACTCGTGAAAAATATTAATTGTAAAATGATAAAAAATAAACTCACAATAAATGAAATGTAAACAAATTATAAACAACGCACAAATATTTATTTATTTATTTAAACTTCAAATACAATATTAAACATAAAAGACACATAGCACAAAAGTTCATGTACATTTAACTTAATTGTCTAGAGAAGATCACACTGGCCCCTGAACTAGTGAATACTGTATCTCAGTGATTCAGTATTCCTAACTCCAAGTGCGCATTAACATTATATTAATAACTTGAAACGCTAAATTGTACCCTTTAGGATGATATAAATTTAAAAAATTAAATGCAGGTACTTGCGAATATTTTGAACATATTTTGTTCATGAAACGTAGCTTACCTTACAATTCAGAAAATTCCATGTTGTACTTTAATTTTTGTATTCAATCAAATTAACTTTACGATATGTATTCGAAAGAAGATTGAATAATTTAATTACATGGGATTTCAAGTATTTTATAGATATTTTTAGAACTATTTTCTTCTTTTTGGACTATTCGTTTAACTCTCTTATTTGACTACTAGCAGCCCGTCCCAGCTTCGCACGGGTATTTAACAAAAAATTAAAAATTAAACCCTTCTATTTTTTTTCGGTCTCGGGGAAAAACCTCTCTTGACGGGTTCCCCCGGCCCGAGGGGACCGAGGGATATAAGGGACTCCGGAAAAGATGTTCGACCATGCGATTACCTACTAAAAAACCCCGCTGTTCTCCTATCGCCTACGCCCGGGCCCACGGATATATGACCTGCCGATCTCGTGGCCCGGGCCGGCGCCGGCCCACGCTTTGTCTTAAAGCGGGTCCCTTCTAAAGTGCTGGCGCCAGGGAGTCAGGGTTTCGTCCCCCCGGCGCTCTCTTGTAACAACTCTAGGAGTTGAGCAATAGTGCGGGCGGCGGATTCTCCCCCGAGGGGCCGCCCGCGGCCGCTTTCTACGGCGGCTGGAGATCGTTGCCCGCCCTCCGGCGCCGACGACGCGGCCTACGTTGGCGGGAGGGGAGTGCGGTGGCGGACTCCCGCTCCCGTTCCGCCGCCTCCCTTGCAGACATTACTGCCTCGCAAAAGGAGGCGACGGCCGTCCATCCAGGATCGCCCCCGACCATGGACAGAACCAAGGCCGGGAGCGATAGGTCCGCGGCCAATTCCGGACGGGACTCGCATCCCCGTCGCGTGCTAGTCAGGCGTGGGTACGACTACCAGACGACACTCCAGAAAAAGCAGAGTCGCCTGACGTCGTAGCCGGCCCAGCGAGACCAACCGACAGCGAGGATACAATTCCCGCCCCGGGAACACTCTCTGTGCAGGCGCAGTCGAAATAGGCATGGGTTTGACTACCAAATCAGGTCCCAGGGTAGAACCCGGGACCCCAATCAGTATTCGCAACCATCCCATCGGGGACCACGCCACGAACAGAGAGCTAAGTTGGAAAGGATGTAAGAGGTAGACGGAAAGAAAGGTAGCACTCTATCGCCTCGAACGGAGAGAGGAGTGAAGCGACGGATGCTCGGGCACCTCGGGTACGCACACCCGTGCACTCCTCGGACAGAGGAGCGCCCCTGTGAGCAAACCCTTCTTTTTGCGTCAGGTTACTAAAAAAATAAAATTATAAAGAAAGTTTGAATATTATTATTTCTATGAGCTTTTATTTTAATGATTTTTTTTGCTGTTACTTTTTATTTATTTTTCGTTATTTTTTAATAAGTATTCTAATTTTTGTAAAAACCCCAGTGACGCACGCCTACATTGCATAAGGTGCTGCCTAGCTAGCCGAACAGGGTGAGCGGCTACCACGCAACATTTTTCTAATACTTACATTTTTAAACTCGTGATATCTTTCGAATGGAATATCCGAATTGAATAATTCAAAAAGTTATATAAAGGTATTGAAACAGTTTTCAATATGAAGTAATTTATTTTGATAAGGATTAATACCAAGATCCAAATAAAGAGCCTTTTCTAGGGGCGGCATTACAATTAAATTTTTAAAATAAAAGAACACTTATTGTGGCATAACTATAATAGTTAGACATATGCTGTCGCGACACTTTTTGTAAATAATGATGTGTTCTGCAAAGTTGTAGTACATTATTTTATTCTATCATCAATAGTTTTCGCAACGCACGCGATTTAAATAATATTTTAGGTAATTTTTTTACACTTTGGGTTACATTATTGGAGTTTTAGTAAGGATCCCTAATTTTTTTGAAAATATAATATAGCCTATGTCACCCGGGGATAGTGTAGCTTCCCAACAATGAAAGAATTTTTTAAATCGGGTCAGTAGTTTTGGAGCCTATTCAAAGCAAACAAACAAACAAACAAACAAACAAACAATCAAATCTTTCCTCTTTATAATAGTAGTATAGATAGATTACAATAGTACAACTATTTATATTAAACAGTAAATAAAACTATAGAGCTTACATATTTTTACAAGGATTTTTAAATTTTATATAAAATTTAATATTAAAGTGATTCTGTAGTCAAAAGAGCATTCCAGTTATAAATGGAAGCCCTCAACATAACCTAGACCTCTCAATTCACTGAAGATCAAGAACAATGCTGAATATAATCAGTTTATAAAGGGTAGTTAAATGAGATATAGTCACAAAAATTAATAATAATACTAAAATAATATATTAATGAAAAAAGGAGGGAAAGAAAAATATACATGAACTGTAACAATAATTATATGTGAATATATAAATGTATGTTAGTTACATATAAGTAAGATGTAATACTATATTTAAATAATTGTTTTGATAATCTCTTCTGACTCTTGATAATTCAGCTCATACAAATAATCACTCAAAACTTTCTAACACCTCTCAATGGGAACGATAAATAAATAATAAACCACAGTATATCAGAATTATGTGGCACGTAAATTAGTACTAATATCAAGATAATGAAATTAACATGACTTGAAAGCCATGATACAGACTTTTTTAAACATAACTAATTCTCATAAAAGATATAAATCTCAAAAATGCAATAAATATTGAAGAATAGTTATTGAATTACAGAGATTAAACACATAATATTACGTAACCAAATTTCAGTTACTGATTTTAATTATTATTATTTGATTTTAGAATATTTAGAAGTGAAAAATGTAAAAGCAGTTCTAGTATTGCAAATAAATAGGCATTTTCTTTTATTTCGTTTCATACCAACTTTATACAAAGCTTTTACCTCGGAACTAGAGTTAGTACTGCTCAGTAAACAAGAAAAAAACTTCTGTGCCTTTTTACTTTTTATTTTGTAAAAAGACACAAAATGACAGGAATTAAATTGGCTTCATTTTGTTTAACAAGAAATCTGATTGCTTAAAAATTAAATTAAATTTATTTGGTGCCTCGCATTTTATTTATTTATTTCTTTGTTTGTTACACAACACAAGTTATAGGCAAAAGAGTTTAGAAACATTTTACATAAATCAAGAGCTTATATATGTGTGTTTTATTTTTGTGTGTGTTTTTAATATATGTTTTTTTAACTATGTATATATATTTTATATAAATTTGAGCGATAAATATTTTAGAAAATATGATCTAGTAAGATCATATTTTCTAAAAGAGCAAAAAATTAGAATCTAAATTAAAATTATTTATGGATTGGTGTATTATTTTTGGTGTAGTAACTCATGATCAGTTCATAAATGTCAATACTGAGAAGGTCATTTGAATGTCTTATATATTCCAAAAAAACATCCACTTAGACTAATAGCTGTGTGAAATAATAATAATTATTTATTGTAAAAGCTACCAATAACGAGACCGTTTAATACAAATATTGAAGACCAATCTCATATCTAAGTTGCCGTGATCTTTAATTTTGTGCTACGGCGGTATAATAGCCAGTCTATTCATGTGACCGAAGGGCTTTTCTATTTCAGTTCAAAAGATTAATTTCACATGATATAAAGCATATCTCGAGTGGAACTAATTAACAGTTTGAAAGCGATATGCTGCAAGATAAGACGGAATGTAACATTTTCTACCAGAGCATAGCATGATGGAAACTGTTTATTAAAGCTTTAGTTTCTTTACATTTTATTAATCTTTATTTTTTTATTGCTGACAAACAGCAGACAGATTGACGTTCCACTTAATAATAAGCAGTTACGTCGCCTATGGATGTTCGCGACGCTAGGGGCACCGCGAACACACTGCTGCCCATATAGGAGTACTGGAACCTGACTCACTAATGTAGGAACACAACACATGGTTATTATGGCGGCATACTTATATATTAAGGGTGGTTGCCATCCAAACGGGCATGGGGTACATAGCTAGGGTTATTTCGTCACCTTTTACGACAGGCGACCCCAGCCGTAGGGGTTAGTATTCTTACTCCATCCCTGCATGGAGAAAAATCTTCAGTTGACGTGTACAAGATATAATAAAACCTATAAGGTACCTATAATCTGTAGATTAGTTGGTGTATCTTGATGAAGAGCGAGCCTCATGCTATGACTTTTTCAGGTCGATACTCGCAAAACAGTCACCTGTAGGTGACACAAGGAAAATAGAATCCAACTAAATAGGAATGAACTAGACGTGTGCTTTTTGTATTTTTTTTTACAATAATATGTTAAATTCGTAATTCAAATTCATAAAATAGATTTAAAAACTAAGTAAAACGAGGAGTTCCGTGATCAACACTTAATGACAAAGTATATCAATTGTTTGTTAGGTCTCCGGGTCCTTAAATTTAACTGCAACACCTCTAACATGATTTGTAACATCAAAAATATACGAAAATTCACGTAAAATGTTAATAAATACTATTTGTTCCTTACAAATAAACCTTGAATTAAAATAAAGAAAAACGTAATAGTTCGTGCTTTCCACTAAATCTTAAAAATATTAAGCGTATGAAAATTGTTTTGTTGTTACAAATTATACGCTACAGAATGTTAAATGATATGTTTACATTATTATATCTATAATAAGTGAGAGGTGAAAAACAAAATTTTGTTCCATTTAACTTTGAATAAGTAATGATGCAAACAATAATTTGCGAACTTTATTATACTATATGTGATTTTTAGTATATCTATTGTGCGGATATGTATCAGTTTTGTATCAGTATACCTTTGTTAATTAGTCATAAATAAATGTTTGTTTGTTGTTGTTAATTTAAAAAAAATTTTTTTTTTAATAGCTGTGAAACAGCAGATAAGTTGATGGCCCACTTAATAGTAAGCAGTTATCGTCACATATGGATGATTGCGATGCCAGGGGCTCCGCTACCACGCTGCCATTCGTATAGAGTAAGTTGAATCTAGATCACTTATGCCGAAACAAAACAATGTTTTTATGGTGGCATATTTATAAGACTAGGGATGTTTGCCATTTAGACGAGCTTGGGTACCTAGATAACGTAGTTTTGTCGCCATTTACGACAGGCCGCCCCCGGCCATAGGAACCAATATTCTTACTCCGCCATTGTACGGAGAAACATGTGCCCATAACCAATCCTCAATTTGTCTAGACTAATCAAAATACTGACATTCAATATACGTCTAGTCGCTTATTGTATGTTATTAACCGACGAAAAAACGGAGGAGGTTCTCAAGTCGACGCGTGTATATATTTTTTCTTTTTTTATGTATGACCATGCATAACTTTGTACAGAGTATTCCGATTTTAAAAATAATTTGTTGTTCCCCGAAGTTGTTTCCATATAAATTTGGGAAAAAAATTCAACCCTAAGGTTACGAACAGAGAAGAATTGATTTATTTAAGCTTGTAGTAATTAGTAGATTATAGCCGCAAAATGATAAAATAACAACTTTTTAATAAAAAAATTAAACCGCCGAAAAAACTGAAAAGCAAAACATAATAAACCTTCTTTTTATTAACCTTAATAACTAAGTTCTTAAACTAATGTAAGTATACCTAAGTAATTTTGAGTCGGTGTGCGAGTCTGCGATCGGGCCGGGTGTCTGCGATCGGGCCGGGTGTCTGCGATCGGGCCGGTTTCCCCGCAGATGGAAGACGGGGAGGCTGGTCCTGATCACGAAGGAGGGGCGCCCGGTGGACTCACCGTCCGCCTATCGGCCCATCGTGCTGCTGGACGAGGTGGGGAAGATCTTCGAAAGGCTCCTCGCAGATCGCCTCGTCCGGCACCTAGAAACGGAGGGGCCGAACCTGGCGGACGAACAGTTCGGGTTCCGCCAGGGGCGCTCCACTATTGACGCGATCACGTGTCTGAAGAGCCAGGCGGAAGACGCGGTGGCTCGAGGTAGGGTGCTATGTCACTCGACATTGCCAACGCCTTCAACACCCTGCCGTGGAGCTGCGTGCGGGAGGCGCTCAAATACTGGGTCCTGAGGGGGGCGCTCCTCCCCAGCGTCGGCGTCATCTGCTACGCCGACGACACGCTCGTCACAGCGCGTGGGAGAAACCCCCGCCAGGCGTGCCTTCTGGGCACGGCTGGGGTGGCGCACACGGTAGCAAGAATCCGGCAATTAGGCCTGAGGTGGCCGTAATATTCTACGGGCTCCACCGAGCCTGAGCATAACGGTAGGAGGCGTTCGCATCGCCGTCGGGCCGTCCATGAATTATCTCGGACTGGTACTCGACGGGCGATGGGACTTTGCGGCGCACTTCGAGCGCCTGGCGCCGAGGCTAGTTCGGGCAGCGGCGGGACTCTCCCGTCTGCTCCCGAATATCGGTGGGCCGGGCACAGTGTGCCGCAGGCTCTTTGAGGGAAACGTGCGGTCGATTGCCCTTTACGGGTCCCCTGACCCCCTGGCGCCAACACTTTAGAAAAGGCCCGCCTCGAGACAAAGGGCGGGCCGGCGCCGGCCCGGGCGTAGGCGATAGGAGAACAGCGGGGTTTTTTAGTGGGTAGTCGGATGGTCCAACATCTTTCCCGGAGTCCCACATATCCCTCGGTCCCCCCAGGCCGGGGGAACCCGTCAAGATTGGTTTTCCCCGAGACCAAAAAAAAAAAGGAATCGGTGCGAAACAAATTAATTAATTACTTAATTAATTACGTAAAGCGTGATACGCGGCGGCGGCGCAGTGGGATACGCTCCTTCGCTGGAAAATGCCGAGCGTTTACGAAGTTAATGTCAGTGAGACAGCAACCCGAACGGGTACACACGTGAGGGCACTAGCACTAACTTAAAATTGCTTAGGTATGTTTACATTAGTTTAAGAACTTAGTTATTAAGGTTAATAAAAGGAAGGTTTGTTATTTTTTTGTGTATCAGTTTTTTCAAAATAGAATTTCTCAACTAATTACCTTTCATATAGATTTGGTTCTCGGAAATTCTATCATTTACAAACGTATTTTTAGCTTTAATTAGAAAAACAACTGAGGTACTTTATAATTAAAATTGTATGGATTCAAATAACGCGTCAATATTTTTTTATAATAAACATTCTTTACATCAAAGCTTTCACATCAAACACCTGTAAAGTATACTTAAGACGCAATTCTTGGTTTTAATGAACATTTCCTTTCCAATGAAACTCTGTAAAAACATCCGTTTGTTAAATTCGCATAATTGTGTTACAAATTAATTTGTGTATATACATGGATAATGTCAGATTTCACACAATTCTTGGAACTGAAGTAAATGTAGATGCTGTGTACATTTGAGAGACCTGCTCATTGAAGAGTCGTCGTAGTTAAATAACTACAGTATGTAACTCATGGCATACCATTCAGAGATAATTTGAAGGATGTTATATTTTGAAGTTATACTTTTTTGGTTCGTTAGGGAAAAATGATGAGAGTAAACTTTTGCGATGCCACATGAGTAAAAAATGAACCAAATAATCCAATAATCCAAAATTAACTGTAATACATTTAAATAGAGTATAATAATAAAAATAATCCAAAATTAACTGTAATACATTTAAATAGAGTATAAATTGTAATGTAATAGATTTCAAGACATTTTATGTTGTATAGCAACGGAGACGGCAGCTATGTTGGTTCAATAAATTCAACAAAATATTTAAGTAAACTTATATAATACCTATATATTGTAGTGACTGATATTTATTAACAATTTATTGATTTAAAGATAATTTACTGTGATTATAAGTGATAAAAGTGGTTTTTACGTATTACTTTGAGTACGTTTGTAGAATTTGAGGTTAGTTGACGGTATGTATTTATTTATTTACATCTTAAACTAAATTTTTTTTCTACAAACGTAGGATAGCGCAAAGGATAAAATTTTTAGAAAGATTTTTATCTTGTTACGCCAAACACACACATACACACACACTTTTTTACTGTAGTAAATCTAAATATCTAACGGTGCTTAAATCTTTGTGAAGAACATTCACTAGTTAAGGGATCAGTTGATTGTTATTTATTTTTAGTAAAATGACAATTTCAAACAAGTGTTAAATTTTTACAAGAACAAAAACATAATATACTCTTTAATGATGAAATAAATTATATCGGATAGCATAACAATGTTTGAAGTTATCGAGAAATATATAGTAAATATTTCACTTTTGAAACTTTAAGTTTGATTCTTTTACAATATTTATTTATCGAATGTAAATTGTAAGTTCTAAAAAGAAAACGGCAAATGACGTACTGTTTTATATTTACTGTACACGTTGGTGCTCTTAATATAATTAAACCTTATTCCCACGTGTTTACATTACTTTCAGGCCAGATGCCGGTTTACTTTGATATTGAAGTCGCGATTTTAATACTTGGTCGCGCAATTTTTTAGGCCATTTTAGGCATATTTTAATCAGGGAATTTCGCGAAAAATTTAACTAAACGACGACCTAATACGTACCCTAGTAACATTTTCACCATGCAGGGGCGGAGTAAGAATACTGTGATCCCTGCGGGACTGTCCAGTCGTGAAAGACGACAAAACAACTTTAGCTAGCTGGTAGGCCTCCAAGCCTATCTGGATGAAAACTTCTCCATATATAACTTCGTGATGTATTACCGCATAAGTTACACAGGTTCCAGTTTCACTACCCGGACGGCAGCGTATCGGCGGTGCCCCGGGCATCGCAAACGTCCATAAAAGATGGTAACTGTTTACGTTAAGTGAACCATTAGCCTGTCAGAAATTCCAGAGCAAAAAAAAATAAGGCGGTTTTAATATGGTCATAAAATACTTTGTTGTCACATACTATTTTACTTAGAAAAGCTACTGCTTTTAATCCTCACACACAGTAGAGTGTGAGGATTTGTGAGGATTCCTTGAGGTTCAAGTTTAGCTGATGCACCTAGGAAA
Organism: Malacosoma neustria; assembly: GCA_963693495.1. Lineage (NCBI taxonomy): Eukaryota > Metazoa > Arthropoda > Insecta > Lepidoptera > Lasiocampidae > Malacosoma > Malacosoma neustria. The sequence continues at coordinate 14,962,516 of OY856382.1, read as the reverse complement.
ACAACAGACAGACTCTCTGATTCCGATCAAGGAGCGAAGGCCGATGACCTTGGCGCGCGATTGAAATCAATCAAGGATTATAGGAGTTCATAACGGCTTTATCTAGCTATCGTGTATAATTCCTAAAAAACATAAATTATTTAAGGTTAGTCCTCCGGAAGCTTACATTACATACATCGATCGCTCATCCGAATGCATCACTTAATGGAAAGTTTCTTAAAATAAACACGCCCTTTATCTTTGAAATTCAGATGAATTTAACATTACGCGGAACAAACAAAACTTCTTGAATGTTTTCATTCTACTTTTTGGGGTTCTGTACTCTTAATATATTAAGATCACACGTTGTCAGTACTTCGTATAATTTATCACTTTATGGTACATTATATTTCATTACGATATAGTGTAAATTCAATTATTATAAATGTAAATAAGCTGTACTTTTTCATGAACAGAGATACGGAATTTTCAGTACCACACCAGTTTCTAAGGGTAAGCCGAAGTAATCGTGACGATTGAGGTTTTTTTGTTTCTATGGCTGACCCTCTTAAGCGGTCAGTCGAGATGTAGTAGCCAGCGGCGACCACAAAGGAACACCCATGCTTTATGTGAAGAATCATAAGATTGATTGTCCATCATTGCTTTGTGACAACCTTAGGAGTTCTCAAAGTGAGTATTAATAATCCGTTACAACTGCTAGTTTACGAATAGGAACCATTTAGAGTTGTAGAGTTAAACTGGATCCGCGTTATCCTAATTTGGCCACATATATTCCCTGTTATTTATTTCTCTTTATTTATATGTATATGTATGCGTGCATTTGTTAATTAAATATAATTTGTTGTTTGTTGTTTTAAATTCAATTTCTTATCCATTCTGAGGTTGCCTGGTAAATATTGCTTTTAGCAATAAGGCTGCCTATTGTTTTCTTTATATATATATATATATATATATATATATATATATATATATATATATATATATATATATATATATATATATATATATACCTATATATATATATATATATACCTATATATATATACCTAGTCAGGTCATAAATTCTGTCACATGTTTAATGTAAAATAATTGTAACAAGTTTATTCATTATGTAACCATTCATATACCAAAATGAACTTAACAAAACATAGATTCTTATGACATTAAAGTTTATTCAAAATGACCTCCGTGATTTTGAATACAAGCCTTCAATCTGCGCGGCCAGTTGTCTATCGCAACACGAACGAGGTCCATGTCAATATCGGCGGCTGCCTTAATCAAGGATGTCTTGAGTGACTCCAAATTGGGATGAGGCTTTGAGCACGCCTTTTCCTCCAAGTGTTGCCATATCTTGTAATCTAACGGATTCAAATCTGGACTGGAGGAGGGCCAGTCTTCGTGCCGGATGAAGTCGATTTCACGCGCCGCCAGCCAGTCTTGTGTGCTCTTCGCTCTATGAGCTGGCGCCGAATCTTGTTGGAATACCCAGTGCCTGTTATTGAACATGGTATGAGAAACAGGTTCCACAAGGTTCGTCAGGACTGTATTTTGATACACAACAGCATTCGTTTTTACACCTTTCTCACAAAAATGTACCTCTGTTAAGCCCCAATAAGAAACTCCCAACCATACCATGAGCGAGGATGGAAAATGACCTCGTTGGACACGCGGAATACGGTTGCTCGCTTCTTCACTACTGTGTGCGTACACCTTATCATTTTGTTTGTTGTAGCTCTCTTCTACGGTAAACATTTTTTCATCCGAAAAAAGAATTTCCCGATATTTTTTTCCCGCGTACCGCTTCAACAAAGCGCGGCATCTCTTCAGTCTCAGGTCCATTAGACGAGCATTCAAACGATGTCCTGTTTTTCTTCGATATGCCCGAAGCCCTAAGTCTTCATTTAACACCCTTTTCACCGTGGTTCTGCTTAACCCCATCTGAAGGGCCAACAGTTTCTGCTTACGTTTGGGATTTCTTTGAATTCGTGCCTTCACAGCTTTTATCACTGCTGGAGTCCTAACAGACCGAGGGCGACCACTTCTTGACCTGTCATCTACACTAGAGTCTTCATTGTATCGTTTGATGGTACGATAAACGAATCTTTTGGTAAAATTCAAATTTTTCAGTATGTTAAAAATTTGAATTGGCGCGTAACCGCAACGATGTAACGCAATAACTGCAACACGGTCTTCTTTAAGCGTCCACTCCATATTTAAAAATGAGTAAAATTCTAAAAGTTATACATTTTTATTTTCATGAACAATTCGAAATTCTAATTCAATAAACTTTTTTGTGGCCAGCATTCTAAAAGAAAAGTTTTTACTGTGTGACAATACTTATGACCTATATATATAGTTTATTTGATGCAATAAAGAGTATTCTGTTATATTCTATATTCCCACTTTTTACTATTACTTCATTAAGAGTTACCGAGAACTATTGTCTCAAAAAGGCTTGCTCTAGAAAAAACAAAGATTATACCTGTTGTCAGTTATATACATATAACTTGGCGTGCAGGTTTCCTTTAGATGATTTTCTTCACCGTCAGTACGTGACAATAATGTTATATGCCTGTTCGGTATCGGGAGTAGAATCTTAGCACCACAAATGCACTACCACTTACCTCTTGTCTTCGTGCTGCTGGAGCCCTTCTATTAAGACTGTAGGAAGCACTGGCACGAACTACTTTCGATTATGCTAGTTAATTTATGGAAATATTGAAAAGAACAACGGAGATCGATGCGACGCGTCCGCAGCGTATGTTTTTGCAATGTATCGAATCGAGAGATGGCAGCGTCGTCGTAGGATAGGGGTGGCAATGCATTTGCTTAGATACGATCAACTCGATACTAAGAAATATTCGCGGTAAATTGATTGTGCTAAGTACGCAACAATGCCTTTTTGTGTAACGAAAGCTAGCTTAAAACATCCCTTTTGAGCTTTTTTTTACACTTCAGTAAAAACTTTTTGTTATTTTTTTAACAACACCAACTATTTAATCCGTTAAATTTCACATTAAAAGAAGATTTAACAAATTTTTTTTATCTTTATCCTATACTAGGTGAAAATCAGCATCGAAGGATTTTTTACAAACTAATATTTGACGAAAACAAAGACACAAAGAAAAAAAAATCATATACTTAAATGTTATATTAAACCCACAGAGTATTAGAAAAATAAACCAGACAAAATTAAATAACAGTGCCGTCTAGGGACGCCCGAAAGATGCGAAGTTTTATAGTATTAAGCGTAGGAACTAAGCGTAAAAATAGTGAAAAAAGACGGGAGAGAAAAAAATAAAGCATTGAGAAAAAAAACTGAATACTTGGTAAAATAAAAATAAATACATTAAAATAAAATACACGCCTAAAAACACCAGGCTATAGCGCATCTCTCCAAAAATTTTTCCTCTAATTGTGAATTGAATCATTTAAGTCGGACCTAGCTCTGATGTGAGGGTATCGCAACCGCGTGGTATCGAATCCTGACTCATAAACGGACAAAAAATCCTTTTTCTTTTATTTTATAACTTAAACTTCTTTTGGAGATATTCTGAAACAAAAAATCTACTAAATACTGCATCTACAGTTATTCCTGTTTTAGTTGTTAAACAGTTTGGATCATTATTTGTCATTAAGTAAACATTTTCTGAAAGGAAATCAACCAACAGCTTAGATTTTTCATCTTTAAAATTGCAATTAAAATCTCCACCTAAAATAACTGGCATAATATGTTAATTACTTCCCGTAAATTTTGTTCCATATTCTGAATAAATCATTAGTGATCTTGCAATTAATTTTATAATATCTTTAACGCTATGTTCAGAATGACGTCACAATAATATCTGTGCTTCTATTTAATAGTACAATTTCACCTTTTAATCGGCACAACTGTCCTGCTAAGATTCAGTGCATCTCTATGTGCTGCACTTTTTAACCTTATTTATTTCCAATTTTATCTCCAAAGAATTCTAAGCAAACTCTATTAATTTTATTATTTTCAATGTATACTAATTTACCTATAGAACGATTCTATAAACAATCGTCAACGTCTATGTTTGTATTAATCATGTAATACTAATAATGATGAAAACAATTTCATAATGTGAAGGACACGCACACTTAGGTGGGGAGGCAGCTGCCGCTCGCGCGCTGCAGCTTGCGTAACGGTACAAAATCTGACGATTTTGTGTAACGGTAAAATCCGACGCTTAGCACGGATAGACTGGCCGCGCAGCGAGCGCCTATATGCTAGCAGCCCACACGTCCGTATAGAATCTTCGCTTCAATAAATACTTGTGTTGTGACTAAATCAGCCTTCTTGTCGGATAGATAGAGTATTTTAAAAAAGTATTATACATACAGAACCCTTAAATATAACATTTGAATCGAATTGACCATAATCCCCGTTTCACATACTTACTTTCTTTCCGCATCTACATATTTAAATTAAACCTCTCTACTCGCATACGCCTAAGCAATAGCAAGGCACTTAGTTTTGATGAAATATAAACATTTTTTGTAATAAATATATTGTACTTGATTTATGTTTTTAGCAATTAGTGGCGTCGCTCTCGACAGCACATTAATTACTTCTCAACTTCGCAAACATGCTATGTTAAATAATGTTTAGATATACTCGTATACCGTATGTGATAAACATTGCCATAAGTCAGTGTATTACTTAATTTTGAACGTACGTGTGGTGCAAAATAATGCGGTTTGTTAGCTTTACAAAACAAACATTGACTTGGTAAATAAATTGACTTCGCGCTGCTTTATTAGCTCGATTGTATTATTGTTGTTCCAGTCATGATATGTTACGTCAATGTTATTAAGGCTACCAATAATTTAATGAAAAACAATATGCTTCTCAAAGAATAAATAGACATATCACAACGAATAAATGAGTTTCCAACTGAATCAATCTTAGTTTCATTTAGCAAGTTCGTAACCTAAACAAAAAAAGAGTGTAATTATTTAATTACTTTTTTGTATTATTCAACAAATTTCCAAATTAATTACATATTTCGTTTAATAATCGTTTATTAGCTTTCACGTTGTCTGCAAACAGTGTTTGGCCACTGTTATAAGGAATTGATTTTAAGTTTTTGTTTTTTTTTTGTCTCGGGGATAAACCTCTCTTGACGGATTCTCCCGGCCCGGGGGGACCGAGGGATATGTGGGACTCCGGGAAAGATGTTCGACCATCCGACTACCCACTTAAAACCCCACTGTTCTCCTATCGCCTACGCCCGGGCCCACGGATATATGGCCTGCCGATCTCGTGGCCCGGGCCGGCACCGGCCCACGCTTTGTCTTAAAGCGGGCCCCTTCTAAAGTGCTGGCGCCAGGGGGTCAGGGTTTCGTCCCCCGGCGCTCTCCTGAATCAATAGTTGAGGGGGGCCGCAGAACAGTACGCGGCCCTCTCCCTCGCGGCAATAGCGCGGGCGGCGGATCCTCCCCCGAGGGGCCGCCCGCAGCTGCTTTTTACGGCGGCCGGAGGTCGTTACTTGCCCTCCGGCGCCGCCGTCGTGGCCTGCGTTGGCGGGAGGGGAGTGTTTAGACGACTATTGCCCTACATTTTTTTTTCAAATTTCTTTTACCCTTTGGTACTAGATTAAAGTATAATGTAAGGACATCGACACAAAATAACATCCAATGTAATTTTGTATTCAATAATTATATAGTAGCTGAATCGGAGTGATACCAGCATTAGATGCTTCTAAAATGATGCTAGTATTTATATGGTCTAAGTTATTATGTGTCAATGGTAAGAAACTCTTTTCCGGTATGTATAAAAAATGTTTGTTTAATTTTGTGGTGGTTAAAGTTGTTTTTACGCTTTGATAGATAAATATCTAATGGAGCTAGACGAACATTAGCAAATAATAATAGCCCGTAGATCGCGTGGCAGATCACCCTTGCGGTAGACCGACCAGAACAAATCCGCAGTGGGCGGTCGACCTTGCACGAGTGCAGTAAAAACACCAGAAATAGAGAGAGATGGCGAGATTGCGTGACATCCGTCCCTCAATAATTAATAGTACCATATCGACCACAATCGCTCTGACAAGAGCTTTACGAAGAAGAAAAAGAATAGCTCGTAACGTTCCACAGCTGGACTCGACCCGCTCTCTGGAAATAACGTATTGTATAACCACTACTCTCTCCAATGTGAAGTGTCCAAAGTCAAGGTATTTTTCTTGCAATTTTTTCGATAGCTGTCAATCCGTATTTAACTACTTAGTGCGGCTGAAAAGTGTCCTAAATGTCACTTTGATTCATGCGCATAATATTTTTTATACAATCTTTAAGAATATATTAAACTAAGCGTCAAGTTTTTGTAAGCGTATGATTGTCAGTTAGTAATTAATTTCGTTTAATATCATAGTACATAGTTATAAAATTTATGGTCACGTTTTTTTATCAAATCGGTGTAATTCGATGTAAATCTTTCTGTAGACGTATTCGCTCACAAATGAAACGAATATTCTGAAATATCTCAATGATAAATCAAATACTCCCATATTCCTGATTTTTTTATATTTTCACTTATTTTCAGTTCTTTGATCACGTGGACAGAACTGCGAAATTGAAATTGGTTTCTCTCCTTTCGGACTCCATCTACTTTCGGAGAATTTGGAACACGGAAAATATATACGAGTACCTATATATTGTGTTATATTAAAATTTTATACAAGAAAAAAAAAGTAGGCACTTTTTATATTTTGAGGTTTTGTACTAAGAGGTCCTATGCAACTCATTTTTAAAACATCGCAAGAGTCTACAGTAAAAAGTAGTAATTTAACTAAATCGAAGACTTGTATTTTAATTTAAACGTCAAGTGTCTAGACCAATGATTCCCAAAGTGGTCTATATCGACCCCCAGGAGTCTATGACAACCTGCAAGGGGTCTACGTCAGCGAAAAAAAATTTGGGGGTCCATGAAATGTAAATGGGGGTCCACGATAGTGGATCTCAACACATACACTGATAGTACCTATTTACTTACATCATACTATCTTATAATATCAAAACATATACATTATTTATAAAAGTACCTATGAAGTAAAAAATTTGTTTTATGTTTATTTAATGTTACGTATATTTTATAACAGATACAAATTTTTATTTTGAGTAGTTTTAATTTAAATTCAATTAATAAATGTATAAATTAACATGTGTTTTTACTTTAAGTTTTTAACACTAACAGAAATTTACAGGAAATCAATATCATCTAAGTAGGGGGTCTACCCAACACGGAAAAACATGGCAAGGGGTCTACGACACAAAAAAGTTTGGGGAACTCTGGTCTAGACGACTGCTGCCCTAAATATTTTTTTCTAATTTTTTTACCTTTTGATACTAGATAAATGTAAGGACTTCGACACAAAAAAACATCCAGTGTCACTTTGTCTATACTACTATTATAAAGAGGAAAGATTTGATTGTTTGTTTGTTTGTTTGTTTGTTTGTTTGTTTGCTTTGAATAGGCTCCGAAACTACTGACCTGATTTAAAAAATTATTTCATTGTTGGGAAGCTACACTATCCCCGGGTGACATAGGCTATATTATATTTTCAAAAAAATTAGGGATCCTTACTAAAACTCCAATAATGTAACCCAAAGTGTAAAAAATTTACCTAAAATATTATTTAAATCGCGTGCGCTGCGAAAACTATTGATGATAGAATAAAATAATGTACTACAACTTTGCAGAACACATCATTATTTACAAAATGTGTCAGCATATGTCTAACTATTATAGTTATGCCACAATAAGTGTTCTTTTATTTTAAAAATTTAATTGAAATGCCGCCCCTAGAAAAGACTCTTTATTTGGATCTTGGTATTAATCCTTATCAAAATAAATTACTTCATATTCAAAACTGTTTCAATACCTTTATATAACTTTTTGAATTATTCAATTCGGATATTCCATTCGAAAGATATCACGAGTTTAAAAATGTAAGTATTAGAAAAATGTTGCGTGGTAGCCGCTCACCCTGTTCGGCTAGCTAGGCAGCACCTTATGCAATGTAGGCGTGCGTCACTGGGGTTTTTATAAAAATTAGAATACTTATTAAAAAATAACGAAAAATAAATAAAAAGTAATAACAAAAAAAATCATTAAAATAAAAGCTCATAGAAATAATAATATTCAAACTTTCTTTATAATTTTATTTTTTTAATAACCTGACGCAAATAGAAGGGTTTGCCCTCAGGGGCGTTCCTCTGTCCGAGGAGTGCACGGGTGTGCGTACCCGAGGTGCCCGAGGATCCGTCGCTTCACTCCCCTCTCCGTTCGAGGCGACAGAGTCCTATCTTTCTTTCCGTCTACCTCTTACATCCTTTCCAACTTAGCTTTCTGTTCGTGGCGTGGTCCCCGGTGGGATGATTGCGAATACTGATTGGGGTCCCGGGTTCTACCCTGGGACCTGATTTGGTAGTCGAAACCATGCCTATTTCGACTGCGCCTGCACAGAGTGTTCCCGGGGCGGGAATTGCATTCTCGCTGTCGGTTGGTCTTGCTGGGCCGGCTACGACGTCAGGCGACTCTGCTTTTTCTGGAGTGTCGTCTGGTAGTCGTACACACGCCTGACTAGCACGCGACGGGGATGCGAGTCCCGTCCGGAATTGGCCGCGGACCTGTCACTCCCGGCCCTGGTTCTGTCCATGGTCGGGGGCGATCCTGGATGGACGGCCGTCGCCTCCTTTTGCGAGGCAGTAGTGTCTGCAAGGGAGGCGGCGGAACGGGAGCGGGAGTCCGCCACCGCACTCCCCTCCCGCCAACGTAGGCCGCGTCGTCGGCGCCGGAGGGCGGGCAACGATCTCCGGCCGACGTAGAAAACGGCCGCGGGCGGCCCCTCGGGGGAGGATCCGCCGCCCGCACTATTGCCGCGAGGGAGAAGGCCGCGTTCTGTTCCACAGCCCCCCTCAACTCCTAGAGTTGTTACAAGAGAGCGCCGGGGGGACGAAACCCTGACCCCCTGGCGCCAGCACTTTAGAAGGGGCCCGCTTTAAGACAAAGCGTGGGCCGGTGCCGGCCCGGGCCACGAGATCGGCAGGCCATATATCCGTGGGCCCGGGCGTAGGCGATAGGAGAACAGCGGGGTTTTTAGTGGGTAGTCGGATGGTCGAACATCTTTCCCGGAGTCCCTTATATCCCTCGGTCCCCCCGGGCCGGGATAACCCGTCAAGAGAGGTTTTTCCCCGAGACCGAAAAAAAATAGAAGGGTTTAATTTTTAATTTTTTGTTAAATACCCGTGCGAAGCTGGGACGTGCTGCTAGTATTCAATAAGAATAAAGTAGCTGAATTGGAATGATACCAGCATTAGATGCTTCTAGTTGATGCTAGTTTTTAAACCCACGCTCGGACTATGGATACAAATTTTCATAATATATGAAACCCCCTCAGAACACGTGTGTTGCAATACTTTGCTTGCAAAAACTAGAGAGAAGACTATCTTAGTACAACCGTAGGCATCAATTATATAGACATGTTTATCATATACTTGTTTACCTCTGGCCTACCATATTAATGATATTGATACTTAAATGGAAATATTCATCCAATTTAAATAGAGTGTTATTTTAAAAAAAAGTGTGCGTCTCGGGACGCCCAACAGGAGAGATAACTTAGACTAATCTAAGTTAAACTAATTAATATTGAAATTGCTTAACTTGAGAAAAGTTTAGGTTATTACTTAAATTTGATGTATATTAATATATGTAATAATGTAAGGAAAGGTTATTTATTAATAAAACCAAACATAATTCAAAAATAACTGAAGTTTACGAATTTCTAACTTTTCCAAAAACTGTTTCTAAGTTATACTAAATTAAATTATTCCCTGATGTATATTCTTTATAAAGAAAAAAAAATTCAACTGTATTTCATTGTAATATAGTCGCAATTCGAATAAATCTAGCGCTGTGGGTTAGAGCGAGAGAGGAGGAGCCTGCCTACCGCTGCCGTTGTTTACCTTACCCTAGCGGTTTACCCTCCCTTAAGAAGTTATCACTTCAAAAATCCATAAACGGCTTATTGTATTAAAACTGTTGTTTATACTGACCCATTATTGTTTAAATTATCTTTGTCATTTTACAACAGTCAGACAAATTAATTATTTCTAATCAAAATAATATTTTTAAAATAGTTCCCAGTTTGTCTGCGAGGTCGGCTGCGTTGGTAATGCCTCTGGTGTTGCAGTCGTCTATAGGTGACGGTCATCAACTACTTTCTAACGGCCTGCTTGTCTGCCGAACTCAGCTATAAAATAATATAATAATTCACCCCATGCAGAAATAAAGTAAGAGAAAAAGAAGAACTTGACGTGTTTTATGTTTTTTTTTAATTATAATAATAAATGCTTCAGAATAAATATCTTCGAGTAACATGCAGTAAATTTTGCATCAAATCTTCGTACATGAAAATATTTTGCTCCATGGAATTTCAATTGTCAAAGTTGGACACAATCACGGAATACTTTGTGAAGTAGAGAAAAGTATGACAGAACATTGTAATTTTTACAACTTTCAATTTCAGTGACGTGTCACTGTCACAGTTAGCTTTTTGTTGATTTATGACAGTATACTAAAATTTAAAAGGCATTTGTGCATTACGATATTAAGTTTTGTTCATGAATTTTTATATTTTTAATATACCAAAGCATTGAAGATACCGTCTTCGAAAGCCAATATACACTTCTCATCAAAAAAATTGAAACACCCCTGAAGTTTGGTTTTGAATGACTTTATTTGTTTTTTTACATTTAACCAAAAATATAAATAATGCCAGTTAATTGTGGATATTATAAGGTATCATTTAACAAGTATAAGTGTTTCAAATTAAAAATAAATTTCATTAGCTATTCTGTTTTGTTCAACAAGTATATTTTTACCCTTTAAGAAGTAATTTGTTAAATGTTAGAAACAAAGATGTAAAACAGAAAAATGTTAAAAAAGTTTATTCAATAACTCGTATTTCCTCCCCGGGCTCTTATCACTGCTTCCGTGCAGTTCTTCGTGGAAGGGATAAGCGTCACAATCTTGTGTTGTGGGATGTTATTCCACTCTTCTTGTATAGATGTTATAAGCTGGCCAAGCGTCTCAGGAGCAGGATTTCTCGCTCGGACTCATCTTTTCAGCTCATCCCATAGGTGTTCTACGGGATTCATATCCGGGCTTCTTGCTGACCAGCCCATAACTGCAATACCGACTTCGCTCAGGTATTCATTTACAATGCCTGTGGTGAGCCCTGGCATTATCAACGTCACGACTTGGGCGGCTTCTGTGGGCGAGGTACCCATATTTGTTAGGAAAAAATATTTTTAGTAGAATGTCACATAGCTTAGTTACCAATGACGCTCAGCTCAGGGCTCAGTTAAAAAAAAGATAAATTATGCAAAAAATTTCGAATACGTGCAGAAATTCCGACGGAATACACATAGAAAACAATCTCTACATTCATTTATTGGATGAAATTCGAAAATTTTAATTTATTTTTGGAATTCTGGTACATCATTGTGTAGACTAAACGGCCAGCTATGTATTGGCGGGGGTGATTTAGTGTAACATTAATGTATGTTGATTATATCTAATATTTTGCAAAAAGGTTTTACCAGATGCCTTTCGATATTATGAAAAAAAATATTACTCGTCCGATTTGACGTACATTGTCATCTCAAGTCAAAATTATTTTATTGCTTTAATTATTTAAACAAGTGTATTTCTATATTTATTATAAATATAAAATGTACGAACTACTTAAGCGTTTAATTGAGCTGCCAACCTATACTGGTGACCGCGTATTTATTTTAAAGATATCAGCCCACTTATCATTTAAATGCCGCCTGAATAATACTTTTTATCCGTGCAGGGGCGGAGAAAGAAAACTAACCTCTGCAGCATTAGTGACCCAAGTTCCTGTACCCTTATGGGACAGCAGCGTATTCGCGATGCCACTGGCGTTGCAAACACCCGTAGACGACGGTAACTGCTAAATTCTAAGCGGGCCGTCAGAGTGCCTGCTGTCCTACAGCAATAAAAAAAACTTGCAGTAGTATTTCGATTTTATTGATGAGAAGTATGTTTTGTTGTGAAATGTGGTATGTGTATTTAGACTTATCCTTTGAAGAGGCCTCCTGTTGGCTGGATCCCCACCTTGGGACCTCGATGCTCGTGTCCTAGCGCTGATACCAGTGGCGCCGGGACGCGGTCGAGCGTGGCTCTCACCCCGCACCTCGCGAAGGAGAGGTAAGGCGGGCGGAGCTGCGCGAAGAGGTGCTCGTGGTGGAGAGGAAGGAGCGTCTTGTGCACCCCAGCGTGAGCCTTGCTACCATAGGGGCGATGAGACCCGTCCTGGCTGAATGGCTGGAGAGGCACCACGGCGCCCTGACGACGGTGACCTTCCGCCTGACGCAGGGGCACGGTTGCTTCGGGAGATACCTGTGATGAAACCCTGACACCCTGACACAAACATTTTGAAAGAGGCCCGCCCTGATACAAAGGGCGGGCCGGCGCCGGCCCGGGCTACGAGATCGGCAAGTCACATATCCGTGGGCCCGGGCATAGGCGATAGGAGAACAGCGGGGTTTTTAGTGGGTATGCCTTTGCGGCGGCCATTGGCCCTAATATCTCGATTAGTATCGCAATGGTGGCCGCCGTAGGGTTTGAACGGTGAGGCCGACATAACCACGACTTCCCCTGGAGTTCCGGCGTGGTACTGGTAATTCGGTTTCCCCTGTATACAAAAAGGTGTTATTAGACTAGTAAAAATTGATACCACCATGTTAAGTTCTGAAGAGTTGATTTAACTTCGAAAGGAAGTTAAGGTAGTTCAGTAAATTTATGAATCACTTACACTTATACTTATCCGTGCAGGGGCGGAGAAAGAATACTAACCTCTGTGGCCGGGGTCGGCCTGTCGTAAAAGGCGACAAAACAACCCACCTTAGCTACGTGGTAGGGCCTCAAGCCCGTCTGGATGGCGACCACCTTTGGTCTTAAGTATGCCGCCATAATAACCTTGTGTTGTGTTCCGGCATTAGTGACCCAAGTTCCTTTACCCTTATGGGACAGCAGCGTGTTCGCGATGCCACTGGTGTTGCTAACACCTATAGGCGACGGTAACTGCTAAATTCTAAGCGGGCTGTCAGCCTGTCTGCTGTCCTACGCAATAAAAAAAAATACAATACCTACAATATAATTAAGTATTTATTTTATTGCAAACAATAACTTAAATGGGATTTGACTTATAAATAAAACTGCAAGTTTAAGTGCATTTATTTTAATATTATTCAATTAATCGATGTACGACATAAAAAGTTTTCTGTACATTATTAAGTATTTTAACTAACAATTCAACTAAAGAAACCTAATACGCTTAGATTCAGTCGCTCATCAATCTATTTTATTACTCAACTACAAATTGGTTAAAAGGTCTCACAGTTACAATACAATATTTAAACAAATAAAAATTTATCAAGATGTTTGCTCTGAGACTCGTTATCAAGACTTCAAGTGCGATTTTTGGCAGATTCGAATTTGAAACGATCTTTCCAGAAGTTTTCGCTCCAGATACTTAATACAATTACATAGTTTGGTACAATTTATATGTGGTGTGAATTTTATCTATTATATTTTATCTTTTAGATATTCGTACTAGTGCTGTCAAAATAGAGTAGCAATAAAAAATTACTATGTCTCATACAAACTAATCATGTACGTATGTAAGTCCACCGGCATGTAAAAATGTTTAATTTATGAAATAGTATACCAATATAATATTATTACCAATACTATATTATTTTATAGTAAATATACAATCGACATTATTGTGTTCAAAGTAATTAAATAAAAAAATATATCGATTTAATACTAGCTATGATAGAAGTATTCAGAGCAAGTTTAAGAAAAATATTTTAAATATTATATAACTCTATATTTTATTGAAACAACTGACAATTTCATTATTCTATCGATTGTGTCACTACAACAATCGAGAAAAAAAATACGTTTATTTTATATAACACACCATTAATATTCCATAAAACACAAAGTATTCATATAATCCGTAACTATAATAATATATTATTGTTAAAAACGTTCTTTTTAAAATTATTAAAATATTATAACGTGTAATCGAGCATCTAAATTAGAAACTCATCAATTCTACTTAATTAAACAATTCACAACTTTTAAAATAGTTTTTGTACCAGCAGACATAATATTTTAATATAACCATTCTAGAATTTGTTATTTTAAACATAGAAATTGCCTTAGAATGTCAAAGGCAAGCAAGGGCAAGCTATGACTTATTTATCAAAAAATAATATTAAAAGGCTTTACATTAATAAAAACTCGGAAAATTAAAACAGTGTTTTTCAGCATTATTGAGTACGTGATCACTTTTTTGGCGACTCTGAGTAGTATTTGTCTCAATACATATTTTTGGAAGTCGACAATTTAGGGATCAATTCTTTTTAATTATAAAATTAATATACCTAGTCAGGTCATAAATTCTGTCACATGTTTCATGTAAAATAATTGTAACAAGTTTATTAATTATGTAACCATTCATATACCAAAATGAACTTAACAAAACGTAGATTCTTATGACATTAAAGTTTATTCAAAATGACCTCCGTGATTTTGAATACAAGCCTTCAATCTGCGTGGCCAGTTGTCTATCGCAGCACGAACGAGGTCCATGTCAATATCGGCGGCTGCCTTAATCAAGGATGTCTTGAGTGACTCCAAATTGGGATGAGGCTTTGAGCACGCCTTTTCCTCCAAGTGTTGCCATATCTTGTAATCTAACGGATTCAAATCTGGACTGGAGGAGGGCCAGTCTTCGTGCCGGATGAAGTCGATTTCACGCGCCGCCAGCCAGTCTTGTGTGCTCTTCGCTCTATGAGCTGGCGCCGAATCTTGTTGGAATACCCAGTGCCTGTTATTGAACATGGTATGAGAAACAGGTTCCACAAGGTTCGTCAGGACTGTATTTTGATACACAACAGCATTCGTTTTTACACCTTTCTCACAAAAATGTACCTCTGTTAAGCCCCAATAAGAAACTCCCAACCATACCATGAGCGAGGATGGAAAATGACCTCGTTGGACACGCGGAATACGGTTGCTCGCTTCTTCACTACTGTGTGCGTACACCTTATCATTTTGTTTGTTGTAGCTCTCTTCTACGGTAAACATTTTTTCATCCGAAAAAAGAATTTCCCGATATTTTTTTCCCGCGTACCGCTTCAACAAAGCGCGGCATCTCTTCATTCTCAGGTCCATTAGACGAGCATTCAAACGATGTCCTGTTTTTCTTCGATATGCCCGAAGCCCTAAGTCTTCATTTAACACCCTTTTCACCGTGGTTCTGCTTAACCCCATCTGAAGGGCCAACAGTTTCTGCTTACGTTTGGGATTTCTTTGAATTCGTGCCTTCACAGCTTTTATCACTGCTGGAGTCCTAACAGACCGAGGGCGATCACTTCTTGACCTGTCATCTACACTAGAGTCTTCATTGTATCGTTTGATGATACGATAAACGAATCTTTTGGTAATATTCAAATTTTTCAGTATGTTAAAAATTTGAATTGGCGCGTAACCGCAACGATACAACGCAATAACTGCAACACGGTCTTCTTTAAGCGTCCACTCCATATTTAAAAATGAGTAAAATTCTAAAAGTTATACATTTTTATTTTCATGAACAATTCGAAATTCTAATTCAATAAACTTTTTTGTGGCCAGCATTCTAAAAGAAAAGTTTTTACTGTGTGACAATACTTATGACCTGACTAGGTATAATATGAATGTAGGGCGTTTACAACGTGAATTATCATTAGCCAATCATCGTAAATTGCTGAAAGTGGACTTACTTTGCCTTCTCCATGCCGTTCAAGCAGACAATGCATAAATTTTTAATAAATCTTTTCTGCTGTATATTAGGGGTAAACATGAAATTGCCGATTTGTACTGAAAAATTGAAGCTGCTTTTTTTCCTAAAATGAAACATATTTAATCAAAATATTTACCCTCATCATACATACATTGTTGCCATCTAAAGTGATTTATTCCTTTACGATAGAACTCTGCGGATTTAGATGCGACTGTGTGAAAGCATATAGTACTGCCTCCTGGGAAGAAATGTTTTTATCAAGTAGAAATTTGTACAAATCAAGAAAAACATAGTAGTCTGTTGAAGCAAGGTTTGGCGAGTATGGTGGATGCCGTATGGTTTCTGACTGCAGCTCCTGTAGAGTTACAACGGTTTCATGTGAATTATGTCTTGGGTTATCTTAGAGCAATAATGGTGAAGATCGATTCACGAGTCGAAGCTATTTCACTGCCAGTTTCATCATCATTGTTCGAAGTTCGACACAGTAAACATCTGCTGTTATTGCTTGACTAGACCTGAGAAAGCTATAGTGAATAACACCATGAATAGATCACCAAACAGTTACTATTATCTTTTTATTGGTGAGCTTTGCTTTAGGGCACTGTTGCGGCGTTTAACCTGGGGCCAGTCATTGCATTGTTCGCTTACAGTTATCGTAAAGAATACACTTCTTGTCACACGTCACAATTCGATCCAATAAGGCAACACAAGTTTCAACACGCATGTCTTTCTGCAGATCAGTTAAATCATGAAGCACCCATATTTTATATTTTTTTATCTTATTCATTTGAAGCATATGAGTCAATATTGTGGGTAGAGTAAAGTTAAACCATGCTGATCATTCCTGGGTAGTTTGACTCGGATGGACTTCCACCATCTCCTTCAATTCAGAGGTATTCATTCACCTGTGTAAGCGGTTTTCCACGTGTTCATTTTTCATGTTGAAGTTTCCATTACTAAAGCGTTTAAACCAAAAATGCACGGTGCGTTATTTAGCAGTATCCTCTCCAAACGCAGCGTTGATATTGCGAAATTATTGATATTGTCGGAAATTTAAAAATGATTCGGATTTTCGAAAAATCTTTCAGGTCTAAGCTGAAGAAAAATCAATCGAAATCCAAAAATCGAATGAAAAAAAAACTTCATAGGTATCACGTGAAAAAAATTTTGCTAGAAAGTCTCACACCATGAAGGTTTTATATCAATTCAAAGTATCTATTACTATACAACGGAAATTTCATACTTTAACCCCTATTATTAATATTATTATATCTCATCCAATCTTATTATATCTCATAGCAGTCGAGAAACTTGGTTATAAAACAAAACTTATATTTATAGCGCACAATAACCCGATGGTATAAATAGTGTTTTGCAGTTTTAGCTACGAAATATTTTCAAGCTGACCCAATTCACGGTTACGATGACTGAAACAATACAGAGTTACCATGCCCACCAGTCAAAGAACACATTAGAAAAGTTTTGAATTAATATCACAGTTTCCGTATATTTAAAAGTAGGACATTATAAACTTTCCTATAGTCCATTAACTATGTACACTACACAACTAGAAACAGTAAGTTCTCGATACGTCTGAACACTGGTCACTATCCTTTTGTCACCCAAAGTAGTATTGTGCGTTGGAATATCGATATAAACTCCGTGTGTTTGGGTCCATTTCTGTTTGCACTTGAACTCTTGGCAGCGTTTTGACCGCAACCCCGCGACCTAGTGTACCATGCGGCATAGTCCGTAGAGGCATTTCTATAGGGAATTCAGCAACCTGTCCATACATATTGGTGCTGACATGTGGATATGTGTTGGGTACTGGTCTGCCGACGTATCTATTGATTTTAGGACTCAGTGCGTTTGTATATTGCATTTCCTTTAGTCCTGAGTCGACCGTGTCGACGGGGCCAGAAAGGCTGGTTATATTAATGTCGTTGTCTACCTCCGATATACTATCGTTGAAGCCGTTAGGAATTTCTGTTATCGCTGATACATCGGGGCCTTTCGGTTGTTCCGTGTTGTGTCTATTCACGACACAACGGATGATTCCAACTATTATGCAGAGGAGAAGGGCGAACGCAACTCCAGCGATGATGTACACGTAGATGAGGTCAAACTGATCTGTTGATAAAAAATATTTTTAGAAACATTAACACTGAAACTTATCCTAACTGATGTTTCATTTAACTTTAATTGATTCAGTGGTTACGTAACCGACTTTGTTTGTGGTTTTTAATCACCATTAGTGACAAAATATTTGTATGATCTATTAATAATGTGTTTTGGTCTGGCATAGCCAACAATTATTAAAAAAAAAACCTCAGTACAAGTATTCTCATAGCGCAAAGAACTTCATTTTCAATGCAACAAATATTAAAAATGTCTAGAGTTTCTATAAAATATCTGGTGAAAATAGCAAGTCCTCCTTTAAATGTCAGCTGCAAGGCGCTCAAATTAAATAATGTCTGACAGCTAGTAGCTCAGGCAAAATTGCCTTTTAGAGGAAAATTAATTTAAACCGCATGAGCTTACTGAGAACTAAACAGAACTGTTACGCCATTATATAGTTATCTGTTTAATGTACTGTCGTTATAATAACTTTTACTCACTAAAAAGATGCTATAATGTTATCTCAGTTCACTATAAAGCTCAACATCATCATACAAGTTTCTAATACCGGTTTCGTTCAAAGCCTGAAGTGGCTTACTTTGTTTCATGTTTTAATAGACAAGGTCCCGGTCAAAAATAAATTGGGGCTTCCCCATTATTAAAATTTATTTATATACTATGTACATTGTAAAACAAAATGTAAAATAATAATTTTTGATGTATTTAAATATTTAATTATCCATCTATAACATATCTATAAGATTTGCATATTGACGAGGAATCGGTAAGGTAACGAATGAATTAGTAATTTTAGTTTTTTAGATAGTTTAAATTAGTTTTAAAATATCAATAATTATAATATTTTTTACTTTCGTAAATACAGACGACAAACAAAGTGAAAAATGTAGCCGAATTTATTTTCAGTCACGTTCAGGTAAGGGTGGCATGGAAAGGAATCGATGTGAACAACCGCAGAAATGTAGCCCCAGAACCAAGCAGTTCAACTTCAATTTCGTAAGTGTACGCTTCAAATGTCAGTGATACGCTTATCATAAGAGCGTCAGTCACCGATTACTTCCCATTCTTCGTGTACTAATTCTATTCGTAATATGTGCTATATACAAAATATCTCCGACGAATGTGACAGTAGTCATAAAATGTACATTGCAGGTGTGTTACTTTAGTTAAATTACCCTCCGAATTCAATGAGCATCTTTGTAATAACTAAATTCCCTTCCAACACCAATAAATTTAACCACGCGCGGTTCCTAATCTAATGGCATTAAAGTTATTTTGTGATAAATTGGTATATGACCGAAATTTACGTTCACGCTTGTTTATTCTGAATTGGCAGTGCGACTTGATTTATTGGTTGAGGGTAGTTGTAAAATTGATTGCGGATTGAAGAGGGTTCTAAGTAAACGAATAACTTAAGAAGCAGGTAACTTAGCAAAATGAAGATATATATAAAACCGAGCTGTATTACAATTAACGCTTAGAAGTGAAGTGAAGAAACTCTGAACTTAATGTCTGATCTATGCCCAGGCGAACTACTTATATTTATAAATGCTATATTTAGGCAAAATATAAAATACAGTCCTGATTATGTTCCTGGACTTGCTACAGCAGTTACGTTTAGGGGTAAATCTATTTCTATCTGGAAATCTATATCTAAGACATTAAGTCTAATAAACCAATTAAAGTATAAATTTCCAAAAAACAAATAATTGCCAATTAAAATATGCCTCACTGCTTTGCTAATTTATACATATAATACTCAAATGTCGCTCACACTCTTGAGTCTTGACAATGAAATCTTAACACTATAAATAAACATGGGAAAACAGCCTAAGCGTATACCATAGACTAAATCTCTTAAACTACATCACTACAAACTAATCTCATTAAACATGTCCTGAGACATACCTTTTAGACTACATAACACCTAAGGCAATTTAATTCACTTAACTTTCATATTCTATATTAACTACTTCCTACTGTCATTGACGGAAAATACTCAAAAATCTTCTAAACTTCTTGGATAATCAGGTACACTGTTTGTTCGTTTTATAGGGATGCCCAAGCCTAGCTATAAGAGATTTAAGGCTATTATTATATTGATCTTATTATTATATTGTCTCTCCAGAGGTGCCACATTGATTATCGATACATCAAAGCGTTGAAGTGTTTGTATGAAAACGCCACCATGTCAGTCCGTCTCCAGGATCAGAACTCGAAGCCTATCCGACTGCAGCGGGGAGTCAGACAAGGCGATGTCATATCGCCGATGCTGTTCACTGCTGCGTTGGAAGATGTCTTCAAGCTTCTGGACTGGAACGGACTGGGCATCAACATTAACGGTGAGTACATCACTCACCTTAGATTCGCAGATGATATCGTAATCATGGCTGAAACCATGGAAGACTTAAGCCATATGCTTGATGGCCTCAATACAGCTTCCCAAGGAGTAGGTCTCAAAATGAACATGGACAAGACGAAGATCATGTCTAATGTCCATGTCGCACCTACCCCCGTAACAGTTGGGAACTGTACTTTCGAAATTGTTGACGAATACGTCTACTTGGGTCAAACGATCCAGTTAGGCAGGTCCAATTTCGCGAAAGAGGTCACTCGTCGAATCCAACTCGGATGGGCAGCGTTCGGGAAGCTCCGTAAAATCTTTTCGTCCCAAATACCGCAGTGTCTCAAGACGAAGGTTTTTAACCAATGTGTGTTGCCAGTGATGACATACGGAACGCAGACGTGGTCGCTAACTATGGGCCTTATGAGAAAGCTCATGGTCGCTCAGAGAGCAATGGAGAGGGCTATGCTCGGAGTTTCCCTGCGAGATCGAATCAGAAATGAGGAGATTCGCAGGAGAACCAAAGTAACCGACATAGCCCGGATGATTGCAAAACTGAAGTGGCAGTGGGCTGGGCACATAGCTCGAAGGACTGATGGCCGTTGGGGCAGAAAAGTCCTCGAATGGCGACCGCGTACCGGAAGACGCAGTGTTGGTAGGCCCCCCACAAGATGGACCGATGATCTGGTCAAGATCGCCGGGATAGGTTGGATGAGGGCAGCGCAGGACCGATCATCGTGGAGATCTTTGGGGGAGGCCTTTGTCCAGCAGTGGGCGTCTTCCGGCTGAAATGATGATTATATTGATCTAAAATTCAAGTAGAAAATAATTGCTTACCATTCTTAGGCAAATGATGTCTAGGAGGCGAAGAGGATGGTTCATCTCTATTTATGTTGGTTACATTAAGAATAGTTGAAATTGATGGTCTTTGAGGAGGAACTGCAGCTACTGCGGGTGCTGGTGGCACTGCTGACTCACTCCACCACCTATCGCTGGATTCATCTAAAAACAAAATGGTGTATATTTATATTATAATGGTGTATATTATTAAATGTTAAGACTTGTAATCAGCAATAGTTTTTAAGAATATTAGATTATATGTACATATTGTAATTTTTATTAGCCTGTAAGTCTTACTAAAATAAATAAATAAATATCAAATATCAAACACTGATGATCTATCATCAGCTGTTAATTTTTTTTAAGATTTCCAATACGATTTCAAAACTAGACAAGATTCGCGGAGATTTTTGAAGTGAAAACTTCTTTAGCGGCATTGTGCACTTTTTTGTGATGGTATGTTAAACTTGTGTCAGGTCACGTGTCCTGATCGAAAATTCATAAGATTCGTAAGACGGAGTTTTGCTCCAGAAATACCAATCTTATTAATAATGACTTAAGGTTTATTTTATAATGTAACTTTTAAATGATTGCATTGCATTACTACATCTACCATTATCTCAAATGTCTTAACTCCTCTATCGGTTAGGCATCAGATTTAATTTATTCCCATTTTGTAATACCGTCTTTTTAGTTTCTAGTCTTCTTTTTCAGGTTATCGTCACACTATCTTCGTCGTCATCATCAAGAATCAAGAAAAGAAAATTTCAAAGCTAGCCATCAAAGCAAACTCCGCAAACAGTAATTGACAACTGACTCTGAGCTTCAGAGTGGAGCAAAATCGCTTTGTTGATTATATACGCAGATAACCTTAACTTTGTTCTTCCCAATATGCCATTTTATAGAATCAATTACTTAATTTTCAATAACTAAACCATCGCCGAAGATTATGCAGACCGTACTATTTACTACAAGATATATATTTAATTCGGACTCTGTTTTATTTAACCCCTGATGAATTAAATTAATAGGTACTCGTTATTTAATAAAAACTAAATCTTGTATATAGTACAAGAATAGCACAATACAAATTATTCCAACACTATAATTATACAATAAATGACAATTTTAAATAGACCTTCTTGGTAGGAAAACTTCTTATACGTGCTTTTCGAACTAAAAATATATACCTAATACTAAACTCATATACAAACTTATGTATAATAGTGCCGTGTGACCCCGGCCAGTGAAAAGAATAGGGTCACCCCAGGTCATTCCAAGGGAGTCGTAAAAGGCGACTGATGGACTACTCCTTTGCCAGCTTGCATGCGGCAAAGGAAGTGCACCTCTCGGTTTTCCTCTAGGGGTTGGGAGGTCAGACGGCAGTCGCTCCCGTAAAAACCAAAACCTAGCCAAACAACATGGTCGTAACAAGAAAGGGAATTGTCACGGATAGGGCGTCGCCGCATAACGACGCGCAGGAACTTCGCCCGACTCCTGTGACAAGTGGACTAGGGCTGCCGTGCCGTGGGCGAGCACGGCTAAAGACACTAGCCCCATCCAAAAGGAAACTCCGCTTCGCAACTTGGAATATTGGCACGCTGACTGGACGCGCGAGAGAGTTAGCCGATGTACTCTCCAGGCGGAGGGTGGCCGTGGCGTTTCTGCAGGAGACTCGGTGGAAGGCCAGCAGATCCCGGTTCATTGGGAATGGCTACAAACTGATCTACACGGGTGCACCTGGTGGGGAAAATGGGGTCGCCATAGTGCTCTCGGAGGAGCTCCAGGACGACATTTTAGAGGTGAAGCGCTGTAGCGATCGGCTTATGGTTGTGAGGGTGCTTGTTGGTGGGGTAGTCACCCACTTGATAAGCGCCTACGCGCCACAGGCCGGTTGTAGCGACGCCGACAAGATAGCGTTTTGGAACCTACTCGGAGAAGTGCTTCGTGGGATTCCATTGTCACATGGGATCGTTTTGGGCGGTGATCTAAACGGTCATGTGGGTGATGAATGTGGGGAATTTGAGCGTGTTCACGGTGGATTTGGGTATGGTAACCGCAACGCGGAAGGGGAGGATATCCTCAATACGTGTGCGGCTGCCGACCTTGCCATCGTGAACACGTATTTCAAAAAGAGACCCGAGCATCTCATCACCTACAAGAGCGGGAGGAATGCTACCCAAATCGACTTCCTACTCACTAGGAGACACCACATCAGCAAAGTAGCCAACTGCAAGGTCATACCCGGTGAGAGTCTCACTGGACAACACCGTCTTCTTGTCATGGACCTCTGCGTGAAGCCCAAAGGCAAACGTGTCGATCGCCTTCAGCGTCGAATCAGGTGGTGGCTGCTCGATGAAGTCAAGTCCCAGGAGCTCGCCTCTTCCATCGGCGACAAGTGCGCCGGTGGTGAGGGCGAACCGGTTCAAGCTTACTGGGACAGGATTCAGGCGGCTATCCTTGGGTCGGCGAGGGAGGTGCTTGGTGTGTCTAAGGGTGGTCGCAAATGTGACAAGGAGACTTGGTGGTGGAACGACACAGTCCAGAGGGAGACTAGAGCGAAGAAAGCCCTCTTTAAGAAGTGGCAAGCGTCCAGATCTCCTGAAGATCGCGACGCATATAGGTCTGCCAAGCGCACCACTAAGAGAGCTGTAGCCAGAGCCAGACGAGACCACTTACAACCACTATACGATAAGTTGGAATCGTCTGAGGGGCAGAAGCTCATTTATAAGTTGGCGCGCTCCAGGGTCAAAGCGGCGCAGGATATTTCCAAGTGCCGCTGTGTAAAAGACCCTGTGGGCAACCTGCTATGCGAGGACCTCGCGGTGAAGGAGAGATGGCGCTCATATTTCCACGAGCTGCTGAACACGCAGCACAAAGAGGTGCAGCCGCCAGATCTTCCTCCGAATCAAGGACTAGTGCGACTGGTAACGCCTGCAGAGGTCCAGAATTGTCTTCGCCGCATGAAGAATCGGAAAGCTGTTGGATCCGATGGAGTCCCCATCGAAGCCTGGAAGGCGATGGGCTCTCGTGGTGTGGGCATCTTAACCGACCTCTTTAATCGGACACTCCTCACCGGTACGATCCCGAGCCAATGGAGACTGAGTATCATTACTCCAGTCTTCAAAGGCAAGGGGTCGGTGCAGGAGTGCGGTAATTACAGGGGGATTAAGGTCATGTCCCACACCATGAAGCTCCTCGAGAGGGTTATCGACTCTCGGATTCGGCAGGAGTGCACTGTCTCGGGATGTCAGTATGGGTTTCGCCCTGGTTATGGGACTATGGATCCGGTTTTTGCCCTAAGGATTGTCGCGGAGAAATACAGGATGAAGAATACGCCTCTGCATTGCCTGTTTCTTGACTTGCAGAAGGCCTTCGACTGTATTCCTCGCGCGATAATCTGGTGGGCATTGCGATCTAAAAGGGTTCCAGAGGCCTATATTGACATCATCCAAGACATGTACCGTGACTCCGATTCTGTAGTTCGGACCGCTGTTGGCGACACAAAACCTTTCGCTATCACCGTCGGGGTGCACCAAGGATCCGTCCTTAGTCCGTTTCTGTTTAGCGTGGTATTAGACGTATTGTCAGACAGCATCAGAAACTCACATGAGCAGCCCCCGTGGCTGCTTATGTATGCTGATGATATCGCGCTGGCAGACTCGGACAGGGGTAGGCTGGTGCGACGTGTGAAGGCGTGGAAGGAGTCGCTTGAGAACGGTGGTCTGAAGCTCAATGTGGCGAAGACCGAGTACTTGGCCTGTAACTCCACAGATCCCACACCCGTACGCATAGGCGGCGACACGGTCGAGCGCACGGACCAAGTGAAATACCTGGGATCTGTGTTTCATGCGTCTGGTGACATCGATTGTGACGTCAAGGCACGCATTGCTGCCGCGTGGGCCAAATGGCGTGAGGTAACTGGTGTCATTTGTGACCCCAAGATGCCGGTAAAGTTGAAGGGACAGGTCTATAAGACCATCATTAGGCCTGTCCTTTTATACGGATGTGAAGCGTGGCCGCTGCTAGAGCGACACAGGCAAGAACTGCGTGTCACGGAGATGAATATGCTGCGGTGGATGTGTGGAGTGACGCGGAAGGACCGCGTTAGGAACTCCCGCATTCGCGGCGGTCTTCATGTCCGTGACATTGCGGATAAACTGCAGGAGTATCGGCTCCGTTGGTACGGCCACGTTTTACGGCAACCGGATGATTACGTGGGAAACAAATGTCTGGCCATGCCGCCTCCGCCGGGTCCCGGCAGGAGGGGTAGACCCAAAAAGTGCTGGCTTGACGTCGTAAGGGGTGATATGCGTGCCAATGGGCTCAATACCAGGGATGCTGAAGACCGTGCGAAGTGGAGTAGAAAAAGTCGGAAAGCGGACCCCGGGCACCGAAACGAAAGTTTTGGATGCAACCGGGATAACGCTTAGATGATGATGATGACAAACTTATGTATAATAAATACTAGTATAAAATTTGAGAGATAGCGTAAAGGTCATTGCCCGTGTCAAAGCTTATTCGTTGAGAGAGAAGTATAATATACCTATACTATATATAAAATATCTTTCTCTAATCATCTAATCTGCTATATCATGAAAAATAAATAATATTGTATATAAAATTCACATTTGTTTCCATTCAGGTCTTCTAGCTATAGGAAAGCTATAGTAATTTTTTTCCGTGCAGGGGCGGAGTAGGAATACTAACCCCTGAGGCCGGGGTCGGCCTGTTATTAAAGGCGACCCGTCTGGTTTTTTTTTGTGTAAGTGTAAAGCTGTTATCGTCTCAGACGACAAACAACAGCGATTGCGGACGGAAAAGGTATTTCGACCCGTGGAAGCGGTGTCGTTCAGCCGTGGCAGCGTGCTTGGGGCGCGTCTCCTGTGAGGCGCGCTCCCGGCTCGACTGCTGCATGGGGACCAAGCAAAAACTAGCCACGAATGGCAAGAATACTTTAATTGGGGACTATCGGCTCCACCGGTGAAGCCGATCCTATACTAATCTACTACCGTTTCGGAGTGCTTGTAGCTGGGGGAGAAGAAACGGCGAAAGAAACTCCCCCGCAACACATCTATTCTACGTGTATTCATGTACTGTGTGGATGGCAACCACTCTTGGTTTATAAGTATGTCGCTATAATAACCATGTGTTGTGTTCCGGAATTAATGACTTAGGTTCCAATACTCCTAAACGGATAGCAGTGTGTTTGTGGTGCCCCTAGCGTCGCAAACATCCATAAGCGACGGTAACTACTTATTATTAAGTGGGCCGTCAGCCTGTCTGTCGTTAGTGAGCAATAAAAAAATAATAATAATAAGCTCGTTTTTGCCATAATTTTTAATATGACTTATTTATACAACTTATTTGATAAATGTTATGAAGTGTTGTTCTGTTAAGCCACATAAATATTATAATTAATTATCTTGTTTCTATTTGCACAGGGAATGAAAATGTCACGTAAAATACCGACGCTTTATAAGAAATTTAGCCCTGTAAGGTAACTCTTTTCAAGTAACCCCCCTTAACTTTCATGAGTAATGATAGCTAAGGATGCAAGTGGAATGAAATGCATTCCTCTGCTCTCGAGTAATCCGACTTATCTATTATACGGTGCACTCTGGTCCATGACCGACATCGTACAATATTTGTGAAAATTCTTCGAGGCAATGCCTCAGGTCTTGCACACGCTCATAGGTGACGGTAACCACCTGCTATTGGATGGGTTGTGTGCCCATCTGCCGAGCTCCAGCTATAAATAATAATTTACAGCTAAATACCTGCAAGGAATTTGAGTAGTATCTACTACTATATTTGGGAAGTGTACATAAAATTATATTTCATATATTTTCGCAATACATCAAAAATTATACTCTTATAAAATTATCTATAGGTGGAGCTCGGCAGATGGGCCCACAACCTATCCAATAGCAGGTGGTTACCGTCACCTATGAGCATGTGCAAGACCAGAGGCATTGCCTCGAAGAATTTTCACAAATATTGTACGATGCCGGTCATGGACCAGAGTGCACCGTATAGTAGATAAGTGGGATTACTCGAGAGCAGAAGACTGTAAGAAAGAGGACGGGGAGAGGAGCGGTGGTTAGAGATATACGATGCCTTGCAGTGGGCAAAGAAATTCGCACTGACCTTGATTCCACCCTTTCCCGGTTCGGTTCAGATCCGCTCGCGAAGGAACTGTTGCACGGCACCAGCTAAATGTCACAAACTAGACACTTAACACGGCCAATAAGAGTAAGTTTGGAGTAACTGAAGCCAATTGCGCACGGCTCAATGAGTGGCCTTCAGGGAGTTCGAAGATAAAAATCAGGCGATATTTCAACTACCCTTTATGCAAGGATCGAAAAAATATATTTGTGTTTATTTTAATTTAAATTGTAATTTTAGGGACCGTGTAAATTATTTATATTTATTTACCATTGCAATATTATTTATAAATTATTTAATTTCCTTGACTTTATAACTCGTAACATTGTTTTATGGAGTAGAAACACAGTTATCTGAAGGTAAGACCCTTATTTAAAATTCATTAAGAATACAATAAATTCTTGAAATTCCGATACCAAACCGTCAAATTCATGAAATGATGGAAGCTGCAATCATTTATGATAAAATGAATTGCGAAATTATTACTAATTCAACCTTTGGAGTTAGGTAGAGTGATCTCCCTTTGATGAACGACTTTTTGTTTGAACTTTTGAATTATTAATTTCCACTCATCAAGTCAGTTTTTGATCTAAATATTTCTGCGACAGATCCTTAACAATTTCACGAGGAATGTCAACAATTTTAGGGAAGTAAGCGGTTTTTTTTTCTGAAAATGATCTACCTTTTGGTAACTCATTTGATTACAATCTAGCCTTATTTACGTAGACTAATTAGTAATATAAATTTAACTTAATTTGCTAAGTAGACTTTACTAAGAATGTGTCCAATAACACTTTTCTTAATGTCTCTATTAAGGGGAAGTCACTTTGTTCTTGTGTTCTTTGTAGTAGTACCTAATTCACTACATTACACTAGCACTGCACTAAACTAACTCAAAAGGTTTTTTCCTTTTTAGTCTTCTCACTATGTCCGTGGTATCGAAGAGTTGAATGGCCTCGACGTTCACATGGTGATGAAGCCTTTGTTCATGAGCTTCGGGGCACTTTTTAATAACGTTGGCAAAGAGTTCCACTTTAAGGTCCCGATGGAGGTCGTCATTTCTAATATACCAGGGTGCATTGACAATACCCCTGAGCACTTTGTTTTATTTGAATATTGCTTTCTTTGGTACAGCCCCACAACTGTATACCGTAAGTCCATACGGGCATGAGAACTTTAGTTAGAAGCGGTTATATACCTCAAAATTTTAGAAGCGATTAATCATTTGATTTTTAAATTAAATATTTTCTTAATAAGCTCCCGAGTATTTTTTTAGAGGGGGTCGATCAAACAGGCAAATAGTCTACCAAAGCAAGTGATCACCGTAACTGTACCTGATCTCATTACCGTAAGATTATTGTTTTTATATATATTTTATTATATAATAATATTATATATAAATGGGCACATATTTGAAGAAATTTTTTACAAGTCTAATGCTAGAGAATCAAGTGTTGCAATTTCAGACTTCTTATTTAGTAGATCGTGGGAATAAGAGTGCGACCAGTTTCGTTAATCACAATTACGTCCAAGGTTGTAGAATCTTCTTTCTGCCCTCATTCCTCATTTTATGAAGTCAATAAGAAATTTTCTCTCCTTCTACTATCCTCTGTTAGCTGTCATCGTAACATTCAGCTTTTTTTGCTATATCATCTTTTTCGCAAACCATTTATCTTATCTTTGGTCTACCCCTCTTTTTGTATCCATCTACTCTATTTCTATAATTTTCCTTATTATACGTTATTATTAATTTCACATTAAATTAGCTACATAATTCGAGAATATTCTTTTAATTTCCATCTCGACAGTCTTAGACTGGTTTATAGTAGTAAATTTAGGTAATCATAGAATACTATTACCACAACAAGAATTTCTTGGTAATAAAATAGTAGAATGCCACTAAAAGATTTATTATATGAAACGTCACGAACGAAAGCTTTTATCCTGTAATCCGTTTTTACACTGACAAAGCAAAGAACCGTTCCCAACGTGAACCAAACAAATCCCCTCAGATTGCACGAGGCCAAATTAAGAGCGGATTAGGCAAATTTCTTCATTTGTGCCGCGTTTATGTTTCTTGGATTAAATTATGCACTTATAGTCTAAGATCCAGGATTAGAAAATATACCCTCATCTGTTAATTAGATAAAATAATTTTTATACGCTTATATCAATATTATGAATTTATGAAAAAAACCTCTGCCGCCATAAGTCTGCTACAATTAATAATTATTAATTAATTAACAACTAATTTATTTATAATTTTTACCTTCTCATGTTAATTACATGTAGTGAGCTAAAATCGTCAGTATTTTATATTATGCAACTTACTATAGTTGGCACCCATCTCTATGATTGCTATACTTACCTGCAGCCAGGTGATAAAAGGTAGATAGATGTAGCTTATTTCCCTCACATGTCAATTAAAAATCCAAGTGTAATAATAAACGGCGCGATCTTAGACTATTATCTAGGAAGAAATTTTGCTTGTGTTAATATTAACGTAAATTTGGTTGTTGTTGAGAAAAACTGAAATATTCATTTTTTGTAGAGGTCCTCTTAGAATTTCGAATTAATTAAAAATCTTTTATGACATACAGTTCTACTGCTGGGCTCGGTCCTCCCCCTAGGGAAACGAACACGTTTGTCCAACGGGTAAAACATACTAGTGATCTCAGTATGCAGGTTTCCTCACTATACCTTCACCAGCGGTGTATAGCAACGCTACAATACGCACATTAGACTAGAAAAACTATGTACTTAGGCGGCGCATGCCATCGTGGGATTTCAACGACTTCTAAATTGTTCTCCGATGCTAAAACCACTAAGCTACCGTGTTTAAGGAACCTAATAACAAAATCAAATCAGATGTTTCTTCTTGTTACATTTGGGTTGAATTGAAAGCATTTGAAACCACAATGAAAGTATATTGATGAATATTGATGGCATATTAAAGGAGATTGTCTAATAAACTTACACTAAACTTCTAAAAATCTGAAGATTACTACAAAATTGTACAAGCCCATAGAGTTCAAATAGAGGGAAAGGGCGGTATACTCAACACCCTTAACTAAGGCGACCCTTAACTAATGATCTGCCAAACTATGGTAACATACTATGGTATCTTGATATTACGAGTATCTGTTATATACTATGGTATCTGTATCTGTTACAGATACGTACAATAAATATTCCATGTATTCCATGTTTAATCAATTTTCCATTCTACAAATATCTGTTACTGCATCAGCAATACATACATTTGTGACCCGAACGTTCCGCAGCTACATAATTTGAATTCATAAACCCCGAAATAAGCATAGGCGTTGAACAATTACCACTCGGAGCATATCTTTGAAATTAACTATTTGCAAATTTACAACCATTTTCATATTGTTGGATGTTAGAAATAATATACATTTTCCATCGTCGCTCTTATATTCTCTTTTCAAAAGGCTAGGCACGGCCTGTTATAAAAGATGAAAAACAACGCCACGTGGTAGGGTTCAGAGTCCGTCTGTATGGTAGACACCCTTGATCTCTAAATATGCCGCCAATATAACCTTGTATTCCGGCATAAGTCAAGTTCCAGTTCCGCTACACGGCAGCATGTTAGTGGTACCCCTGGGGTTAGAAAAATCCATCGGCGATAGTAACTTACAACGTGCTGTCTATTAAGTGGACCGTCAGCCTGTTTGCTGTGTTACAGGAATAATAAAACGTATTTGGTAATTGATAAAGCATGTATGTATTGTATAATCCTCATATTTATCTGAGCTATTTTCGATTCCTAGCAGTTTGTCATTTTATTTAATTTGTTTCTAAGTATGGTCTAATTAGTCTATTTAAATAAACTAGTAGTCATCCAGGGGTTTGAAATTCGACTATGATTTATTTTTAAGTTTGAACTTTATTAGGGTTCCTCTTTTCAAAGGCTATATTTCTGTAAACTAAGGGTACGCGTCCATTGGTCCGCGCCGGACGTACCGCACTCACGGCACGCAACGGATTGAACGGATTTGCCGAACATAAATGCCGGCGTACGGTGTGGGCGGCGCGAATAGTGGACGCAACACTATGTGAAATCATGCAAATCAAAAAAATCCGTTGCGTGCGGTGCGTCCGGCGCGGCCTAATGGACGCGTCCCTTAAGATTTCATCGTAACTACTCAGTTAATTTGCCATTTTCTACGTCAGTTATAACAGCATCACTGTAAAACTTCAAAATGTTTTGCATTGCAAAACCAATGCAGGTGAATCTGTTTCGTAACCATATATTATAAAACTATTCTCACAAATAGGCAGGAGTAAATCAATTCAAATTACATATACACCATTTTTTTTATGCTTCAGCAAGATGCTTCACAAATAATAATCTATACAAATAAAAACAATTCCACAGTTTCATTCCTCGTTATTGTCATGTTGTTGTTGTTTTAATTTGCCAATCTGGCAGGCAAAGGACTTGGTCCATACAGCCTTGTCAATTGTAATCATTTCCAGAAATTTGTTGGCATATGCCATGTCATAAGTATTCAAAGTTCAAAGTTGCAGCTTTTTAATTTATATTAAAGGCCGAAGCCATGTCAAATGTATTTCAAACCCAGTAATCGTGTAATCAAATAGGCCTAAGCCATGTCACTTGTCTAAGAACTTTCCCAATCCATTTCATATCCTTATAGTTACATCTTCATGTCATAATCCTTCAAAGTTCAATTCCAGACGTTGTCACAAATTTGTAAAGAATAGAATAGGTATCCGAGTTTTTAAGTAGATCCTGGATGGAGCGCGGGATTTCTCCAGGGTTTTTATAAATATGGAGGAGGGAATCTACCAGTATTAATCTAGCCACCGCAAAATAAGTACATTTGAAGAATATATGATCCAGAGTTTGATTTTCAGAATTACAATAATTGCAAATAGATGACGAAACAATTTTCATTCTAGCCAATACAGCATTAACTTTACAATGACCAAGCCTTAATCTGCAAATAGTTGAGTAAAATTTTCGTCCCATGTAAATATCGGGTTTCACAAACCAAGGTGTAACAGGATTGGTAGAATTAACAATAGAAAAGTACCATTGCCCTTTTCCAGTATTGATTATTTCGTTTTTATAATTGGCCCAGTCTTCTTTAATTTTTTGCTTCAAAATGATATAAGAGTCGGTGTAAGGGATGGCAATACCAGGATAGGCGATAATGTCACTCGTCTCGTTATCTGTGATAGCCCTGGCTAAGTAATCCGCGTGCTCGTTTCCAATTACTCCAATATGAGAAGGAGTCCACAAAAATACAATATTAATGTTATCTTCTGTAAGAATCGTCCACAGTCTTTTAATTTCATAAATTATATAATTAACACTAGTGCTCAGCTTACAATTATTGATCGCCGTTAATACACTCATAGAATCTGATATAATCAACCAATCAGAGGTTCCTTTATGGTGCTTTTGCTGTACATACTGAAGGGCAAACAGTACTGCCAGACATTCAGCTGTATAAATACTAACATACGCTGGTAACTTTATTCCATGTCCAATTTTCATGTGAGGTATGTAAAATGCACAAGATACATTGTTATTTCTTTTGGACCCATCAGTGAATATGGCAATATGATTAGGATATCTATTAATCTGCTCATACACTTCTTCTTTACATTTCATTTTATTCTGTATGATAACATTAATTTCTGCAAATTTACTTTTATATGAACCTCTATAGCAGGGCCAGTTAGCATTTGCTCGATATATATTATAATCCTGACCTAATTGTATTATTTCTGAGAAATCTTTAAAAATATAAGGAGCTGAATCATTTATAGGATGAAAGCAATTATAATAATGAAGGATTTTTTTGAATAACGGATGATCCAACATTGAATATAATTTAATTAGAAAGCGATTCTTAAGATATTTAAATCTTAGAGATAAAGGAAGTATATTACATTCCGATTGAAGAGAAATAATTGGAGATGTCCTCATGGCTCCAGTAATAAGTCTTAAGTTATTATTCTGTAACACTTCAAGTTTTTGACAGTGCCTTTTGCTTGACCCAAAACACATAAATGCATATTCGAAATGGCTACGAACAAGAGATTTATATAACATTAGTAATATTTTAGGATCTGCACCCCAGTATGTCCTAGCTATAGCTTTTAAAATATTGAAAGCTTTGGATGCCTTACAAACAATGGAATCCACATAGCTTGTCCATGAAAGATTTTTAGAAAAAGTAACACCAAGAAATTTAACATTATTAGCTATAGGTAAGAGAATCTTGTTATAATACAATTTTACATTAAAGGGTCTAAATTTATTAAATAATACAACCTTACTCTTGTCTGTGCTTATGTCAAGGTTTAGATAAGAAAAGTATGAATTAAGGTTTTTCAAACAGTTATTAAGAGTCTCTACAAGCAATTTTACATTTGTTCCTGATATATAAATAACTAAATCATCAGCATA
Source organism: Malacosoma neustria (assembly GCA_963693495.1). Classification (NCBI taxonomy): domain Eukaryota; kingdom Metazoa; phylum Arthropoda; class Insecta; order Lepidoptera; family Lasiocampidae; genus Malacosoma; species Malacosoma neustria. The sequence goes on along the minus strand of OY856382.1, from coordinate 14,928,648 downwards.
TTGTAAATTGGAGATAGATGGACCTAGAATTGAATTAAGCTTATAAATATACAAAATAAAAATCAAAGGGCTAAGGATACCACCTTGACAGACGCCCTTGTGAGAATATCTTGGTCCGATCAAGTCACCACATGAATTTATTTTAACAAAGACTTCTCTATGATGTAAGAAATTAAAAATCCAATTAATTAATTTCCCAGGTATACCAATAGACCCCAACTCAGATGCAAGAATGTGATGATTAACATTATTGAAAGCGCCCACAATATCAAAGAAGATACCTATCAAGACTTCTTTATTTTTAATGGAATTATAAATATCTAGATGAAGATGTGTAATACTTTCCCTAGCTGATTTACCTCTTCTAAAACCTAACTGGTTTGAAGGTAATAAATGATTACTTTCAATGTAAAATTCAAGACGTGACTTCAACATTTGTTCAAAGATCTTACCCATACATGATGTTAGTGTGATAGGTCTATAAGAGTCTGAAAGTTGAGGGTCTTTTTCTGGTTTCAAAACAGGAACAATAATATCAATTTTCCAATCATCTGGTATAAGAGACTTATCCCATAATAAATTAAAAATATTTAAAACAACATTCCTGCAACACGTTTTCAATTTTTTCAATACTTTGTAAGAAAGGCCATCTAAACCACTGGTAGTATCTTTCCTCGAGTCACATGCAGCATTAAATTCATTAATTGTAAAGGGCTTAGTGAGAAAGTCTATGTCTGCAACATAGACTGAAGAGGTTTTTACAGGAAGTTCGACTGTATCTGGTGTAAATTTGTTTAGGATTTCATAAGCCCACTTAAGATCAGTATGTTTGGTATTCACAGGAGGAATGTAGGTTTTATTGAATTTTCTAATTTTGTTCCAAATCAAAGTCAATGGCGTATTTCTATTTATTGATTCACAAAATTTAATCCAGCTTAAATTTCTTTCTGTTTTTAAAACTAACTTTTTATTTGCCTGCATTCTCTTAAAGTTTATATAATTTGACTCAGTTGGATCATTTTTGAATTTAATGTAAGCTGCCTTGGAACTAGCAACTGCATCATTACACTTTTCACTCCACCATGGCAGAGCTAATTTTCTTTGCTTTCTCGAAGAAGCAGTAAAATTACAAGAATGTTGTTGAAAGGGATGACACTGTGTGATAGCATTTTTAAATAAAAGTATAAGATGACTATAACCTTTCAGGGGATCACTATAATCAAACTGACAGCTATGCAATAAATCATGAATATGTTTGGTATAATTAGTCCAGTTTAGTAGACGATTATTAGAAGAAATTTTTTTATTATTATTTGAGATATTAAAATTTGAATTTTTAAAATAGTATTTTGATATTACAGGGAAATGATAACTGCCTAAAGAATCATCACCAACATACCACTCTGAAGAAAGGGATAAAGATGGGGAAACTATTGTTAAATCAAGAGCATTTTGACGCCATGTATGAGACCCTACTGTTGTCTTGTCACCATTATTTAGAATGACAAGACCCAAATCATCTACACATTGTAGTACATCATTTCCTCTTGCATCTGTAGAGTCGCAACCCCACACTGTATTTAAAGCATTGAAATCTCCTGCAATAATCATTGGTTCCGAAAGGCTATTGAATAAATTATCTAGTTTAACTTTACTAAAAGGTGGAGAACATTGCTTGGGGCTGTAAAATGATACTAATGTAATTTTTATATTAGCAAAATTTAACTGTATGGCAATATTTTGTAAAGAGTCATCATAAAATGTATCAAGCATGCGATAACTTAATGTATTGTGAATGAAAATAGCAACACCATTATGACTATTACCAGAATCCAAACGAGCTATATTGTATCCATTAATAGAAAAGTTATGATGTGCTTGTAACCAAGTCTCACAAACAAGAGCAACATGTATTTCATTCTCATATAAAAACTGTGTAAATAAATAACGATTACTTATCAAACTCTGAGCATTCCATTGTGTGATTCTTAAACAATCCATTTAGATAATTATTTAGTATTTTTGAAAATATCCATGAGAACATCTTTAATAAACTGAGATGAAATTGATTTATTATTAGTTTTATTTTCTGTTATTATTTTAACAATTGACTTTGTAATAAGATCCATTATATCAACAGAATTAATTAATGAAAGGAACTGTTCTGGCTTAGATTTAGATGGTAATGAAGGAAAAGATTTCTCGTTAAAAAGGTCACTAAATTTTCTTTTTTCTGCCAAATCTTTACTTTCTGCAATCATTTTTTTTTTAATTGGGCAGCTCCCCGAAACACTAACACGTGGACCTTTACAATGTACACATACTGCTTTATCAGTTGAAAGGGTGCACTCTTTGTAAGTATGAGGCCCAGAACATATTGAGCATCTGATAGAATTTTTACAGAATTTAGCCATATGACCGTATCGGAGGCATTTAAAACATTGTTTCACTGGAGGTATGTACGTTAGTAAAGGAAATCGCCATCCATGAATATCTACAAATTCTGGTAATATAGACGATGCAAAGGTAATGACTATAGTGCCTGTAGGCTCCAAAACGAATCCTGAATTTGTATTAATCCTTCTCATAATGCGACGTACGCAAATTATCTTCCTCTGACTTGACAATAAAGTAAAAATTTTAAAGTTAGATAAATTTAGGGGAACGTTTCTAATTACTCCTGATATTTCTGTGCTAAAGGCTGGGATGCTCGCCCGGAACTTATAATCCTGAAGAAAAGTCTTATTGCTCAAGAAAGCATTTGCCAAATGAGACTTATCAAAGTGTACTCCTATCTTGTACTTATTCATTGATTGGAGGTATTTAATTCCTTTAACATATCGTTTTAGGTGGCTAGCTAAGGAAATAATATCCTTAGAACCTATGGGTTTTCCCTCGTCCGCAGACTCCAGGAACACCACAAAGTCAACTAGAGGTGAATCCTCGGGATACCGTCTCGTGTAATCACTAACATAATATGGCTTAAACTTATCTTTTTCTGAAATTTCTGTCTCGTTAGAATCGCTGCTGCCATCGGACGCTTCATCCGCCCAATCACCAGAGGTCCCAGTTAAGGGACGTTTTTTCTTTTTGGGCATGATGCCCTAACTTTAAAATTAATAAAAATTGCAACGATTGTATTAAATTAAATTATTATATATTATATATTAAATAAAAATATTTCTAAAGCGCGCCTTTACACTTTGCCTTCCCGCCTTTCACTCCCTCGTTATTGTCAATTTTGACATTCAATAACACCAAAGAGAACATAATTATCACTTACGCCTATAGACAATTAAGGTTAATTTATTAAATATATAATATTATTAATTGTATAATATTATTATTATTTGTTAATTATTTAAGTATCTAATATTGTATATTATGATTTTTTATTAAATTAACCTTAATGGTTTTTACCAGGCCATAAGCTTTTATAAAAAAAAACAAAAGCGTATGTATGGGTGTGTAGGTTGTGTATAATTTGAGCAGTAGTGTGTGTAATGTTTATTTTAATTAAGTATTTCATAGCATTTTAGTCAAAAAATTACTTTCTGCACTTCTCCACATATACTTTAACTGTGCCGTTTCATACTCCTCCGCCCGCGTAATTTTCGTAAAAAGGGGCACAACAATTTCGCTTTATCTATTAATAATAATTATATAGATAATAGATAATATAGATAATACTCAACTGAAATTCATGCAATCGTTAATTATGTGAATCTATTGAGAGAATGCGGTCCGAAATCAAGAACTTATTGCTCTGAGATCGAGGATACAATACAAATTTAAGTACTAAATACAAAATCGAATAAAATTTGAAAATAATTTATGCGTTTTATTCATACTGTTACTTTTGTATTTTTATATTCTAATTTTAAATTTAATAACTGCTTAGTTGAAAAACTTCCCAACAGACTAATGCAGCTATATATAACGTATGGCATAATAAGAAGGATTTATATTTGTCTGACGTGTCGTGTCGTGACGCGTCAGAAGCATATGGGTTTCATACATTTAATATGGTTAGGGACACATTTGTACGTCGTGTCGCGTCCTATCGTCTGTCCTAAATGTATGAAACCGATATGCATCTGACGCGTCACGACACGACACGTCAGACAAATATAAATCCACCTTTAGTTCTCATTAAAACGTTAATGCATTTGTAGTACTAACGAGGAAACTTAAGAATTATATTTAAAAGCAGGATCCGATAGTCTGTTCTGCGAAGGAGGAATTATCATCTCCATCTTTTTTTATTGCTATAGAACAGCAGACAGGCTGACGGCTCACTTAGAATTTAGCAGTTACCGTTGCATATGGGCGATTGCAACGTCAGTGGCTTCTTGCACCTGCAAAGCATTTTTTTGGTTTGGACAAGCCGTTGATAATGCTGCTGCTCCAGATAATCATAGGCGACGGTGACCACTGAGTATCTGATGAGCTATTTGTCTTTGTACTGAAATATAAGAACGCCTAAAAACAATTCATAAAAGTCCACTTATTTTTTTTATTGCTATAGAACAGCAGACAGGCTGACGGCCCGCTTAGGATTTAGCAGTTACCGTCGCCTATAGGTGTATGCAACGTCAGTGGCATCGCGAACACGCTGCTGTCCCATAAGGGTACAGGAACTTGGGTCATTAATACCGAAACAACACAAGGTTATTATAGCGGTTGAGGCTCTACCACGTAGCTAGGGTGAGTTGTTTTGTCGCCTTTTACGACAGGCCGACCCCGGCCGCAGAGGTTAGTATTCTTTCTCCGCCCCTGCACGGATAAAGCTTTGCTATCTCTCCTCTATCTATCTCTACCGTATATAAATAAACAAAAATATTTGTATTGTAATGTTAGAATAAAAATAATCAAACTAAATATAAAAAATCATTCCAAACATAATAATAAAATTATTGACGAGAATATTAATGTTACTGTTCAAAAAGCCTGTGGTGCTCGATATCAATCGTTATAATTTTTTACTAGTTTCATTCCGAAATGCAGAGTTAGTTTAAAAATATCGTACAAAGCACCCCACGCTTTTAGAACAGTCAAATTAATTTTCTCGTCAGTAATTTTATTCGTATGTTAAGAATTATTTTTAACTTTTTAGTTTGATTAAGTATTATATAAAAGCGTGTTTTTTTAGTTTTTTTGAATGTTTTTATTTATTTAAGGCCATTATAGTTAACGATAAGTGTTAATCTTAATAACGACTGTGGGACAAAATTATTAAATTGGTGTATTGTCATCAGGTCTTGACAAGTGTGCAAAATTTTGAATTTTTTCGATCGTTCAAATTGGGGAATAATCGAGTTTGAAAATTCCGTTACATACCATAGATAGATACAGTTAATAAGTATGTTAAAATAGCTTCTATGATGCTATGTTATTTTTTGTTCCAGAGGTAAAATGTGCTTTCGAAAAAAATATCCCTTCTGTGATAAATTTATTTTTAGAGCAAAAGATGTGCCCAATAAAAGAGCAATAACGACTGACAATTGACCAAAATGAAAAAAAAAATACAGAATGGCGCCTTTAGTGTTTGTGAACAAGAAAAATAAGAAATCTATCTCGTCATTTACGGTCTTTGTTCGTCAACTCATTTTGGCGACTTTATTTTCTTGAAAAAGAAGATACAAGGTTCTAATGGACGCGTCTGCACCCCCAATCTCAAGAGGAAAACCTTTACAATGCCTTAATGTCAACAAAACGAACAATCCATTTGTCAGTTTTACAGAGCTCTAGTAAAGTGAAGAAGCAGCCTTATTTGTAGCCAGGACCAAAACTAAATGTAAAGAAATTTTCAATAAATTTAAGCTAATTTATGAATTATTAAAACAATAAGAAGCAAACAAATCAAGCAACTTTAAGTAGCGGTCTACTTATAACAACAAGAATATTATAACTTATTCACTTTTTAAATTGTAAGTAAAAATTTCAAGAATCTACCATCCAAAAGGACCTGTGCAACAAAAATAACAATGAAAAAACTCTTGGAAATGGTAAGTTCTGCAAAATAGTAAAGAAAATTGTAACGCCGTTGTGCTATGACGCTTAAGGGCGCCTTCAAATTAGCTGCAAAGTGTCGCGCCGCAGCAACGTGGCTGCAGCGCTGCGGCCGCGCTGCTGTCGCTTGATTCGAGTATCATAGTGTTGTACCTATATTTATTTTCACGATGGACTCTGACGAAGAAACACTGCTCTTAGTGTTACTATTAAAACGAAAAAAGAGGTTCAACAAAGAAAAGAAAACCTAAGAAAATCTTACCGTTATTTTGTTTAAGTCAACGAACTGAATTTGATAAAGTAAAGGACTACTGTGACAAAAAGTTTCAGAATTACTTAAGATTATCAAGAAAACAATTCTACGAATTACTTCTCTGTTTAGAACAATATATTGGAAAACAAAATACAACATTATAAAATACAAAATTCTTCAACCTGATTCATGTTACAAAAATTACGTGTGTACCGTCACTAGTCGATTGATGAACTGAGGCGCGGCCGCAGCGCGGCTGCAGCGCGACACTTTGCGACTAATTTGAAGGCGCCCTAACTGTGTAAAAAATACTGAGAAGTACGTGAATGCGTGCGTGCATGTCTGTGTGGCTTTATTATTTTATTCGTTGGAATCGTAAATATGCATTTTATAACCGTAGAATAGAAAGACATAACAATAGAATAGTTGGTCTGGTATACTCCTGTTTTCAACGACTTCAGTGACGCAGTTGTTTTTGCACGCCAAAACTCCTGCGGGAGTTCCAGTCTCGAGTTTAGGTGTGTTATTCACAAAAGGAAAGTAATAAATTCACTTGTGCCCATAATGAAAGCGTATCTTGTTTATTTTGGAACTATATGGTTATTATGTGAATGTATATTATGTGAAAACAAGGTGTTACTGTAAGGCGAAAAATGGACGACTGCTGCTAATTTAAAGATAACCAGTCAAAATCAGCATTTCAGAATTTTTTCAGAGTTAGAATAGCTACATAATTTTTGAGTACTCGTTTCCTTAAAAAGCTTCACCGGTGAATATTGACGTAACGTGATGAAACAAAAAGTGCTCAGAATTTTAGCCTGTGACTATTACTAGGAACTGAAAATAGGAAGATAAGAAGGCGATAAATGTATTTTATCGTGAAATGTATTGAAATGTTATTAATTTTTGTTGCCTATATATTAAATGTATAAGCTAATAAAGGACTTTTTTCATATTTTTGGGTAAATAGTATTTTTTATTGAAATTTTTAAAGCAAGGTTTCAATAACCGCGAGTTCTATAAAAAATGGTATATAGGTGACATTGTTTGGAACGCTATCGATGCGAAACCGATTTCGTGCCAAGCACTATGCATAGCATGCAATAGACCAAATCCTATTTTCCTAAAAGTATTATTGAATACCGGTTTTCAAATAAGTGAGTTGTTGATAGAATATACTATATATTTTGAAATACTACGAGGGATGGATTGCGTAAAAAAAGATATGGCGAAAAAAGGTGTGAATGTTGATATAACAAGTGATAAAGGAGAGTGGAAGGACAGAACATGAAGGACAGACGGCGATCTCACATAGCTTGGGATATTTAAGGGATGGAAAGACTACGAGAGTTATAAAGTTTTTTTTATGGCTGTAGGACAGCAGCTGACAGCTCGCTTAGAATTTAGCAGTTACCTTCGCCTATGGGTGTTTGCAACGCCAGTGGCATCGCGAACACGCTGCTGTCCCATAAGGGTACAGGAACTTGGGTCACTAATGCCGGAACACAACACAAAGTTATTATGGCGGCAAACTTAAGACCGAAGGTGTTCGCCATCCAGACTGTGAATTAAGTTGAGTTCCGTGAATTATGCTCTAATTTAATTTGTCATAAGTTATAGGTACGAATAGTTATACATGAACATGTCAATACATGTTCATGTTAGTATTTGAGGAAATATACAATTGTACGGCTATTGCTGGAGTGTTTAGAGTCAGCAGTATATAAAAGTGAAAAATATCGTAGGACAAATAATACTTGATCATCACACACTATCATCGTTAGAAGATATTACGACGAAGACAATAAGACTGAGATCAAAAGCCAATTTACGGAAACCAAAGCAGTTTCGTTGGTGAACCAAGAAATGGTGACTGTTTGGAATTGCTAAGAAATTATTATCGTGGATAACTAGCCAAATTACGATACAATAGATTGTAAAAATGTTATCAGAAACGGTTTTTATCTATATAAATAAATGATAAAGGTCTGCAGTTGTGTGCGCATCACGACAAAACTACTGGATAGATTTCAATAAATCTTTCTAAGTTTTATTTATAACACAATGTCTTTTATCTAAAAAAAAAAGAAACATTGCGATAACTTTATTTAATATAAAATGATTAAAGTTTTAAGAAAAATGTGTTTTCTTGCCGTCGATAAGTGGAGCAAGCAGTGTAGCACGCATACGTACGAAAACTTCTCATATTTCTTCGATTTGCCTTTTTCTGTTATTCGATACGACGAGCGAAGCGTATGTGAAGTTGTATTGCGTCACTATCTATTTAAAATGTTATTAACCATGCATGCCATGTTGAAAATAGTTGATTTTGTATAGTGTCCACCTAACCTAGTAATAATTTCATGATTCTCAATTTCGTGAAAACAATCCATGTACAGCATAAGAATTGTAAAAAATATTAAGACAAGATAGTTATTTTATCGTCTATAATATTGATAAACAGAAAACATAGTATTGGAATCTTCTCGACACACCGTACCAGGTACCTTTACTCCTGATATAATATCTTTTAATTGGAAAAAATATGTGTAAATTTTTTTTCGCGAAAACAATGTAAATAAAAATCTAACAATAATAGAGTTCTAATTCATTTTATGTATACAGAGTTTGTACAAAATAAACACATTTTAAGACGGTTATAGTAAATTTAATATTCTAGACTAAGACAGAGGATAACAAGAACAGTTCCGACATAAAAGATTAAGCGGCAGTAACCTCTTATAAAGTTTATTGCTGGCAGAACACCTACAGTGCAGCAATAAAAATGTACAAGGAGAATTCTCGCAAGTACCTACAAACATCATTGCCTTTATACTTTTAAATTATTAGCCCTTGGCTCGTTCCTTCAACTTAATTTAGAACTGTTATTTGGGAGGATATTATTTCATATTTTACAAGATATATTAAAAGTAAAAATATTCAGACAAAGATATTACGATCCATCTAAAGTTATGTTTTTATTTCAAAAGTCAATGATACGTCACCCGAACTATATTTGATTGCTAATTGTATTTAATATGATTATTTTATTAAAGACAATTATAAATAATCATACTTAAATATTCATACCTTTTATATATTTCTGATTTAATAAAATAACATTACAGACATAGAGGTTTGAAAAAAATTATGCCTCAGATCATACTTAAGACCTATGTATGTTACAAGTTCAGCCTAGTTTAGGTATTAGTACCAAAATGTCTAAAATAATATTTTGTTAACTTAGATGAACTTGTACTAAACATTCGTTTATTAGATAATATCGCTGATCGTATTATGATATGATGATATTCTGATTCATTTAAAATATTATTGTTGATTAAATACTTTTCCTATATAGACCCATCCGAATTCGCGATAAAGAAATTAATTTCAATATTACTTATTTTTAACACGCTTTTATTAGTTTGGTATGTATTTATCTATGTAACGGAATTTTTGAACGTGATTTTCATCCCCTTCAAAACGTCGGATTGATTTGAAACTTTGCACACTTATCAAGGAACGGTGACGATGCAATATATAATATGTATGATTATCCTTACTTGGATCCTCTAGATTAATCAATTTTCGGACTGGTTTTCGTCCGATCACCGAAGTTAAGCACCGCGGGCGCGGTCAGTAGTTAGGTGCTTTTTAAGATATTTTCAAAATGACTGACTACTTCTACCAATATCTGTCAGTAAAGTATTATATAACAATTGACAACAAGCACTCCACACTTTTTAAAATAAAATTCTTTTTTTGTTAATCATACTACTTATCCTTAATTTAAATTTATTGAAAATTATTTTTACCTTTTAGTTTGATTTTCTATAAAAGAGTGTTTTTAGTTTGTTTTTATTTTTACTATAATTTATCTTAACTATAACGTAGATGAAGTAAAGCGACGTATGGGGATAGCTAGAACGGCAATGGACAAGCTGAAGAAAGTATGGAGGAACCGACACATCACGAGGACCACGAAAATCCGGCTCGTGCAAACCCTTATATTCCCCATATTTTTATACGCTGCAGAGACGTGGACGCTTCGAGACATTGAGAAGAAAATGATAGATGCTTTAGAAATGTGGTGTTGGAGACGAATGCTGGGAATATCATGGACAGAATTTCGGACCAATGCCTCCATCCGTGAAGAACTCCGCATTAAGCAGCATCTCTCCGCTTTGGTCCAGTCACGTATTCTCAAATTTTTCGGCCACGTTTCAAGGCGAAACAATGACTCCTTAGAGCGTCTCGTTGTCCAGGGCAAAGTGGAGGGGACCAGATCACGTGGAAGATCACCCATGCGATGGACCAACCAGATCAAATCGGCTGTGAGCGGGCCTTTGCATGAGTGCACCAGAATGTCTCTGAATCGCGAGAAATGGCGTAAAATCATACAGGGAACAATATCTGCCTCTAATAGTACTACCAGTTGATCACGACCGCTCTGTAAAGAGTTAATCGACTAAGAAGAAGAAGAAGAATCTTAACTATAAAGTAAAGTAAAATATATTTGAATGGTGTTAAAATTTTATTGTTCTAGGTTGGAGATCTGACAGCAGTCACCTCTGTGAAAATTTGCCTACAAATTTTCCATCTATTTTATGTTGCATCTTTGGTCTAGAAAGGGAAGAGTTGACTGGAGACATTAACGTTAAAAGGCGCGCTGAAACGTTGAAGCGTTACAATATTGTACATGATACGCTCTGCTGTGAAAGGTTTGGATGCTATCGAGACGATTTATTGAATATCTGACAGTGTCAAATATATCGTGAAGGAAGATATTCAGGCAATACTATTTTAAATTTTGAATAAAATTGATTCATATTGGTAGCATCAGTTATGAATGGTGTGATATAAAGAAAAAAAACTGTAGTTTGAATTTAGAATTTCATGATTGTGTAGTAATTGAATCTATAAACATGCTTACATGTAATATTATTGGTAATTCATCTGCAGTGTTAAAAAGATAATCAATTCCTACATGAGGACGGTCCAGCACTAGTTCTACACAATTAACACACGCGCCCCTTCGCTAGTTACAAAAACTGTCATGGTTGCATCGTTTGCGTTTTTTGCTCTGCGTTTGCGTCGTTTGCGTTTGCGTTCTTGCTCTGTTAAAAAGTGAAAATAAATTACTTTTTGCTCATTTTAAACGTGGGCCTTCTGTCTTATAGCTATAATTTTATGTACTAGTAACGTTCACCTTTTACTGTAATCTTCCATCTACACTTTTTATAGTGTTGTCCTAATAATTGTTTCAAAAAGAGCATATTATTCTCAAGTAAGTATAAAAAAAAAACATTATTCAGAACTCACTTTTTGAAAAGTAGTATCCATTCATCGGATTTAGCGAAAGATCAGCTCTGGTTTTTAAAAGTTTCTAACTTTATACGCCGAATCAAGTCTAATTTAACACATTAATGATAGTTATTTTTTATCGCAATGTGTACAGTATATTTAGTAAACACTTATAACATAATTTCTTTATAACACATGTTAACAACATGAAATTCTTCATCTAATTTTACATCACGGTTTGCACCCTCGTTGTTCAAGATTGAATTATTAAAAAACCACTCACCGACATCATCGTGTTCAAGCTCGGACACATCATGAGCAACCTCATCCTCTTCAGGGGCACTTTCGTATCGCTCCTTTAATACAGTACGTGGAACTGCAACAGAAACACAACCTTAATCATAAATGTTAAGATCTAAATTACCTTAACAGGAATTATAAGTGGATTCATTAAGAGGGGATGTTAATTTTAGATTTTAGGGAGCTTAATATTTTAGGGTATTTTTGTGTTTTGAAGTGCGTTTGCCTGCTTTACGGCTGGCATAGTTTTTAGTGTACGTGACTGATCTCTTAATATTTTTCTAAGTAAATATTGTTGTGGGGCTTTTATAAAATCAATAGTTACGGTCGTCTAACATACTTAAAAAGACGGCTTCGCACTAAAGTGCTTTTCTATGTTTTGAAAGAACCCATTTGTTATTGAATGCCAGGATATTATGAAACTCTCAAATATACAACATAAAATTAGTGTGAAGAAATAAATTAACAACTATAATTTTTTTTATAAAATACTCAAATTACCCCTGATCTATAACTATGCCGCCATAATAACATTGTGTCATGTTGCGGCATCCCTTACCCCTTCAGTACCCCTTTGCAGACAGCGGCGTGTTCTAACATCTGTAGGCGGCGGTTGCTACTTACTATTAAGTAGGTCGTCCGCCTGTTTGTTGTTCCTTATCAATGAAAGAAATCATAACAATTATAGGTTTTGGTCTACAGTGTAGCAAAAACTAAAAATGGGTCAGTATTCCTTTTTTACCTCAAAATATATATGTATTATAATTTAACCGGAATGATACCCTTTGAATAAACAATTTAAATCAAATATGATGATATATGGAGTAGGGACGAGATTTAATTTAGAAATAGCCATGAAAGTACTGTAGGCGTTTTATGAGTCCCAACCCACATTAGGGAAGCTTAAGACTAAAGACAGAAATTAAACAAAGGAATTTCTAAAGATGCACTGTATTGTAAATTTGTCAGTAGTTACAATAGTTAAAGTTACGACAATAGAATTAGAGAGTACAAATGGAAACTACGTTATAATACGATTTAACAGCTTTCGCGATTGTCGGTTTATTGGCGGGCGCGCGGCCAATGACGAGGCGAGCACGCAACCTTCCGTCTTGGCGTGCGGTGGACAACGTACTCACTGTCGTGAGCCCTTGGATGGGCTTCCCCGGACAGCAGAGGGCATCATTTTCTATGACGGTGAGCAGTGTGAACCGATGCGCGCCACAGTACTATTAGCTAAATGACAAGTCGCTATATTTCATAAAAATCTATATATAGGTATTAATATGTGAAACAAAAACTTTGTACCCCTCTTTACAAAAATTTGTGGACGGAGAAGTATGAAATTTAGCACAGTTAAAGTTTATATAGAGGAGAAGTGCAGTAAGCTATTTTTTGCCTAAAATCCATCTATACAAATAAATAAAATTGGAGGGTGTGTTTGTAATATTAAAATAACCGCTTTTTACTAAGTGCATTCGGACGTATACACGGTACATATACCAAAACAATATGTTTTAAATTTTTTTGTCTGTCTGTCTGTTTGTTCCGGCTAATCTCTGAAATGGCTGCACTGATTTTGACGGGACTTTCACTGGCAGATAGCTGATGTAACAAGGAGTAACTTAGGCTATTTTTATTTAAGAAAAAAATAGTTTTTTGTTAAAAATTATGTCTCGGAAATTTAATGTTCCAATTTAATTTGACCTCAGATTTATATCATCAACCATATGAAATAGGGTTCAGCTTAGGCTGGACCTTGTAAGTTGAATTTTCAATTTAAGTTAATCTCAGATTTATGTCATCAATCATATGAAATAGGGTTCAGCTTAGGCTGGACTCTGTAGGCTCGAACGTACGTATTCCGGAGGCGCATGGCGTAACAGTTGCATTAGATAATACTGACTGTTTGCATATTTCATTTATATTTTAGGGTTTATAGGGTTTGTAATCCAAAATAAACCATAAGATATATCCAAAAAATTCTGCCCAGTCACTATTCCACGCGGACGGAGTCGCGGGCACAGCTAGTTAGAAATACGTTAATTAAAAAAACATTTCACACACTGATGGTCATATGATACACACACATGCATGCCTTACTTAGGCTTTTGTTGTTTTTATAAGAGTTTATGGCCTGGTAGAGACCATTAAGGTTAATTTTATAATAATTTTATATTTGAATTCATAACATACACTAGTAAATACTTAAATAATTAATTAATAAATAGTACTAATATTAAACAATTATTAATATTATATATTTAATAAATTAATAGTAATATATAAAGTCTATAGGTGTAAGTGATTATGTTCTCTTTGATCTTATTGAATGTCAAAATTAACAATAACAAGGAATGAAACTTTGGAATTATTTTTATTTGTATAGTTATTTATAATTTGTGAAATACATCTTGCATAAAGAAACTGTAATCCGAATTAATTTACTCTTGCCTGTGAGAATAGTGTTTACAAAATACGAGTTAGGTTTAAAAATACGAGTTTGACAGTGATGCTGTTCAAACTGATGTAGAAAAATATCAAATTAAATGAGTAGCTATGATACGACCTTTGAGAAAGGAGTCCTAATAAAGTTCAAACTTAAAGATTAAATTATTTATGACGAATTTCGACTCCTGGGCGACCACTAGTATTGATACATCCCTTTAAAAATATTTTATACTAAAAACATCAAAACAAAGTAACGGAGAAGGCAAATAAGGTGCAGTGACCGAATAATCAATTATTTATTTTTCACAATTTATAAGACATTCACAATAATAATTCAGCATTTGGAAGACGCGTTGTTACTAACGCTTCAGGGGGCAACCTGAATCGTACGCAAATAGACAATATTTGGGCCATTGGATGCAAATTATATACGATCCAATGCTCATAATCATTTCGATTTGGCTGACTTTTACAAAGATAAAGTTTTCACGTGAAATTGTTTATTGGGCAATTTAGATTATAATACTATTTTAAGCAAAATAATAAATTGTTTGATTATCTCTAAGAATTATAATGTATATGTGCAGTAGTTTAATAAAGTTTAGAAATTAATTTATGTGTGTGTTGCTCAAAATATAATGTAGTAGGGGTCCTATCAAGTCATTCCGAACCTTCACATTTTTGTACCCTACTAAACAATGGGATTTGGAGGGTAAGATGGCAGTAGATCCCGTAAAGGTTTTAGCTACGTGGTAGGGTCCCAAGCCCGTCTGGATGGTGACTACCTTCGGTCTTAAGTACGCTGCCATAATAAATTTGTGTTCCGGCATTAGAGACTCAAACTCCTGTACCCTTATGGGACAGCAGTGTGTTTGCAATGGACTGGCATTGCAAACACGCATAAGCGACAGTAACTGCTAAATTTTAAGTGGGCCGTCAGTCTATCTGCTGTCCTACATCAATAAAAAAGAGTAAATCTAGCCTCACCTAATTTAACAATGCTCTTTTAGCTTTTGGATCAGGATAATTCAGTGTCACTGTCAGCAATAGACACGGGAAAGAAGCATAGCGACAACACTGAGACAAAGACATGAAATATACATTTTTTTTCGTATAATATTGTATAATACGCCACACTACTGGCCTAGGGCCTTGTTCTAGAAGAAACGGACTGTATGTCCACCACGGTTGCGTTATAAGGTTAGACAAACCGAAGTAGGTATTATTTACCGATATTATGAAATTTTCTTCCGCCGTTTGTACGTGGCAATTATCTCCTATATGCACATTAGAACAAAAAAAAGCTTAAGCACTGATTAAGCAGTGCATGCCGAAAGTTCCCTGTGTGTAATACTAATTGGCTATCACATACGTATGAATCTATGATTATATTGAAAAGTATTTATGTATACATACATCCTAAGTAATATTAGAAAAGCGAAAGTGAGTTTGTTTGTTACGCTTTCACGCCTAAAGCGCTGAACCAATTTTGATGAATTTCTGTACTGTAATATATTTGAACTTGGAAAAGGACACAGGCTACTTTTTTATTTATATGGCAGAACAACGTTTGCCGGGTCAACTAGTTTTATGATATAGCATAATATAATACAGAATTCGCAGGTGGTAGGTGGTAGGGCTACATGCCAGTCTGGATGGCTACCAACCCAGGTTTCTATAAAAAAATATGCCGCCATAATAACAAAGTTATTGCATAAGTGATCAGGTTCTAGTATATTTACACGGACTACAGCGTGTTAGCGATGGCGTCGCAAACATCCATAGGCGACATTAACTTCTAAATATTGTATAATGGGCCGTCAGAATTGTATACAAATAAATATCTATACAAATATTGTAGTTACGCAATATATAATTTCATGACATCGTTAAATCGATTTCTGGAAGCACAAGATAAACAGGTAAAGTTAAATAAAAACTACGCTCCATTTATTTGCTTCCATTGAGTACGGTTTCATGACGAAGTTTCTGGTGTAATATATTATTTTTACAAAAAATATACCATTGATAAAGCGAGGAAACTATTTTGCGAGTCATTTATAGAAACAAAGGATTCATTACGCATATAAGAAGGCGCCATGTTGCTGTGATTTTTGTATAAAATCAGATTTTATACGACGGATTCTATTGGTTTTTTATAATAGTCTTTAAGACGAAGAAAGAATACTGACTAAAAAGCGACAAAACAACCCACTCTAGCTACGTGATAGGGCCTCCCGAATACTTCAGTTCTTTGGACATGTGACGCGACGCGGGGGGGACTCCGTGAAGCGGCTCGTTGTGCAGGGCCGGGTAAATGGCAGCAGATCGCGAGGGCGTTCGCCTTTGCGATGGACGGACCAAATCAAGTCGATGAAACACACATCCCTAAACGACTGCGCAAGACAGGCTTCAGCTAGGGACAAATGGCGCGCGGTGGTGAAGCGCTGCCGGGCGTCTTGCGTGACTGCGACTGCTCTGTCAAGAGTATCCGACTGAGAAGAATGCCGGCATAATAACTTTGTGTTGTGTTCCGGCATTAGTGATTCAAGTTCTGTACCCTTATGGGACATCAGCATATTCGTGATGCCACTGGCGTTGCAAACACTCATAGGCGACAGTAACTCCTAAATTCTAAATGTGCTGTCAGCCTGTCTGCGGTCCTACAGCAATAAAAAATATATATTTATATCGTTATTATGGTTTTAAGGGTGTTTAAGAGCTAGAGCAGTACATGGTGATTTTAAAGCTTTATCTATACAGAGGTTATCATTAATTATGCCAATTAATTGAAAGAGTATGTTATGTGTACTTTCCAACTTTAGAGAATAATAATCGCAGCAATTACCATCTGATATCATTACATGAAAAGTATTTTTAATCGCCTGTCCTGTTTCGTCCAATTCTCTTTCTTTCTACTTTTGGCTATTATCCAAGAGCATGCTATATGAGATATTTACTAACATTACTCATTCCCTATCAACTTTAATGATCCCACAATTTTGTACTAAATAATCATACAAGGAAATATTTTCTGTAAATATTTTTATATCTCCGCTTACAGTTTTTGTTTCCTCCACTGCAAGTGTATTATCAAATTTATCGTACAAATTCATTTCAACATTTTATTATTTATATTTAAAAAAAAGCATTGATTGCTTATTTGCTAATTTTAATTTAAATTCTTGTAAAAAATTAAAGTAATCAGAACTTTTACAAATTTTGCGGTTTAGAAGGCAAATTAAATCAAGAGAAAAAAGTTACATGCTTCAACAATCTTGAATTAAATAATTTAAAACAGAAAACAATAACGAACTAATCTCTAACAGAGTTGTAAACTTTTAATGAAATCGTTGAATGTTATGATTAAATAAGAATGAAAGATGTCATTGACCTCCCTTGAGAACTCTGGTGAGGAAATAATTTCTTTAAAGAAAAAAATTATGATTTTAATTAGTTTATATTAATTTCAATATCAGTTTCGAGATGCAACGAGTCTCTTCGAGATGTCTGGAGAGGACCCCAGACCTCATACTACTATACCTACTAAAAGGTTAGTCTCACCTAATCGCCTGTGCATCCAGCTAGACTAAGCAGGTGGCCTTGATGCAAGACTTCGGAGTTGCCCAACTTTAAAACTTATACGTGATATATCTCCGCGTTAATAATCAGAAAAATCGTGTAAAGTAGGGTGACTCGTTTTCGGGCGTATATCGATTGAAATGCGGGGCGAGACAGGGGGGAGGGATTAATTCACCTCGCCTATTTAACTTTTATATGCATCAGCTGATAGTTGAGCTCAGCAGTACTTATGTCGGATGTCATATAGATGGAATATGTGTTAACAGCATAAGTTACGCCGATGACATGGTACTCCTGAGTCTGTCGGTAGCCTGAGGCAGCTCTTGTCAATATGCGAATGGTACGCATGGCCTCAGGTATAATGTAACAAAGAGCGTAGTGATGTTATTCAAATCTGGTACCAAGTCCTATGGAAGCATGCCAGATATGTACCTGAATAACCACCCAATACTAAGAGTCACCAAATTCAAGTATCTTGGGCATTGGGCACTGAAGACTTAGGAGACGCCTGTGATATTGATCGGGAACGTAGGTTGCTGGCTGCCCGTTGAAACATGCTAGTTCGTAAGTTCACTCATTGTACACCAAAGGTAAAGAAAACTGTTTCAAACTTACTGCCACTCGTTTTAGACGTGTGGCCTATGGGTCAGCTACACTCGTCGGGCATTCAGCGACCTGCGCGTCCAATACAATAATGGATTGAGGGTTTTGTTGAGGCTGCCATGGAGATGTAGTGCGCCGGGAATGTTCGCAGAAGCGCGGATAGATTGCTTTGCCGCAATCGTCAGGAAGAGATTCGCATCGCTGCTTATCCGTGCAGAGGCGGAGGAAGAATACTGACCTCTGCGGCCAGGATCGGCCTATCGTAAAAGGTGACAAAACAACCCACCCTAGCTACGTGGTAGGGTCCCAAGCCCGTCTGGATAGCGACCACCTTTGGTCTTAAGTATGCCGCCATAATAACCTTGTGTTGTATTCCGACATTAGTGACCCAAGTTTCTGTACCCTTCTATATCTACTATCCTAAGCAGCGTGTAAAAGAGGCCACTGGCGTTGCAATCACCCATAGGCAACAGTAACTGCTATATTCTAAGCGGGCCATCAGACAGGCGTCTGCTGTCCCACTGCAATTAAAAAAAAAAAGATCGGTACCGCGCTATTTACAGACCGTTGGGACCTTCGATCAACAAAAACTTCTTATTCGTGTACTGAGATAAAAGATGGAATAAATGTTGTCAATCCAATATAAATATTAATACAATAAAACACATATAAATAAGAACGACAGTCGTCTAACCGCTATGCTATAAAACCCAGTACCTGCTGTATGATGATCTAAAAGGCGCATCTGCCTAGAGGTTGACTTGGCCCAGAAGTCCTTAGCGGGACTTATTACAAATATATGCCTTTCTTCATACAAAACCAAACTTTACAACAAAACAGCTCAACAGAAATAAATCACGTTATCTGTAAAACAATGAGTAGGGGCGGGGTAAGAATATTAACCCCAGCAGCAGAGGTCGGCCTATCGTATAAGGCGACAAAACAACCCCAGCTACGTGGTAGAGCCCCAAGCCCGTCTGGACGGCAACAACACTTGGTCTATAAGTATGACGACGTAATAATAGTGTTTCAGGATTTGTCGACGGTATTTAACGACAGTAACTGCCTAATATTAAGTGAGCCTTTAGCCTATCTGTTGTTTTTCACCAATAAAAAAAATCAAATATAAGAATGAAGTAATTATCGCATTTCATTAATCATACGAGTATAAAAAAGGATTATAGACGTGAATTACAATAATATTGACTTGATTACTACAAGCAACAGTCGATTAATTTATTAAATACAAAAGATTTGTATAAATGATTTAATAACTCAAGTAAACCAATATCTGTGAACAAGATGTAGATTTTGGGATGAAATGATGTCGACAGATGTTTATCTATACTAATATTATAAAGAGGAAAGATTTGATTGTTTGTTTGTTTGTTTGTTTGTTTGTTTGTTTGTTTGTTTGTTTGTTTGTTTGCTTTGAATAGGCTCCGAAACTACTGACCTGATTTAAAAAATTCTTTCATTGTTAGGAAGCTACACTATCCCCGGGTGACATAGGCTATATTATATTTTCAAAAAAATTAGGGATCCTTACTAAAACTCCAATAATGTAAGCCAAAGTGTAAAAAAATTACCTAAAATATTATTTAAATCGCGTACGTTGCGAAAACTATTGATGATAGAATAAAATAATGTACTACAACTTTGCAGAACACGTCATTATTTACAAAAAGTGTCGCGACAGCATATGTCTAACTATTATAGTTATGCTACAATAAGTGTTCTTTTATTTTAAAAATTTAATTGAAATGCCGCCCCTAGAAAAGGCTCTTTATTAGGATCTTGGTATTAATCCTTATCAAAATAAATTACTTCATATTCAAAACTGTTTCAATACCTTTATATAACTTTTTGAATTATTCAATTCGGATATTCCATTCGAAAGATATCACGAGTTTAAAAATGTAAGTATTAGAAAAATGTTGCGTGGTAGCCGCTTACCCTGTTCGGCTAGCTAGGCAGCACCTTATGCAATGTAGGCGTGCGTCACTGGGGTTTTTACAAAAATTAGAACACTTATTAAAAATAACGAAAAATAAATAAAAAGTAATAACAAAAAAATCATTAAAATAAAAGCTCATAGAAATAATAATATTCAAACTTTCTTTATAATTTTATTTTTTTAGTAACCTGACGCAAATAGAAGGGTTTGCCCTCAGGGGCGCTCCTCTGTCCGAGGAGTGCACGGGTGTGCGTACCCGAGGTGCCCGAGCATCCGTCGCTTCACTCCCCTCTCCGTTCAAGGCGACAGAGTCCTACCTTTCTTTCCGTCTACCTCTTACATCCTTTCCAACTTAGCTCTCTGTTCGTGGCGTGGTCCCCGGTGGGATGGTTGCGAATACTGATTGGGGTCCCGGGTTCTACCCTGGGACCTGATTTGGTAGTCGAAACCATGCCTATTTCGACTGCGCCTGCACAGAGAGTGTTCCCGGGGCGGGAATTGCATCCTCGCTGTCGGTTGGTCTTGCTGGGCCGACTACGACGTCAGGCGACTCTGCTTTTTCTGGAGTGTCGTCTGGTAGTCGTACCCACGCCTGACTAGCATGCGACGGGGATGCGAGTCCCGTCCGGAATTGGCCGCGGATCTGTCGCTCCCGGCCCTGGTTCTGTCCATGGTCGGGGGCGATCCTCGATGGACGGCCGTCGCCTCCTTTTGCGAGGCAGTAGTGTCTGCAAGGGAGGCGGCGGAACGGGAGCGGGAGTCCGCCACCGCACTCCCCTCCCGCCAACGTAGGCCGCGTCGTCGGCACCGGAGGGCGGGCAACGATCTCCGGCTGCCGTAGAAAGCGGCCGCGGGTGGCCCCTCGGGGGAGGATCTGCCGCCCGCACTATTGCCGCGAGGGAGAAGGCCGCGTGCTGTTCCGCAGCCCCCCTCAACTCCTAGAATTGTTACAAGAGAGCGCCGGGGGGACGAAACCCTGACCCCCTGGCGCCAGCACTTTAGAAGGGGCCCGCTTTAAGACAAAGCGTGGGCCGGCGCCGGCCCGGGCCACGAGATCGGCAGGCCATATATCCGTGGGCCCGGGCGTAGGGGATAGGAGAACAGCGGGGTTTTTTAGTGGGTAGTCGGATGGTCGAACATCTTTTCCGGAGTCCCTTATATATCCCTTGGTCCCCCCGGGCCGGGGGAACCCGTCAAGAGGGGTTTTTCCCCGAGACCGAAAAAAAATAGAAGGGTTTAATTTTTAATTTTTTGTTAAATACCCGTGCGAAGCCGGGACGGGCCGCTAGTAAATATTAAAGGAAAGACCCTTCGTTGTTATGATGATACCATATTTGAAGGAAAGATATTGTTGTTTATATAATTTCAAAATTTAATATCTAATATATAAACATCCTAATTAATAATAATACTTATAAATGCGAAAGTGAGTTCGTTTGTTACGCTTTCACGCCTAAACCGCTGAACCAATTTTGATGAATTTCAGTAGTCATAGATTGGATCTTGGAGAAGGACATAGGCTACTTTTTTTATTCATATGGCAGAACAACGTTTGCCGGCTCAACTAGTTATTAATAAACAGCAAATGGTGTAGTTTCTACTATAGTGCGGTCTAATTTATACTATACTAATATCTTTAGTTAAATAGGAAATATTAAGAGAAGTTGTTGAAAATTCTTAGTAGACCCACCATATGCTATAACAAGCCTTGCATATTCACATTATTACATGTGTTGATCCCTTTGCAAATCTTAATATAGCGTCAAGGACAGAATTTAAAACTACTCGCTACTATTTTTAGAACGAAGTTTTTTATGCGGCTCACGGTAGAGTGAACTGGCAGAAATCGTCACGTAACGAAAAAGCGCTAAACCCCCTTCAAGCAACCATCCCTTCCTTTCTCTTTATTACTGTCTCCATTTTCTATGGTTGTGTGTGTGTATGTGTGAGAGTGTGAGAGGCAAAATTTGACAGTAAGCACTGTCTATGGTGAACAATATAACCACAATTCTATAACATGTAAATAACATTTATATTAATTTTTTGTTCTCATTTCAATTTACACAGGACTTTTGTGTCTCCATGAAATTTTTTTCATCAGACATCCCAAAACTGGTATAGTAATTATATTACGTAATAAAATGTAGAATTCACCAAATAAATATGTACATACAGAACACAAGTCTTCTTTCTCCTGTCCTTATCCCACTTTATATGGGGTCGGCACAACATGTTCTCTCCTTGCACTCTTCTCTGTTAGCCGTCATCCCAACATTCACACCCTTTTTGCTATATCATCCTTTACGCAATCCATCCATCTTTTTTTTGGTCTAGGCACCTCTACTCCTGTATCCATCCACTCTCATTTCTATCATTTTCCTTGTTATATGGCATTCTTCCCTGCGCATTACATGGCCAACATAAGTAGATTTTTATATTTCTAAAATCCAATAACGTAACACAAAACATCATACACAGAATAAAGAAATTATGTATATATTCGTATATAAATAAATAACAATACCAATTATAAGTTATACTTAAATAACAATTATAACTTAAGATATAAAAAAGACAAGCATTTGTGTATCCGTACTTTTTTATTGCTGATGAAGAGCAGACAGGCTGGCAGCCCACTTTACATAGTAAGCAGTTACCGTCGTCTATGAATATTTACGACGCTAGGGGTACCGCGAACACGCTGCTGTCCCATAGGGGTCCTGTACCCTTAATCCCTAACCTAGGTCACTAATACCGGAACACAAAGTTGTTATGGCAGAACACTCTATGAGTATTCCACCATACCACACCCGTATGGATGGCACCCTTGGCATAGACCAAGAGTGGTTCAGCCATTTTCATTATTTAGGTACATACTTGTTATTTGGTAGTACATAGTTAAGTGAGGAGTGAAATTTTATGAACAAAACACGCAACTACTGCCACGAGTAATAAAATTTAATATTTAGGATGAACGATAAAATACTACACTTGTTTATCATAACGCGTATGGAAATAGGCATGGGAAACTCATCGATACATTTGAACATCGAGTTTAAAATTCTTCATCCTAAATATATCATTCCGAATATATCTGAAGCTCTTATTCTTTTATCGAAATATATAATTAAAAAGAATCAAAAATAGAATACCATTGGTTGCCATTTTTTTAAAATGTACTTTAAATTTGAAATTGTGAGTAGCAAACATTCATTATTTATTAGTTTTATACATTCATCCTCACAATCTAATTTACGTTCTTCGTTATCTTGTAGTAAAATGAAAACGAATCATTAGGCCAAACTTTAAAAAAAATTCCTTTGAAAAAGACATTCAGCCAATTTAATCCGATTTGAACACATGACTTGCCTCGTTAGGTGGGTTCAACTTCAAACTAATAATTGACTGATGGAGCTTTATATATATTTAAAATATATTGCTAAGATTATTTTTTTTTTGTTTTTGTTTTAAGCAAGAGGTTTTAAATACACGTAACGTACGAAGTAAGACAAATAGATTAATTCTACCAGCTAACAACCAGCGAAGAAGGAGATAATCCTTTTAGAATTGGGGGTCATATAATATTTATTTGCCTCTGCAAAAATTTAGCCTCTTCTATACGGTGCATTTTTATGAGCCATTCTACACTGGAACGTCTATCTAAAGCTGCATTGTTAGGTTCATACTAAATGCAGCTGGAAGAGCAACACGAATAATAAAATAAGTGTTAATGGACGTAGGAAAGGGGCCCTTCAAACTATACTAATGTAGCAATCTGTTCATAGTTCACTCTCTGCTACCCGATGGACTCGTCAAACACATATTTAATTCATGGAATGCTTGTGAAATACAGTGAGACACTGAATCAGAGTATCGTGCAGAATGTTACCTTAGAGATAACGTTTAGTATACCTTATATTCCAAAAAAAAGCATGAATACATCCTAATTATACACTCATAAAAATATAATATATACGAAGCATCACAAAACATTAAATGAAAATCGATAATGCTAAAACATCGATAATTCGTAACAAAACTCATCCCTAAACTATTGTAACCGAGTGAGTTAATAAACAGAGCCATGAGGGTATTACTCTTTATAGTAGTAGATTGGGATGATTTCCCACGAATATATCACCACAACTGTAAACTAGTTTGGGATAGGTCCCTTTATAGACGAGCAATTAAATATTTTTGTTTCAACCAACAATTTTAGTTATCGATATTCACGCTTCCATGAGTTCGGTAATGAACTCGAAGAATTAATATTTGAAACAACTAATTCATTAGTATAAATCGAAAAGTTTTATTAAAGATAAATTATTTTAACCATAACTGAAAGGTAATGATTAAATTATCTTTCAGTCAAGGTTCATCGCGTAAATAATTACAGTTGATAAATTTGACTTCTTCTTTAGTAATATTATATCAAACTCAAAATAAAACTATGCAACTTCTTTCACAAATAAGCATGTATTATTTCGTTTTCTGTATGTATATATTTGTTCATTTTCTGGTTATGTTTGATTTTACGTGGACGCAGGCGAAGTTGCGGGTACAGTTTAAAATGAAACCTGAATAATAAGTATAACAAATTTTTTATTCATTTACTAAAAGTTGTACTGTAAAATTTTATACTTGCCTCCATTTTTAAATAAATAAATAAAACCAATGTCATTGTCCATTTTAAATTGTAAATTTTAAAGATATAAAGGTCGGCCTGTCGTAACCTCTATACGGACAGTAGTATGTTAGCGGTTGCCCTGGCGTTGCAATAATCTATAGGCGATGATAACTGATTAGTTATCAGCAGTTATTTCCATAGGTCATCAGCCTGTCTGCTGTTCGTCACAGAAAAAAAAATCTTAACATAAAAACTTACCACATGTATATACAACTTTGAGGTAGGTCCGACTGCCTGGTCTGCAGGGTTTCCCGAACATATTGCTGTCAGCTGAGAGCACGCATCGCCGTTTCCCATGGCATTCTCGCATGGCGGTCTCCGTTGCGTACGGCTCTAGGCATGCTGGAGAAATATTACACGTGTAAACAATTTAAGTATCACAATGTCGTGTAAATAAAATTATATCTGATTCTTCTCAATAACTCCTAGCTCACAGTAAGTAAAGAAATCCTGCGAATATTTTTCGAGATCACGGGATTAGATGGCTAAAACCCTAGCAAAATTGATTTTGATATTTTTTTTTTTAATTTGATAATGTTTTAAAGATTATGTGACTAAGAACGGCGCGAGTGTTGAGATGATGTTGACAGCTGATGCTAACTGGCTGTGTTAAAGGAGGGTACATGACAAATGAATTTCAACTACACGTACAGTAAGTATAAGGACATAAAAGAAGAAGATTCAATATATTTTAACACCTCTTTGATGAAAAAAAGGGTTGCTGTGTTTCTCCACCACAAATTTCAGCATATTTTGGACTCTTGTAGTATAAAGGCTTTGAAGTCTAAAATAGAAGCAATAGAAAAAAAGCCGTCCAGTCTCGATTGCAATAGTTTTTAAAAGAAGACAAGTAGACCAATCTTTCTGCTTGAGGGTAAAGTTCCAGATGCACCGATATTAAATTTGATTAAAACCGAATCAATAAATTTATTCATGATCTAACCTAATCAATTAACAGTGGCTTTCTTCATTAACCTCTTCAAACATTTCAAAATAATTAATTAAAATCGCTGAAAGTTCACAAAATTCAATTTCAATAATTAATAAAAGTCAAAATTCAAAGACTTCAAGGAGGTTTATTAGAGATGATGGATTTAAATTTAAATCTAATTATATAAAGATATTATTTATTCATTCAGGTAAAATTATTATATTTTCTAGAGAACGACTTACAACTTAACGACATTTTTTTAACGCAGCCTACGTATAGCAGTGGATGAAAATTATCTGGCTACAAGTATATTATGGTAGACCACTTTTCGACTCTAAGAACTACACATGTACAATATATGACTGATTTAGTTCCTTTATAATCATTTTTAGTGAAACATTTCTCTGCGCTGGGTAAAAACTTGTATTGCCGATTTTTTGAAAAAATATACTAAGCAGATATAAACACTCAGAGCTGACCATGCAACATAATAATCATAAGAATTTATTGATATTGAATTAATAGATACGACAATAACAAGAACATTAATTTATTCGTTTGGGCTTTTCTCTACTACATAAATATGACATATTTTTTTAGTCCAACCCATCTATCTACACATCTTTTCTACCCGTCTTGGATTGATTTATCATAAAATACTATTAAATTAATCGAAGCTTCTAAATCAAACTGGTAAGATAAACTAGTAGGGGTGAACTAGTAAGTTTCCAAATATGCTGAAAACAAACTAACGTACGCGTCTGTACGTCGTTGTCGGCCGCGAACACTTCAACATTTGTTGAAAATCTTATGAAGTCAATGAAGGCTGAAATTTGGTCAAGTCCAAAAAAATTCGCTGAACAACAAATACTCAAAACAAAGTTGCTCCAAAGAGAATAACAAAGAGAACAACATTATAAGGAAATACTACCATGAAAATTATCACCTCTGGCAACAGAGTTTTCATCTCAGTGAGGTGGATTACACATTAGTTTTCATTGATAAAAATATTGAACTTTCTTTCATTCACCATAGTTTTCTGTCTACGCTACTTTTTCCCTCTGCAGGGGCGGAGTAAGAATACTAACCTCTGCGGTCGGGGTCGGCCTGTCGTAAAAGGTGACAAAACTACCCTAGCTACGAGATAGAGCCCTAAGCCCGTTTGGATGCCAACCACCTGGTGTATAAGTATGCCACCATAATAATATTGTGTTGTGTTCCGATATTAGTGACCCAGGTTGCTGTACCAGTATGGGACAGCAGCGTGTTCGCGTTGCCCCTAGTGTCGCAAACATCCATAGGAAACGGTAACAACTAATTATTAAGTGGGCCATCTTGTCTGCTATTCCGCAGCAACAAAAAAGACGAAATAGTAATGTATAATATAATATGTACTCAGGATAGGTTTCGCTGGCTGGGCCAGTATGACGGTATTTTTTCATCTGAGTTTCTATTTCACTGAAAATGTATCTTTGAGCATGCTGACATGGGTTCTACTCCAAGGGATCACAAGTCTAACGTCTTATACTACTGTTACGTCGAGTCAGGCAATTTCATTGAGTCTCATTATAAACACCAGCTGGATGACCGAGCTTTGCTCGGTATTTTTTATAAATTGTGTTTTTTGGAAATTACCAATTGATTTTCTTAGTCTAACCTCAAAGCAAACACTCATTGACTTCGTGTTACTTAACAACGCCATCTACTGGAATAGCTTTAGTGTTGTTGTGTCGTTAAAGCAATTTAAAAAAAATTGTATTATTATTCGCCGATAGATGTCAGGAAGAGTCACCTTTTTGTTATTTTTCTTCCAAAAAAAAAGCGAATAAAATGACATTTTCTAGAAATGATTTCTAGCTAGATCGATTTATCGCCCCCGAAACCCCCCGTATACTAAATTTAATGAAAATTGTTGGAGCCGATTCCGAGATTCCAATTACATATGTATATATGTATGTATGTATATATATATATATATATATATATATATATATATATATATATATATATATATATATATATATATATATATATATATATATATATATATATACAAAAATTGCTCGTTTAAATATATAGGATTATTACATTATAAAAATATGAGGTCGCATCGTGGAGGTTTCAAGCTTGTGTATTAAAATCCCACTTATAATAAAAATGGATTCCTTTTAGGTAAAGCTCTTCTAATATTTAAACTTATTCCCAAGGGCATGAAGTGCAGGACAGACTGCTTTCTTTACGTCCTCTATATTTTTAATATATGGTGTATTGTTAACTCATATAAAACATCTGTGCCTAAGGATTTCCCTTGGGACTTTTTATGTACCATAAAAGCAAAACTGTGTAATATGGAGATTTGTTTTGAAGACTTGCTGAAATATCTTTTCGCTAATTAAATACGATAAAACCAATGGTTTTTCTTCTTACGACGTAGAGCATTCATTTGGCGCGTCTTCTCCAAATACAGAATGAAAGAAAGGAAGAACGATTAAAAATTTAATTTAGAAAAAAATTATAGGTAACAATGAGTTTAAAAAAATATATTTTCCTAAATTTACATCAGTTCACCGACTTGCTAGTTATTTTGACCATCGCTGATCTTCCATTGAAGCCAGGCAGCGTTGTCATTCACATTGTTCATGAGTGCGCTTGCTACTTATTTTTTTAAGAACAATAATACCTTAAATTTGGACCAGGAGAACCGACCCCAAATAATGGGACTAAGAGAGAGAGAAAGAGAGAATAATACCTTAAATTTGAAACATAGTAAAATTTAACATGATTATGGAAATTAGACTATGGTACGAATTTACGCTGTATCGTGTATGTATAGTTGTCAAAATTTCACTGTCATTATTAAGATACAAGAGCCACGGGTGAGTGTGAGTGCCATGCAGGAGTATGTACTCCACATTCGAGAGTGTATTTTGTGAATGTTAGGGAGCAAGTGAGGTTAGTTAAGGACGTAAGAAGTCGAATTCGCAAATAGCTCTCATTTTATTGAAGGTTAGTTTATTGAATTTACAGTTTTAATTTTTATTTAAATGTTTGCCAGAGCACTTAAACTGGAACTTCTTGTTTTGTCTTATTATTAATTAGAACTTGACCGCGTGGTTTCGTTCTGCACAAATATTTTATTGTCACTCCATTCCTTGGGAGTAATAAAAGGTAGCTTATTGCTAATTACTCTTTTTGGTAATTTAGATACTAAAGGCTGAGTTTAATTTCAAATCCAAATTTCAGATGTGAGTAACGTAAGCTGTAAAAATAAAATTAACTATATTTATACTGTATATTTTCTTGTCGCTTTTAGCTCAACCTTTGTGCAACGATACGAATATGTGAGCAGATTTTTCTCAGCCCTGTTGCAATACTACATATCGACGGCAGCAAAGAACAAACGGCTATCTACGAAGTCACTAGTTGCCAGGAAAGCGTTTTTAGTGTTGAAATGTACCGAAACAGGCCCATGCGTTCCGACACAGGCTGCTTGTAGGCTACGGTTGATTTTTTTATGACCACCCGTATTTGTGTGACTATTCGCGCAATTAGAATGAGTGAGCAAAAAATCTAACCTACCCTTTGCGCCCGGCTAACGAAAAGTACTAATATTAGTAATAAATGAGATTTTTCATGAAAAAAAAAAATATCACAAAACAGAATAAAGCATTCTGAATTCAATTATGTAAAAAGAAAATTTTGCAAAAATGCAGTTGTCTTTTTGTTCTTTGCTGACGTCGATATACAATTCAAAGCTTCCGATATGAAACCTTAGTAAATAAGAAGATTAGTTAGGCTTAGTTAATATAGAATTACTTACTTTCTTCCTTCATGCCGCGCGGTTGTGGACACTGTATCGAGTCGTACTCAGTCCGGCCATATTGGGCGGAGTAGACCGCCACCCTTGAATGTGGGTTGCAACTCAGATGTAGCACATCGTTTTCACAACCAACTTTACTTCGAAACTCATCTGTGATAAAAAATAAATTATTTATTTATAAATATTAAGCTATTTTTTAAGCGTCATCAAAAATGATTTCCAGTTAACATAGTTAATATAGTTTTTATCCGTGCAGGGACGGAGAAAAGAGAATACTGACCTCTACGACCTAGGTCAGGCTGTGGTAAAAGACGATAAAACCACCCACCCTACCTACGTGGTAGGGCCCCAAGCCCGTCTAGATAGCGACCACCTTTGGTCTTAAGTATGTCACCATTTTTTTTTTATTGCTCTAGGACAGCAGACAGGCTGACGGCCCGCTTAGAATTTAGCAGTTATCGTCACCTATGGGTATTTGCAACGCCAGTGGAATGGCGAACACGCTGCTGTCGCATAAGGGTACAGGAACTTGGGCCACTAATGCCGGAACACAACACAAGGTTATTATGGCGGCATACTTAAGACCAAAGGTGGTCGCCATCCAGACGGGCTTGGGGCGCTACCACGTAGCTAGGGTGGGTTCTTTTGTCGCCTTTTACGACAGGCCGACCCCGGCCGCAGAGGTTAGTATTCTTTCTCCGCCCCTGCACGGATAAAAATAACTTTGTGTTTTATTCCGGCATTAGTGACCCAAGTTTCTGTACCCTTATGCAGCAGCGTGTTCGCGATGCCACTAGAGTTGCAAACACCCATATGTGAAGGTGATTGCTAAATTCTAAGCCTGTCTGTTGTCCTACAGCAATAAAAAGAAATTGTCGCAACTTATTATAAATAACTTATAATTAATATTTTGACTGCTTTAAGACAAGTCGATCAGAAAAAATGTTACATACTCACTTGTTACATTTTGAGTGACCTTGAAGGGTTTACGTTCTAAAAACCGGTTCCATATTTAAAAAAATTTAAAATGAACGCGGAGTACGTAGAAAAATATAAATTAATTGTAATACTGGGCCTGACCTAAAAACCTTTTTTATACTTTTTCTCTGCACTTTACATATTTTATTTGCTGTATATACTATATTTAAAGAAATATAATTGTTAAATAGTTCGGGGAATTATATATGAACATTTATAGAATGTTTTAATGAGTAGAGTCATATATTCTGTCGTGTAAGAGTAAACAAGACATGAAACGTTTTTGCTCAATTTTACACTCTATCTTTATTTATGTTTCAAGCTTATTTCACATTGTTATTAGTCGTTTTAACTTTACAGATTACACTGAAACAGGTGCATCTAAATATACTAATAGCAAATTTAATTAGCAATTATTTTTTATGAAACATTTTTTTCTTTTTTATTGCTGTAGGACAGCAGATAGGTTGACGGCCCGCTTAGAATTTAGCAGTTACCGTCGCCTATGGGTGTTTGCAATGCCAGTGGCATCGCGAACACGCTGCTATCCCACAAGGGTACAGGAACTTGGGTTACTAATGCCATCGGTCGCCATCCATACGGGCTTGAGGCCCTACCACGTAGCTAAGGTGGGTTGTTTTGTCACCTTTTACGACAGGCCGACCCTGGCCGCAGAGGTTAGTATTTTTTCTCCGCCCCTGCACGGATAAAACATAATAATTTTGTTTCATTAAACGAGTTAACTTGACATAATTTTTAAGTAAACTAGAAGAATTTAATTAAAATGTTAATAAAAACACAAAACTTTTTAATAAGCACACAGTACGTATAGAAGGAACTTGGTTAACTTACAAGGACGGCACTTATAAGCGACTTCGACGAACCTCCTCGAGCCTGGGCAAGGGTCCACTCCAAATGCCTTCGGGCTCGTGTGGAATTTGCACTGCCTTTTCTTCTGACACGCTTCAACAACTGTCTGCAACAATGAATACTATCCAAATTAGTTAGTATGTCTGTTCTGTTTCTCAATGATATTTATTAATACCATAACAATTGGATTTAATGAGAACAGTACGCACAGATGACTGTAACGACAGGTTAAGAAAACAGGTACGAAAATAATATCCTCTTACATTTACATTTATTAAAAGAGACAGACAAGCTTTCCCTTTCAGGTTTTAAGAAATAAAGGAAACAACCTATAAAAAGCCTTCATTCCTTTGCCTCTATTCCTTTCAGGCTATACAACACAAGAAAGAAGAAAAAACCAAATAAACTTTAATGTTTTCAGCTTCTTGCAAAGCATTTTTTTGGTTCGGACAAGCCGTTGATAATGCTGCTGCTTCAGATAATCATAGGCGACGGTGACCACTGAGTATCTGATGAGCTATTTGTCTTTGTGCTGAAATATAAGAACGCCTAAAAACGATTCATAAAAGTCCACTTATTTATTATTTTTTTATTGCTATAGAACAGCAGACAGGCTGACGGCCCGCTTAGGATTTAGCAGTTACCGTCGCCTATAGGTGTATGCAACGTCAGTGGCATCACGAACACGCTGCTGTCCCATAAGGGTACAGGAACTTGGGTCACTAATGCCGGAACACAACACAAGGTTATTATGGCGGCATACTTAAGACCAAAGGTGGTCGCCATCCAGACGGGCTTGAGGCCCTACCACGTAGCTAGGGTGGGTTGTTTTGTCGCCTTTTACGACAGGCCGACCCCGGCCACAGAGCTTAGTATTCTTTCTCCGCCCCTACACAGATAAAAATTTACTACTATTGTGTGAATTCTCAACTGATTTCAGGATAAAAAAAAAACTTGCTATAAAACTACATAGAACTAAACGCCAACTTAATAGCCTTGGAATGGTTTCAATAAAAACTTTCATCTTACATTCACCATCATTTGATTTTATTTGACAAGTAAAAGTAATATTAAAAGTAAAGAACAATATTAGTACAGGGCCAAACCGAAATTCCACGAACGCTTTACTTCAAACGTCTTAAATAAATATTTTAGATCAATAAAAAATGAAAGAAACAAATGTCCTGGTAGGTCTGACTTTGAAATGGAGATTTTTGATTAAATCCCCTTTAAGTTATTTGGAAAGGTATTTTAGGCAATTTATTTCCGTTTAATGAATACAAACATTTGATCTAACGCTAAACCTCTCCGAGCGGATGGGCTTGCGAGGAATCCCGTTGAAAAACGCTTTAAAACTCAATTATCCCCAAGATTTAAATGTTGGAATCATTTTCGGACTGTTTAAAATGGTTGTTTAGCAGGATATTTCTTTTAAATACGTATCATTTAAATGGTAAATCACAGTTTCATCCATGGCTTGTATCCTTAACTCCCGAGGTCCATTGTTAACGATGGTGCCAATCTGGGACACTCTTTTTTATTAGTTTTTAGTTACTATTTTACATAAATAAATATACTAGGACAATTCACACAGCGCCATCTAGTCCCAAAGCAAATAGCATAGCAATTGATTTGTGGATAATAAATTACTGATATACTACATAAATATTTTCTTTTGTAAATAAATTCATACTGTACATAAACACCCGGAGCGGGATAGTTCCGACTGAAGAGTTCCGACGACGTGGATTAATCATTACACCGTGGAGGTCGACAAATTACTTACGTAATAGAAAATTTGTTACATATTTTTATATATTCGTATTTAGTAGTTCTATTTTTAGTAGCTTTTTGATGAGATTCAGTTAACTGTAATTTAAGTACTTTTATTTATGTATAGAGTGTGTATATTATAACAACACTATCTATTTATATATATACCAATAAAATTTTAATTGTATAACTCAAATATTTCCATAATATTACTTCGAATAGTGCTTTTCGAAATTACGGCGATCCCAAGACCCTTGCGGTCAAAGTCAATGCCGCCGGTGACCTGGTGCATGCTGCTAAATAACGAACGTGGTCCTGACCCAAGGATTTCCTTTCTGATTGGAGGTCAATCGGCTGCGGCTTCTATAAAAACCAAATTTACGTCTTGAAAGACCTGACATAAGCATTCCTATGAAGAAAAACTTTTATATTTTTAAATTTGAAATGTGAACATGTCAACCAAAATTTACTTAATAAACTTAGCTCAACTCTTAATTTCTTAAAATAAAGAAAGTATGAAGAACAATATTTCAACAGTTCTTTAAAAGACCAGTCAAGTTATGAATAATATTAGGGAAATGCTAAATTTCTGAGAAATTTAAATAAACTCCCTCCAACTTGGAATATTCAAACAATTTCACAGGAAAAAAATATTTTGATTGTAATCTCGGTAACTACGTTAGAAGTTAATGAGGGACTCTTAATTAGCGAGGAGAGCAAACAGGCAATGATAATATCTCTGAACCTCGTCGTAATGACACCAAAGTTTTTGTTTATTCATACACCAAAAAAGCAGCTGTAGCAAATATTTATTTAATTATTAAAATAATAAGAATAAGTAACGAAAAAATATTAAAAGTATTTTTGAGGAGAAAATGGAAAGAAGGTTTTGGACACTCAGTATGTCGTAGTGCTGGAATTATCTACAATATCCGGATGACCGAGCTTTGCTCGGTATTTTTTTTATATATTGTGTTTTTTGGAAATTAACAATTGATTTTCTTAGTCTAACCTCAAAGCAAACACTATAACAACGCTATCTGCTGGAATAGCTTTAGTGTTGTGTCGTTAAAGCAATTAAAAAAAAATAGTATTATTATTCGCCGATAGATGTCAGAAAGAGTCACATTTTTGTTATTTTTCTTCCAATAAAAAAAGCGAATAAAATGACATTTTATAGAAATGATTCCTAGCTAGATCGATTTATCGCTCCCGAAACTCCCCGTATACTAAATTTCATGAAAATTGTTGGTAACTGTTTATTATTAAGTGGGCTGTCAGCCTGTTTGCAGTTCCTCAGCAATAAAAAAAACAACAAGAAAAGAACATAATATATTCTATACTCTATTATATCGTAATTCTATCATTATTTTTCTCCCAGACGTGAGTATTATTATAGCACACATCAGAGAAAAACTGAAAACTCATTGCTTCCAAATACTTAAATGCTCTGAAACATTATCATCTGAAGCCTTCTATTAGTAAAGATATAGAGAGCTATACCTAGTCTAAACGAAAAGTAACCCTACTCAAAACCTGACAATCAAATGAATGGGTCTTAGTCACGAAAAAGCGTCGATATTTTTTGTATTTCTTTTTGCTTGACTGACAAAACTTTTAATCAAAGCTTTGTATATAAAAAGTGTAGTGTTAGAATTTTGTAGCAGTAGCCTATACTCATTTATATGATTTAAAATCCTGTACAGTTAATTATGTCAGAACCTGTAGGGCTTTTCCCTGGTTTCGGAATTTTAGAGATGAATTTTATATATGACTATTATCTGTCGGTTATAAATTATAGGAGTACTTTATTACAATTTTATTATATTATTTCGCATCTACCCTCATATTATGTAGAAAACAAAACTATATCAAAAGTATGAAAATTAAACAATATTTAACAAAAGTTCCTGATGACTTCATCTTATTTTATTGATGTGGTACAAGAGACAGACCCACGAATAAGCAGCTACCGTCGCCTATGAATGTTTACGAAGCCAGGGGCATCGGTAATTCACTGCCGTCCGTGTAGGACTGAACTGGAATCCGGGTCACTTATAATGAAACACTACATAATGGTTGTCATTAAGACAGACTTGTAACCCTTCCACCTAGCTAGGGTTGTTTTGACGCCATTTACAACAATTTACGGCCGCAAGGGTCAGTAATTTTACTCCATCCTAGTACAAAGAAAAAAATTCTTTTTTAGCAATTTTACAGATAGAAAGAATAAAAAATTGTAATATTCGATTCTGTAATCTTTTTTATTGTGATTTAGCCTATGGTAGGAATTTACAGCATACCTACGCTGTTTTGTTGTCTATATACAGTTGTCAAGATGTAACTGTGAAGACACGAGAGCAATGGACAAGGGTTAGCGACATACAGGGAATATTCGAGAGTGATATACGTGGACATGCTAGCCAGTGAGGCACCCAGAGCAACACTATAGGTTCAGGACAATTGAGCGGTAAATTGTGAAGTATCTATAAAAGACAGTGAAATAAATATAATACACGAATAGGTACGCAAACATAATATTTGTAACGTTATAAAATGATTGTACGTAAAGGACGTTTTTATCTAACTTCGATTGTTTGAGTTGAAATAATTCGCGAACCCTTTTTGCCCACGTAATAAATGAATGCTGGCATCCGAATCTTTTTGCATATAAAAACTTTTATCGTTAAATATGTATAGATATTACTTTGAACGTATAAAAGTACTTTCGTACAGGGAAATCGTTTCAAATGAATGGATTTTATTTGCTTTATTTTCCTTCAACAATTCTTATGTTTATGCTTTAATTGTCAATCTCCATTTAGATGAAATTTATTACGTGTAACGATTGAGGTCAATTTATTTCTTAAAAGGAAGATAGATTCTGATATGCCAATCTAAAATAAGAATAGGTATCGCAGAGCAATTATAAAACCTATACAAAATGGGTGCCAACCAGGGTTTTTCGTGGATATGCAGTCGTGACCATACTGGCTATTTTTTGATAGCAGATTGGTTGTCGTAGCAGGGTAGAGTAACATCACCGTGTCAGCTTATTCCAAAGTCCCGATGCTGATAAGGAGTATTATAATAGTCTATGCAAAAGCACAACACGGATCATAATTGGCTAGCTCTTTTTTTGTTATGTTTCCAAATTAGAAAAACGTGTGAACAATTTATTTCTTTATCATGATTGTTAATTTACTTTTAGTTTTCAATTAAATATTTTGTTTATTTTCTATACATATTCGAACATCAATATTTTTATTGATATTTCGCACTTAATTTAATGATTTTATACTAATACGCGTTATTTCTTTTATGTGCTAAGATTATTAAATTTTAGGTATAAATATTCACCTTCTTTTTATAAAACTTATGTATGAATGAAGGTATATAATATATATTATATACCTTCAAGTCCATATAGTACATAACAATCAACTCTAATTCAATTAATTCAATATCTTTGCTACCAACTCCACAGAATCCTCAATTTAAATAAATAAATAAATTGTTTCTTAATCAAGTTGCTGGTTGTGATGTAGAGAGAGCCATAAAATCAATAACTACCAAAGCAGTTGGCAGCGCCATCGCTGATTCCATAATCAGCAGTAACATAATCTTACCCATCCTTGATATCTTTACACCTGTCATTACCCACATACTTAATTTCTCTATAAGTAGTGGTAACTTTCCTTCCACTTAGAAAGATAATTCCTCAACACAAAAATCCTAATCCCTCATCCTTTTCTGACTTTCTAAAGTCCTGGAACGTTTAGTCAATCAACAGCTCAGTGTTTTTCTTAATATTCTTGCTATTTTATGAATCCATTTCAGTCCGGTTTTTGACCAGCTCAAAACACAACAACGGCACTTGTCAAAATTACCGATGATATTCAACAAGGAATGGAAAATGGTCAGGT
Organism: Malacosoma neustria; assembly: GCA_963693495.1. NCBI lineage: Eukaryota > Metazoa > Arthropoda > Insecta > Lepidoptera > Lasiocampidae > Malacosoma > Malacosoma neustria. The sequence continues at coordinate 14,891,198 of OY856382.1, read as the reverse complement.
TACGGTTCTGTCGTTGCTAGACTTCAGTAGTGCATTCAATAATGTAGATTTCCATATCCTTATTGCAATTCTTCACTCTCTCAACATATCTCCAACAGCAATTGATTGGTGTTGACACCAAGTTACCTGTTTGAACACCGGCAGCGGGTATGAAAAGTTTTCTTCTTGGCAAGATGTAACTGCTGGTGTTCCACAGGGCGGCGTTTTATCTTTTATTCTAATTGCCATCTTCATAAATTCCATCTCCTGTAATATTATTTCTTCTTATCATCTGTATGCAGACGATTTGCAAATATACCTAGTCAGGTCATAAGTATAAACACAGTAAAAACTTTTCTTTTAGAATGCTGGCCACAAAAAAGTTTATTGAATTCGAATTTCGAATTGTTCATGAAAATAAAAATGTATACTTTTAGAATTTTACTCATTTTTAAATATGGATTGGACGCTTAAAGAAGACCGTGTTGCAGTTATTGCGTTGCATCGTTGCGGTTACGCGCCTATTCAAATTTTTAACATACTGAAAAATTTGAATATAACCAAAAGATTCGTTTATCGTACCATCAAACGATACAATGAAGACTCTAGTGTAGATGACAGGTCAAGAAGTGGTCGCCCTCGGTCTGTTAGGACTCCAGCAGTGATAAAAGCTGTGAAGGCACGAATTCAAAGAAATCCCAAACGTAAACAGAAACTGTTGGCCCTTCAGATGGGGTTAAGCAGAACCACGGTGAAAAGGGTGTTAAATGACGACTTAGGGCTTCGGGTATATCGAAGAAAAACAGGACATCGTTTGAATGCTCGTCTAATGGACCTGAGACTGAAGAGATGCCGCGCTTTGTTGAAGCGGTACGCGGGAAAAAAATATCGGGAAATTCTTTTTTCGGATGAAAAAATGTTTACCGTAGAAGAGAGCTACAACAAACAAAATGATAAGGTGTACGCACACAGTAGTGAAGAAGCGAGCAACCGTATTCCGCGTGTCCAACGAGGTCATTTTCCATCCTCGCTCATGGTATGGTTGGGAGTTTCTTATTGGGGCTTAACAGAGGTACATTTTTGTGAGAAAGGTGTAAAAACGAATGCTGTTGTGTATCAAAATACAGTCCTCACGAACCTTGTGGAACCTGTTTCTCATACCATGTTCAATAACAGGCACTGGGTATTCCAACAAGATTCGGCGCCAGCTCATAGAGCGAAGAGCACACAAGACTGACTGGCGGCGCGTGAAATCGACTTCATCCGGCACGAAGACTGGCCCTCCTCCAGTCCAGATTTGAATCCGTTAGATTACAAGATATGGCAACACTTGGAGGAAAAGGCGTGCTCAAAGCCTCATCCCAATTTGGAGTCACTCAAGACATCCTTGATTAAGGCAGCCGCCGATATTGACATGGACCTCGTTCGTGCTGCGATAGACGACTGGCCGCGCAGATTGAAGGCTTGTATTCAAAATCACGGAGGTCATTTTGAATAAACTTTAATGTCATAAGAATCTATGTTTTGTTAAGTTCATTTTGGGATATGAATGGTTACATAATGAATAAACTTGTTACAATTATTTTACATTAAACATGTGACAGAATTTATGACCTGACTAGGTATATTCAAGTAGCAAAACATAATTTACATAATGCCATTAAAATAACCAATAGGGATTTGCAAAAAAAATTCAACTGAAGTATCTCTCATGGTATGATTGGTTTAAATCAATCCTAGCAAGACTCAATTAATCATTATTGGTAGTTCACGCACAATGTCAAAAATAAACATTGTCAGTCCTCCAGATATAATTTTGATAACGAGCATATAATTATTAATGATAAAGTCCGAAACCTTGGTGTTATTATGAACAAAGAATTGTGTTGGCAGCCTCATATCGCTAAATTAAGTCGCTGACTGTTAGCATCCTATAGCTCTCTCAGGAGACTCAAAAATTTTCTTCCGATTGCCACAAAGATTACGCTTGCACAGTCAATTTTGCTCCCTATCCTTGACTACGCTAATGTATGCTTTTATTGGTCTCGGGGAAAACCTTTCTTGACGGGTTCCCCTGGCCCGGGGGGACCGAGGGATATGTGGGACTCCGGGAAAGCTGTTCGACCATCCGACTACCCACTAAAAAACCCCGCTGTTCTCCTATCTCCTACACCCGGGCCCACGGATATATGGCCTGCCGATCTCGTGGCCCGGGCCGGCGCCGGCCCGCCCTTTGTCTTAGGGCGGGCCCCTTCTAAAGTGCGGGCGGCGGATCCTCCTCCGAGGGGCCGCCCGCGGCTGCTTTCTAGGAGGTCACTGCCCGCCCTCCGGCGCCGACGACACGGGCTGCGTTGGCGGGAGGGGAGTGCGGTGGCGGACTCCCGCTCCCGCTCCGCCGCCTCCTTTGCAAACACTACTGCCTCGCAAAAGAAGGCGACGGCCGTCCATCCAGGATCGCCCCCCACCATGGACAGAACCAGGGCCGGAAGCGACAGGTCCGCGCCGATTTGGGCGACGAGGGCGCGGCGCTCCTCGCGCCACGCAGGGCATACGGCGATAGTGTGGTCCACCGTGTCCTCCTCGTCACCCGCGCCACAATGGTGGTACCCCGACGTCATCTCCCGGTGTTTATATTCCTTAATCCTAGTTAAGTTGTCTGGAAGAAATCGCTAATTAGATAAGACCGCCGATTATTTTATTTATTTTTTGAAAATTTAGAGATTAAGCAGTTTATATTATTTGGTGAACAATTAAGAATTTTCTATCTAACTATCTATTACATATTCTCTCTTCTTTTTACATTAGAACGGGGCCGTTATGTTTGACTCACCCCCTATTCTTTACCTTATGATAGCCGTCTTTTTGTGCTGCTAGCCAAAGTTGGTGAGGACCGCAATAGTATACCGACTAAAACCCCGGTCGCCATTATGACTCTGAACATTATGTAGGAGCAACACATAACGAGAGCAAGAGGTTTATAAAGCTATATAAACTCACTAAAGTAACTATTAAACTAGGCATGAAGTCTTATTAAAAACTGAGAGTAATTAAGTTGTTAGAAAATCAATAGAAAACTACCTGTAAAGCACTCGGCCATACACACGAGCTATCTCCAACAACTTCTACAGCAACAGGCTGATATTCTGCTAACTCTGAAGCACATGATCCCTGTGTGACAGAAGCCCCATACTGAGCTACTTGTATGCTGATCGTTGTACCTCTTGGGCAGATTAGAGTCACCATTTCTTCGTCACAGGCAGCTTTCTGATGGGTCCTAAGGGTTCCAAGTAAAAGCTCTGTAACAAAAAAAAAATAAAGTCTTCAATATTGTTTCACGTTTTTGATGTAGATATATTCAATAACGTAAAATAAGGATTTTAAAAAGGTTTTCATTAATATATTAAGGTACCATCATATTGTTAAATACAGTGTCTAAATTAGATTGGTCACTAATACAATTTATCAATATTGTTTTTATTATTTAATCTCTCGTACTAGTACTATATTTTGAACACCAGCTCTAGTATGAAGTATATTTCATGTTATGTATATGTCTCTTCATCAGTTTAAAAAAATTCTTATTTATTTAGACCTTGAAATAAATTTTATATTTGTCTACCTTATTTCTATTATTTTATTTTCTTCAGTACTAAAGATAGTTCTTCAGTTTTTTATAGCTGACGAACAAAAGACAGGCCCACTTAACAATAAGCATTTATCGTTGCCTATGGATGTTTGGGACGCTAGGTGTACCATGAACACACTGCTCTCCTATAGGGGTACAGGAACGTTGGCCGCTAATGCCGAAAAACAACACACGATTATTATGGCAGCATACTTATAGACTAAGGGTGGTTGCTATCTAGACGGGCTTGGGGCGCTACCACGTAGCTAGGGTTGTTTTGTCGCCTTTTAGGACAGGCACAGGGGTTAGTATTCTTACTCCGCCCCTGCATGGCGAAAAGTTACTCGTTTATAGTAAAATGAGTTGCTCTTTTGGCATATGAATGTTTTTAATATAAGTTTTAGCTGGTTTATTTAAAATGCAACCGCACAACATTCCTTCCTTCCTAAAGTCTTCTTTTTACAAACATAAAACCGTCTCGGAAGAGATACTTCGGTACCTGAAGTACCATGTTGAGCCATATCACAGGACTTGGCATCTAAGAGCTTATTTGTGTCGAAACCTTTCCGAGACATTTAGCTTTTACTAAGAGAAAATAGATAAAATACGAGTATGTTTATTTAAACGATATATTTATAAAAAGTATATTTATACCCAACTTGAAAAAAAAAAGTCTTTCTTCACTTGTCACCTTTTCTACCTTCGATACATTAAATATAGGGTAGTAAAAATATTCTTCACATAAAATCTATTTTAGTATGTGAATGATTACAACCATTATTCATTGTGTTAAAGATATTTCTATATTTGTAAACAAATCAAAATATATCTAATACAAATTAAAGTTTTAGTCTAACAATGTATATATAACTAAAGCAATTCTAGCTATTCAGTTCAGAGCAACATCATTTTAGGCTTATCATATTAGTCCTAGTGCATTTAATTGTTACTGTAACAATTTGGATACTGCGGTTATGCATTTGAGTATTAAAATTATATATGCATGCTGTATAGCCAACGCTTTCATGAGATTAAAACGAGTCACTTTAAATTAATTATATTACACAGTTGATATGGATACATTCTTCTTCTTCTGACAGTAAGCATATGTTACCATCTTAGGTCAGGTTAATTAGCACTGCTTCACACGTCGTAACTTCCACCGCTTTTATTCCAGACTACATGTTATTATGTAGTCAGGTTACTAATATTAGTATGCTACATACTGATTTAAATACAAGAGAAAAATACCTGTATTATTTATTTATTTAAATAGATCACCAATATAATATACATTACACAATCATAAACTTATCAAGCATTTAAAATATTGTCACAATTATGGGTGACGACTGCAAGCTCAAAAAGTTAATTGCAAAAACAGAAAGATAAAATAAAATACATAAAATACAAGTTCTCCTAAAATAGCTAATGCTTTAGTAAATCTGATAAAACCAGAAATTTAAACAGTAATAACATAAAGATAGATTTTTATACGGATGTGAAGCGTGGCCGGTGCTGGAGCGACACAAGCAGGCACTGCGAGTCACGGAGATGAATATGCTGCGGTGGATGTGTGGAGTGACGCGGAAGGACCGCGTTAGGAACTCCCGCATTCGCGGCAGTCTTCATATCCGTGACATTGCGGATAAATTACAGGAGTGTCGCCTTCGCTGGTATGGCCGCGTTTTACGGCAACCGGCTACTTATGTGGGGAACAAATGTCTGGCCATGCCGCCACTGCCGGATCCCAGCAGGAGGGGTAGACCCAAAAAGTGCTGACTTGACGTCGTAGGGGTTGGTATGCGTGTCAATGGACTGACCACCAGAGATGCCAAGATCGTGCGAAGCGGAGAAGAAAAAGTCGGAAAACGGACCCTGTGCGCCGAAGGGAGAGTTTGGGCTGCAACCGGGATTAAACGCTAAGATGATGATGAACATAAAGATAGATTTTAAAATATATTAATTATTAAAGATATTAATACAGGTTGATGTGAATTTAAAAATTGTATAGTTAAAAGTGAATTATACAATTTGGTGAATCTATTTATTGGAGAGTGGTGAGGCTGAAGGACCGTATAAAATAATGGTGCGGCTTGGGTCTAGAAAGATGGTAGCCGCGGTGCGTGAAACAATAGTTGTGCAGTTTTGATAATTAACGTGAAAGGTAAGGAGATGGAAATACCCAGCAAGTCAGAAAGAGCGGCGATTCACCTGAGCTTCTCAGATCTGCTACCTTCCACGGCTGATTCTGCGGTTTAGAGTCTAGGCCTTAATAACGAGCGGTTCACGATAATAACACACATGAAATCTCGTGCGGGTTTAAACCAAGATTCGACGGTGCGTGTCGTCGGTGCGGGCGCTAGTCAAGAAGAGGGCGCGACGATGGTCGTATAGTTTTATCCAAAATCACCGTCAAGCGCCGCAGCACCTAAACTAACTTGCGGGTAAGCAGGGACAAAGGACAGGATGAAGTGCCTAACCAGAGAAAATAAACCAAGATTTGGCAATGCAGCACTAGAATGAAACAATCTGAAATTACACTGTCTCTGTAAATACTGATAAATTCATTAATGAAAGCAACAAATGTGCGTCCAATTGGTAATTAACTAATTTATAAAAAATTATATCTAACATCTTGCGGTGGTTTAATAATGAGTGCTTTTTGAAGTAGCAAAGTCTATCGTCGTAGCCAGGCAACATTTTAGCCAATAGCCAAAGCCAGAGAAAATGTTTCTGTATGCCTTCTAATCTTCTGCAATAAACAACATAGAATAGACTTCATACCACACTACAGTATTCAAGTCTAGTGCGAACAAGAGCGTTATATACATTAATCATAGTCTGTGGATCTCTGAACTCCTTGCAATTTCGTAAACCCAGTTTTGAAGCCTTATTTGCAAATAGAATCGATAGGGGTATTAAATCGATACATTATCTGTACATCACATGTTCTGGTCTAAATATATGCGTCCAATAATCGTGTATTTGCCCTGTGATAACAATTTTTACATAACTATGTTATCTAGTAAATGTGAAAACATATAATAACGCTAGTAATTACATACATGTAGTGCTTTAAAACAGCAACTGTTCAAAATGTTTAAAGTCTTTCAGAATACTAGTAAATGTCTAATATTTTGCTATTCGGAAAATCCGAATTGCAAGAGATATAACCGGAAAGCAAGCCCCTAGGCACCGAAACAGATGACTACCAATTTTTTAATTATCTTAATATAACTCTTAAAAAACTCTTCATCACCTCTTATAGAATAGTATATACTACCAATATACTTAAAACCCACAGTAAAATAAAACACGCATCGTACCATAAAGTGCTGTGGATTGTAAAATTAAGCGTTGTAATTATAGTGCATCTTGCATCCCATAACACTATGAGATAATGGTTCATAAATCTTTTGATTTGTTTATAATATATTTAAAACGGTTTTAAATTGATTAATTAAAGACGAAAGCCTTTGTGAAATGCATTCTACTAGTGATGCCCTACGACTGATTAGACCGAAGCGACAGGTTCATAAATTTCAAATCACTCTGCGTGCTAGAAGCGAGTTATGTTGAGTGTTTCTCTTATGGACAAGATCCAAAACAAAGACATCCATAAGAACCAAAATGTACAACATATAGTATCTCGCAAAATATGCAGGCTGGAGTGTCAATGGTTCAGTCACGTCTGTTACAGGAACGATGGCAGATGGAGCAAACGACTTCTGGAGAAGAGATTACATCTCGAAAATCATAGTTCAAGACGTCACTAGCCCAATAGGCTGAGGACCTGCGAAAAATTATCGGTCGGGGCTGGACGGAAAATCACGTCAGGATGTGTGATGAACTTAAGGAAGCCTACATCCAGCAGTAGACGACCATTAGCCGATGACGACTAGTGAATTGATTGCTATCGTATAAAGTAATAAGTATATCCATTATCGAGTAGAATCGTGAGTTCAATTTTACTATATGATCGCCAATGTTTTACTTTAATAAATTTTGTATAAACATTGTCGTAAAAAATGACTAATGAACCCCACACTTTTTTACAATAAAATTAATTTATTTGTTAATTTAAATTTAATGAAAATTATTTTTATCTTAGTTTGATTTTCTATAAAAGCGTGTTTTTTATTTTATTTTTTTAACTATAATTTATTTTTAACTTTTTAGTTTAACTATTAAATAAAAACGTGTTAATATAATATATTTGTTGCCGATTATCAATCGGTAAATGTCTTTATTAATTTAACGGCATCATCCCGCAGTGTTATTATTAATTTAACGCCATCTTCTGGCAGTGTTATTATTTAAACTCCAAATGGCGTTTCGGTAGAATTTTGAATCTTTTTGATTGTTCAGTGGTTAAAAATCATATAGAAATCCGAAAAATCGAAAAATTCCGTTACATACAGGTTAAGTTAATATAAAACGTGTAAAGTGTGCAAAAAGCCACCGTCACGCGCTGTTCCCAACGGTCACCCATCCAAGTACTGACCGCGCCTGACGGTGCGTAACTTCGGTGATCGGAGGAGAACTGTTCCGAAAATTTATTAATCTCGAGGATCATGGTAAGGATAATAATACAAACTATACAGATTATGGCATTGTCATCGGTCCTTGATAGTGTGCAAAGTTTCAAATCAATCCGTTGTTTTGAAAGGGGTGAAAAACACGTTCAAAGATTCCGTTACACAGATACATATATTTACATAGATACATGGAGACAAGGATACATGGATACATAGATACATACCAAGCTAATAAAAGCATGCTAAAAAAGTAGGCCATAATTTCACGCACGAAATCAAAGTTTACAGTGATGAAACTTTCATAAAGCTTTAATCCATAAACCCCTTTAAACTTTGTTTACACTCGACCATTCAGAGAAACCTCAATCTAAACAAGATAAAGATACACGTGTTAACAACAAAAGTATTGCTATAAACATATTTTATTGTATTGTTTAAGTTTTGAAAATAGGTTTATTTGTTATAATCGGTTCTTTGTCTGGATATAAAGCAAATGGGGCTTTTTGATCAAAGTACTATAACTTCTAACGATATCATATCCGGTTCTAAATGTTCCTACTTTGATAGAAACTCGTCAAATAAAATATATGTAAAAACATTTGTTTTTACGGCTTTATTTCTTGTTATTGTCGGCAGTTTACTTACAGGATATAATGTTTGCTAAACTATGAAAATCTTATAGTGGTGATATTGGTTGGGAATCAAAGTAGCGTTAGCAAAGATGGGCCATGATGAGTATTTATTTTATTTTATTTACAAACCATCGTAAGGCAGAATAAAATAAAAGCAAAAAATATTTTTTTTATTATCTTTAAAATTTTGAGTTCAATATTTAAGAAATTTTTAGTCCAATGATCGGTCGGTTAAATTATTTTCTGCCAACCTATCGAAGTTGGATTGCCGTCACCTCCTTTTGCGAGGCTGTTATGTCCGCGAAGGAGGCGATGGGGGGAGAGCTGAATTCTCAGCTCCCGTCCCGACAACGCAGGACAAGACCACGGCGCTGGATGGTGTCCAACGACCACTAGCCGCCTTAGACAGCGGCTGCGGGCGGTCCTTCAATCCTGTATTCACACAGGAGAGCGCCGGGAGAGGCCCGCCCTAACAAAAGAAGCGGGCCAGCGCTGGCCTGGGTCACAAGACCAGCAGCCCAGTTGTCCGTCGGTCCAGGCAGGTGATGAAAGAATAGCGGGATTTTTAGTGTGTAGTTTTACGGAGTCCCACATACCCTTCGACAACCCCGCGGTCGGGGGGACTCACAAAAGAGTTTTTTCTCGACAAAAATCCTATCAAGGTTGATTGTATGAAAAAATCGATTTTCGATTTATTAACTATATTAGTCATACTGCAGATATAGTTTAGGACAAGAATAAACTTTTGCATTTTAACCAGACGACCTATATATCCGCTGTGCCAATTGTATTCTGAACTGTCGGTAAAATAATACTCAACCTTCAAAATTAACTCATCTATCATCGACAAAATAAACATTATTTCAATTACAACTTCATTCTTCAGACTTATCTCCAGAACCAGAGCTAATCTTAGCCACCGCTTAAACAAGGAGTCATTAAGGGGATGCTGTCTATTTATAGAACAGTCTCGTATTTCATACTCGTCGAGAGGTTTAATAGACAGCACGTGGCGATACTCGAGATGTTTGGGAGGTGCGTGGTACAAGTTATTGACGTACTTGATTTTTAACACCGTTCAAACGGTATAGCTCAACACTGGAATGCTTCATAACTTTCAAAAGAATTGCTGGTAAATTTCTTCATTGATTGCAAGAGCAAGGAAGGAAAAAGTCTTACTCGACCTAACATAAGTTTTTTTCAATTATTTATAATCGATAAAGATGTTTTGTTCTTCTCACCTGAGTGTATATAAGCAAATAGTACATCATTAATAATAAGAAACAAACAGAAATCTAAAGGTATTATAAATTAAAATTTGAAAAATATTTCATGTTATATTTTTGTTAAATTTTGTATATAAAAATGTGAGCCTCTTACGGATCGTTTTTTTTTTGTTTTAATGGAGAGCAGTCAACGAGTATAGTGGTCTATTTATTCGATTTGTATTACACTTCTTCCGACAATTTTATCTCAGTTGCACCCTAAATTGTAATTTCGGAATGCGATGTCAATAGTTGAAACCTCCTATTAAAAAAGTAAATCTCTTAAAAACAAAATGCGTTTTTTTTTTCAATTGAAATAAGTTTACACTTGAACCATGCCCGAATTTTACTTATTTTTACATGCCAATTAACGACATTGTCCTAAAATATCTTAACACACGAACAATTTTAGGCATGTACCAAACTAGTAGCGTATGTTTAATGCAATTCATTTCCATAGGGAGCTCTTAGGGTAATGTTGCCAGATGCGGTAGAGACACTTGGTAATTTTTTCTTCATTAAACATTGCCTTTATTTATTTTTCCGCGCTTTTTTTGTCTTAAAAACAAGACTACTGTTTATAATGTGGTTTGCTTGTTTTCTTTTTAAGTATAATACTTGTCTCTTTTGAACAAGAGAGCTGATAACCAATTTAATCCATACTAATATTATAAATGTGAAATTAAATTTGTTTCCCACGCTTTAACGCCTAAAATTTTCCACCTAACGTCACTTCACTATACTTGTATAGAATATTATTTACAAAAATCAAAATGATGGACAGGTTATATATAAATTTACAAATTTGTGAGAAGACGAGTTAATTATTAGATAGTTATATTTGGAATATAATTTCGAAATCTCAACGGCCGTGACTATATGAAGTAAAAAACTGCTTATTAAACAAAAAGTAATGAATTTAGTGATTATATTCATTTTGTATTCATGTTTTTATAATAGTATGAAAAATCAGACAGGCTGACTGTTAACTACGTGGTGTTTGCAACGCCAAAATCAGTTCGGTAGTAGGGATTTAAGAGTTCTGGCTCAAGAGGCAGGACTCTCAAATGGTGCGGGGGGGGGGGGGGGTAGCGGAGTTCATCCGATCGGAGGGTCGTTGTTTCCTAAAAAAGTTTTCTGTCTAAACGGGGGTTTTGGGGTACGCCCGATCGATGTGAAAACATTACACACATTTTTATTAAACAAAGTTACCAACATAGGTTAGGTAATATTATATTTGGATAGGTATTTATAACGAACACATTCTTTATTCTTAATATTTATTTCAAAGAAGATTTGAACAATTCATATATTAGTAAATCATTACGTCTCGTGTATCCTGAGCTTCGAATTTATGTTTATAAAATCCACAAATACACCAAGCAGTACGCGCCGCAAACTGAATTACTGTGGCGAATGTCAAATATGAGATAATATGTAGGTACTTATTAGGTAAAGCACACAAGCATACAAAGCCATAAACTTCATTGACAAATTTATTGATATTGTGCATAAGCTTAATATAGAATACATGTACTTAGGTACTATAATTAACGATTACATTGCAGTTCTTATCTATTTCAATTGCATTATCGAACTCGGCGTACACAATACAGTTAATAGTTTGAGAAAGCGAAAATTCGAAACGAATTTCTAATCTCACGCTACCATTTCTTATTAGATTCCAATAACTTGAGAAGTTAGCTGATAAATCGGGGGTATTTATCAACTAATATGATTCAACTTCAACCCATTTAATAAAAATTAAAGTATACGAATTGATAACATTAGCAAAAATACTTAGCAGTGAATATTGGAAACATGCTGCTTTAAAGATCAAATACAATGCAGATGACAAAAACAAACACTTTAAAAGCATCAAGAATACAGCATTTAATATCACAAAAGAAATGTCTATGACTGAATCATGTAAACAATTTAATTATAACAATAGTGGTGACAAAGAACACAATGCTTACTGATTCGTTTTACTTCTTAAGTCATTTGTGTTAATGAGTAATTAACGCTAATAAATAACGATATGGACATAATTACACATGTGTGAAGGCCTCGAAAAAACGGATCTGTTCTATTCTCAATACGATCAAGACCTGTACGAAATTTGTGCTACTTATGAAAGTTTATTCAATGCTGAGTATGACAACGATCTCTATGAAATATGTTCTATGGCTGAAACTAATTCAATGTAAGTATACCTGAGTCAAATACATTATTTCATGTAAAAACACACAAATTACATTTCGTGCTCCTATGCTGTACACAATTAAATAAAAATATTTCTCTTTACAGTCAGTCGTCGTCCCACTCAGTACAGACGCGTCAAGGAGTGTTAAAAAGATGTATTAAATTAGATAACTTCAACAGGGATGCAAATATACCACGGTACGAAGGAGTTTCAACTAGTTCGGATAAGTTACATTGTGAAACAGTTAACAAGAGACATTTAATTCATCACACTAGGAGCACAAAACATAAGTAATATTTTAAAATCACATGGTAGTCGAGATAACATATCTCTCATAGAATCGGGTTTCGGAAAACGTATTATATCTTACAAAGTTACAAGTAAAGATCAATCTGGTTTATTTTTTCAAACGTCTGAATTGTTTCTGGATTCATTCAAAAAGGACAATATTTTTCTTAATTCATGAAGTATTTAAACAACATCCTACTGTCAAGGTAAACTTTGTATTGAATGCCCATTTCGTTCAAGAAACCGAAGATCTAACTAATTCATTTGATTTCCAAACTTCCAATTTTATTATATCTCAGGCAGATGATTTAGATATATTCATGTTATCCTTACGTGACACTTTGCCAAATAAGTTAATTTGGAAAGACAGTGAATGAAGCCTTAAAAAAATAATTTCATAGAAATAAATCGAAACAAATTCAGTCCTCTACGTGGAACATCATATCTTGATTTACCAAAAGATATCGAAGTTAAAAGAAGCTGTTAAAACGTAAAAAATTATGATAATCTTGTTTTAAATGGGCATTACTCTCTGAAATATTTCCATTGCATAAGAGCGAACGTCTTCGTATATAATTCATTCAAATAATTTAAACTTTCAAGGTGTTTCTTTCCCCGTCAAATTGAAAGACATTTATAAAGTAGAAAAACTAAATAATATAAGTATAAATGTTTTTACATTAGAATTCGATCAAAAAACTAACAAGAATTCCGTCGTTGGCTCAATTTATTTTACAAATATCGCAAAAGCAAACACATCAATCTATTAAATATATAAAATGGAACAAATGGTCACTATTGCTACATTAAAAACTTATCTCGATTGGTAATCAAACAAATATCATACTATGGTGCTATGGTATGGTGCTATAAACATATGTGATGGTTGTTTGTTGCATTTACCTACTAAAGTTAAATTGTCAAGTCATCCAAAGCATGATTGCACTGACATCACTACAAAGTTACCTAGCAGTGAAAAAAACCTAAAATATTGGTTCAATCAACCAACATCTAATGACGAAATAAAGTTCAATAAGTTTCAAAATAGATTAAAATTCCATTTGTTATATACGCCGACTTTGAAGCGTTTTGAAAGCCCATATATACGTGTGCTAATGATTATACAAAATAATATACCATAAAAAACATTCAAAAACATGAGGTTTATAGTTTTGGATTTTATATAAAATGTTCATACGATATTACATTATCAAAGTTTGAGACATACAGCGATCCAAACTGTGCAGAAGTATTTTTAAATCGTCTAAAAGATGATTTAAAAATAATATGCAATGACAAAAATTTTCAAAAAGCTCCAAAACCACAATCAAATTTAGATTCAAAAACTTGTTATATTTATGAGACTGACTTAAATGATGAAGTTTTAGATTTTGATTTACAAAATGGTAGCGCGTATTAAGTATGTAAAAAAAAGTTCATTACTCCTTCTTATGTTCCGGTCTTTCTACATAATTTAAGTAATTATGAGGCTCACTTCATCGTCCATGCTCTTAATTTTGATGATGGAGAGATTGATATAATTTCACAAAACATAGAAAAATATATATATTCTAAAAACACTTGACAATAAATAAGAAAAAATTACTTTGAGATTTGTAGATACTTTCAAATTTTAACCATGTAGCCTCATACGATAATATACAAAGTTTGAGACATACAGCGGTACAAACTGTGGATATTAACTAAATATAACCTATCTCCCTAGTCAAGATATTTTTTTTCTTTTATTTTAAGTTCACTAACTGATAGTTAACATTTCCGATGAGGATTATAATCGTGCCCAAGATGTGTGGAAACACTTTATTTGTCAGAATATGTTAGATTATTCCCATTTATATCTTAAAACAGATGTTCTATTATTAACTGACGTTTTAAAAAATTTCCTCCGCCTTAAAACCTATGGTTTAGATCCTTCTCACTATTACACAGCACAAGGCTTAATTTGGGATGGAATGCTAAAGCAAGCATCAAAAATTAAATTGGAATTACTTACTAACTTTGATCAAATAGCTTTCATTAAGGCAGGCATTAACACATGTGTATTATATCCATATTTTTACATTTATCGAAGTCCGCTGTTACAAAGAAAGCACTACACATTCATGTTCCATTTTTTCGTTCAGTTAACAAGCACATTGTAATTGTATATGGTGGTCACTTTCGGATAATCTTACTATTTATGTTCCAGATCCAGTGAAATCTATTATTTATTACCGTTAATTACTCATTAACACAAATGACCTAAGAAGTAAAATGAATCAGTAAGCATTGTGTTCTTTATCACCACTATTGTTATAATTAAATTGTTTACATGATTTAGTCATAGAAATTTCTTTTGTGATACTAGATGCTGTATTCTTGATGCTTTCAAAGTGTTTGTTTTTGTCATGTGCATTGTATTTGATCTTTATAGCAGCATGTTTCCAATGTTCGTTGCTAGGTATTTTTGCTAATGTTTTCAATTCGTATTCTTAAATTTTTGTTAAAGAGGTTAAAGTTGATGCATCTTCTGTATTAGTTGATAAATATGCAACACTACCATTCGGTTGAGCACGGAACACAGTCGAACACTGTTTTTTCTTTTTCTTTTTCGAAAAATCAAATAACTTATCTAAGTTTTTGTCTTCTTCTCTTTTCCGTTTTTGTTTAGGGGATTGTTTAGTAATAATCATATTATTTTCTATATGGTTGCTCTCTTCGTCTGACAGTGTTTCGTAATAATATTATTTAAATGTATTTTCTTCAAATAGGTTCTAAAACACAATGAAAACAATATAATAAATATTTGATTTATAGAAAGGTTTTATCTTGTGAAAGTCGACTTAATAATTATCACGTATAAACAAACTTAAAGTATGTAATATAATATTCTCTTACCTCCATTACAATTCTCAAGTAATTTGTTTAACAAGTCAGATGTACACACCACCGAACTAAGAAGATATTTACTAATCATTTACTTTGATGTCGATGTTATATAAAGGAGGCACTAATTATACAAATACTTCGTTAAGATAAGTGTTGATAGTAAATAAACGTTGACTGATGATTCTAACTAATATTAAGCTTATGCATAATATCAATAATTCAAGACTCCACCAGATTGAATTCGTCAGCAGTAGTAGCCCCAGTTAATAATTGGTTACATTCTCTTTTCAACCAGCTTGATGTTTACTTCTGATTGCATATCGTGCATACATAGAAACACTGTTGAATTATGGTCCTGCCGCTAAATATTCTCACCTCTCTTGTGTTTTTGGTATAAAGATACATCAGGAAAGATGAACTCAACTGATGATTCTAAAGAAGGGTTTTCAAAGCTACTAGCATATGCATCGTAAAGTAAGGAAATCGAAATGATTGGATACTTGCATAGTGATTTATTTAATCAATAAAAAAATTTAATTAATGGTGTTGATATGTCTGTTAAGTTAGTTCGATCTTGTGAAACGTTTAACTTGATGGCATCTTCGAATGACTTAAAGTTTTAGCTTCTACTACAGCAAAATATCCTATTACTCAAGCGGAAGTCAAAGTTCTAAAGATACCATCTGGAGTTCAAGG
The DNA here is from genome assembly GCA_963693495.1 of Malacosoma neustria. Taxonomy (NCBI): domain Eukaryota; kingdom Metazoa; phylum Arthropoda; class Insecta; order Lepidoptera; family Lasiocampidae; genus Malacosoma; species Malacosoma neustria. The sequence goes on along the minus strand of OY856382.1, from coordinate 14,875,077 downwards.
AATGACTCTTGACAATAAATTCCTGGGGCAAGTACCCAAAAGATGTATAGTTGAGTTTGTCAATAACACAGCATTCAATGGCAACAGAACAGATACAATGGAACAGTATGCTAAGGGTTATTGCGTCCTAGTGTTTGACTTAACTCCTGATTTATTAGCTAACTCCTCTAGTTATTGGAATCTAATAAGAAATGGTAGCCTGAGATTAGAAATTCGTTTCGAATTTTCGCTTTCTCAAACTATTAACTGTATTGTGTACGCCGAGTTCGATAATGCAATTGAAATAGATAAGAACTGCAATGTAATCGTTAATTATAGTACCTAAGTACATGTATTCTATATTAAGCTTATGCACAATATCAATAAATTTGTCAATTAAGTTTATGGCTTTGTATTTACTGTGTCCTTTACCTAATAAGTACCTACATATTATCATCTTTGACTTTCGCCACAGTAATTCAGTTTGCGGCGCGTACTGCTTGTTGTATTTTTACTATAAGTTTAGTGGTTTTAGCATGGTGAATTTTATAAACATATCCGAAGCTCAGGATACACTACGAAATGATGTACTAGTATATGAATTGTTCAAATCTTGTTTTAAATATATTAAGAACAAAGAATGTGTTCGTTATAAATACCTATCCAAATATATAGATATTCCGTAACCTATGTTGGTAACCGCGTTTAAAAAAATGTACTGAAATGTGTGAATAATATTTTTGAGTCATCGATAACTTAATTAACACGTCAAGCGAGGATAATTAAGGAACAATAACAAATAATCACCGAGTGAAATATTCATTAAGATAATGAATAAATGAGATTAGCTAATTAGGGCACTAATGAGGTCTAGTTTAAAAATCTATCTCAGTAAATTGAAGACATATCAAAAAATGGATTGCACAGTTCGATCGGGCATACCCCATTTTGACAACAACCTTTTTTTTTAGGCAGCAACTACCCTGTGATCGGATGAACTCCCCCATTTGAGAGTCCTTGCTCGTGAGCCAGAACTCTTAAATCCCTACAGGGCATGTAAAACCAGGGTAATTTAGGTCAAAACAAAACACAAAGTTATTATCACGGCGTATTTAGAGATGAAGGGTAGTTGCTATCCAGACAGGCTTCGAGCCCTCCCTAGAGTGTTTGAGGGTTATTTTGTCACTCCGCCCTACGAATGAAAACTTTTTTATACCTGAGGAACAGCGAACAGACGGCTGCAGGGGTTATTATTCTTACTCCGCCCCTTTACGGAGATGTATGTGTATAGTTACATTCAAAAAGCTAAATTTTAATTTTAGAATTTCTGTAATTAAATTATGGAAAAAAATTATAGAATTTTAGGACAAGTTAATGTTTATGATATGAGGCTAGGGGACCAAATATTCAGTGGTACAAGTTGACATCCAGCTGTTAAACAATAGATAAGCTTCTAACAATTTCAACTCAAACATTATGGACTGGTGGGGCTGAAGGACCGTAAATTATGCGAGGGGGTGGCGGACCCGTAAAAAAATAGCCGCGGTGCGGGAAACAAAGGTAGTGCGGGTTCAATAATTATACATGGAAAGGAAAGGAGACGGAAATACCGAGCAAGTCAGAAAGAGCGGCGACTCACCTGTGGTTCTCCGATATGTTTGTAGTCTAAGACTTATAGTCAGTGGTTCACTGATATAATAACACAATAACACACATATAAAAACTCGTGCGGGTTTAATTAAGACACGACGGTACGTGTCGTCGGCGCGGACGCTCGCCAAGCAAAGAGAGGGCGGAGAGGCGGTGGTCGAGTAGTTTTTATCGAAAACCACTGTCAGGCGTCACAGCATCTAAACTAACTTGCGGGTAGGCAGGAAAAAAAAGGATACGATGAGGCGCCTAACCAATGGACTTTATCTTGTTCTGCTTGACTTTATCCCAGGGCATAGTAGACCTTTTCTTTTACTTTATCCTTAAATTCTTCATTTGTCACTTCGTGAACCCTCATATCAAGCAGTTTACATTATTTCCGTTGCTTTTTAGTTCTGTCAGTGACATATATATAATACTATCTGACCCGGCAAACGCTGCTCTGCCATATAAATATAAATTAAAAACTTTATTACATTCATCTCCTTCAAGTTTCATTTTCGAGACAAAAAGTAGCCAGTGTCCTTTTCCAAAGTTTAACCTATCTTTATCCCGAAATTCATCACAATTGGTTCCGCGGCGTGAAAATGTAACAGAGTTATTTTCAAAATAATATTAGTATGGTCAAGAACATAAAAATAAATAAAAGATGCTAAAATATTTATGATTATTATTCTATTGCAAATGCAACTGAGATGATACAAATTTGAGAAAAAAACTACAAACAGTGACTGAATGAATTCAGTAACTAAATAACATATGATATAAAGAAACCTCTTTGCTCAATCTTACACACTTACTTAGTTTATGCTCCAAACCGTAACACGTCGTTGGCGTAAAGGATCTTATTAAACTTACACGCTTTATACATTAACTTAGACATAGTATCCACTTGAAAACTCGTTAACCTGGTGTAAAGTAACCTGTAGGTGCCTATGTAGGCTTACCTTTTAGAATAATTTCGAACCACATGCGTGTTTACTGTTGTCTCGAAGTGCCATCAAAAATTAATTTAAATTTGCTGAAACATTATGTTTTCTTTATAACTTTTTAATTAAATCAAAAAGACAAATATTCTTAATCGGTTTTAAGACTTTTTTAATATAAATACTGCATGATTGTTATTCGATAATCTCAATGAATGTTAATTACACAATAATAAACTTATTTTTAATATATATAAGACAAGCATATTTAAAAAAAATGTTGTAACTAATTGTCGAAGATCACATGAATGAGATGATGAGATATGCAATAATGTGAATATTGAGATGGCGGGTATCATATATAACGTTAGCATACAACATGTTCTGCCAACCCCACATAATATGGGATAAAAGCAGGCAAAGAAGACAAATATTAATTTTGTATTGATTAGAGTTTGGACACGATCATACCTTGTAGGAATTAGCCGTGTATTCATCATTCATCAAATATCGTAGAATAGTTGTGCGACTAGCAATATTAGTAATACACTCGTATCTTACGACTCTAGTAAATTAATTTTTTTTATTGCTGTAGGACAGCAGACAGGCTGACGGCCCGCTTAGAATTTAGCAGTTACCCTCGCCTATGGGTGTTTGCAACGCCAGTGGCATCGCGAACACGCTGCTGTCCCATAAGGGTACAGGAACTTGGGTCACTAATGCCGGAACACAGTACAAGGTTATTATGGCGGCACACTTAAGACCAAAGGTGGTCGCCATCCAGACGGGCTTGGGGCCCTACCACGTAGCTAGGGTAGGTTGTCGCCTTTTACGACAGGCCGACCCCGGCCGCAGAGGTTAGTATTCTTTCTCCGCCCCTGCGTGGACAAAAATTAATTAGATTAAAAGATCAATATTATTATTAAAAATTTAGCTATAATAATCAACTACAGCTGCCAACCCTAACTCGGATATAATGAGAGTTGAACTTGATGAAGACACGGTTAGTGAGACATTAATCTTTGTCTAGTGTAATGTTGGATGGCACATTTCTATGTCGTTTAGCATCGAATAATGTAACTTTGTATTATGCAGTATTTTAAATAGAAACCAAAATTTGATCGAAAAATTCATTTTTCTTGTTATAGATATTAAAATAAATAGCCTGGGATATTTAGTAATCACTGTATTATTTTATGACAAAATAGCAAAATTTAGAGTTTTATATTTAAACATTAGACAAAATAAAAATTTGTAAAATTAAGTAAGCGTCCCAGTATTATGTAACATAATTTAGTAGGGGGTGTTGTTCTTGTAAAACATTACGATGCGTTACAAGGGCGGGAGGGCATTTCGAGAAACGCTTTACGTGACATTGCTTTTTTTTAAAAGCCTATGGTTTAAAAATATCCAAAGTTGGCAAGCCTTTTCGTTTACAGAAAAAAAGTGCGTTACATAATACATGGACGCCACCGGTAAGGTACAGAAGTTATCAAACGCAGATCAATTTCAACCCATCTACCTTTTGGTGACGATTATAGAATTATTTTATTAATATCCCGATTGAGCGAGACTTTAACAGATTTTTGTGTAAAGAGATTTTATCGCGTGTTTGGACTATTATTTACTACATTTAAAAAATCGAAGCTCATGTGGAATATTATATTATGTTTAATCTAAATCTTTTATCAAATTGTGAGTTTAAATAGAAATAAAATATCGTCATTTCATATCGGACTACTGACTAACTTTCTTAAAATGACAACTCATAACGACCCACTGTTGACCGCTGGGATCTCTCTAAAAGAAACGGATGCTGGTAATTTCAGTATAGTCGGTGTTTAGGCCGTTAATAGTATTAAATTTTCGCTTGATATATTTCTAATAAGTAATCATGCGAGAACGCCTTATGTGCCGTCTCCCTCACACCTGTACATCCTATGACACTATCCTAATACCTATCTCTCACCAAGAGATGGCGTACTGCCGTGACGTATTCAGCAGTGTGGTTAAGGATCAGGTTAAAACCGTTAAGGATCGACATTGTACCTGTGCGCGCGCGCCTGTCATATACTTGAAAAGAAGTTTCAAGTTATTTTCGGATCAGTGTTATTACGGTAATTTTATTGTGTACCACGTTAGTAATACAAAAATATAAAGGTGGACAACGGCAGTACAAAAAGAAGACCCTCGAGTTCAGTGAGTCCTTTTCAAATTCCCGTTCCCTATCAATAGGGGGTTTTTGCATGACTACAGAGTTCAAAAGTTACCAGAACCAGTGCCTACAGTCGGTATATAGCAATCGTGTTATAATATGCACATAAGGGGAAGGAATGGATGGATTCGAAACCCGGAACTTTAGGTTAATATCCAAGTATGAGACTACTTCTCCACCACGTACATTATCTGCCCTCCAACTGACCCTCTTTTACTTAAACTAGTATTCAATATAATAGCAACATCAAAGAGTTTCCTTTACCCTTGATATTATTGAATCAGTATGAAACTATATTCGTAATAATCGAATGAAAATTTCTCCTTTGTACGAACAACTAAAACGAAAAAAATTCTACTACAATTATTAATACAAGTTTAGTTTGGGAGTTCAGTATTTCTGAGTCTTCGTTGCCTATGGATGGATGCGACGCTAGGGGTACCACGAACACGCCAATACCCGCATAGGGTTACTAGGACCTGGGTCACTAATGCCGGACCATAATATAAGGCCCTACCACCTAGCAAAGTATTTAAGAAGTATATCAGTTCTTAAGTACCCATAACACAGTCGATTTGCTGCTTACTTTGGGACTAGTCCCAAAGCACAAACGAATGCGTCGACAGTCAGTACTGCCCGGTTATTGGATGTGGAACGTTGTCTCGGGCAATCAGTACTGTCCTAATTGCGGTGGGTGCGTGGAACCCTGTCTCTGACAGGCAGTACTGCCACAGTTACTGGACGTGGACCGTTGTCTGACAATTAGTACTGTCCTTATTGCGGTGGGTGCGTGGAACCCTGTCTCTGACAGTCAGTACAACCCTAGGTGACCGCCCTCACTTTCACATGACTAGTTATTTAATTAAATGTGTTTCATTTCTGTATTTCTATATTTCTAGATCTAACAGATTGTTCGAATGAAATAAATTTGTATAGTCCCAAAGCACACAGCATCTATATGCAACCATCCGTCAAGACAGACATCTTGATGGTGCTGTTTGAATTATGACAGTATATTTATTTAATTGTAATGGTACACTTTTCGGTGATAGTCTAAACAGTCGGTAGGTTCTATCTTATTTCTTCTTAAAAGTTTTTTTTTTTTTTGGTCTCGGGGAAGAACCACTCTTGACGGGTTCCCCCGGCCCGGGGGGACCGAGGGATATGTGGGACTCCAGGAAAGATGTTCGAACATCCGACTACCCACTAAAAAACCCCGCTGTTCTCCTATCGCCTACGCCCGGGCCTACGGATATGTGGCCTGCCGATCTCGTGGCCCGGGCCAGCGCCGGCCCGCCCTTTATCTCAAGGCGGGCCTCTTCTAAAGTGTTGGCGCAAGGGGGTCAGGGTTTCGTCCCCCCGGCGCTCTCCTGTAACAACTCTAGGAGTTGAGGGGGGCTGCGGAACAGCACGCGGCCCTCTCCCTCGCGACAATAGTGCGGGCAGCAGATCCTCCCCCGAGGGGCCACCCGCAGCCGCTTTCTACGGCAGCCGGTTTCAGTATATTTATTTATTTATTATTAATAATATACATAATTACGCAACCACAGAATGCTTGACTTAAGAAGACACATTGGAAAGTGAATTGTCCCAGTATATTTATTATTATTATATTATTATTTATGTATGAAATATAATACCTAGTTCAGGCTAACAAAATGTATTTAAATGAGAGGTACCAAATCAATATATGCGTTCCACATCTCCAACGTTTGCTATTTAAGAAAAGACAAAAGTTGCAAAAATAATTACATTCACAAAAGATCGAGCAGGGATGAAGGGTCAATGAACGTATCGCAAGGAGTCCCGTTGGGCTTATTCAGTGAAAAGTGAAAAAATAAAGGTAAAAGAAGGCAGATTAATTAATAGGCGCCTCCGCTATATTGTTACTAAATTCGGCTTAATTAATCGGACAACCTTTTCAGGCTCCCTTACTGTACCTATTTTTGTAATGTTGTTTGTGTTTCCATTACGCTTGGTCGCTTTTTGTCTCATTTAAATTTGTCAAGAACAAGATTCAACCGACGAAAAGTTAATGGACCCCAAAGGATTAGATTTAAAATCTTACTTTTCTTTAAAAATTTGTATTATTTTAATTAAGATTACTTATTCATAAAGGACTTTTTCAATCCCTTTTTTATTGTTACATGAAAAGTATTTTTTCATTACATTTTTAGCAGGAGCAATTGAAACAGCAGTGTTTCGCGGTGCCCCTAGCGTCGCAAATATCCATAGGCGACGGTAACTTCTTACTGTTAAGTGGGCCACTAGCTGACTTCTGTTCCTAATTATTGCACTGCAAATGTGTTATAAAATTTCATTGAGACTGGCAGCGCATTGGTAATGCACAAGTTTTTATTCGCGTTTCGCGGGGAAAGAATACTAACCTCTGCGGCCGGGGTCGGCCTGTCGTAAAAGGTGACAAACATTCCACCCTAGCTACGTGTAAAGGCCCCAAGCCTGTCTGGATGGCGACCAATTTTAGTCTTAAGTATGCCGCCATAAATAACTTTTGTTGTGTTCCGGCATTAGTGACCCAAGTTCCTATACCCTTATGCGACAGTAGCGTGTTCGCGATGCCACTAGCTTTGCAAACACCCATAGGCGACAGTAACTGCTAAATTCTAAGCGAGCCGTCAGCCTGTCTGTTGTCGTACAGCAATAAAAAAAATGAAAACATCTTTAGGCAATGATGAACATCTGCTATTCATTTTCATAACCAATAGCAAGAGTTAAAATATAAGCAGAAATTGAACTATTTTTATATAAAATTTTATCTTATTATTTAATTTGAAATATTCTATAGATTTTTAATTATTGAACTGAATTAAACAGAAGGCTTAAATTACAACAATATTGTTCTTGTACGTTCCATTTTCCTTATTTTCCCATTATGTTGAATTCAATATGCTCTCCACGTGTAACATAAAAGAACGCTTTTAGTACTTTAAACACACAAAAATTTAATATATTTCGTCCGTTTTACATTTACCATAGTCAACTATGATTATATTGCTAACACGTATCAAGGCGGAGTAAGAATACGGACCTCTTCGGCCGTAGTCGGCCTGTCTTAAAAGTCATCAAAGCACCTTATGTAGGTGATAGGGCCCCAAGCCCATCTGGATGGCAAAAGCACCCCTAGCCTATAAGTAAGCCGCCATAACACCTTTTTGTTGTGCTCCTCCATTACTGTTCCAAGTTTCAGTACCCCTATACGATTTGATCCAGTTTCTTATCAATATTCTCCATTAGTTCATGACAATTATCTTAATACCATACGTATATGCAGCGAATCTAGGAGATTTTAGGTACTATTTTCACTATATTACCAACTTGGGTTACAATAATATTAAATATTATTATTTACATTTAATATAAATTATATCATCATCATCATTTCAGCCGGAAGACGCCCACTGATGGACAAAGGCCTCCCCCAAAGATCTCCACGATGATCGGTCCTGCGCTGCCCTCATCCAACCTATTCCGGCGATCTTGACCAGATCATCGGTTAATCTTGTGGGGTTCTTCTTGTCCATATTAAATATTATTTGAAGATGATTTTCATAAAAAGCGTAAATGTTGTCAATGAACAATTCAAAAGTTTACAACCACAATGCTGTTAAGATTAGGTTCATTATTAACAAAAATTCAAACTCCCCAAACTTCCGTCACTGTTGAAACTAAACATATCTATATATAAACATACATTTAGCGGTTAATTATTTTTGACTCTACCAAAAAAAGTTTCAAGTGCTACTTAAATCTCCCCATCTTTGAATTTTGAAGTGATTTATTTTTAAACCAAGTCATGTCATGGTTTAAATAGCATTAGCCAGCAATAGCCCAGCATTTCTATTATATATATTGTGTAAGTATCGAAGTCAGAAGACGAAAAAAAATACTACACTGTTCTACAAGGGCCTGGCCATCAGTAGTGTAGTATATTTTTATAGCTGAGGAAAAGCAGAAAGGCTGGCGGCTCACTTAACAGAAACCAGTTACCATCGTCTATGGATGTTTGCGAAGTTAGGAGCCCCGCAAACACGTTGAATTTGCATAGGGGTACAGGTACCTCGAACGCTAATGCCGGAACACAGCACAAAATTATTATGGCGGTATTCTTATAAACTAAGGGTTGTCCTCTAAATGGACTTGGTTGCCACATAGCTAGGGTTCTTTTGTCGTCCTTTACGACAGGCCACGAGAGTTACGAATAGCGCTCTTACGCCGCCCATTTTACGTAAGTATGGTTACCCTGCACGAAGAGTGCAGGAAATGGGAAGAAATGGAGCAACAATTTCTACTATATCGAAGTTATTTTCGATCTAATAGTTTATCAGTTTATTCCAAATTTATCTGTATCTGTTACGAAAACTTCGGTTTCTTTTAATGTCTGCAAATTAATTAGAGAAGGAAATCCTATGGAAGAATTCCATGCATAAAAACGTATAAACGTTTTACACATGACTGTACTCAACCTTGAACCCTAGGCTATAAAAAGCAAGCTTTGAAAGTAACCGGAACTTGCTGCTTCTATAATTATGATGTATAGTAAGTACGTATGTATAATCGAGTGTAATTTGTAATCATAATGTAACGTGTAATAATTTTCTATAATGTGTAATTATGTGTTATATGTAATTATGAAGTAATAGGGAAGATATTCAAGGCAAAAAAGTACAAGATTAGAATCTGGACCAGATGTGATTAAATTTGAGTTTTACATGAGTATCTAGTGTCTTCCAATAACGAAAACAAACGGATACTTCTTTGCTGTATCTGCACTATAAAAAAAGTAATATTTGCTTTTATGACTCCTATTTCATTGCGTTTAATTTGAAAAAGTAGATAAGTGATAAGCCGTACTCAATGTCTCTTCCATACAAGACGGTCAAAATAAAAGTATTAAATAGTAAATAAATTGATTTATAAAAATATTTACCCACTTATGAACGTATATGAACATTATATAGTTTAACACATCGGCACTAGTCATAAGACTGCCAACTGTCTTTCAGAATTTTATTTATGTTCATCTCCGTAATTTGATACCCTTGAATAGGAAGCATTGTTTCATCATTGTATAATCCCCTTTTATCACACTTCTTGTTAATTTAAATTTATTCATTATTATGTTCGACGCCAATATCAAATATTGTATACGTTATTTCTCGAGAACATTTTTTTTTTCATTTATGAACTACTAATTGACCCGGCAAACGTTATTCTGCCATATAAATTAAAAAAAAGTTGTCTATATCTTTCTCCAAGTTTCAATCGATGACTATACCGAAATTCAACAAAATTGGTTCAGCAGTTTAGGCGTGAAAGCGTAAAAAACAAACAAACTCACTTTCACATTTATAATATTAGTTGGATACAACCTGTCATCTAAAAGAGCAAAATATTTTAATACACAATTGAAATTTATTTAAAGAGCCATTTTAAACATATGGTTTGCTTTATAGGAGACATTACTACGGAAATAATTACAGGTATTAAGTAATATTCCGTGCCTGGTCTAAAAATTTCGCGGAAGAGCTGTATTCAAAGAACCGCATGCGGATGGCGAGCCGCGGATTGCAGACCACTGAATTGTACTACATGACAGTAGCAGATAACCGTCGCGTCGTCTATGGATGTCATAATCGTTTAACGTATATTTTGAATTATACTATATGTATATATGAATACGTTCCACTGCTTGGTTCAGGCCACCTTCCTAAAAGGAATGAACGATACTTACCCAAACTAAGATCAGATTTCCTTACGATGTTTTTCTTTCACATCGATACATAGAAATTATGTTGCAAAATGCACGGTGGGCGAGAAAAACTACTTTCGTAATAGTAAAATCGAGCCCATGACTGTTAGGTTGTTGTAATGCCACTTGGCTACCACTTAATAAATATTTTATAAATTTCTCTAACACTCAATTCTCAATCTACAACCGACTAAAAGTCTCCTTTATTTGTAAAAAAGACTTAGAAACCGGGGAAAATTATAACAATTACTATTTTAGAATCAAAGGGAACACGAGCCTTTAATTTGTATTTTCTATTTAATTTGCCACATTACGTTTTTCATGAATAAAACCATTGTTCGAAGTATTTTCTTACAATATTTGTACGTTTTATTTAGTTTGTTTCTTATTGGCTACGTAAATAAATATTTATCGGCTCTTTTATTTAAGGTTGTTTAGGATTACAGTTCTATTTTGTAAAAATATTACTTATTTTGTACATTTCAAAGCAAATCATGATTTTAAGTAAACTACGTAAAGTCGGTGCTTTGAATATGAAATCAATTTTTTATTGCTGTAGGACAGCAGACAGGCTGACGGCCCGCTTAGAATTTAGCAGTTACCGTCGCCTATGGGTGTTTGCAATGCTAGTGGCATCGCGAACACGGTGCTGTCATTAATTGGCGGCATATTTTAGGCCAAAGGTGGTCGCCATCCCGACGGGCTTGAGGCCCTACCACGTAGCTAGGGTGGGTTGTTTTGTCGCCTTTTACGACAGGCCGACCCCGGCCGCAGAGGTTAGTATTCTTTCTCCGCCGCTGCACGGATAGAATAAACAGATCAAATATAATAAACAGGAAAAAAACATATTGCTTTGATGAAAACTGTTTGCTATTCTAGCACTAACATTATCAAAACGTATTTATGTGTTTAAAAAAGTTAAATATTAATTAAAAACATTTAAAAAAAATATATAACATTTTATTGGATGTTAAAAAGCTATGCAGAAAACACAATGTATCTCACAAGTAATACTTATTATATTAAATAAGATTGTTTAGTGCGATTGCCAAGTCAATCTATTTTAATTTAAAACATAAAAGATTTTCAATAATTATATGGTCACTATAAGATGTTGTTAGGTTAGCTAATTATTACGTAATAACCTAAGAAAGAAGTTCCCTTAAGTAGGGACTTAATAAAGTAACGAGTTGGTATTACATGGATCTCACAACTTTTTACGATAGAAGAACGAGTTGCGAGACTTGTTTTTTTAACAAGTTTTGTTTTTGGTACATATTATACATAAACACCCAGATGCGGGATGAAAATTAAACCCGCGACCTCATTAAAATATTATTTATCCGATATGTCATTAATTGCTAAGCCCTAAGTATTTTCTATTTAGCTAAGAATAAATTTATTGAATTCAAACAAGAATATATTCAAAGTTTTAGCACTCTCTAGAACGGTATATTAATTCCAGGTACTCAGTAATTTAATCTGAAATTGCTATTTATATAAACGATGCTACTATGTATAACAAACTTTTAAACTGTTCCCGATGGCTTGTAAAACTAAGTTAGGGATCCATGGTTTAATTATTAGGAATATTTAAATCTTTAGCTATTATAATAGCTAAAATATGACACTTAAGCTATTATGATGAAACTTAATACTCGTATTTTTAAACGTTACAGAGTACACAGTGATTCGAAAGTTTTTGCAACATGGGCTATAAATCCCAAAAAGGGGTTAACGTCAGGCCGGTTGTAAAAAGTAAGCCACAACTATTAGTACAACATGTACTCCAATGAAAAGGGAACGCAAATACGTGAAAGGAGAATAAGACTGGCAAGTTGGAATGTAGGTACGATGACTGGAAGAGGGAGAGAAATAGCAGATGTATTAGAAAGGAGACGATTAAATATAGCTTGCCTGCAAGAGACGAAGTGGAAAGGTTCGAAAGCTCGAAAGATTGGGGCGGGATGTAAATTTTATTATTGCGGAAATGATGGTAAAAGGAACGGTGTGGGTGTGGTATTAGACAGAGAATTGAAAAATGTGTGACGGATGTTGAGAGGATAAATGATAGGGTAATAGTAGTCAAGTTATTGGTAGATGAACGTACATTTAACAGTGAGTATGTATATCCCCTGGAAATGACGACAGAGAGAAAGAAAGATTCTGGGGAGACTTTGATTCAGTTATAATCAATATACCAGATAAGGAGGACATATATGTGGGAGGTGATTTTAATGAACATGTGAGAAGAATGGAAATAGTGCATGGTGGATGGGGATTCAAAAACAGAAACGAACTCGGGAAGCTTTGTTACAAGCTGCTTCCGAGTTTGATTTGGCTATAGTTAACATATTTATCCAAAAAAGAAATCAGCATTTAATAATTATAGCAATGAAAACCACAACACTCAAATAGATTATTTATTAATTCGAAGGAATAGAATCAAGTTCGCCAGAGATTGCAAAATGATCCCTGGTGAAAGTGTGGTTTCTCAACACCGGCTCCAAGTGTTAGTCATAACTATCACACAAAAAAATACTAATCGCAAAACAAAGATACCCTCCAAAATTAAGTGCCACTTTTATGGAAAAGGAAAAATATGTGCATAAATTTAAATAAAGAATGGTAGACAAAACGAAAGGGATGGATGATATGGTTATAAAATCTGTAAATGAAATGCATTAGAATGCGGAATGCATTAGAGACGTGACAAAAGAAGTTTTTGGAGAAAGAAAAGCGAAAGATAAAACTGAGAAAGTATCTTGGTGGTGGAATGAGAAAGTATAGGTGATTCTCAAAGAAAAGAAAAATGCTTTTAAAGAATGGAAAAGTGTGGATGAAGAGAAGGTTATGATAAAGGAAAGTAAGAGGAAAGAATATTTAGAATGTAAGAAGAGAACAAAAGAGCTGTTGCTGTCTCCAAGGCCAGGGAACATACTAAGCTGTATGAGTTTTTGGAAAGCTCTGGTGGTGAGAGCCATATTTATAGAATGGTAAATGATAGAAAAAAGAATGCAAGAGATATAACCCATATGAAATGTATAAAAGATGCTATCATCTATCTGCTATCATGGAAGGGTTTTAGCTGACAGTGAAGAAATAAAGGGTAGATGGAAAAATGATTTCTGTCAATTGATAAATGAAGAGAATGTCTGCAGTGAAATGTTAGAGAAGGCACCCGTTAACATGGGTGTTGTAAAAGAAGTGAGTACGGCTGAGGTTAGATTGGTTGTAGATAGTATACAAAATAGCAAGTCTGTAGGACCGCATGAAATAACTGTGGAAGTATGTAAATTCTTGAAAGCAGATGGATGGAAGTGGCTGACTTTGTTCTTTAATAAGTTGTTGCAAGACGAGGCGATCCCTGATGAATGGTGCTACGTACGTGTACGCTACAGGCTATTTTTAAGAACAAGGGGGATGTACAGGTTTGTAACAATTATAGAGGAATAAAGCTCATATCGCACAGCATGAAGATTTGGGAAGAAAGTAATAGCTAGGCGACTACGAGAGGAGAGCGAAACAAGAGTGAACCAATTTGATTACATGCCCGGGCGAGGAACTAAGGATGTCATATTCGCACTTCGCCAACTTTGCGAGAAATACAGAAGTGCACATACGAACCTGCACATGGTATTCCTTGACCTCAAAAAGGCATATGATCGGGATCCTAGAAAGGTTTTGTGGTAGACTATGAAAGCAAAAGGAGTTTTTGTGTAGTACTTGCATCCTATTCGTGTGATGTACGATAAGGCAAGTACACACGTCCGGTCTCTAGTTGGCGTCACAGACAAGTTCAATGTTGCGATGGGTTCAACTTCCAAGTCACCAAGGATCGGCTCTTAACCCTTAGCTGTTCTTCCTGGTGGTAGATGCAGTAACATCGGAAATACAGGAGGAGGCACCTTGGTACATATATTATGCTCTTTGCCGATGACATTGTGCTGGTCGGAGAAAATGTTCACGAGGTCCAGAGCAGATTGGCAAAATGTCAGGAGAGATTAGAGGGTATGGGGTTAAAGATAACTAGAATCAAAACTTAACATCTATTTTGCGAATATCCGACTTCACCCCAATTATCTTAGGTGTGGCGCTGCCAACTTTATCCAACTTCCAGTACCTCAGATCATTCATCCAGAACAACGGTGAGATAGGCCGAGATGTGAAAAACAGAGTGAATGTAGGATGAATGAAATGGCGATTTGAGAAGCCAGGGTCACCGCTAACATGCTGACATCCACGTAGGGAAACTGGAACCAGAGTCACTTATGACGAGATATATCACAAGGTTATTGGCATATTTATGGCATATTTAGGGATCAGGGAGAGTTGTTATCCATACGGGCTTAGAGCCCCATGATCGAGATTTTAGTCGCCTTTAACGAGGCCTCCGCGTAGGCTCAGTATTCGTACTGTGCCCCTGCACGGATAGAAGAAAGTCTTGAAAAATAAAGCCTTCCGATAAACCAAATCAATATTTATTTTTAATAGATCGGATAGTCGTTATTGTAAGAACATACCAACTCACATGATAACAACACCAAACAAGTAGTAAATCTAATCAACTGGACAGTACACGCTATTTAAAAAGTAATAAATTAAAACATGACAAATGATATCACTAAAAATAATTCATCTGAAACATCAAAAGGAATCTAGTGAGTCGAACAATTACGTCCGTTTGAAGTCAAGTGCATGTATTATTTATACTTCGAAGAAATCATTCAAAGGGGTAGTTTTACGATGAAAAAAGTGACGGACGCAAAGGGACATTAATGGTCTTCGAATGTATGGGCCATACGTTGAGGTTTACGACTGTACACAGAATTAGGGTTGGCACATATGTTTCGATTTTAAGCAAACAACAAACAAAACAAGTTTTAAGTTATCCTTACTGTAAAATTAAGAGAGTGTAAGCTCATGTTCGAGGTGTCAAGATTTTTGACTTGAATATGTGAAGCAATTTTTTTTTTCTGTGGATAGGCTGCCGGTTCATTTAATGGTAAGCAGTTACCATCGCTGGCTCCACTAATGCGCTGTTGTCTAGGGAACTTATACAGAAAACATCATAAGGAACATAACTCTTCCTAATTTTTTTCCTGTGAAATAGCTCCACAGCAAAAAAGTAGCAGATTTATACATATATTAAAGTAATATGAAACTATGTGAGCCGTGGAGTCTTTGTATTTAGCCAAACCCAGAGTAATAAAAATGCGTAATACTCGATTTTCATAAAGCTATGACTCTGTCAATATAATAATGCTTTTAACAATATATTAAGATCTTTTAAGAATATAAGTAAAATCAGTGTGGAGTAGCGACCCAATTCACAGTAAAGCTATTCTTTGCCAACCCTATATATGGTCAAATACTAGAAACGATCTACACGAGAGATTTACGCGTTTACGTCTTAAAACATAAAGAATACAGCTGCAGACATATTTAGTGGTGAAAGGGACATGTACAGTATGGTATGTGGACAATAGTGTGGTTTAAACACTGTTTTAATGACTGTGGGAGGGAGGGCCTATTAGGGATATTTAAATTCCCGAATTTGCAACTTAATAAACTCCGAATTAGTGCCAGTTTTCATTACTTATAATTAGTTATATAATATACTAAGATATATAATTAGGTCGGAAACAAATTTGTAGACAATAGACTTGAATCTTTTAAGTGTCAGGAAAACAAAAAAAAAAGAAGACTCATTTTATCTGTGACATTTGATATGGTGGTCCGAACTAGAAATCTAATTATTATCTACTCATTTATTTTATTTTTTAAATGTTCTATTTTCCATCTGGAGCATAGGGCGGATTTCTTTGACGACCACCCTGTTTTAGCGGCATATAGAATATGTTCTTAGAGGATTTGTCAGCTGAGAAGGCGAGGACATCGACAGGCTGCGATGGCGTATCAGGTAGAAGGGACGACGTTGCGTAAGCGGCGCGGCTCGCTGTGCCAAGACTCACCCTTCTTACTCAGGGGCTCGGATGCGACGGATGTGTCTTACGAGCTCTAGTTCTTTTCGCGTTTCGTGATTTTGTGTTGTATCGTTTAATTTAATTAATAATTACATGTTGATAATTATATAGGTCGTTTTGTATTTTCTTTTAAAATTAAATAAACTTCTGGTCTTTAAGAATGTATTTATTTACAAAAGAAAAGTATTTGTATAGTGTAATAGTTGTCTAGTACCCATAACACAAGTGCTATGCTACTTTGGTTGTAGATAGCGCTGTGTGAATATATATATATATATATATATATATATATATATATATATATATATATGCATTTAAGCTTTCGCTTTCAGTTATCGCAGAATCAACCCGAGATTTGTTACTTAAGGCGATGTCCATTCATAATATTATATTTGCGGCGTGTGCTACGATAATTTAAATAAGACAGAGATTTGGGTAAATATGGTTGTAAGTGAGGTAGTTGCCATTTGACTTCGGCCGAGGCATTTTTTTAATGGTAAGGAACAACGGACATTTAATAGTAAGTAGCTACCGTCGCATGCTTGTTTGCGACATTAGGGGCATCGCGAATACGCTGCGGTCCCATAAAGGTACAGGAACTTGGGTCACTAATGCCCGAACACAACACAAAGTTATTATGGCGACATACATATATGCCAGGGTTGGTTGGCATCCAGATGGGCTTGGGACCCTACCACGTAGCTAGGGTTGTTTTGTCGCTTTTTACAACATGCCGCCCCGGCACGGATAATTGCATTGATAATTGCAGTAATTGCTAATTACTTACTGCTAATCAGGTCACAAAATTAAAATTAAGACGAAGAACCCTAAAATCAGTTGCCAGCAATCATTTGATTCTCTTCTGTAAAATAAAAGACCATCATATATTTGCATGGAAATGATATTGCGAAATCGTAAAAAATAAAAAGAAGCTTTTTATTTCGTTGTTTATGACGAGACGGCAACGTGCTTAGAATGTATTGGTTAAAATAAAAATGGATTGCTCGTGTGACGGCTTTTATTAAGAAATATCTCAAAGAGGGGAACACCGAAATGAAACTTCATAATTTCGACCTTTAACTTCAAAATCGTACATTTAGTAGGCTACTGAGCCCGTCTGGATGGCAATCTATCTCTAATTATGACGCCATAATAACCTTGTGTTGTATTCCGGTGCAAGTGACCAGCACATGAGTGACAATTTCCACAAGAGGAATTGTATTAACGGTTTCCCTAGCGTAGAAAACATATATAGGCAACGGTACAACGTATATTTTGATAACTGTGCATAGAAAGGCATTTTAGAGTAGAATAAGGACGCATTAGTAATTCTAGGTGTATTTTTGTTAAAATGAATTTTTATGCACTTTGTTAAAGTGTTAGTTACATTAAGCCTAATGAATATAACAGACAACCCCTTATAACGCAAACAAAGCCACCACAGACCACGTGGACATAGTTTGCGAGTGGTTTCCTGCACGTTTTATAGTATTGAAACAATGCATAAAATAATAAAACAGCTCATTTCCACATGGTTGTACGTAAAAAACTCATAGTGCGTGACTAGACTTAAGTAACTGTCATAGCCCATTTTTGAGTGGAAATAACTACTGCAGTCGACAAACGTAGGTACAATATGAAATATATACACGAGCGTGTCTTTTTCATTGTTGTTTTCTATGAAAATATAATATATTACATGTATATTGACTCATGTACTATAGATAGTTGTTCTGCCCTATATTAAAAAAAATATTTGTAGACGATCGAATTTTCCGTTGATCGAGGTTTAATAATACCGTTAATTAATACCATTAATACCGTTTGAAGGAGTTACTCCTAATATTGTTAACAGTCGCTTCGTTTATTTATATTTTATTCACCCCCTTCATGATCCAATTTCACGACAAAAAGTAGCCTATATTCTTCAAGGTCAAATCTTTCTCTATACCGAAATTCATTAAAATAAGTTCAGCGGCTAAGCATGAAAACGTAACAGACAGACAGAGTTGCTTACAATGACTAATTAAAAAGTATGTGATAACTAAACGTAAAATAAATAATCAATCTGATGAAGGAAAATACTGTGAAGGAACCCGCATCAACTGAACATTGTTGTACTGTGTAAGCTAACACGACGTTATGGTAAACCCAAACCCAATACGTTATTTATAAATTTCAATATCCATGAAAGAATCTTGAACTTGTTCTAGGAAGTAACAATCGAGTTCATACATCGTGCAAAAAGCCAGTAAGAAAACTTAATCAACTTCAACCAAGTTTCGAGTTCAAATGTGTGCTTAAAGCAAGAACACATAGGTAATGTTTGTGAATCGAGTCTGGGACAAACTTGGTCTCAAAGTTTCGATCACGCTCTCCGAGATTCATTAGAGGTCGAGAGTGGGGCGTGCTTCAAATGAGTTATTCTTAGCTCGCGATAGTGTGGAGGCGGCTTTAATTGGCAGCAAACACTGATAAAAAAATTATGGCTTCGATTTTTTAATTTCATCTAATTCTGCATCATGATCGACATCACAGGTGACGCCACGGACGCCTTAACATCAGTCGAGTCTATGAAAGTAAAAATTCCAAAAAACTAATAAATCGTAACTAAACAAGTTATTGGTTATAGTATCGTGTAACAAGACTAAAGTTTTATACTCAGTGTTTGTACATTCCTGTGTAGTGAATTAAACAATATTTTTAGTTATATAATCATTTAAATTTTTTTTGTAATTGAGGGTAGACTAGAAAAGTAAACATACATTTTGCAATAAACGTAATCAGTGTTTATTAAAGGTAAAATTGAAATACATAATATTGATTAAAATACGCAGCCGATAAACAGTTTTTGACTATTCCTACGATGACCAAATGCGCAGCGTGAAATATATGGGCTAAAATCCGTGATTTTCGTACTGAAATGTCCGAGCTTTGTTTCTCACTCCCTAGTGTAGTTCAACAGCTTGACGGGCTTGAGAACAGAATTACTAAGATTGAATAGAAAGTAAACGCTACATTCCTGTACAGATATCGCGAAGCTGGAAAATAGCTTAAAAACATTTAGGTTGGAGCTGAACAACAGGGACCAATATGGTCCCTGTTGTTCAGCCAAATATTTTAACTGATCTTGATATAGGATGTCTTCTTGAGGAAAATGGAGAGAATGTTATCTACGCCTTGGTTCTTCTGGCCTCAAAGACAGGTGTCAAACTTAAAAGCCAAAACATTGTTTATGCAGAGCGTGTGGGCATGGCGCACACAGCTGTATCAGTACGTGACGAGCTATTACAGGCAGCCAGGATTCACCGCAACATCACTCCCACTGATATAGGACTTGGTGGGCCAGCTCAACGGATACAAATGAGAGACTCACTCGTACTAACCGGCTTCTTTTTCAACATGTTCGTGAAGAGTGTCGTAAGCGACAGTGGTGTTATTCATGGGCCAAGAGAGGGCGTACCTTTGTAAGGCAGAGTGAGGGAAAACAGTCATATTCTATTCGAACAGATAACGACTTCTTGCGGGTTTTTAATATTGCTAGTATTTGAATGCATTGTCTTAATTTATTACTATAATTACATTATAACTAATAGGTTTAGCGATAAGGGAATTATTAATATTGTCTTTATATTAGGGAATTATTATATTATCACATGTATTTATTGTAGGCATTTGCTACTAACATTAAGTTGTTACTTATTTTTAAATAAAATAAACACGTATTTATGCATATATACGGAATGTTATATAATGTATGTGTGTAAATGTATGTGCATATGTGTGTTTTATATTGTGCGGATATGGCGTAGAATATTTGCCTGTATTATCTTTGTTTTTATATTCACGTGTGTCTTCTCCTCTTATATATCCTCTTAATAAATAAAATTGAATGAATTTTGCTATCTTGCGATAATTGCTAACAAAGTTACCCTTTTTATTGTTACTATTAGTCATCCGTGAGTTCACTCAAATGGTCCAGGCGGAAGAACAGCGCTGGCCTTAGTTGGCTAGCACCATGCTGAGTCTGGATCCAGTTTGAGACAATGATGATATTTTGGTTGTTTATTTATTTTTGTATCAGAACGTTTGTTTATTTTTCCTAAATCAATGTTTGTTTGTTTGATTGACATAATCATTTAAGATTTTTCATCAGCATGGTATTCGATATTTTTTCGAGGTGGAATTGCAATTATCTTGACACACGTAGCTGGTTTACTCATAGAATCATCCCAGGGTTCCTCAAATGCTAGACGCTCCGAGCGTGCTAGCATGGACATGGTGACGATTGTGGTTTTTCATTTCTTCCATGAACTTATTTTGTTATGGAGGGTTGCTAATCGAGAAAGCTGGGGGACTTGCTCGATGAAGGCAGTGGTGGGAAAATGTCACTCCGGCTACTTCTCTCAGGTGACGCACGACCCACAATCCTGTGACTGACGATATAAAGATAAGGGTAGCCTGTACCTCTCAACCAGTAGCAAAAATCCAGTCGCCTTTGTATTAGAATCGACATAAACGCGTCATGGCGTGGTACTAGTAATTTGGTCTCCCAGGGATATAAAAAACGTTAGATAGAAGCGGTATACTATTTATTTTACGTGAAACTAGCCTTTTTGTAACTGTACGTACTATCATCAAAGGAGATATAAAAACTAGCAAAGAAAATATTTACGTAATATCTCTTACAAAGTAAAAGAACTCAATGAAAATCATCCCATTTCATTTCAAACGCAGTTAATTCTAGAATTATCTAGATATATATTTTATCCGTGCAGGGGCGGAGAAAGAATACTAATCTCTTCGGCCGGGGTTGGACTGTCGTAAAAGTTGTGTCGTAAGGTGACAAAACAACCCACCCTAGCTACGTGGTAGGGCCTCAAGCCCGTTTGGCTGTAAACCACATTTGGTATTAAGTTTGCCGCCAAATTAACCTTGTGTTGTGTTTCGGCATTAGTCCAAGTTCCTGTACCCTTATGGGACAACAGCGTGTTCTCAATGCCACTGGGGTTGCAAACAGCCATAGGCGACGGTAACTGCTAAATTCTAAGCGAGCAGTCAACCTGTTTGATGTCATAAAGCAATAAAAAAAAATTATAGTTTTAAAAGGAGTGACCATCAAAATTTAATTCAAACAGTTTGATCAGTAAACAAATAGTATCAAATGAAAACCCTTATTTAAAGGGCTTGTCGTTGTTTAATACAGGTAAAGGGTTTACAGATAGGTACCATTTGAATCGAAAGGGTCAAATGTATTACGGAACGATTTGGAAGATTTATACGATTTATTTAATCTACGAATTCTCTTAAAGTTATTTAAAATAATATAAATGAATAATTAAAGGATGTTTTGTTTTGACATAATTATATTTATATATATTATAATATGTAGCTTTGAAATTAATGAATCAGGGGGTGTTTGAAAGTAGCGCTGGTGACTGAGAAGCTGAAAAGTAATAGGCTAGTCTAGTATAGATATATAATGCGAATAGAAGAATGGCAAACAACAAGGAAAACGTTACAAATGAGAGTGGATGGATACAAAAGGTGGGGCAGACCAAAGAAAAGATGAATAGATTGTGTGAAAGATGATATGGCAAAAAAGGGTGAATTCAGATGACAATTAACTGAAAAGTGTGGAAGGAGAGGACATGTTGTGCCGAGCCCACATAGTTGGGATAAGGGCAGGAAAGTGAGGAAGATTTATGTAGCTTAGACAACTGCCCGAGTTGGAAGCTCAAAGAAAATGTGCTTCTTGCACAGATTATAGTGTGTTATAAGGCAATTTGTATGCGCTAGTTCAGGAGAAAAATTGCACACACACATATACAACGGGGTGGATATTCCAATAATTATTTCCAGGGGGAAACTACACAGAATCAAGTCAAAATTAAACGCACAATAATTTAAAATGTCCTATCATTTCAAATATGTATCATAATTGAAACCACATTTGAAAATTAGTATGTTATAAAACTGAGGTTTTATTTATTATTAGTTAAAAGTATTTCCAGTAATACTTACTACACTTACGAGTAGCGCGTTTCGGATAGTAAAAAAGATATCAAGGTGTTAGTGTGACAACTTTGAAAAGGGTCTATACAGACTGCCGCTGTCAAGCTCATATGTTTAATATTTCATGTTGATGTCTATACATATTTTCATTTTTTCTATCACTTATAAAAACATATTGAGTAAAAGTTTCAATATGACGATCTTTCCTTACGTTTGAATTTTTTTGAAATTGATTTTGATTTCTTCCTTTATGGTGCATTTGGTATCACCCTCTAGTCAGAGTACCTGTCATTTTGGTTAGTTCTGGATGTTTAAAGTTAGCGGTGTTTAGTTAGTGTATTTAATCAAAAATCGCTCCTTTAAAAGTAATTATCATTAATTCCTTAAATCAAACACGGAATAACTGTTTGCTAGTAAATATTATAGACTCAAGCAATTTTCATAACGAAAAGGAAACATATTCCATAGATACATATTTATAATTAAAAGTGAGGTATGTTGCTGCAATAGAATATTAACTGATCCAGCAGTAACGCTAATCTAATGAAGCCTGAAAAAAATACTTAAGCTTTAAAAATTCTAAGACACTATAAATAATTTAGATATATATAACGCACCATCACCTCAAAACTACTGAACATATGGGGATGGAACTATTGCCACTTCGACGACTACGACTTCGACGCGGAATATTTCGCCAAGCGGAGCGGGCGTGATCAGCTAGTTATTTATAAAATTAATATAGTACTGAGTACTGCATATAGCGGTTATACCATACATATGTAAAGACATATAACAGACCACCTGTCTTTGATGCGCGAGCATGCATGGCCATTCATAAAGTAAGACAGCATTCAAAAGCTATTGAATATTTACTTACTTTGTAGCTTAGATCAGTGTTTTTATTTATTGTTTTGAAACAGCTGACAGACTAAAGCTCTACTTAATAGTAAGCAGTTACCATCACCTATGGATATTTATGACGCCAAGGGCACCGCTGACACTCTGTCCTCGTAGGTGAACTGGTAATTGAGTTACTTATTCCAAAATACAGAACAAGGTTATTATGGCGGAATATATAGAGACCAGGGGTGGTTGCCATCCAGAGACTTCTAACTATCACTTGGTTTGGGTTATTTTGACGTCTTTTACGCCAGGCCACCCCCGCCTGCAGACAGTATTCACAAACCTATTCAAATATTGTGTATGCTATATTAATAGCCAATTAAAAAAACAATTTTATGTTAATTACATACGAAATCCGATTCACAGTAAAGATTATTATACAATAGGACTATAATAATTCCAAAAAAGTTAAATAGTTGCGTGTTAGAAATCTTAAACCGCAATCAAATATTTTCCATTTCCTTTAATAATGAAGAAACGCAAATACTCACCGCACATTACGTCACCGCATATACAGAGACCAACCTAGGTCTGTGTATATACATATTTAAATTGCTACTTACCAACAGTGGATGAAAACATGGTAAAGAAACTTGCATACCAAAATCACAGATATGTTCACCGCCATGGACATGCGTAGGAGGTATACGATTTTATGAGATCTAGTTAATAATTTTATTTATAGATAGTTGACCCGGCAAACGTTGTTCTGCCATATGAATTTAAAAAAGCCTATGTCCTTCTCCAAGGTCCAATCAAAAAATACCGAAATTCATCAAAATCGGTTCTGCGGTTTAGGCGTGTAAGCGTAACAAACGCCCAAATATAACCGAAACATACAAACTTTCCCGTTTATAATATTACTATTTATATTTATATAATAATTTTCAGTGCGTATTTATTTATATTTAAATCTGTACTTTTGTCAAAATAAATTTAAAAAAACACACAAATTCATAGGCATATATCTTGTTCCAGTAAGCTAATATTTGTAATCATTTCAGAAGTTATCGATATTTAAATGACTTAAAAAAAATTCAAATTTCTCTTAATTATGTAAAAAAGCATATTAATAAAATAAAAAACAAAAATTAAGAATGAAAGTCCAAAATAACATTTAAAAAGTCAACTTTACGTAAGTTAATTAAATAAGAATAGAAGTTTAGAAGAAGAATACTGGCCCCTGCTGCCAAGAGCAGCCTACAAAACAACCCTAGCAAGATAATAGGGCCCCATGCCCGTTTGGATGGCAAACACCCCTAGTCATTAAATATTACGCAATAATAACATTGTTTTGTGGTCATAAGTGAAGTTCCAATTTCCCTAAGTATACAGTAGTGATGCTTCTGGCGTCCCAAACATCCATAGGCAACAGTAATTACTATTAAGTGAGCCGTCGGTATGTCTGTTCCAGAAATAAATCTGAAAACGTCTGCTTCAAAATACAAGTATATTACTCAAACTTCATACATAAAGATGACTAAAAAACCTGTAAGAGTTTATATAATAAACGTCTAATTAAAAAGTAGCTCTTATCGCGCTCCGGGCAAAAGCAAATAAATAACATACGCAACGTATACGATCCTTATTTCATACTAAAGCTGCGGTTTATGTTCAAAATTTAATGCGACTGAAATCACAAACTCATCTTTCTCAAGTTTAGTGTCTTTTTTAGAACGCTTTATTACGAAAGAAGATAATATGAAGATTTTTAAATAAAATATTATGTAATAAAAACAAATACGAGTACACTGTGACAATTCACACAACACCATCCAATAGTAAGCCGCAGGCAGAGCTACTTGACAACTAATTTTTGAATTTTTATTTTTCACGTATTATGAAATGGACTTTAAGAAATTATTATAACGAAAATATTATTAACGTTCTCAAGAACGTGGTTTATAAATCTAATACATTAAGCGAAAACTTTGTACCCCTTTTTACGAAAATTGCGCGGTCAGAGGAGTATGAACTTTGGCACTGTTAAAGTTTATATGGAGGAAAAGTGCAGAAAGCTATTCTATTGCCTAAAATCTATTAGAAATACACTAATGATGATGATATTAATTTATCCCTAATGGGAAAGGCAAAGGACTTTAGTCCATACAGCCAGGTCTTGTTCTTGGTAATAACTGTAGAATATTGGTAGTTTTAAAGGCCGAAGCCACGTCTTCATTGTTCTCGATCGTAAGGCCGAAGCCATGTCTTGTCTTAGTGTTGTGTCTTATTATTCACGGTCATAAGGCTTAAGCCACTTCTTCGGTTTTGTGAATTGGTCGAAGTCAAATCCTTAAGCAATAATAGTAGAGTCCAAATAAAAATTATTTATATTTCCAGGTGCTTGTTTCAAACCCGATGAGGTAAATCCAAAAGTATGTCCGTTGAATCCAATTAGTCAATCCGGAGAGTACCATCCTTTTAGATGTCTTGAACCGTATAGGAAATAAATTCATAAATGATATCATGCATATCATGGTTCCTAAGCAAGTCTTGAATACAGCGCGGGGTAGAAATACACTAAATAAAAATAAACATTACACACACTACTGCTTGAATGATATACAACTTACACACATGCATACCTTCCTTACGCTTTTGTTTTTTATTTACAAGAGTTTATGGCCTGGTAGAAACCATTAAAGTTAATTTCATAATAATATAATACATAATATTTAAATTCAAAATATACATCAGTAAATACACATATATTTAATAAATTAACATCAATTGTCTTTAAGCGTGATTATATTCTCTTTGGTCTTATTGAATGTCAAAATTCACTTACTTTTTTTATTGCTGTAGGACAGCAGACACTCTGACTGCCCGCTTAGATTTTAGCAGTTACTGTCGCCTATGGGTGTTTGCAATGGCATCGCGAACACGCTACTGTACCATAAGGGTACAGGGACTTGGGTCACTAATGCCGGAACACAACACAAGGTTATTATGGCGGAATACTTAAGACCAAAGGTGGTCACCATCCAGATGGACTCGGGGCCCTACAACGTAGCTAGGGTGGGTTGTTTTGTCGCATTTTACGGCAGGCAGACCCCGGCCGCAGAGGTTAGTATAGTATTCTTTCTCCGCCCCAGCACGGATAAATACAACTGGTTTTTTTTTATTTGTATAGTTAGGTATTTATAATGTGAAATACATCTTGCTCAAACATAAAAAAATGATGTTTAAGTAATGTGAATTGATTGACTCTTGCCTATTTGTGAGAATAGTATTTACAAAATGCGAATGTATGTTTATACGAAACGGATTTACAATGCCAGTTTTGCAATGCAAAATATTTTGAACTCATGCTACATAACATACTATTCAAATTAATGTAGTAAAACAGCAAATTCACTGGTAGCAATGATGAAACATTGGATTATGGACATGATAAAAGAACCCTTATAAAGTTCAAACTTAAAAATGAAATGAATTATGGTCGAATTTCGGTCCCTGGGCGACCACTAGTTAATTATAAATTTATGCCAGGAGGTATACCATGTTTATTTGTATGTAAATTATAATAGAAATTATAATTAATTAATATCCGGCTAATTATTTGATAATAATAATAATAATCATTTATTTCAGACATTATTTTTATCCATAAGTATTTTACATTATTTATCAAATGCATTAAAATATATAAGTGAAAATAAAAATTGTTATCATTCGTTTGAAAAAATTAAGTTATTTACTTACTTACTTAATTTTTTCCCTTACGTACTTTATTTTTCCATTATACTATTTAAAAATGATAGCCAGACGTATTATATCATATTTATCAGTCTTATACACGGCTGAATTTAAGAATCCCCTAAGATACGCCACTTAATCTGGTCTTAGGTTTGTTGCATCTACTACCTGCCAGACACTTTTAAAGGAAAGTTCTCGTGGTTTACGATTATGACATTTTTGATGAATAGAAAATTAATAATATAATAAAAAAGCTTCTTTTGTTTTTTGTTTAAAGAAATAAATTTTTATTCAGCATTCAACAAAGGATGGAAACCATCTGTATCCTTTCAGAGTTGGGGCTTCACAAAATATTTGCCTCAGTAAAAAAATTGACATATCGGAGAACACTGTTTACCAGAAGTAGTAAGTAATACACTTGTCTTTTTACAACGTTGCAGTGACTGGTTAGTTATAATCTTGATCCTGGCTAAGACCAGACAATGTGCGGATTTTAGGTCAGATACCGACAAAAGCTTTATATCTTAATATATTTTAAAAAGTGAAGAAAAGATATACTTAAGGCAGAAAAAACATTTTTAATATTTTCTGAATGCCACTTTATGTCAATTAGACTAAGAGCCGCAAGGTTGAAGGCACGCGTGATGTTCCGCGTACACCCTCAATTTTTGATTGACAAGAGTGCGCCGGGGGCTCGAAAACCTGATCCCCTGGCGCAAACCATGAAGAAAATTCGCCCTGACACAAGGCCGGTGCCAGCCTGAGCCATGAGATCTGCCGTCAAATTATACTATATACTATAAGTACTATGCGACAGGCAAGATTTTTTCAGTTGATTGCAGTAGTCAATACGATCAAATACGTACCTAATATCAATTAAATTTATATAATCTCGTATCTATAAAAATCTTGTGTCTCGATGTATGTTGCCAAAAAACTCCAAAACTACTGAACCGATTTCAATAAAATTTCACATGTACCCGTATTTTGGTCTAACTTACTGGATAGGATAGTTATCATCTCAATTATTCGCTTATGTCGTGAATGTAAACGAATAAAATGTATCAATTAATTGTTTCTTAAGCAAGTGTTTATTTACTGTTTAGTTTTATGAAGTTCTCATAGATGGCGGTGTACGTTGATTCATCGATAAAATTCTTCAATATTGTTTGACACCTAAGTTGCAAATACACCCAATAGATGGCGCTGTGTTTTGTTTCTTAGAATATAAATTCTATTACTATATGGCGGTACGAAGTTCGCCGGGCCAGCTAGTTAAATCTATATATAAAGTATATATTTATGTGTCATTTAGTGATGTGAGGGCAAATAAGTGGTCTCCTTTCTGTCACTATCCCGAACTAAAATATGTATATAGGGTCGACGTCAGTATGTTCTCACTTCCACTTTCCTCTATTAGTCGTCATCTATACATTCACATTTTCGTCATATCATCTTTTACGCAAATTATCTTTTCTTTGATCTACCCCTGTTTCTGTATTTTTTTTTTATTGCTGTAGGACAGCAGACTGGCTGACGGCCCGCTTAGAATTTAGCAGTTACCATCGCCTATGGATGTTTGCAACGCCAGTGGCATCGCGAACACGCTGCTGTCCCATAAGGGTACAGGAACTTGGGTCACTAATGCCGGAACACAACACAAGGTTATTATGGCGGCATACTTAAGACCGAAGGTGGTCGCCATCCAGACGGGCTTGAGGCCCTACCACGTATGCATCCACTCTCATTTCTAGCATTTTCCTTGTTACACGACATCTTTTTTTTACGCATTATATAACCATACCATGCTAATCTGTTACTTTCCAGCTTCTCAATCGCTGACGCTACATTTTAAATAGGTAAGTAACACTTGTAAATAGAGTTACAAAGCTACCACTGTATATTCATAAAATGGGACCACTTTCTGAATATACATTGAAATAAATATTATATATTCTTTACGTAAAACATTTTCAGTAAATATAGAACGCGCACGAGTGTTAGAAGAAAAATGTAAAGACATTAAAAAAACAATTTTCACCGTTGAAAGCTCCGGTATTCGTATAAAGAAATACTTTATCATGTGCCAGGGATGAATCTTAACTACCTGATAGGCTATAAAAATAAATTATGGCATATATGGATAACCATTGCGACTTTTGTTGGACGCGTAATTTTATTATATTTATTTTGTTGTGTTATTGCCAAGCGCCATTGCTCTTTTTCCTACTATTATTTCATTTATACGTTGGACTTTAATCCATTAATTTATTCTCAGTCTATGTATAGTTACTATCTGACCCGGCAAACATTGTTGTGCCTTATAAATTATGAATGAAAATTACGTTTTGGATAGGATTTCTGTAAAATCCGTTTATAGTGAGCGTCCAAGTCGCAAAAAGAGCAACTATTCTAAATTTAAATTCAATCAAAATGAGTGTTATTTCGCCTGTACATAAAAATTGAATTAATTTTACTTAATAAGCAATGTAGGTCACCAAAAATTTTCTAGAGATCTGTAGAAGGTAAAAAATAGATTACTCCTATTGACTCGTAAGTGTGAGATTCCTCGGTTTTTCTTTTTGGAGTTGAATGGTTAGAGCACTATCCGCCTATTACAATGGAAATATATCTATACCATTTATAATGAAGACGATACATGCGACGGCTTTATAGTGAAAAATAATAAGCAAGCGCTTTAGAGACACCCTATCAAAAAGCATTAACATAAAGCGGTTCTTTCAATGACTATATCACCCAAAGCAACCCCACTAACCGGGTTCCTTAAAAATCTTGTGCGTGACATGAAACCTTGATAATCCTACCAAGTACAATTCCACCCTTGGAAGGGATAATACCCCAAATATGTTTGACTGACCACGTCTTTATCTCTGCCTCGGTATTTGGTCGGTTTGTAAATGCGTTGTTGAAGATATCATGTGTATTATTCAGGCTGGACGCCAGATTTGCTTTGTCCGTATGAAAGTGTTTGTATATACTATTTATGAGGTCTGTGTTTGTATAGGACCAGTATAATTATAATATATTTTTGCCACTGTTGGGTTAGCCTCATGTATGTCTTAATGTGTGCTAATAGAAAATTTGACATTTCCTTTTATTGTCCAAAGAGGTCGTAAGACCTAGATGGGATATTTGTAGTTAAATGTATTTTTATTAAGGCCATTGACATCTATTTCTTTTACTAATTCTTCTACTAATTCTTTTTTCTCTGTGCAGGGGCAGAGTATACTAACTCTTGCGACCTGGGTGAGCCTGTCGTAAGCGGTAACAGAACTATTCTAACTAACTGGTAGGGCCTCAAGCCCGTCTAAATGGCAACAACCCCTGGTAAGTTCGCCACCATAATAACATTGTATTCTGATCCAGCATTAAATGGAACCTTCCATTACCCTTATGCAAACAGCAGCGTGTTAGCAGTGCCCTTAGCGTCGCAAACATCTATAGGCGACAATAATCGCTTACTATTAAGTGGGCCGTTGTCTACTCTTCTTCAGAAATAAAAAAAAAACTCTAAATTGTAATTTAATTTCTCTGTTAATACAGAAAGGCCTAATACGTAAATAATTAATAAAATTGTAAGAAACTTAGTAAGTCCGACTTATTTAAGTCTCTGAATTAGTTTTGCATGCAAAAGACAGGCGTTCGGAGCAGCCTTTGTAAATTTAACTAAACGTTAAATTAAGTTGTTTGAACAAATTCTTTATATTTCATATAAAAATTCCAGCAATCCTTACCCTACTTATTTACTGAGCAATATTAAGCTCTCGCTAAGTAAGTAAGCTTTTTGTAGCAAAGCTGTTCAATTAAGAAAATATAAGCTATGAGATCGCTGGTTGTAAAGGCCTACTACATCATCAGCCATTGCTGGACGTAGGCCACTCCAAGCTGGCGCCACAAATCCCGGTATTTTACGCAGGTCATCAGGCCGCTCACCATTCCTGCGACAAACGTGACCGATCAATTTCCACTTGCATGTTTTAAGAGCTACATCGATTGCTTTGGTTTGCCTACGAACATTCTCATTTCAGATTTTGTCCGTAAAAGAAACACCCAACATAGCCTGCTCCAAATGCCTACTAAATCGGACCACATATGGGTATGCACTCTGGCGGCTCAAACTATGTCACCGGTAATCGTTGCTCGACAAGTTTAGGCTATGGCAAAAAGTAGTAAGTCTAGTCCCAGAATTTCTCCTACAATATACAAGGAGAAAAGACCAAGAATGAATCATCATACCATCAATTACAATCGCTACGTTTGTCGAAGCTGTCGCACGTTCAGTACGCGCTGGTTATAGTTTGCACTATGACCAGAGCTTACTGTGGTAGCGATGGATTGCTAACATTGCTAATTTCGTCACCTTATCTAGGCCACCGCAACGAAGCTAATATGTTAAATGCAGGTGCCCTGAACCTAATGCCTTTATGTTGGTTGAAGTCAATAGCTTCATTACCCCAATCTTTTGGGGTCGGCACAAAGTCTTTTTTCCATTTTATTCTATTTTGGCATTCTTCATCTGTCACTTCAGAAACCATATCATGCATCACACATTATTTTCATCACTTCGGGTCTACCCCTGCTCTTGTACCCATCTAATTTCAATATTAAACATTTTTCTAGTAATGTGGTCGATATTCCTTCTCATTGTCGTACCATGCTAGTCTCCTTTCTCTCTTCTTTACTTTCAGAGTTACTAATCGTTTCTCACCTTATCCATTTACGTCACTCAATACTTCCATCTCAACATTCTCATCTCAGCTGAATGGAGACGCAGAATGCATAATTGGCAACTTTAATGATGGTCGAAGTATTTGCTAACAATTAAATTAAATGGCTTGAAGGAATGATTTAGAGTAACGCACTAAAAGCAGTAGCTTCGCTACTAGACGAGGCTAGAAGAGCTTTCGATTATATTTCTAAATATTCCTCTCATTTTAACATAGTGATAGGCAGTCTGTTCGCAAGTTTAATCCAACCTAAACAAACAAACGATTTGTTACACGAACGTTCAGTATTATGTGTGTTGTTTTAGGCATGAATGACGAACAGAAAGTACACATGGGCAAAGGTTATTACACCCAAATTTTATCCATACAATAGCAAAATTTTCAACATTACATCGTCCTTGTATATTGCTTACTATATTACTTTATCCTTATATATTGTCTACTTAATGGTTATATTGTTGATGACCTCTTGGCGTAACGGATAACGCACGTCGGCTCAACAACTCATATGGCAGAACAATGTTTGCCGGGTCAACTAGTAGCTTATAAGCTGGAGTATTGTTTTTAAGATGATCTACTAAATTGTAAGCGGTTTCCATCAGCTACATGTACATATTTACCATGCTAAAAGAGTTGGCGACATCTGTAGATAACTTAATTTAAATAAAGGTATAAATAAACATTGCCTGATCTTCCAATATATTAAATAAAATTTTACAATTAAAATATAAATTCCAATAATTTTTTTAAAGAAGATTAAATATACCTTTTCAATTTCGCGCGTTGTGGAGAAGAAAATGTCCGAAAACGGATCCAGACCACCGAAGTAGAAGTTTGAGTTGCAATTGTAACATTATGATTATGGTTAACTAATATATGCAACGTCCTACAGGATAATGAAATGTTTCTAGAAGAATCTAGCAAACCCAACATCAATTTCATTGTATTTTATTACAAAACTAACTTGAAATTTATCAAAATGTTCCCATAAAATCTTTAACCAAGTGTTTCATATACGTTATTTTATACGTAATAATTGATGTATGGGTAAACATTAAAGTACTCTCACCATCTTATTTATTTACAAAATGGTCTTAATGTAAAAAGGTAAAATTTATAAGTTCGTAATAAGGCCTGTTGTATTGTATGGATCGGAATGCTGAGCCACAAAGGGGAAGAACGAAAGGATTTTACATGCTGCGGAGATGAGAATGTTGAGATGGATGTGTGGAGTTACAGAAATGGATAAAATTAGAAATGAGTATATTAGAGGAAGTGTGAAAGTAGGCATCAGTTATTGAAAAACTTAAAAGTAATAGACTAACGAGGTTTGGCCATGTATGTTAATGCGCAGGGAAAAAAGCCATATAACAAGAAAAATTATAGAAATGAGAATGGATGGATACAGGAGTAGAGGTAGACCAAAAATAGATGGAGGGATTGCGTAAAATATGATAATGCGAAAAGGGTGTGAATGTTGGGATGACTGCTAACAGAGGAGAGTGGAAGAAGAGAACATGTTGTGCCGACCCCATATAATGTGGGATAAGGCCAGGAGGAAGAAGATCTTAATTTATTCATTCATAACTTTCAACGAGTCTGAGCTAATAAGGTATATTTAAGATACTTCTTTCTATCTGTAAATTAAGAATGATTAACTGTCTATTCTTAAATTAATTATGGCAATGGATTTAATTATTTAATAATTTAATTCTCTAATCTTAAAGATTTATTTATAGAACTCATCAACTAGCTTAAAACTAGCGAAGTTTTTCTTGTATTGAAATATACTAAACGTAAATCAAAAAATAGTTGTAGTTAAATCTCGCGAAACAAACAATATCAAACAATTATCTGGTGATAATTGAAACTATTCATATGTAGTTTTTTTTTGTATTAATTCAATGTTATATTCAATTTTTTTGAGTTTTGTTCAATTATAATAAACATTGTTGGTAATATTTATGATTTTTATCTGTTGTACGTCATCAGACCATTACGTTTCAATGCTTGTATATCATGCTTGACCATGGCAAGTAGGCGGATCACACGAGTAATCCAGGTGTTCAGGGTTCCATATAATGTTTACCTTCACCGTCATTAGATGTTAATTAAGTTATTACCGTAGTGCGAATCTAATTAACGCCTGGGTTGATCTTAATACCATCATCATATATTTAAGAGCTACCTGTGTTGTTGGAGAAGGATGCTGAGGATAAGCTGGGTGGAGAAATGGACCAACGAGAAAGTGCTGAACATGGCAAAAGAGAAAAGGAACATCTTGAGAATAATTGAGGACATATACAGGGTGACTTTGACAAAACCGTCCAAATTTTTTTACGCACTAAACATCATTTAAGGAACCCATTTTTGCAAAAAAACTGTATGTAAAATTTTCAAAATAAAATATTTCATATATGATCATTAATTCAATCGTACAAAATAGTCCTATGGTGCAACCTTTGTACGTTAACCTGTTATTACCTGTCTCTGTCTCTCCCGCGTAAATGAGTAGTGCGTATTCGCTCGCCCGGTGCAATGCTGCCGACCTCGGCCTTTTACTAGGTCAGATGGGGAGGTCATTGACACTCTAGCGCCGTATTATGTAAATTGCGAGTCCTTTGAATGACTTTGTGATGCTGATTACTCAACAATTTTGTACTATGTGATACAAAACTAAAATACATGTTTCTCATAACTTTTACTAAAGATTCTTCTGTGTGAATTTGGACGGGTTTGTCAAAGTCACCCTGTATATGCTAAGACACTATACGATACGACGATCTAATCAAGGTGTAATATCACTTTTTTTAAATTTACTTACCTAGGTTATCAGCTCTGTAGAGTGGAAATATGGCAACCCATAGCAAAACCAGATGACCGGCTCTGCACTCCATTTCCACGTCGCTGTCAGTTGTCAATCATGTCGTTACTTAACATCTTGTGGATTTCAATTTCCACGTTCACGAATATTTAATTAGTGTTTGTTTGTTATCTGAAACAAATTAAATAGTCTTTAATTTTTATACCTGTTTATGGCGACTAGAGGGAATGAGAACCATCTCGTGTGAGGGAGAAGTTGAAACAATGTACAGCTTTAAAAACGCGCCAGAATGCCGCTAGCGCAGCTACAGTTTATGCTATGAATATGACGAATTATGCTGTAATTATGACGATTTGAAGTATACTAATTAGAAAATTCTCTATCACACTAATAATTTTTGGCGCTTTCCTCTAAATTTTACACAGATTATATTGTGACGTCACCTTAATTTAACGCGTTTCAAACACTGAGACAGTTCTCCTTACCTCTTCTACCCTTCACATACCTGTTTTAACAAGAAAAGATTCAAAATACAATTCACGGATACTCTCAGATCAGAACGATTTATAAATGCATAAACCTTTTACTAAACCAGGCTTTCTAAATTACGTTCAGCGTTTATAACAACATTTATTTAGAAAAAAAATGTGTTTCATGATCTTAAATACTAATAAAGACTGGTAAAAGAGATGCCATGCATTTTCTGAGTTGATTTTAAATGTTCTCGTCTAAGTGTAAGCTTTGAGCAATTTAGATATACGTTAAAAATGACGGAGACTAGCGCAATGGTTGATCATGATATCATTATGAAGCAACAGATAACAGCGAAGATATAACATTGCCTATCCTAAAATAGAACGTACATCTGCTGTCTCAATTAATTAAAGTAGCATCTGAAATTCAGGTCAAAAATACTCAACAATTAGGAAAAATTACACATAAATCTATTGCTAACATTCAACTGAATTTAATCCTTTTACATTTAGATATAAAGTTGAACTTTAGTTTATGAGTATGCTTTTAATGCAAGCACTTGTATGAAGAGTGACTTTAATGTGCAAATGAAGTTTAGCATCTCAAACAAAGATTCTTTGTGCTGCACAAACTGGGATCTGGTAGCTTTATTACTCGTAAACACTTAAGCCGCGCCTACAGAGTTAATTAAATGCAAATACTGTTTTACTGTTCATCTAAATATTTATTTTAATAACGCTATTCATTGTTAAGCGGCATACAAAGCCTTTGCGGTTCCTGAGGTTAACAATCTCTCTATTTCCAGGACGTAGTAAATGATGACTAAACTTTACGTCTTTTGACGATACTAAGGATATTGACGGCGGGACTGGTTCCCACATTTTAAGTCGCTCAATAAGTTACGTTATATGCGGGGGGCCCCTCGGGGGATAATCCGCCGCCGGCACTATTGCCGCGAGCTGTTCCGCGGCCCCCCTCAACTCCTAGAGTAATAACTCTAGGAGTTGTCCTGTAATAACAGGAGAGCGCCGGAGGGACGAAACCCTGACCCCCCGGCGCCAACGCTTTAGAAGAGGCCCGCCTTGAGACAAAAAGCGGGCCGGCGCCGGCCCGGGCCACTAGATTGGCAGGCTACATATCCGTAAGTCCGAGCGTAGGCGATAGGAGAACGGCGGGGTTTTTTAGTGGGTAGTCGGATGGCCGAACATTTTGAGTTCCACATATCCCTCGGTCCCCCCGGGCCGGGGAACCCGTCAAGAGAGGGTTATTCCCCGAAACCAAAAAAAAAGGTATTTCTCTTACGGATAGATTCCGAAATGAGAATAACTGTAAAGTGACTAAAACAGTTCGCAAATATGCAAATTGGAGTGGCAACTAGCCAATCACGTCTGTTGCAGCACCGAAGACCGATAGAACAAACGAGTACTGGATTGGAGACTGCGTTTAGAAAAATGTAATGTAAGAGATGGATCCTTACAGTAAGATCCACGCAGCAATTGTTTATATTTTTCTATATCTAAAGAACAGGCTGACAGATAAGCAGTTACCGTCACCTATGGATGTTTGCGACGCTAGGGGTAGTGCTGTCCCATAGAGGTACAGGAACCTGGTTCACTAATACCGAAGCACAACACAAGATTATTACGGCGGCATACTTATGTAGACCAAGGGTGGTTGCTATCCACACAGGCTTGGGGCCTTACCACGTAGCTAGGCTTGTTTTGCCCCTGCCCGGAGAGAAAATGGAACACTTTATAATTACGTAATTTATTTTTCGCCGTAAATAATGTGTTTCTTTGAACTTGTATTTGTTTATTTTTTCTACGTAAAAAGTATGTTATTATTTTTATATTATGTCTTGTTTTTGTACAGTATACAAAGTGTGATCTTTTTTTGGCCAATTTTCTGTTCATTATGTATTAGTACTTATAGAGTATATAGAGTAAGTTTGAAATTTGTGCTGTGTGATCATTGTTGAAGTAAATAAAAAAATAAAAGTTAGTGATGATCCAAAAATACTGAATAAAATAATAACTAAAAACATTAATAACTAAAAACATTTCAAAGAATCTTCTTTGAAAACGAAAACAATATATGGTTTAGCAAGGATTAGTTCACAACATATTTGTAGTCGAAGAAAATTCTGCAGCCAGTGTTGGAGCCCGTTTTGTTGTTGCAACAAATCCTTAAATCCTCTGCAGAGATAGAAAACAAAATATATTCTTTGTGTTATCTCTAAGCCTTTGATTACTTGAAAAGCAATTATGTGTTTCTATAAACGTCAAGTAATTTTATTTTTAAATAATAAACTGTTTCGCTTTGCTCGGGTAGATTTCATAGCGTATGACTAGTTACCAGAAGCTTGCAAATCGTTTCAGTTGTTTTAAAAATGTTTTGAACAAACAAACCGATATTTTCCCTTTATATTAGCAAATATACAATTTTAATACTTTCCTCGATGAGTCTATCGTTATACATATATCGGATATGGGGTCCCCCTAAGATATTTGGGAGGCCAAAACTGGTGTAGCCTATCAAACAGTGGAAGAGGCTGTGGCGTAATTTTATTTTTGGCCTTGATCAACAGACACATGTGATTTAAAAATAAATATTTATTTGGATTTCATACATATTGTTATTGTGTCCTGTGTGTCGGCGGTTATCGTGTTCAGTTTGTTAATAACCCTTCATAAGGACCCGACCAATGAATGGCGAATGAGGACATGACAACTAAAAAATTATCCAAAATTAATTTGAATTAATATTTCGCAAATCATAGCACGTGTAATAGGGATTACAATTTTGCAGGAAGTGCAAATCAATTTGACCCTCTTAGACGGAGACATAAGAGTGAGAAGTCATAAGAAGCTTCACTATTTCCATAAATCAACCGTGTGACGGCGCCAAAATAAATAATCCATTGAGTGCGGAATATTTACAAAAAAAAAGCGCTTTATGCTTGCCAAGAAACGTAAACAAGGAAAACACTTCAAAAGACTTCCTCTATTCCGCACTACTTAGCTTCCTCTATTTTGGGTCAGAAACTCATACAAACATCGAAAACAACAGCCGATAACAAAATATATTTGTGTACGTTACATATTTTTTAAGCATTTAATATTTACGTTTCCTGCGTATATTAACGTAACAAGCATTTTTATTTTTTAAACTTGATGAAACTAACTGAAAAAAGAATGCAAGGTTCTCTCACTGTCCACTCTACTAAATAGCGAATAAGGCTCTCACTCAAATTTTTGTTTTTTGGTTAGACAGCTGTAGTCTCATAAAATACCAAACTAAGTGAAATACATTCGAATTTTTATGCAATCTTAGCAAAAGAAAGTGTCACTAATAATCGCTAACGGAAATTAAGACACTACTCAAAAGCAAACCACGCGATCCAAATTAATAGATGGAATTGAGATAAATCATTCGAGTGTTTATGAAGGTGTGTGGGAAAATGTAAAAAAAAAGAATCATCGAAAGTCTAACAACAATCTTAGATCTATTACTATTATTCATAATATCTATATTATCTAATCTTGACTCAATTGTAAAAATAAAAAAGACTTTTTAGTTAGAGTATTATTTGAACAATTGTATTTTTAAATAAAAATGTGTTGTTACGCATTATAAAGTCCGAACAAAATTTTGAAACCAAGAGATATTAAAGTTAGCTAACTGTTTAATTATATTGATTGTATCTTAATTAAAGTATAACTTACTTACTAGACTTTGAACGATCAAAACTCCGTAGTCAGCAGTAAATTTACTTTTGTGATACTCGTAATTATCGGAATGCAAAATTTTCCCTATATTTAGTATATATATTTCTTCCTCTTATAGAATACGAAACAAATACAATAAAATATAAGTTTTTCAGTTGTTGAGCGTTACATTTAGGCAGTGATTTTTCGTTAAAACTGATTGAATGTATTTGCTATGAGAGGTCTGGTGATAGATGGAATACATCTTTGTAAAATTTATTTCTTCCTGAAAGTGTGGAAATGTTTTACGTATCACTCTTCGAAAAGGTTTGCTTTGAATTTTTGTTTCCTTAGTTGATGCTAATAGGTCAATTATCTTTTTTCTACGTTTCAATTGCAGCCGAAGCTTTCTCTTTGAAGTTTGTGAAGTATTTTCTAAAGATTTTATTCGCAGTTTTCTTTTACGCAGTTTTTGTGTCTTATCGTCACACAAGAAAAGAATTCTTGTACAGAGATTCAAAGAAATAGAATGCTTAGTTTAGTTCTATTCATAGCTTTCCTAATGCTAATAAGAAAATTAAATGTTTTATTTTTCTTTTCCAAACTTTCATTACTCTTATTGATGACCTCCGTGCCGCAACGGCAATCGTACGCCGTAACGCTTTGGAGGGTTGCTAACTTGACTTTGTTCCGAGCCTGTTTGTTTTTTATAATATGTATTTATAAAACAAAAAATATATACGTAGTTTATTAGTTATCTAGTACCCATAACGCAAGTAATTTGCTGTTTAATTTGGGATTAGAAGTAACTCTGTGAATGCTCAAAATATTTTTATTAATTTCTCATCGCTCTAACGATGAGGTGCCTTATTTTTGTGGATCTGGAACCGTATCGTATTTAACGATATTTGAAATTAGAATATTTGAGTTTTAATTACAAATGTAGTTTTTTACAAACATGGTAATTGGCGATTATTTTGTTGATGTTTACATTTCTTAGAATACCATCCACTCGACCGACAGCATGATGCCGTCTTAAAGATATCTAACTCTTAGACTTAACCGAAGTAAATATAACGAATCACAACTGGAATTATAAAACCAAACCAAACGGCAAAAATTGAAGAAAAATATTGGCCATAAAAATGCAATTATGATTTTGCAGATATACGAGTATTAAAAATAATTATATTACTTATTATTAATAATACCTTTTTGTAATGTAAAGTTACCTTGTTGTAATGTAAAGTACAAAAAAATACGCCTACAGCTAAGAAATATTGACCTGAAATGTATTAAATATTTTAACATAAATAAAATATTGGAAATTCACCTAAGTGTATAATTTTACAATCTAACTAAGACTTTAGAGTCTAATAATTTGATTAACTCTCACGATTGAGCCTTTACGTCTTCAGTGACACTCACTTTTACACGTTGAAACGCCTGTGGTTGCACGGGTTCGATTCCCGTCCGGAGTGAAAGTATTTCTATGTTATTATTAACAAAATGAAATTATTTCATTAGTATAGCTACTGTCTAGTACCGGAAGCACTAGTGATTTTTTGCATACTTTGCGACTAAATGACGATGTGAGTGTAGCGACCCCTCAGGTCACACAATACATTTTTATAATTACTTTTTGTGTAACAAATTATTTTTAACTGTATATAGTCATGGCCGTCGAGATTTCAAATTATTTTCAAAATTCCAAATGAAACAAAAAGACGACGCAATTCGCCCTTCTGTCCCGAGATTCCGCGTCAACTCGTCTTCTCACAAAATTGTAAATTTATAACCTGTCCATCATTTTGACTTTTGTAAATAATATTCAATATACGAGAACATGATATACAAGTATAGTGAAGTGCGTTTGATTGGACGTAATTCACATCGGCGGGCACGCCTGCCATCGACAAGGTTGCCAGCGGCCCCCCGAGACTCCGCATCCTACTGCACCAACTAAACAACCAGTAATTAGGAGATCGACTTCAACCAGCTCACATAACCTAGTACGTTCCCCTAAATGTGATTTTTTGCAGTATAATTACTAATAACCGGATAACCGAGCTTTGCTCGGTATTTTTTTTTTATAAATTGTGTTTTTTGGAAATTAACAATTGATTTTCTTAGTCTAACCTCAAAGCAAACACTCATTGACTTCTTGTTACTTAACAACGCCATCTGCTAGAATAGCTTTAATGTTGTGTCGTTAAAGCAATTCAAAAAAAATAATATTATTATTCGCCGATAGATGTTAGGAAGAGTCACATTTTTGTTATTTTTCTTCCAATAAAAAAAGCGAATAAATGACATTTTCTAGAAATGATTCCTAGCTAGATCGATTTATCGCCCCCGAAACCCCCCGTATACTAAATTTCATGAAAATTGTTGGAGCCGATTCCGAGATTCCAATTATATAAGTATATATAAAAAAGAATTGCTCGTTTAAAGATATAGGATAGCATTAAAATAATCTTATGGTTTTTGAATATATTTAAATTAAGAACAAATGAACGAAAAAAATCGAAAAGCTCAATGTTGATGATTTTTGATCTGATATTATTTGATTAATATACATACTATTACTGAACTTATATATCTGAACATGTTTTTTCTTAAATCAAGCAAAGAAAGTGTACCTTTCGATTTGATTTTTTAGGTATGGAGGGTCCAAAGTCTGCTGTAAAAACAAAAAAGAGATTTAACGTTGAAAAAATCGTTATAATAATATTTACAACAACATAATTATATTAGAATTCTTCATTTATACTGAAGAATGTTAAACGTATGTCTATATAAAGCTTGCAACTTGGTCTAAGTAACCCAAGTGCGCACGATTATGCACGTCCTTCACCATATTCGACGTAACTTAACTAATTATTAACTTTTGTCTCTAGTCACTATTGCAGTATTTCAAAAATATTTATATCTTTCAGTGTAAGTTATAGTATAGTCTACACGTTCAAATTCGCAGTATTTTTTTCGTATACGATGACTCGTTTTCTCCGTGTAGGGTTGGAGTAGGAATACTGATCCCTACGGCCGGGGTCGGCGTGTCATAAAAGTTGACTAAACCTAGTTAGGTAGGTCTTCAAACTCATCAGAATGGCAACCACACTTGATTCATAAATATGCCGCCATAATAACCTAGAGTTGAGTTCCGTCAGTCCCAGGTTCCATTGCCTCTACCCGAACGGCAGCGTATTAATGCCCCTGGCTTCGCAAACATCTACATATAGGCAACGGTTTACTGTTAAGTGGGCCGCTGCTTCTGAGCAATGTAAAAAAATGTTATTGCACGGCACACACATAAAGCACTTTACATTTGGCGAAAAGCGGCCCTAAACGTTTCCTATTTACAGAGAAAAATGTACTCCACTTTGTCAGGACAAAATCTACTTTATCACAATGTAGTAACAAGTGGATACGTCCCTTGGCATAAATTCAAAAAAACGACTACTACATTGTCCTTTTATTTCGATATTTATAACAACCATTCATTTATTTTATGTAGCGAATAAAGTATAAATATTTTACTTAGAAGAATGATATTATTTTTTTTTTGGAATCGGCGATCGAGTTAAAGTTGCTAACTAATATATTATGGATATACAATGAAAAATCACGAAGCTGAGTAGGAGATGAAAATTATTGAAGCAGCTATTTAAAAACGTGATTTCGAAAAACATGGATCTATGTACCTAACAGTCATAGTAACATCATTTTTTCTGCGTTTTCTTTCCTTCGCAAGGATTGCGGCTTTCTTATTTGTTTAAAAGTGGTATTTTTTAATGTCTATAATCACTGACTTAGTTCATACAAACTAAACTAACTATTATGGCCAATTCTGAGTTTACGCTAGAGGGAACGGGAGAATACCAACTATTTGTTAGTGTTTTGGCTATACATATAGATGGATGATATTTCCCGGCACTTATAGTACGTGTCAGTTTCAAACCAAGGTTAAAAAGAGCCCTAAATTACCCCGAATTAAAAATAATATTTTGTATTTATCCATGCAGGGGCGGAGAAAGAGTACTAACTTCTGCGGCCGGGGTCGGCCTGTCGTAAAAGGCGACAAAACAACCCACCCCAGCTACGTGGTAGTGCCTCAAGCACGTCTGGATGACGTACACCTTTGGTCTTCAGTATGCCGCCATAATAACATTGTGTTGTGTTCCGGCATTAGTGACCCAAGTTCCTGTACCCTTATGGGACAGCAGTGTGTTCGCGATGCCACTGGCGTCGCAAACACCCATAGGCGACGGTAACTGGTAAATTCTAAGCGGGCCGTTAGCCTGTCTGCTGTTCCACAGCAAAAAAAAACAGTTTGAAGTAATAACGTAAATTACGGAGTATTATTATGTTACAGTAACTTAAGTGTCACATCACTACCAAAATGGAGGCAAACGGATAATCTCTGAAAGGATTATCATTATCAGTCATCATATTGAGAGGGTAGTTTAATAACTAGAAGTAGTCCTATAACAGTTAATAATAACATATTTAAAATACTACAAAACTTTGTTTTTCGATATATACAATAAACTAAAAAAATACTTAAATGTTTAAATATAAATTTCAATGCATTAGAAGTTTCTTGGCAGTTCAAAGTAGCTCTAAAATCCAAAAATATCTTCGGCGGCCTATAGTTAAATATGTTGAAAATCATGCCAAATCCGACTTTTACAATAAATATCTAATAGACTTCAACATTATTATATTCGCTCCAAAAATTTACTAGCGCCCCTTAAGGAAAAATAGAATAAGGAAATTTTGAAATTAAATTCACGATCTCTTTCTTCAAAAAGTCATTCTTAACATTGGAGTTGAATATAAAACGGAAACTGTGGCTACGATTGCCTTCATTTACTAAGTAATCTTACAAAGGAAAAAACATGTCTCCCTCCGTCATTCTTCGATGGGAAGCCAAATTAACGCAGACTTCTTTAGGAATCCGTGATGCAATTACGTTGATGAAAATTTTATATAATTTTGTTACTTTTGATGCTTTCTTGCATTTTTTTGATATTTTGTGTCGTAATTTCAATTAAGATTCTTTTGATGAGTAATTTACGTATGTACTTTAATTATACCTCTCTCATAGAAAAACATCTTTGTTTTTTTTTTTTAAATGGCGACAGTGCTTTTGGCACTGATTTGCCAAGGTCTAAGTATGAAAAGCCAGGTGAGATGGTAAATATCAATTTATTAAAAAAATTTGGCCGGTATTTTATACAGATTGTCTACTAGCTTGTAAAAATTCAAATCTACTAATAAACTTTGTACAACTAATATAAAAAATATTTGTTTTTAAACAATTAATAGTAAACTGTTTACACACCACATTTCAAAGTCAAAGTCAAATTTTTTATTTTAAATAGGCCTGAGTAACAAGCACTTTTAAAATGTCAAAAGCTAGATGTCTGTTCCAAAAGTGAATCCTATGGAGAAGAACAGACAAGAAACTCCATGGATGTATTTTGTACAAACATTTATTATTATAGTATGAAGTATATATAAACATAATTATAGAACACGAAATTGATATATTAAGTATTTGTCGGTAGGCCGAGGAAATGCAATGCAATGTAATTTACTACAAACTTCTGATTTACATATAAGTCAACTCCGCAGTACTTTGAGGTCGACCATTTGATAAAAAAAGTCAATTCACTATTAC
Organism: Malacosoma neustria; assembly: GCA_963693495.1. Classification (NCBI taxonomy): domain Eukaryota; kingdom Metazoa; phylum Arthropoda; class Insecta; order Lepidoptera; family Lasiocampidae; genus Malacosoma; species Malacosoma neustria. The sequence goes on along the minus strand of OY856382.1, from coordinate 14,830,491 downwards.
ACGGCAAACGCTGTTTTGTCACACAAATTTAAAAAAACAGACAGCACTTAATTATGTTTACCCCTATTTCACCCCTTCAAGTTTTATTTTCGGGACAAAAAGTAGCCTATGTCCTTCAAGGTCTAATCTCTCTCTATACCGAAAATAAGTTCAGCGGTGTAGGCGTGAAAATGTAACAGACTATTAGGTGTGCATTTATTACCACAAATTGAAATTTTCTTTACATGTCCTTAATCTTCAAAAAATTCTCTAATAAATGTGAATTTTGATATCTCTGTTAAAAGTTGATTAGTAGCTTAGTTAGTAGTTTCTATATCGCCCTCAGATCTTATTAGGCAAGTGTTCTATTGCTGTGACAATCCAATAGACAAAAGAAGATCACTCCAATCATATAAAACCTCATTCAGAAAAGAGAGGAATCGAATATTACTTTCAGAGTTTCTCTCCATGCAGACGGAGTAAGAATACTAACCCCTTTATTTATATATTTTTGGGGAGGTGGAAATGCATGACGCACAGCGGGGTAATGTGGGACTCCCCGTGAAACGTGCCCGTACGTCCCCTTCTCTAGGCTGGGGGACGCACACGTCGCTGGTATACCCACTAAAACCACCCCGTTGTTCCTACACGCGCATTAAGTGCCGAAGCCGCAGGACGCGACTAGTTAGTCAGACCGCGGTCCCGACATTCGCTTTCGCGGGCCTCTTCAAGAGAATACTAACCCCTGTAGGTAGTTGGTAGGGCTCAAAGCCCGTCTGGATGCCAACCACGACTAGTTTCTATATATACTACCATAATAACCTGGTTCCCGGCATACGTGATTCAGGTTCCAGTTTCCTTAAGCAGATGGCAGCGTGCCTCTGGTATCGCAAATATTCATAGACGATGGCAACTACTTACTATCAAGTGAGCCGTCAGCATGTCACTGTTCCACAGCCCTTAAAAAGGGTAATTTGAATATAACTTTCAGACTTTCTAGTTTCAGGTCGCAGTCTTTTCATAAAACCATAATTTAAAGTTCTCTATTACTTTGCCTCTTAATAGAAGAAATAGAAATTTTACAGCTGGAGTTCAGCAGATAGGCAAATGGTCCATCCAACATCTACTGGTCACCGTCGCCTATAGACGTTATGTCACAAAAGAGCACGTTGTCGTGACAAGCCACGTCCTTTCAATATAATTTTACTTTTATACAAAACCATTAAATAACTTTTTGAAAATTAAAAACATTATTTAAAATAACTGCAGAACCCATCCTTATTAATCTATTGGACAGTTTTTCATTCAAACCTTAAATGGATGGCGGTTTTTTTTTTAAAGAATAAGAAAAATGCAGCCGTAAAAGAAAAGCTGCGATTTTTGTAATTCAAATTGAAGTACTCGTAGCTTTGTGCTTCAAGTTTTAAAATACAGTTTAAAGCTCTTTGTAGCGTTTCCTTGTATTATAGTGCTAGAACTTATTCGTCTGTAAGGAAATGATTATTAAGTTATGCTACCAAGAGACTTTAAATTAAGCTTGTGTTATAAAACTCGGAAATCTAGTTGGGTACTTTTGAATTTCAATTAATCTATATAATATACTAGATGTATTTCATTTATTTATATTTAAGGGTTTGTAATCCAAAATAAACCATAAGATATATTCACAAAAAATGCTGCCCAAAGTCATTATTCCACGCGGACGGAGTCGCGGGCATAGCTAGTCAAAATAATAAAATAAAACTAAAGTGAAATGTATTAAAACAAAGTACCGGAATACGCAATTCGGGATTTCTGTAACGTTGACAAATGTATGTTAGTATTTTCAAGCGTAACCGAAATCCTCTTAAAATTTCAATAACAGTAATGGGTATTTGGCTGCTTGTTCTATTTCGGACATATCGATTTATTGTTTTAATATTTCCGCAGCCGGAGTGATGATAATTGATTTTTAAGTAAACATGCAATGTTTTTAACGTGTAAAGATTGCCGTTCGGGTGGAGTAAGAATCGTAAATAAGAAACCCCTGCGACTCGAGGCGGCCTGTCGTAAAACGCAACAAATCAAGCTAATCAATCTAGGCGTCGTAAATATCCATAGACGACGGTAACTGCTTACTATTAAGTAGGCTGTCAGCCTGTCTGGTGTTATACGACAATAAAAAAGACGTTTGACGACTATATCATTCGTTGTCTATGTTGCATACTTTTTTCTTACAAGCTAAGTTCCTGTACCCGCATGGGACAGCAGCGTGTTCGCGATGCCACTGAGGTTACAAACACCCATAAGTCAGCCTGTCCTACAGCAATACAAAAAAGCGTTACTTTACGGTGTAAGAATAAGAAAGTCATTAGAATGTCGCTTTTTGAAAACTCTAGTATGATGTGATGGTACCCCATGTCATAGCATTTAGTCAGGAGCACATGCGCAACGATGCGGCTACCAAAGTCATATATAGTAAACTAGCTGACCTTTAAAAATGTTTTAAAACATTTTCGCGACAAAAAGTAGCCTATGTCCTTCTCCAAGGTCATGAAATGTAATATTTTGCATTAAATTAAAAAATAATTTTTGAGCTTGTTAATAGTATTATCAAATTAATAAACCTTATAATAATTATCCTAATACTTCTGATATTTATCTAAGCGGACCCCGGGCACCGAAGCGCGAGTTTGTGTTGCAACCGGGACACTACGCTTAGATGATGATGATGACTTCTGGTATTTATCTCATTCTTTTGTAGGTTATTTTTCTGAAGTTTTACTTCTGCCGTATGTCAATTGCACACACACACATCCTTACTAAAATTATAAACGCGAAAGTTTGTATAGATGTTTGTTACTATTTCACACAAAAACTACTGAATAGATTTTAATGAAATTTTACAATAATATAGCTTATACATCAGAATAACACATAGGCAAATAATTACACACACATATAATTTATAAAGATATTGTGTGAATTGTCCAAAATCTAACGATAAGTGTCAAGTAAGTAGGAAAAAATTCTGCCATCTAAAATTCAAGCAAAAAAAAAATTATCGCCTAGCGGCTATTTCGAAGTGACATATGAGTATATAAAACAAGTCGAGACAACGAGTCCGGCGGACTAGTAGTTCGGATGAGCGGTTGTTCGGTTGATTGACGTTCGTATAATCGACGATCCACTGTATTCAAATCTTTAACAGTACAATTAAATTAGTTTATAACACATTATACATTGTGCTTTAGAATTAGTGGGTAATAAATCAAAATGATAATTCATTGGAAACAATAGAAATTATTGGGCACTTAAACAATATTAATGGGAGAATTGCGTGGAACAAAATGTTTTCCAGTTCACGATTCGATACAATATAATTCTGCTTAATGAGATGTTTGGTATATTTAAAAATATATATTTCTCCATAACATTATAAAATTCATCAAGATTTTTGGGGACAATTATCCCTTTAAATGTACTTTATCCTTTACAAACGAACTTAATATATTATTAAATTCAGTGTATCTTATAATTTATGACTGTATGAAATACTTTTCTATTAGTTTTAGATGTAAAACAAATGGCCTATAAGTACTAAAATGTTTTATTTTTAAGGCGGTCCCCAGGTTTTGATTAAACTAATGATATCAGCCGTAGTATTACTAAGCATTTACACAAAGTTCATAACTTCATTCACCCATATCATTGCGAGCACATGTAATACGTACACATAACAGTAGGGATTATATTTCTGATTTATTCTCTGAAAATGTTTAAACATTCGGTACGTATACTTCTTTCTTACAAGGGTTACTTTGCGATGTATGAACTAAAAATAGGACTCATTAAAATGATGTTTTTTTTCGTCGAGTAACGTAATAGAGTAGCTCAAGCCAAGGAGCACACGGGCAGTGATACTGTACGCTGTTTATAAATAGTAAATTTAGAGTACCTAAGTCAATAAAGATTTCCAAGGCAAAAAGTCTATTGTAAATGAATACCTGAGCAAAGTCGGTATTGCGGTTATGAGCTAGCCAGCAAGAAGCTCGGATATGAATGCCATAGAACACCTATGGGATGGGTTGAAGAAACGAGTCAGAGCAAGAGATCCTGCTCCGGAGACGCTTGGCCAGATTAAAACAGCTATACAAGAAGAGTGGGATAACATCCCAAAACACAAGATTGTGACGCTTATCCGTTCCACGAGAAACCGCATGAAAACAGTGATAATAGCCCGGTGAGGAAATACAAGACTGAATAAACTTTAACATATTTTTTACTTTTAACATTTTTTCTCTTTTAGGTCTTTGTTTCTAACATTTAACAATTTCTTCTTAAAGGGTAAAAACATACCTGTTGAACAAAACACAACATCTAAAGAATTTTAATATTCAGTAAATAATACCTTATAATATCCACAATTAACTGTCATTATTTATATTTTCGGTTAAATGTAAAAAAAATTAAACTCATTCAAAACCAAACTTCAGGGGTGTTTCGATTTTTTTGATGAGAAGTGTATATAACTATTAACAAAGGATGATGAAGCGACATCTTCATATGATTTTAAATACATAATATAATAAAATAAATATTTCCATAAATAAGTTTTAATCCAAATAAAGCCGTAAAGAAAATTTATCAGATATCATTAAAGCTCGGGGTGTGAAATAACAAAGCCGAGTTCATTTATTATTGTCATCCAAGCCTTGAATAGATTAACTGTACAAAATAAATTTACATCGGCTTTCACTTCAATTGGACAACAATAATTACCATTCGTATCTGAACGGTTTCTCTGAAATGTCGTGGTCATGAATTATGTATTCTCTAATTTGTATCTAAATATTAGTATTTCAACTTCAACTTTAGAGTTGAAGCTTTCTGCATTAAGTCCGACAAGTATTATTATAGTTATCCTCGTTTGATTTACTAAAATTCTGTATATATATAGGTAAGTTAATATACTCGTATTAAGCTATAAATATTTTTATTTCATTCATTCATTCATTCAAAATGTCTAAGAAGTAACAATACAAGACTTTGTGGATGTGCTTTATTTCTATTCCTCTTCTCTATAGAAATATATAATATATAAATAGTTTAATAGTGTGATACCCATATTAAGTATTGATGTTTATAATATGTATTTATTTACAAAAGAAAAGTATATAAGTAGTATATACTAGTTATCTAGTACCCATAACACATGTGCTATGCTAATTACTTTGAGACGAGATTACGCTGTGTGAACTGTGTGATGTACCAGTATATTTAATTATTATTTATCATCCATAGCGGCTAGTCAAATGCAACGTAGAGCCACTTAGAAGGAATATTTAGCTTTCATATATTTGGATAAGAGTAGCGGCTGACAGAAAATAGTGGAATGAGCATACCGAATTAAGAGACGTTACAGATTTTAATTTGTTTCTTTATATTATGTTTTATTTATATTTTATATAGCCGTCTCCCTAGTAAGCCATAAGAGTTACCCTATTTTCGCTTATATACGATATTATGAATGCTAATGAACTCACTACCAGAGATGTCGAAGATTACGCGAAATCGAGTACGAAAGTTTGCAAAGTGGACTTCAAGCATGAAATCAGAATTTTAAATTACAAACGGGATTTTATGGTAAGATAATATGTATATATAAAGTATCTAGTTTGTGCAATGCACACAAGTTGTTGGGACGTAGTATGTTGCCTGGAGCAATGATTATGTTTTTAATTTTTAGTGCCCACAGATCCTAAGTTCCTAAACTAATTGCGGCGGCACTCTAGTGTGCTTCGAGGGTACGCCAAGGATACCACGATAACGTTTAAGAAAAGTAGACAAAACAACAGCACGGTTGGCAAGGCTCCAGTAAAAAGGCTTGTACATTTTTCTTTCTGCATTTTCAACGTACGTTTATATAAAAAATATAAAATCATTAGCAAACTTTCCGAGTTGAGTGATTTGGGGGTAAAATTAATTAATTTTCCCGTAAACGTTAAGATTACTTTTACTGTTTTGATACATTTATCAATAGATAAATTCAACAAAGCAGTTTCATTGATCACATTAAATACAACTAAATATTCAATTTGATTTTGCAGTGCACTGAAAAAACATTTCGCAGCAGGCACTGTTTTTTCACCGATAAAAGTGACGCAGCGAAAAAAGCTTGGGAACCAATGCCGTAAGTAATATTGGATCAAGAATTAAAATTATATAGATTTTGATACAATAGTTTTTTTAATAGCAGTATTTTCATATCTGCATGGTGTAAAATGTTTTATTTAAATAATTAAATATATAACATACTAGCTGCCTGGTAAACGTTATTCTGCCATATAGATTTAAAAAAAAACTTAATGACGTTCACCCCTTTCATGTTTCAATTTCGCAACAAAAAGTAACCATCAAAATTGGTTCAGCGGTTTAGGCGTGAAAACGTAACAACCGAGTTACTTTTTCATTTATAACATTAGTAGGGATACATAACACATAAAAGGGCACCTACACAAGTAAATAGAGGACAGGAAAAAATATAATGCAATCATAGAAATTGGTCACATTGCCTGTCGACAGCCGGATAACTTAGATAAGCTGATCGTGGCGGGCAAGGTGGAAGGAAAGCGACCCCGTGGCCAATCACCTAGCTGCTGGTGTGACCTGGTGTGTGGTAGCAACCACTATTCGAGAAGCGGGGGACACGACCTTCAGCAACGAAAAATTCGACCGTAAATAAGAAAGATCAGAGAAATAAGCTAGTATTAAAGGCACGTAGTTCTAATTATGCTTTCCTTTTATCCTTATAGCTATGGAGATTAATCTCACAGGACAGCCATATCACGTTATGTCGAACGCAGATATAGTGATGTACTATTATATAGTACTAGTATTATACAGATATTAATGTGTTACGATATATTACCGTTAACAATTATAATTGCATTATTATTTTTAGATTAATTACCTATATTAATAGCAAAACTGATTAATATTATATTCTTGAGGTAAATATTACCTGAGGAGAAACATAAATCTTGACAAATTAAAGACAATCCTTTAATATCAATACCTACAGATTATATCTAGCCCAAAAGTAGCAGTTATTTGCCGTATCGTAAAATAATTTTTACATAATAAGTAATCACATATTTGAAATATGCTAGTGTAATTTCAATTCAATTCTTTTTCTGTTATATAATACCACAAAAATGTTTAATATTAATATAAATCTTATAATGGTACTACCCTGATAAAGCTGTATTAATAAATTAATTTAGTTATTGAATATAATCTTTGACCCTTGCTATTTTCATTTTAGAAATATTGTATATAATATAAAATACCATTTAACAACTGATGAAGTACTTGTACGTACTACGAATTGAAAATATAATTGATATTTTGTGACAACAGTTGTATTCTATTTAAATATGCAAACTAAAAAAGTATAAAAGGTGTTATCGAATTTAAGTATTACGAGTACAAATATTAAAATAAATCAAACCTCATTTTTAGGAACAGTCTCTTCATTAACACTCCTTTAGTCAAGGTGTATTATATTAACATTACAACCACATATCGCACAGATTAGTCATTAAGTATTTTATAGCTAAAGAAAATTCTTTAAAATCTCACTTTTATAATGCAATCACTACAAAGTTAAGCAACTTTTGAGATAACCGAATCTTAAAAATTAAATTAAATATCAATTCCTACAAACTATTATTTTATGCAATCACTACAGCTTTTAACGGTTTTCTTTTTTCGAATTAGATATTTGAAGTTTGCGGTGACTTGACATCGGTAACGCCCGCGTGTCGGGCGGTATACGGGACGCGCCCACACAAGTAATCACGACAGCAGCTCTCGGATGACTGGTCCTTTCAGAATCGAGATTCAGCGCCCACCCAACTGCGCAGGGACGTGAGAAGTTTTTATAGTATTTTAATATCGGTTTCTACTTATGCTATTATTTATTAAATTTCTGATTTGGTTATTTCAGTATTTTATACCATTATCAGTACATGTGATTTTTAGTTTTTTTTTTGTAATATAAAAATCGCCTGTACTCATACGTAGGCTTTAGACCGACTTCTCGCGTACGACCTTTAGGGAATTATGCAGGATTTTAGAAACTATGCCTTTGACATAAGCCCAAGATCCGATTCCATATTCCTAGCCATTGCGTACATGAAATACGTTTTTATTTGTGTTCTCCTTCTTATCTAGTCTTATCTGGTTGTTTTCCTTCTTAGATGGCTCAAACAGAAGTCACACCTTTTAAATGTTTTATTAATTGGGCAGCTTTTTCAGCGTGTTCAATATTTTTGTGGCCTTTTTTTCAACACTAGTTTTCCAGCCTCTTGCAGTTTTTGTTGACTGTTATTTCCTATGTTGCTTCCTTTCTTTGATTTTATTAGGATTTATTTATTTATTTCGCATTGAATTATATATTATTATATAGATCTATATATTTATTACATTATATATTATGTTGTAGTTGTTGATATTTTGTATTTTTATATTTAAGTTTTTCAGTTTTGTAACTCAATACTAACTCTATGTAACGTAACATATTCACCATATTTCAAATTATTTCTAATGACAATTTGCCTAAGAACAGAAAATAACACATAAGGCAAGGCAATAACAATATGTACTGTTTTCATTTTATTATTTTTAATGCTCAGTGGAATACTTTGAACTAGAAGTGAACGAATCTGATACAATCAAAATAAGCTGAAAATTGTATAATTAAAATTAAAAACAAATAGATACACCGTGACAATTCACATAGTTCGCCCTAGTCCCAAAGTTCGGCATTACGGCATTCATAGAAGTGTTATTACTTCTATGAATATGTCGATGACAAATATGTCGTCTTTGGCAGCGCTACAATAATATAAGGGAACCCGCTGAACAGCATCCAGGCCGTAAAAGGAGTACAACCAACCAAAGCGCTGTGTTATAAGATGAAACAACTGATACTTGTATATATTTATTTTCTAAATAAATACATATTATACGGAAACATCCAGACTCGGATCGGAAATTGAACCTGTCAAGCCTGCAACCGTTTTGGCGTGCGAAATCAGACAATGCGCTATGTAGATATGTGGAGAATAGAGGAGATATGTTTGGATCAATAGATATGAAACTTATTTCAATAACAATCATTAATAATCTTATTAATACAAAATCGCTTTTAAGTTGATTAATTTTCAAATTTTCCATTCAAATATGCATTGTATTTACAAATAAGATAACGCATTCAGCTACATAACCCTTCTCTCGGTTAAATAAGAGATAAAATGGTAATTTTGTTTGTGCAGTTTCATATTTACGACCCTAAATTTGAGTATACGTTTCATGATTCATGAATTTGTATTCAACATTACCTGGATGACTAGATTTGATTGTATAAACATTACAATATCAAATTCAAACCAAATCAAAATCACGCCGGACTCCCGAGAAAATTTTCGTCGGGCATCATCATCACATTGGGTAATTATTTCAACTCTATAGAGTTACGTAGGTTTGTAGCAGGATCGACTTTTACTGTTCTTTTTTTATTGCTGAGGTACTGCAGATAGAGTGGCAGATCAATTTACTACTATTGTATTGTAACTAGTTACCGTCGCTAATGAATGTTTGCGACGCTAGGCGCACGCCCGTCTGGATGGCGACCACCTTTGGTTAAGACCGGTTGTATGCATATTTAATAACTTTGTGTTGTGTTCCGGCAGCGTGTTCGCGATGCCACCGGCATTGCAAACACCTAAAGGCGACGGCAACTACTAAATTCCAAGTGGACCGTCAGCCTGTCTGCTGTCCTACAGCAATAAAAAAAATTAGGAACACGCTGCTGTCCCATAGAGGTACAGGAATATGCCCCCAATAATGTTATTATGACCGCATACTTACAGACCAAAGGTAGTTGCCATACAAACGGGCTTGGGGTCCTACCGTATAGCTAGGGTCGTTTTGTCGCCTATTACGACAAGCCGACGCCAGCCGCAGAGCTCCGTGCTCTACGAATTGACACATAGTCTATATGACAATTATATTAACAATGCTACAAATATATACGAGTTAATATTAATGACATTGTAATTAAAATATTTAATAAATAATAACAGCCCATAAAATCCCACAGCTGGACTTTGGACTCTACCAAGAGGGAAGTCCGAGGCGTTTTGACGGGTAATTATATCAATGATCTTGGTTTGCAGGTTTCTTCGTAATGTTTACCTTCACCATCAATTGGTGACGATTATTATTATAAAATGACCTTTGAAAAACTGTCTAAAAAGTGTATGCGCTATTGTGGAAATTAAATCAGTGACCATGTACTTAAAGTACTTAATATTATTCTTTAATGAATCGTTTCAACAAAATTTTATGCATTAAGCCGGTTAGTTAAGTATCATCAAATTTAAATAGATATAATTCGCATTATACAGAACATTAATCATAGTCGCCTAAGTACAACCCTGTCATGTTTGAAAGCCGCATCCGGCTGCTGTCGTGTTGTGATCTGGACACCGCCATTATGGTTGTTCATTAAGCCAAAACCTGAATACTTCGAGGTGTAAACGGTATATTTAATCAATGCGATGACATTAAACACAGTTTTAAAAAAACGGAGAGTGCTGCACAAACTAAAAATGATAGTTTCCATCGTTGTGTAGAATTAAAAAACTACTTGAACGTTTGTATTTAAACACCTTTTTACTTTTTGGTTGGAAAAGTGTAGGATTGCTCCGTGCAGGAACGGAGTAAGAATACCAATCCCTGCAAGCGGGGTTGCCCTGTCGTGAAGGGCTCCAAGTCCGTCTGGATGCCAACAACCGCCATAATAACCTGGTATTGTGTTCCGGCATTAGTGACCCCGGTACCTGTACCCCTATGGGACAGCAGCGTTCATAGGCGACGATAACTGCTTAAGTGAGCTGAGACTGTCTGCTGTTCGTCATCAATAAAAAAAGTGTTTTATATCTGTAAAAAATACGTATACTGTTACGTAATCACTGTTATAGGGTCGCATTAAGCTGCAACTAGTCCTACTCCTGTTAATTCACAGAGAGTGAAGGGATTTACGTGATAATCAAGTCCAATTATGTGATGTAACATTTTGTTTATATTGATTGTATTTTTTTGTATATAATATAAATTATGTATAAGAAGAAGTAAATAATAAGCATGGATACTCGAACTCAAAACGCTACACTTACATCACCAGATTCCTTATAATAATAAAGTTAGATAAAAGGTTGCCTGGAAGAGATCGCTTTAAGCGATAAGGCCGCCTATTGTATATGAGTTGTAAGAACTTCTATATTTGTAGAGAAATTGAGTATACAATAAAGCAATCTATCTATCTAATCACGGGTCAAAATCATAAGTTAGAATTTGACATTGAAATGTACTGCTTAGGCGGTTTTATCGCCTAATATGCATATTATGAGATAATTGCTAATTACTGGAAACGGTGATGGAAAATGTCACGAAGAAACCTCCATACTGATATCACCGGTATGTGTTATCGGCCAATCAGCTTTAGCCAAGCGTGCCATGAATACTATCCGTTTGCTCTACAGAGAGACCTGAGCTTAGCAGAGGAACGTTTTGGGCCATTATTATCATTGAGATGAGATTCAGAAGTTAGTCAACGCCTTAAAATCTAAACTGACATATAATTTTCGAATGCAGAATGAAAGCAAATTGAAATTAATTTTGTATTGTTAAATTTCCGTATCTTATCTATTTATTTAACATCTTTCTCTACCTCTTACGCTGCTTTGTTAAACTTTCTCGTAAATTTAGTCTGTGTTTGATCATTAATATTTTCGCTTTTAACTCAAGAAGGTTGTTGGTTTGCCTTGCTTTCTAATTGGGGTGTTCGTTGAGTAGATTTTGATTCAGGTATTCTATATGTCATATCTGTTCCACACATGTTCTTTGTTATTTGTTTATTTATTGGATTACTTTTTATTATTTTATCTTTGTACTGTTTATATATTGCGCATCCTTTATAGCTTGCAGGGTGTTTCTCTTGGCAGTTTGCACAGGTGGCATCAGTATTGGGCGTTTTAGTACAGGTTGTAGTCGGATGATCCTTACCACATTTGACACAACGATAAGGTCTGCAACATTGATTTTTAGAATGTCCAAATCTCTGACATCTCTTGCACTGTAAAATTTCACTTTTCTTATAAGGAGCTTCAAAAGTTACTTTAGATTGACATATATATTTTAGGTTGAAGACTTCTTTGTTGTTGTTTTTAGGTTCTAAATCAACAAAAAATAATGGTAGTGCTTTTTTTGTGATCCTATGTCGTACGTTAATAATCTGTCGAACCTCATGGTTGTTCTCTTTAAGTTCCGATTTTATTTGTTCAATATCTTCAGTGGCGTGTAGGCCTCTGACCACAACACGATATGCTCTTTCACTTTTAAGCTGGTAAGTATAATGTGAGATATTGTTCGTAATAAAGTTGTCTCTTACTATTTTATACGTTTGCTTTATAAGCTACACCCAACGCAAAAGATGACATACGCAGAAATTGTAACTTCTGACATAAACAGCACAAGACAAAAGGAAGGACAAACTAATCCTAACAATCTCACAGAACTACTAGAAAGTATGTTCGCAAATCTACAACAAGTCATAATAACTATGATGGACAAAATGATGGACCGGATGATCCAACTTATCGCAAACTTGGTATCAAAATGATTGCTAGCGTTAAAATAATGACATGGAATGCAAATGGCCTGACAGAACGTCGACAAGAACTCTATACTTTTTTAGTAACAGAAAAAATTGATATAGCACTCATATCAGAGACAAGGTTCACTAGTAAATCACATATTGCATTGAAACACTATAATGTCTACACTACCAATCACCCATCAGGCAACAGCCATGGAGGAACTGCAATAATAATCAAAGAGAATCTGAAGCATTATGTACTAGAAGAATATCAATCTGAAAAAATTCAAGCTACTACAATTAAGTTGTTTCTTAAAGACAAATCAAACGTATCAGTATCGGCAGTATACTGTCCACCCAGGCACACAATAACAGAAACTGACTATAATATGTACTTCTCAAGTCTTGGACCTAAATACATATGTGGAGGTGATTGGAATGCTAAACATACCCATTGGGGATCTCGGTTAATCACTCCTAGAGGTAGACTACTGTATAAAATAGTACAAACACTAAGATTAGAATGCATGACTCACTGTAAACCTACGTATTGGCCCACAGATCGTAATAAGACACCTGACCTTCTTGACTTTTTTATAACTAAAAACATTAGCCAAAATTATATGACCGTAGAAACATGTAATGACTTATCATCTGACCATACACCTGTCATACTAAATGTCAACTCAACAGTTGTACTCACGGACCTACAGATTAGAATTTATAATAAAAAGACTAACTGGGAAATATTTCAAAACCATATAAACTCCAAATTAAACTCGTATAGCCGGATCCAAACTACAGATGACATAGAAACAGAAATTGACAAACTAAACAAAGCCATACACGGGGCAGCTAAAATAGCAACTAAAACAATGAAAAGACTTCCACCAAAACATAACGAATATCCAAAAGCGATTAAGGACTTAATAACAGAAAGACGATATCTTAGAAAAATATGGCATAGAACTAGATACCCATCAGACAGAAAAGCTTTTAATAGAGCTTCTGAAACTTTGAAACAGTTGACAAACGCTTTCCAAAATGAGAATTTGCATAATTTTCTGTCGGGTCTAACCCCATCTATCGATACAAATTACTCCTTGTGGAAAGCTACAAAACACTTAAATCGCCCAAAACTACAAATACCTCCAATAAAGAACTCATCGGGAGGTTGGGCTAGATCAGATGTAGAAAAAGTTACAGCTTTCGCAGAACACCTTAGTAAAGTTTTTCAACCTTTTCCAGAAACTAGTCAAGAGCATAACATTGAAATAAAAAGAAACCTAGATAGTGCATTACAAATGTCGCTGCCAATACAATCAGTAAGTAGCAGGGAAATATTAAAAGAAATACAAATTCTTCAAGAAGGAAAAGCTCCAGGATACGATCTAATAGATGCTACTCTACTAAAAAGACTTCCTAGAAAGGGAGTGGCACAAATAGCTAAGATATTTAACGCCTGCCTCAGACTGTCCTATTTCCCTGCACATTGGAAGATTGCACAGGTAGTAATGGTACCCAAAGCAGGAAAACCACCACAAGTCGTTACTTCTTACAGACCCATAAGCCTTTTAAGTGTCACCGGAAAACTATTTGAAAAAATACTGTTAACTAGAATAAAAGTTCACCTTGATGATATAGTCCCAAACCATCAATTTGGTTTCCGAGAGCACCATGGTACTATAGAGCAAATACATCGTATAGTGGATACTATAAACAGAACGTTAGATGGCAAAGAGTATTGCTCTGCTGTTTTTCTGGACATAAGTCAAGCATTCGACAAAGTGTGGCATGAAGGTCTCTTATATAAAATAAAAAAATTGCTACCTAATTCATTCTTTCTTGTGATAAAATCGTATATACAAGACAGATGCTTTGAAGTAAAACTTAATACTGACCTATCAGCCTTATATGAAATAAAATCTGGAGTACCGCAGGGCAGTATACTGGGGCCAGTATTGTATACGATATATACAGCTGACCTACCAACCACGGAAAAAACGACTGTCGCCACATATGCAGATGATACCGCAATTCTGTCTACGCACATCAACCCAGCAACTGCATCTGCACAGCTTCAATCGCATCTTTTTCAAATCGAGAACTGGTTAAAAATCTGGCGAATAAAAGCTAATCAAAGTAAATCGGTTCACGTCACATTTACTCTCCGAAGAGAAACTTGCCCCCCAGTGACATTAAATGGAGAAGATATCCCTCAGGAAGAATGTGCAAAATACTTGGGAATGCACTTGGACAGAAGGCTAACATGGCAAAAACATATATGGACAAAACGAAAGCAACTGGATACCAAGTTACGTAATATGTACTGGATACTGGGTCGACATTCACGACTGCGCCCTGATAGCAAAATGACAATTTATAAAGCCATCCTTAAACCTATATGGACATACGGCATTCAATTGTGGGGAACAGCCAGTAATAGTAACATAGAAATACTCGAGAGATTCCAAACCAAAACACTGCGAACAATCTTCAACATTCCACAATACATAAGTAACAAACTGATATACAACGACCTAAAAATAAACACTATCAAGGAAGAGATAACAAATTATAGCATTAAATATCAGCAGAGACTATCTGGACATAAGAATAAGTTAGCTATTGAACTAAGTGGACACGGATCGCTTCAGCACAGACGATTGAAAAGGCATAGTCTGCCTACGTTGTTCGGTAGATTTAAACAGACAAAGTGAAAGCCCCCACCATTTAGTGAAGGCTCACTGAGACTGAAATCACCTCAGATATCTAAATCGGACAAACGCAAGGCTTATTGTTTATTAAAACAGATTGCCATGACGCAGAAAAGTTAAAAAAGAAAAAAAGAGAAAAAACTCAAGAAGCTTTTTGTATGAAAGTAGTTGGCTAACATCTACATCCGTGCAGGAGTGGAGAAAGAATACTAACCTCTGCGGCCGGGGTCGGCCTGTCGTAAAAGCCGACAAAACAACCCACCCTAGCTACGTGGTAGGGCCTCAAGCCCGTCTGGATGGCGACCACCTTAGGTCTTAAGTATGCCGCTATAATAACCTTGTGTTGTGTTCCGGCATTAGTGACCCAAGTTCCTGTACCTTTATGGGACAGCAGCGTGTTCGCGATGCCACTGGCGTTGCAAACACCCATAGGCGACGGTAACTGCTATATTTCAACTTGCTAAAAGTCTGCTGTCCTACAGCAATAAAAAAAAATAAAAAATAACTACCCTCAAATTTATGATAAAACGTAAGCTGACCAGGCAATAATATGTTGTATATTAACCACAGTAATGACATAAGCTTTAAGAGTCGCGACAGTAAAGTTTTATACGGCTGGGAAGCCTGGCCGGTGTTAAAGCGACACAAGCAAGAACTGCGTGTCACAGAGATGCTGCGGTGGGTGTGTGGAGTGACGCGGAAGGACCGCGTTAGGAACTCCGGCATTCGTGGCAGTCTTCATGTCCGTGACATTGCGGATAAATTGCAGAAGTATCGGTTTCGGTGGTACAGTCACGTTTTACGGCAACCGGATGCTTACGTGGGAAACAAATGTCTCGCCATGCCGCCCCTGCTGGGCCTCGGCAGGAGGGGTAGACCCAAAAAGTGCTGGCTTGACTTCGTAAAGGGTGATATGCGTGCCAATGGGCTCACTACCAGGGATGCTGAAGACTGTGCGAAGTGGAGTAGAAAAAGTCGACCCGGGGCACCAAAACGGAAGTTTAGGTTGCAACCGGGATACAACGCTTAGATGATGATGATGATGATGATTCACGACAATAGAGGCTCCAGGTAGTAGTGTGTATGTCTGAGACTATCAAGTAAGTACCCAATTAAAACTATCAACGGAACTTAATATAAATAAATAATTTCTTCCATTCTTTTGAACATACTGAATAAATAACTCCAGTTACGATCTTATTTCTTATACAATGTTGAATATCCTGTGTTTGATACTTTAGTTTCAAACTCATCGACGTTGAGGTCAGAAGTCGTTATTCTGTATACAAAGTTTGTGAACTGTAAAAACTACTTATTATATTTTATAAGTATTTTCTCGAACTTTATAGAATAAACTACACTGACCCGGCAAGCGTTGTTCTGCAAAACATTTTCGCGACTAAAAGTAGCTTATGCTCTTTTCCAAGGTCCAATTTATCTCTGTACCGAAATTCATCAAAATTGGTTAAGCGGTTTAAGATTAAAAACGTAACAGACAGACAGAACTACTTTCACATTTTTCAATTTCAATTATTTATAAAAAATACGAGATAAAAACTATCCTATCTTAGGTACGCCAGCAAAACACATATTTAAAAAACGTGAAAATTGGTTAGATAGTTTCGGAGTTTATCGTGAGCAACAACGTGACACGAGAATTAGATAATTTAAGTTAAGAAAGCTTTTAAACTTTTGGAGTGGAAGGAGCGCCTCGCGCACCCCAGCGCGGGCCTCGCCACCATCGAAGCGGTGAGGCCCGTCCTGGCCGAATGGCTGGAAAGGCACCACGGCGCCCTGACCTTCCGCCTGACGCAGGTCCTCTCGGGGCACGGTTGCTTCGGGAGGTACCTGTGTCGCATAGGGCGGGAGATGACGTCGGGGTGCCACCACTGTGGCGCGGGCGACGAGGAGGACACGGTGAACCACACTGTCGCCGTGTGCCCTGCGTGGCGCGAGGAGCGCCGCGCCCTCGTCGCCCAAATCGGCGTGGACTTGTCGCTCCCGGCCCTGGTTCTGTCCATGGTCGGGGGCGATCCTGGATGGACGGCCGTCGCCTCCTTCTGCGAGGCAGTCATGTCCGCAAAGGAGGCGGCGGAGCGGGAGCGGGAGTTGACCACCACACTCCCCTCCCGCCAACGCAGGCCACGCCGGCGGCGCCGGAGGGTCAGTAACGACCTCCGGCCGCCGTAAAAAGCGGCCGCGGGCGGCCCCTCGGGGGAGGACCCGCCGCCCGCACTATTGCCGCGAGGGTGAGGGCTGCGTGCTGTTCCGCGGCCCCCCTCAACTCCTAGAGTTGTTAGGAGAGCGCCGGGGGGACGAAACCCTGACCCCCTGGCGCCAACACTTTAGAAGGGGCCCGCCTCAAGACAAAGGGCGGGCCGGCGCCGGCCCGGGCCACGAGATCGGCAGGCCATATATCCGTGGGCCCGGGCGTAGGCGATAGGAGAACAGCGGGGTTTTTAGTGGGTAGTCGGATGGCCAATCATCTTTCCCGGAGTCCCACATATCCCTCGGTCCCCCCGGGCCGGGGGAACCCGTCAAGAGAGGGTTTTCCCCGAGACCAAAAAAAAAAAAAAAAAAGCTTTTAAACTTTGACTATTAAAAGAAAGGTTTCCATATTTTACAGACGGCATTCACATATATATACTATGATGAGCTACGTAACGGCTAACGCACTTTATAATGCCTGCAGAAGTCACTGTTTTTTTTATTGCTGTAGGACAGTAGACAGGCTGACGGCCCGCTTAGAATTTAGCAGTTACCGTCGCCTATGGGTGTTTGCAAGGCCAGCGGTATCGCGAACACGCTGCTGTCGCATGAGGGTACAGGAACTTGGGTCACAAATGCTGGAACACAACACAAGGTTATTATGGCGGCATAATTAAGAGCAAAGGTGGTCGCCATCCAGACGGGCTTGGGGCCCTACCACGTAGCTAGTGTGGGTTGTTTTGTCGCCTTTTAAGACAGGCCTACCCCGGCCGCAGAGGTTAGTATTCATTCTCCGCCTCTGCACGGATAAAAGATGATGTGATTTGATTCTCCTCCTTCTTTCCGATTTTTATGTACCTACCATATAATATGCACAATATTTATCTGCAAAGGTATTTATGTAGTATACCAGCTGTCTAGTACCCGTAATTCAAGTACTATGCTACATACTATGTAACTAGATGGCGTTATGTGAATTATTTTAGTATATTTATTTATTATGGCGTTATTACATACTTTTACATTCATATATTATTCATATATTATTAATTCGACTTTCAATCTTCTCCGTGCAGGGGCGAAATAAGGATACTAACCCCTATGGCCGGAGTCGGTCTATCATAAAAAGCGACAAAACAATCCATGCTACATAGCAGGGCACAAAACCCCTTGGTCTATTCGCATGTCGCCATAATAACCTTGTGTTGTGTTCTGGTATTAGTAACCCAGGTGCCTAAACCCCTATATGAACAGCAGCGCGTTCACGATGCCCCTGGCGTCGCAAACATACGTAGGCAACGACTGCTGACTATTGAGTGGGCCGTCAGCCTGAGGAATAGCAGTTCCTCAGCAATAAAAAAACAAGTGGAATTATTCGTAAATAAATAAAAATTTCACTTCTCATAAAAGTAATATATAAATAAACTAATGCTTGCAAATTAGTTTTTTTTAAAGTGTATAAATTATTACTTTGTATTAATTTATGTTGTCGCTTGAAAGGCAACCTTTACCAACAGAAAATAATAATTTCAATCCAAGAATTAGGTAAATAATTTAACATTTTTTCTAAATATTTAGATTTCAAATCACTTTAGTGACAAGTTCACTCAATATCGCTTAGTAAGGGTTACCTTTCAAGCGTCGATATTTTCAACTGGTCTACGAGCGCTAAGTCATCAACAAGTAATCCAATATTGACAAGAAATTATTACACACTTTGTCTTGAAGTTTATTTACCTGATCCAGGTTATTCACTAATGAAAATTAAATGGAGTTCACACTATTATCTGTTCGCATGTTTGCCCGGTAAGAATAATATTTTGAATAATACAAGACAATTGTCTAAGTATTTTTTATTTTTTCCTTACCTTTTAATTTATATATCGTCGGTTTAATTATCAGAATGCGTAACTTCATTTGGATAAACTTTACAGGAACAAGTAAAAACTTTGTTTTTGCTATGCATGGGAATTATTTTACTACTAACACTGTCACACATAACAAATTAGCCATATTTTTGTAAATCATACGAAGTAATCCCATATATAGGCTTCAAAATACTCCACTAGACACAAGTTAAATTTAGAAGTCTTATTTCGACATTTTTTGAAGTTACGCATTTTAATAACTAAGCCGACGATATCTTAACTTATATTTAATTATATTATGTTTCTTCAGTATCCATACTAATATTATAAATGTGACAGTAACTCTGTCTCTCTGTTTGTTACATTTTCACACCTAAACCGCTGAACCAATTTTGATGAATTTCGGTCTAGAGATAGAATGGACCCTGGAGAAGGACATAGGCTACTTTTTTAATTTATATGGCAGAATAACGTTTGCCGGGTCAGCTAGTCATAAATTAATCAAAATATGTTTAAGTGCCCATAGCTCTTAAGGGTATCGAAGCACCAATTATTTGGTTGTCAAATACATTGCTATATGAAGATAAAGAATATAAAAGCAGAAACTTGCAGCAGTAATTCATTCAAAAATACAAATCAGTAATCAGTACCATACAACAATTTGATAGAAAATCGTTAGAGATGTTTGCAACAGTTTAGCTCTAACTGCTTTGATCTCGGGTATTAACCGTTGTTTAGATGTGTATGCTTTATTTTATTTATTAAAGATGTTATTTCGGACTATAATTCAAATAATTGTGCTATGAGTGGTTAGAGTACGTCACCACCATTTAAGTTTTAATCCCGATAGCATCTAAAACTTGATATTCGGAGCCAATATTGATTATGGTATGCTTTGGCATCGTTAGTTTACCTTATTGCTTCTTTTTCCTATTTTTTCATTGCAGATGAACAGTAGACCAGCTGACATCCAACTTCAAAGTAAGCAGTTACCGTCGCCTGTAGTTATTTGTGACGCTTGGCAGATAGATGTACTGGAAACTAATGTCGGAACTCAATACAAGGTAGCGGTATACACCAGAGGTAGTCACCATCTAGACGCGCTTGGGGCCCTACCACCTAGCTTATTTTGTTGCCTTTCACGAGAGGCCGACCCCGATCGCAAGGGTCTGTATTATTACTCTAGCACTACATGAAGTAATATTCACAATTATAGATATGTATTTGTAGTACACCATTGCCAAAGACCCTAACCCAATAGCAATCTCGGACAGAAATGCAAATGGTGCCCTTCCTTTGTATTTTGTATCTATTACGAATCGCGTTACGGCTTACCCTAATCTCGTGTTTGACGACCTACGTGGCGTGGCTAACACACTTTACGCTTGCGGAGATCATGGGTTTGATTCCCGTCTCGCTGGCAGTTTATGTATAATATGTATTTACAAAATAAAAATACATATCGACGGGTGAAAGACTAATTATTTTAAGCGACATTTTTTAAACTGCTATTATCTAAAGATTTGCAGAAAACAATAGCTGATTCCAAATATGTATAAAACTCGATATCGCCTAAAATGTTGCTTAAAACAAGTAGCCTTTCACCCCTCGATATGTAGTATATTAAGTATATAGGTGGTTATTTGATTTTAGTACCCACAACACAAATGCTACGCTACTTACTAGATGGCACAGTGAATTGTCCCAGTATATTTATTTATAGAATATAAATTTTTATTTAAATTACTTTCGCACGCTGGAACGCTTGTCCGCGTCACGACTTCGATCCCTGTCCCGTGTATCACTATTTATGTATTTATTAACAAAAAAAATATAAGTAGTATAATATATGTCTAGTACACATAAAACAAGAGCTCTACAACTTACATTTGATCTAGATGTCGTTTTGTGAATTGTGCCAGTGTATTTATTTAAACTTATTATTAGCCAGGACTAAACAAATAATACTTATTGAAATCCAAGCGTTAGTTTCCATCAAAATTCAGCCCACTTTGTATATATCGTTTTAGTGGCAATGTACTTAACATTTCCTACCAAGAGGCCGTGACCCCAATACGCTTAGCGAGCCCCAATGATAAAGGGCAAGATCGGATACCGAGTCACAATAGTGCCACGACATCCTTCTAGTTCAGTGCCATTGTTCAAGACATATTGAGTCTCTTTGCGTATTGTATCGTCTACAAAGCGGTGTTTAGGAGACAGTTTAGATATTAATGATGAGTGAGTTTCCATATTCGAGAAGTCAGTGTTCCTCTGTTGTGGAACCATCACGGGATTATACATGGTGAATATACAAAAAAAATGTTTGCTACAATTTGACTGTTTGTCTATTGGAATACCGATGAAAAAAGAACTTCTCTTTCCATCTCAAGCAGTATTGGGATCCTTGATGTCGACATCACGAATGATGTGCAGTTTAGGAGGCGATTGGAGGACAAAGCTAAGCTTGCCTCCAAAAAGCTGGGTGTGCTAAACCGGTCCAAACAGTATTTCAGTCCAAGGCAACGGCTTGTGCTATACAAAGCACAGGTCAGACCGCATATAGAGTACTACTCACATTTATGGGCTGAAGCACCTGCCTGTCAGCTCAATTCCCTAGACTCCATAAAACGGCGCTCAGTTCGTGTTGTCGATGATCCCATATTCACAGACGGTCTAGACACGCTTGGACTTCTTGTTCTTCTTGGACTTGGTATTCTACCATCTGTACAACGGGGAGTGTTCTGAGGAGCTATTTAGAATGGTGCCCTCGTCGTCTTTTTACCACCGCACTGCCAGGGCTGGGTGTTCATCCCCATTTCTTGGAGCCTCATCTTTCTTGTACGAAACGGTTCTCAAGAACGTTCATGTTGCGTACTCTCAGGATCTGGAATGAGATTCCGGCTAAGGTTTTCTCAGCGCGGTACGATATGGGGTTCTTCAAAAAATTTCTTCGAGACCGGCAGCGTATGTATAATGCCTCTGGTGTTGCAAATGCCCATAGGCGACGGTGACCACCTGTTAGGGTGGGCTGTTTGCCTGTCTGCTGAACTCTGGCTATAAAAAAAGAAAAAGTATATTGTTTGGCAGTATTTCTTACGTCTGATCGTATTACGGTTACTTTAAATAAAATATCATTAAACTTCTCCGTTCACATTAGTAGTAATATGTTAGTTTCTTAAGGGCTGGATGAAAACAAGGAAAAGGCGCTGTGGACTCACTTTTCTTATATAAGCATTTCTGCAGAGAACGATCTGCCCTGTGTTTCCCGGAAATTGTATGGAGATTTTTAAGACCGTATAAATATTACGTAGGGTGGGTAGGGTTGATTCAGGGTTGCAAAATAAATTCTCATAAGTAGTAAGTACTCAAACCCATAAATAGTAGTTTAATTTAACAAAAAAATTAGCTTATTAAATTGCGCTGTACCTATAATTTCAACGAAATTTTAAATTATAAACTTTTTCTTATTTTACTGCACTTGGTGAAAACCTGAATTCTGCCGTGGGGATCGAACTCACTCAGTCGACCCAGAGCCATTATGTATTAAGTAGCCTTTGAACTAGCCAGATCGACAATATGAACACAAAACTAGATAAAACTACAAGTTTTACAGGTACTAAATTACAATTATTTATTTCAAACTATTACAAGCGTTTCATCTCTAGATATAAATTAATCCCTGGGTATTAAGGACCTAATGCGATAACTTTATTTTCATCTTTAGGACCACTTTAATTACAAAGTTTAATGACAATATTCAATTGAAAATCAAAGTAAGTTATAAAATAATACAAAGTTAAACGTATTAACGTTAATAAATCTGTTAATAAATTAATCAAAATATTTCGTCATAGACGAAGTACTACTGCAATGAACATAACGTCATTTTTCGTCATAGAAATTTGAAATATACGTGTAACATACTACGAAATAATTATTTAAATTCTTTAAATTAATATTTTGTGCATATTTTTTTTATTGCTGTAGAATAGCAGACAGACTGACGGACCGGTTAAAATTTAGCAGTTACCGTCGCCTATGGGTGTTTGGAATGCGAGTGGCATCGCGAACACGCTGCTGTCCCGTTAGGGTACAGGAACTTGGGTCACTAATGCCGGCCGGAACACAACACAAGGTTATTATGGCGGCATACTTAAGACCAAAGGTAGTCGCTATCCAGACGGGCTTGAGACCCTACCACGTAGCTAGGGTGGGTTGTTTTGTCGCCTTTTACGACGGGCCGATCCCGGCCGCAGAGGTTAGTATTCTTTCTCCGTCCCTGCACAACTAATAATTGAAGTTGTGCATTGCTTGATTTAAATATTATATGTTATAAAACATTTCGTCGAAATAAATAAAATAAATAAGGTAAAGACCAATTCCTTTGATTATTTGAGGTGTGATGATATTACTTATAATTACGAAGAAAATCTCCCCACTTTGAAATCAGTTGAACAAAAGTTTATTCCCCGGTTAAAAGAAAAAAAAAACAAGGCATAGCCTATTTAAACAATCCAACGCAATATTTGGAATTAATTCGTTTCATTACATTATTGTGGACGCCAATTGATATCCGGTCGATAGGGCTAAGGGCCTTTTATTACAATTTACACGTCAATGTAACACACATCCGGGCCAATCAACCGAAGCGATTCGATGGAATTCGATGGAAAATAATTATGGCCTAAATGGACATTTTTGGTATCTATCAAAGCTTTCTATGAACTGGCACAATTAAATATATCTAAAGTTTTTTTTTTTTCTTTCTCCATGTAGGTAGGGGCGGAGTATGTTAAGACCCCTGCGGCCGGGGCGGCCTGTCGTAAAAGGTGACCTAACAACCAACCCTAGCTACGCGATAGGGCCCCAAGCCCGTATGGCAAGCAAACACTCTTAGTCTGAAGTATGCCTCCATAATAATCTTGTGTTGTGTTCCGACATTAGTGACCCAGGTTTCTGTACCCCTATGGGACAGCAGCGTGTTAGCGCTGCCCCTAGCGTCGCAAACATCCATAGGCGACGGTAACCACTTACTGTAAAGTGAACCGTCAGTCTATCTGCTGTTCCTCAGCAATAAAAAAGTACCACTAATAATAATAGTCTAATTTTTTTTACTATAATCACTTGCTTGTAATATCACATTTTCTTTTTTAAGTTTTTTTGACGATTGCATTCAAAGTCTTTCTACTGCAGAACCCTAGGTATTTCAGTATTGATACGTGTGACAATATAAATAAGAAATATAATATAAAAAACAAATTGAAAAAAATAACCACGTCTTTTCCATCTTCATACGTATGCGTTTTTGGCTAAAAAAGTAATCACGGGACACCAATTAAAAAATGTACTGAAGTTCTCCTGTAATCAACAACATACACTCACGGTAATTTCAAAAAAGCTATAAATTACGATGCATGGATTATCAGAATGCGTAACCCCATTTGGATAAACTCTACAGAAGCAAGTAAAAACTTTGTTTTTGCTATGCACAGGTATTATGTTACTCCTAATACTGTCACTCAATACAAATTAGCCTTATTTTTGTAGAACATACCATGTGATCCAACAGATAGGCTTCAAAATACTCCACTACGTCTAGTTAAATTTAAAAGACTAATTTCGATATTTTGTGAAGTTAAGCATTCTGATAATTAAGCCGACGATGTTCATTTATCATTACATTATATTGATAATATGAATCTAAAATAAACATAATTACATAAATAAAGGCGTGAAAGCAATCATATCAGTGTCATCCAACAAATTACATCAGTAACCAATAAGGAGGAGCACCTGGGTACATTGAGGTCCGTTACAAACAAGGTAAAGACATCGCGAGATACGGGCCCAAATTACCTTATCATAGACCCTTCCGGTTGAGCTGGTTTCATTACTGACCTTATCGGTTCAGCTAACAAATTCTGTGACCCACCAACAGATATCGTAGACGTCTATTAATGTCGGATGGCATTGAATCCGAAGGAATTCATTTCTTTGAATCTAAATAAATATCCTATGAATATCTCTGTGGATACCGAGGTAATTTATTACACAATCTACTTATTTCTTAAGAAAGTCACGGTTTCGTATCTTTTATATAGCAACTCATACAGTATAAATGATAATATTAATAAAACTGCTTGTTTTAGCACTTTTGAATGATTAATTCAATATTTATGTATTTCGTAGTCTATCTATTTTTGTTTGTTTTAAATTATTTTTTATGCATTGAATTTGGAACTATGATGTTGGCTTTTTGCTAACCTGTGTAAGAAGAGAATGCCAGGGCCCACTATCCATCTTGCTTTAACCATGATGGGACCATGATAAGACTTACGTCACGTCTCGCAGCCCAATGATGAATAAGAATGAAGGAACACTTGGGTGATTGTAGTGAGTAAACAGCGACATGCGTCTGCAAATCAAGAGACGGGGCGTAATGCTTGGGGCGTTCTACGCTATCCTGACACAAGTTCAGCCGGGTCCAGACGAGTGTAACGCGTAATGTAATCTATCGTGTAATGAAAAACGAATCCTCGTGTAGATGGCACTACGAGCCTTACATGTAACGCTTGCGCCGGCGCTCGCCAGGATCCACCGGTGGTTGATTTTTAGTGCGAACACAAAAGGCACTGGCAGTTCTTGGCAGCTATGGAACAACTCGAACACCTACACTATTCACGTTGAGCTCGTTTGTAGTACATACTATTCGTGTTATATTACACGACAAATTACATTACGCGTTACATTCGTCTGGATCCGGCCTTAGTTGCAACTACCGTCAGAACTCTAACTCCTATAGAAAAATGGAACGATGTCTTTCTTTTATTGCCTGTGAAATTGCAAAAAGGGTGGTTTGCAAAAAATAATAAATAAAGTAAGTGTTCCCAAGCTAAGTAATAAGGTAGTCCTATGCTTAGCCTGGGGTTACACGGTCGTGCCACGCCCTAAGCGAATGGAGTCACATACATTAGCAAATCATAGGAAAAATGTATGGCTATTAAATTTCAAAAGCACTAACTGACAAAAAATTTTTACTAAATGAATTAGATCATGCTTACTACACTCCACTTGATCTAAAAATACTAACAAATCAATTTTTAAAAATTGGTCCCTTACTGTGTTTTGAAATAGGGTAGTTTCCTAACTTTTCTTTCACCACCAGTAAGGGAAAATTATATAATATAATAGGTCTTTACCTATGAAATTGCTGTTCTGCAGTACTGGCCATTTCAAAACAAAATAATTTTTGTTTGGCTAAGAATTCTAATTTCAAATTAATTTTATTTTAAAAACATGGAATTCTTTTCCAAAAGTAGTCATTTGTTTATTGATTAGTGTTACATTTGAACCTCGCGGTCGCCCGAAGACTTTGGTCGACAATGGCGAATTAAAGGCGATTGTGGAAGCTGATGATACACAATCTACGGCTGAATTAGCAGCAGCTTTCGACGTTAGCGTCAAAACAATATTGGTCCATTTGCGTCAAATTGGCAAGGTAAAAAAGCTTGACAAATGGGTGCCCCACGAACTCAATGATCGCCAGTGCCTTGCATTGCTCAACAGACACACAAATGAAGGAATTTTGAACCGCATTGTTACCTGCGATGAAAAATGTATTCTGTTTGATAACCGCAAGCGCTCAGCAAGTTGGTTGGATCCTGGTTCAGCACCTAAACATTGCCCTAAACGAAAACCTACTCCTAGAAAAGTGATGGTCACTGTTTGGTGGTCTAGCGCCGGTGTGATTCATCACAGCTTCTTACCAAACGGGGTGAGCATTACTGCAGATGTGTACTGTGAAGAACCGAACACAATGATGGAGAAGCTTGCACATCTCCAACCAGCATTGGTCGATCGCTCGTCTCCGCTGCTCCTGCACGATAACGCGCGATCTCATACTGCACAGCAGACGGTCTCCAAGTTGCAAGAACTGGGGTTGGAAGTTCTCCGTCATCCGCCCTACTCACCAGACCTTGCGCCTACAGACTACTCCTTTTTCCAGAATTTGGATAACTTCTTGGCTGGAAAAAAATTCAATACCCGAGAGGCAGTACAAAATGCCTTTGAAGAATTTGTTGCCTACCGTCCAGCTGATTTCTTTATGAAGGGCATCAATAAACTGCCACTGCGTTGGCATAGATGCACTAATTGCATGGGTGATTACTTCGATTAATACAAATAAAAAATACATGAATAAAATTCGTTTAAATTTTTTCATACAAAACGGCAATTTCATAGGTAAAGACCTAATTTATGTACTTTAAATTACCGACAGTAAGTAAGCAAATTCCTACAAGTAAAACCGTGGAAGTAGTAATTAATAATTTTTATTATAATATTCAGTATAAAGAAATTGATTGAATTTATAATCAGTGCCTTCTGTAACTTCTCCAGTGTTAATTTATTTCTTGCAAATATGTTTTTTCCTCAAATTTACTATTATGAATCTTGAGAATAAATACACAGTTTTTTAGTGAACGTACTGAAAGTGTAAGTTGCATGCTCATAATACATTCAAAATTAATCCACATACGCAATATAAAAATTTCTTAACTATTCACCGTGGTTATTAATTAAAATGGAGGCCAATTACATAAAATGAACTCGATTGTTTTACAAAAGATAATTAAAATAATAATTTATCCAAAGCCGTTGAGCTAATACTCACTTTATCCCGAAACTGTCCCAAAGTAGGCTACACATTGTATTACACCAGTTTGGAAAGAGTATAAATTTTAACCTGTCTACCCTTATCTGCTGAGTATTTTTACGTTAAGAGGAGCACACACTCGCGATGTTGCGTAACATTCAGTGATGTATGTTAGGTTTAAAATAAAATATATTGAAGCGAAAGTTTGTTTATACCATAGTATCATTTCGAATGCATCCAAAATTCCACTTTTGAGTCCAAAGTACGTTGATATTTTTGAAGTGAAAACGTCTTTAGAGACGTTGTGCACTTTTTTTGTTATGATTAAAAATGTTAAACTCGCGTCAGGTCACGTGTCCCGATCGTAAGGATTCGTAAGACGTAAGACGGAGTTTTGCTCCAGTAATACCAACCTTATTATTAATGACTTAAGGTTTATTTTATACTGTAACTTTTAAATGATTGCATTGCATTTCTTATACATAACTATTTGAATTGCGACTTTATTACAATGAAATACAGTTGAGTTTTTGAAGTGAAAACTTCTTTAGGCGCGTTGAGCTCTTTTTGGGTGAACAATTTTTGGTTTGTAAAGAAGTGTTAGTGACCAATTTAAACTTTAATGCTTTATCATAAACAATTTTTATAAACCGAAAATAATCAAATAGCTCGATGATACAATTCACAAGTTACATAGTTTTCACTTCTGTCGGCAGGCCCCAAAGACTGCCCACATGTTTTTTTTTTATAATATACTGTAACATTTCATATTTCATGCAGTGGTTATGGGTCCCAAATACCTCATTTTCTTTTGTACATAAATACATATAATACATAAACAACCAGACCAGGCGCGAATCGAACAAGCAAATCCCGCAGGTGCGCCTTTATTCGCGAACGTTGCGCTACGAAATACGTCAATATCCAGTTGTTATATGTGTACATAGTTTTAGAGATTTCTTATGGCTTTAAATTGTTTTTCCTCTGTAGAAATAGATATACTTCTTTACAATAAAGAATCAACTTAAAATCAGTTCAATAAATCTAGAAATCATATCAAAACTGAAAAACTTTAATTCATCATTTCCAAAAACTATTTTTAATATTCTTCTTACTAGTAAATGAAATATACATAACTTACTGAAAATATAATAACTCCACTGAATAATTTTGCACCCACATCAATATTTGTGGAAAAAGTGACATAAATCTGCAAATGTCATGGAACGGGACCCTTTTCTCATTTAAGAAGGGGAAAGAAAGATTCCAACATAAATGAAGGTCTCCCCTGCATGGGGACATATTTCACCTGTCTCATTTCTTACTGACTTTTATGCCAAGGTAGAAAGGAGCTGGCGTTAGCAAAAGACGACTAGCTTGTTTCTCGATTGTTCGAGAATTTATGCAACCTATTAGATTACCTAATATGAAGTTCTTAAGAGTTCCTTAAATTGATGTTAATACCTATAAACCTATGCAATAGTTGTTTTGCCATATAAATTTAAAAAATACGTTTTGGACAGAATTTCTGTTAAATCTATCCTTGAGCTAAGATAAATTTCAAATCAATCAGGTGAATAATTTTAGAAATCTCGTGATGAATGGTATTTCGCTTATAGATATATAAATACATTTTAGATCGGATTTAAATGTAAAAGATAAAAAATGTTTTGCAATATACTACACAAGTAAATAACAAAAATATAGCACTGGAGGGTAGTTTCAAATGTTTTTTCAAGAATGTAACAAAGACGTTTTAGCCCACTGTAACAGAGTTTTAACCCCTGTACTAAAGGTACATACAGGACTACTAGACACTGGTCTATTAAGAGTACGGGTAATAATAGACAGATTTTTGTTAAATAACCTTTTTAATGGAATTCCTGTATATCCAAATACATAGGACTAGTTATCAAGCCAGTTGTATGTACCAGTTTTTCTTTTATGTAATTATAAATAATAAAGTTGTTTTATAAATTGTTTTTTGCAATAAATAAATAAAAAATGCAGAGTTAGTTTAAAAATATCGTGCAAAGCCACGCTTTTAGAACAGTGACATTAATTTTCTCGGCACTAATTTTATTTTTATGTCAAATTTTTTACTTTTTAGTTTGATTAATAATAAAAGCGTGTTTTTTATGTTTTTTAAGCTATATTTTATTTGTTGTCACTTCCCAATCGGTAAATGTTTTTAATAATTTAACGCCATCTTCCGGTAGTTTTATTAATTTAAATCCATCTTCCGGCAGAAGGAAAAATAAACGTTAATCCTGATTGATGATCCTGATAAGACTATGGGCCAAAATTATGAAATTTGTTTATTGCCATCAGGTCTTGACAAGTGTGCAATTTTTTAAGCGTTCAAAGTGAATAATAAACATGTCTTAAAATTCCGTTACATAGATACATGTCAAGTTAATATAGAGCATGTAAAAACACTATCTGTTTTCTAGAATGCTAGAGACTATTATGATATAATATTCGGTCTCTAGCTGTATTAAGATTTCACATTCAATTCCGAGAAAAGTAAGCCCAACTATTATAAATTGTAGTCATAAATCAACTGCAGTGTTTACTAAGATCAAATAAAATCATTGAATCACCCGTAGAATGCACTTCAGTTCATATAAATATTATTAATACGAAGTTCAAAAATAGCTTAATGCACTTTGGCGTTGCATTATTATATAGAAGAGATGGATGGTTAATTTCATTTAACGAATTTAACTATTTAAATGATTTTTCGTGCGCAAAAGACTAGCTGTATTTTGTGTTTTACGTGACCATAATTACAATCCTAGCCTGGTCGTGTAATTACGATCTGAGAAAAGGAAAACTAAAATCTTGCTTTAACTGAACAGTTACGTTTTGTTCAGGATCGAAAGTTAAATTACCATTACTTTTTAATACCATATTTGGCAACGAATACATCTATTTCATCATATCCTGCCCAGAATACGATGAAAATATTCCCTTTGTGTGTACTCAACAGAAGACCTTTGATGATAATCGTGGATATTTTTTACCTCCAGTCAATGTTTATGCTTTAATACATTCTGACATAATACAGGTTTGTTTTTTGACTACGAAATATTGAACTATGCTTAAAATTGTGAGCGGCGGCCGGCGCACGCCTCAATTGTAGAGAAATAAATTCGCCAAATAACTACTTATTAGCCGTTGTTATTAGATGTAGAATAAAAGTAGCGGATCCCAGATTTAAACATAGAATTCCCCAAAATGTAATCCAGAAGATTCTGGATGAAATAGATTAGTCATTTCAAAACGGAATTCTAATTCTTGTTTAATTTATATCGCTACTGTGCCAAGCGTCTGTGATATGTGTAAGCCATATATTTCGTGTGATCGATGATAATTTATCATTGTTCGATTTATGGTGGCATAGTTTTGACACATTATTTACATGTAGTTATCGCAAATAAAGTTATCACAAATAATGTAAAAGTCAGCTAAACTTCACTGATGAAGCCTCCGTTTGAACAACAATTCCAATTCTTTCACTTCCTTATCCTAACACGTAACCTTAAACCGGTCAATTGGGACTGGAATATGTGGTGAAATTGGAAAGACCTACATCAGCAGTGGGCGGTAATCAGCTGACGACCATCCAACTAAAATATATAAATATGGTCTACGCTGATTGAGATATATTATTTCATGAAGCAAATAATGTGTAGTAAAAAATGGTGTTCATATAAAACCAATTGGTGAAATAACAATAAAACATAAAACCAGAGTCGCATAAAAAGACTAATATTTTATTCCATAAACGTTTACTGTGTTAAAAGTTTTAGAATTTATTTGATTTTTTATGAGATGCATGTTTTTTTTATATTTTAATTATTTCAAGTGAATCAGATAATGTATAGAGTAAGTATTTAGTGTCAAAAATTGTTATATCTAGGCAGATGTATGTGTAGATCTTCTTCTGGATGTATGAATATGGTTGTAATAGAGTTGTCACTACGAATGCCGAGTTTCTTGGTTGCTAGGTGGTCGGGCTCCAAGCCTGTCTGGATAGCGACCAACCTTGTCTAAAAATGAATGCCACCATAATAACCCAGTGTTGTGTTCTGGCATAAGTGACCCAAATTCCAGTTCACCCTATGTGGACGGCAGCGTGTTCGCGATGCCCCTGACATCGCAAACATTCATGGGTGATGATAACTGCTAACTACTAGATGGGCCGTCAGGCTGTCTGCTGTCTACAGCAATTCGCAGCGATTCGAGTAGTATATGCGAGTATTTTACGTCTAGCTCTTCCGCGATTATTTTTCTTGACTAAAAAAGGTGATATAGATGTAACTAAATTTAGTTTTACGAGGATTACTGCCATTGGATATCCAAGCCCAATAGACAACCAAGCGATACTACTGCCTGTGAACTAGATAAAAAGAGTAATACGTTAGTCTTGTACGGCTGACTAGGTTATGGAGTAGCCCATTCATTCCTAAAAACAAGCTGAAAGTCTACAATATAGTTCCAGCCTGGAACACTTTTAATAGTAATAACAATGATCAAGCTTTTATTTCTCCTTATATATACTTATATATACATATACTGCATAATTTTAAATACCTTTTTTATTTTTTATAATATTGTTTATAAGGTCCCGTTACAGATACTTAACATAATACAATAATTGTATAACTTCATTAATCGTCAGCTTCAAACTCTTTCAAATACTTAAGCACGTCTCTAAAACTTTATTTCAGAATCCATTGATCATTATCTCACTGTACTTCCTCGGGGTAAATGCGGCACGCCTCAACAAAATTTTCCAGTTCATTGACGGCTATACATCCGAACACAACTTGAAGGGTTTTCTCCATATCGGCGAAGATTATGCCGTTTTCCTTCGTAAACCGAATCCCCATGACAGGTATTTGGTTTACGAATTGTATGAATCGAATAATACTCCAGATATTGGCAGTTACAAGCCTAGAATTTTGGCTATATCAAAAGTGCCCATAGATTACATAAAGGTACAACTGAAAACGTACAGGGCGGAACTATTTAGGGCGAAATATGAAGATTCAAATGTAGTCCCGGGCACCGAAGTACAGACTTTAAAGGAATGGCAGATAGACAGGGCGTTGAACTTCCACAAGCAATCTCTCGGCGACAAAATGCATGTTTTGAGAAGTGTAATCATGTGATATTATACGGAAATGAACGAAGAAATGGTGAATTTTATGCAGAGTTTCTTTCTTATGTACAGTGTTTATTTATGACTGTAATAAAATATCGGTGTGGTTTATTACTTGTTATTCTGTACGTAAACATTTTGTATGTATTATATATGTTTATACAAAGAAACGGATTAGTAATGATTGATGGGAATGGATGTCTTCTTCCTCCTGCCCTTATCCCACATTATATGGGGTCGGCACAACATGTTCTCTTGTTCACTCTCCCCTGTTAGCAGTCATCCCAACATTCACACCCTTTTTTGCCATATCATCTTTTACGCAATCCCTCCATCTTTTTTTGGTCTAATGAATGTAAATAGACAAATTAATTATATCATTAATCTGCAAATCATTCGAGAACTTAATAATTGTTTGAGGTTAAGCAAACCATTTGGCATTTTTTCACAATTACCTGTAATATGTGATAACTTTTTTTCACACAGGTCAAAATTATGTTTTGTTTTATACCAAAACAAAAAATATATTTTCAAATCTTATGAACAAATATTTTGTTCTTTGTGGGACCAAATCTATAGGCTCGACCATATTAGGCCACATACATAACCACCAAAGAAGCCAGGTCGCTAAGCAATTTTTTGAAATTATACTTCTTTTGGCACGTTAATAGAGAGAAATTTTTTACGGTGCGCGCGCACACCGTCACAAGAAACCGACACCCTGAAGTTATCTAGTCAACATCTTTAATAAAATCTCCGTAATCCAAAACGAAATGCAATACATTTAAATAGAAGATAAATTGCAATGTAATAGATTTCAAAACGTTTTCCGTTGCCTAGCAACGGAGATGGCAGCCATATTGGTTCAATAAATTCAACAAAATATTTAAGTAAATTTATATAATATATATCGTGGTGATTGACATTTATTAACAATTTATCTATTTTAAGATAATTTATTGTGATTATAATTGATAAAAGTGATTTTTACATATTATTTTGAGTACGTTTGTAGAATTTGAGGTTAGTTGATTGACGGTATGTATTATTCAAAAAAGTTACAAACTGAGTAAAAGTAAGGACAATAATATATCGTGGTGACTGATATTTATTAACAATTTATTGATTCTGTGATTATAAGTAAAAAGTAGTAAACATATTACTTAAAGTACGTTTGTAGAATTTGGGGTTAGTTGACGGTATGTATTTATTTATTTACATCATGAACTAAAAATTTTTTTTCTACTAACGTTAATGCGACAAAGGATAACATTTTTAGAAAGACTTTTATCTTGTTACGCCAAAGTATAACTTCTTAGTACATAAGTACACACCCATTTTTTTTACTCATTATTTGAGATTTTTTAAAATTTAGGTTGGGATTCAAAACGGCAAATGATCTCATGATTTCAATATTTTTATTATAAGACTTTATTCTTATTTAGAAGACGCGCTTAGAATCAAACTCAAAATCAAGTCAATTATTTTATACATATTATTAAAATCTACTATTATTAGTCCATACGTTTTGTACATACGTAATTGTCACTGTGGGCAACGATACTGGTTTTAGCATTAGTAATTTAAATTTTCATTTCACTATTGTAATTTTTATGGTAAAATTATTTGTAGCTCCTAATGAAAAAATAAAAAACACGGTGATTGCTCGAAAAAAAAGATTAGATAAACCAAAAAATTAGAAGAAGATATTTTGTTCTGTAAAATTGTGATACTAGCTGAATTCAAATAAATTGTTGTATTAAATTAAATATATATCAAGATAAAGAATTGTGAAACTTAAGCTGCAATAAGACGCTTAATAACAAATATTTAAGAGCGAAAAAGACACTTGTTCCCTAAAACCTAGTAAATATTATTCTCAACAAACAGACCACATACTCGTAATAGACGGTGCTTCGAAACATTATTTCCAAACTTAGTGTTCCGAATTCTCTTTCTCATAAAGTAGGTTATATTTTCCTTATTGGGTCGTCCTGGTAAATAATTCTTATTATTCACTACTTGAGGCTCATTGTCGATCATCCATCATTCGAATGGTTGGCATTGGAAACCTCTTTGACGCTACTATTGGTTATGTTACACATGTTATCGAGATGTTTACGATGTTTTAATTTTTTTTTGACATTAATCAAAGAAATAAATAAATTGATGAAAGAAATAAAATAAAATAAAAAACATTAATGCTGGTAAGAGTTTTTAAACATTTATTTATAACATTTATGAAACCTCATTTTTGGATTATAAATGCATTTTTATCATTGTTGATATTGTGATACAATTTTCAGTAACTGTATAAAAAGACTATATGTAGTAAGCCTAGTATGGACTCTTACATATTTAACACAACGCATAGCTATACAAAAAACTATAAATAATGTTAAATTTTAAAACGTCCAAAATATTTGGAAAACAATAAAAATTTTAAATATTCCTCTCAGTGCAGGGACGGAGTAAGAATCAGCCGGGGTCAGTCTGTCGTAAAAGGTGACAAAACAACCATAGCTATGTGGTAGTGCCCCAAGCCCGTCTGGATGGCAGTCACCCTTGGTCTATAAGCATGCCGTCATAATAACCTTATGTTGCGTTTCGGCATTAATGACCCAGGTTCCTGTACTCTTAAGCGGACAGCAGCGTGTTCGCGGTGCCTCTAACGTCGCAAACATCCGTGGGCAACGTTAACTGATTACTATTAAGTGGGCCGTCAGCCTCCCTTCTGTTCCTCAGCGATAAAAAAATATTTATGGATTTATTTTCAGTAACCGTATAAAAAGACCATCTACAATGGACTCCTGCATATTCAATACAATGCATAGCTATTAAATAATCATACCATAGAGTCATACCATAGAATCATATCATATCATAGTGTGCATAATATAAAATTTTATTACGTATTTCCAAAACATTTTGAAAATAACGCTTTTTTAAATATTCTTGTATTTTAAAAATTATGAAATTGGTTTTCATAGTATTTAAACTGCATCTTCTATATTTTAACTTAAAAATTCCTATTATCTATATCTACTGAGCTAAAAAGTGTTTTCTATTTTTATGAACGTCCTATTGCAGTTACATCCAATATTGTCACATAGCGAAATTTTGTTCACCTTTGCATCGATAATTTGTAACTCTTCTTTTTCTTAAAGAGCACAAGGTTTTTAGATTTATTTGCCATCAGTTACATTTTTAGCACATGTATTGATGTAAATGTACTATTATTATTGGGGGTGAGTTCGTCAGTAAGAGCTTTTCATCTTATTTTCATTTATTACTAAACTTAGATGTTATGTTTTGGTTTAAGTATTTTTCTATAGCTCTACATATAGAAATATGATGAACTACTGAAAATATTTGCCTCAAATTAAAATTTCTAAAATTTATTTTATTTGCAATACGTGATTTAACAATTTGTACATTTGTTGTATTTTAAAACTCCGATAGTAATTAGAATGTGACTTTTAATCAAATAAGTATTGGCCCTTCGAATGTGTAATGTGCCTTATGTGCCAAAACAACTTCGCCTCCTATCGCTCTAATTCCGAATCATTATCAAACTTTCACAATAGATCAAAGTAACAAATAGTAGAGGGTGTTTCCTTCATTATGATGTAATTTATTACTCTCGCATGGTAGAAAGGGTTCATCAACCATGACAACCATCATGAAGGAAAAACGGTACTATTGTTATATTTATTATCTAGCACAATATGTATCGACGGTTGTCCAAATTGTGTACGAATTATCTTACTGTGTAGGTTCTCAGTAGGAATGAGCCTCTGGTAGGAAGTTTTATTAACATCACTCTAAGTTAGGCTGTTTAGAACTGTTACAAAACTAATCTCATGTGGTTCGTTTACTTCGATTCACTTATATGACACATCATTATCTTCTGCCAAGATAGCAT
The DNA here is from genome assembly GCA_963693495.1 of Malacosoma neustria. Classification (NCBI taxonomy): domain Eukaryota; kingdom Metazoa; phylum Arthropoda; class Insecta; order Lepidoptera; family Lasiocampidae; genus Malacosoma; species Malacosoma neustria. Next base: position 14,793,262 of record OY856382.1, on the reverse strand, counting down.
AAAAATATGGCATAAAGTGAGCTTAATTTATTGCACTTAACTCATTCTTTGGACATGTGACGCGACGCGGGTGGGAATCCGTGGAGCGGCTGGTTGTGCAGGGCCGGGTAAATGGCAGTAGATCGCGAGGGCGTTCGCCTTTGCGATGGACGGACCAAATTAAGTCGATGACACACACTTCCCTAAACGACTGCGCAAGACAGGCTTCAGCTAGGGACAAATGGCGCGCGGTGGTGAAGCGCTACCGGGCGTCTTGCGTGACCATGACTGCTCTGTCAAGAGTATTCGACTGAGAAGAAGAAGAACTCATTCAGAGACAACTTCAGTTGGATCATTCAACCTAGAAAGGAAACAAAGAGACCTGATGTTAGAGCATCATATGTTGATAAGCGGAAAGTTAGATGAAATCTCTAACACCCCAAAGTACAGTAGAAGATATGGGATGTGTGTATGTTGGATTTGCGTAAGACGGATCTCAGTTGTAATAATTTAAGAACTACGATGATAATTCCTTATAGGGCTTATATGGAAGAAGGTTCTTCATTTAAAAGCCACTTAGTTCCATTCCTGGGGAAGATAATGGCATCCGAAATTGAGAAGGGATTATTTTTATGGATTCAAAAAATTATGTACAGCCTTTAACCACCTTTATTACAGCAAAATAATGTTGAGTCAATCATCATCATCATCCCAGCGTTATGTCCCGGTTGCAACCCAAACTTTCGTTTCGGTGCCCGGGGTCCACTTTCCGATTTTTTCTACTCCACTTCGCGCAATCTTCAACATCCCTGGTAGTAAGCCCATTGCCACGCATATCACCCCTTGCGACGTCAAGCCAGCACTTAAGTAAGTAATTAAGTGGATTGGGTAGTTACTTTAATTGTTCTAGATTATTTTAAACTATTCGTTCATCATTGGAGATGGTATTCAATGAAGTCAGGATTGTATAGCAAAAATCACGTTGTAAAACACTGAAAACACACTATCTAAAATAGTTTTAATTTTTGATTTTACTTAGTTTTTTTTTTTTAAATTCTTCTTTTATTAACTCAAAATTAGCATGCAATTATCCTGTCTATATTAATCGAATAAATTTGAACGGACGAATGCCTTCACAAATAAGCAAAATATAATTTTATCGTCATCCATTTCGTTGTTTTCAACGCGCAATACGTTTTATTCTATTTGAATGTATTCTTCGTTTATTATCATTTTCTAAATTAACAGAGTCTTCATTCGCTTCAATAATAATTGGTTTTTCTTTATCGCTGGCGTTACCTTCGCATCGTTCTTCTTTATGAACGGCAATATTAATCTCTAATAACAGTGATTGTCAGTTTGTTTCACACTTCTTTGTAGTAAACCAATAAATAAGCATCGCATAATATGTTATACCACGCCATCAGATTGGACGTGTAAATGGGTCATCGTTAAATACACTTGTTGTATAGATACGTTAAATATAGCCCTATAAGGATAAATAGTTAAAATTACACAACAACCATATTCTTTCATAGATGCCTCACTCACTAATATCTTCGATTATTAACGATTTATTGATAACAATTAATTCTATATCATGTAATGAATTATTATATATCCGGGTTTAAAATAAACTATAAAATTATGTTTAATTATGTAGCAATTTACTTTTATTAATATTACAAATTATTGTAAATAAAGAACACATTGTAATAAATTAAATAATACAAATTTCGTTTTTTATCAATAAATACCAAAATTAAAATTATACTTAAATTTTTACAGTGATTATTAATTTATTACAGTTACGTTGCAATTACATTGTGATATTCGGCTTCTTCTTAATAAACTCATGATAAAGCGTAAATAAAACTCAAAAACCAAAAAGCCAACTTATTCGGTCCGGCCTAGATTTAGGTACGAAATTACTCAGCCAAATTTCGCCGACTACCTTCGTGTCTGTTTTGAAGCGAGGGTAGTTCTAAAAATCTCTCTTTTGTCAACGTTTGACAAAGTGATAACCGCTTTTTGCACCGTGTGCGAATAAAAAGCCCCCTATAAGACTACATATAGTATTAGCCGTGCCAATCTTCAACCTCAACAACATAAGAGTTCAGTGCAGTATTAAACCGCCGTTCTTAGTGCGACAAAAAAGATGCGAGATTGATTACTCCGTTTCTTAGTATGCAGGTACCAAAGGTTTAAAGTTCAAACCAAAATTAAGTTCACCTATACCATCGATTCTCTACTTCTTTACTTAAATGATGGAAGAGCAGCGAAGTCTCTAAAGGATCTGCTCACAACTTAGAAGAGAAAAATCTAAAAAATAAATATAACGAATGTATGAGGTAAGATAAACTCACGCCAAACTTATAGGCATAGATGTAAAAAAAGACCAGTCTCACAACATTATCGCTTATTCAGTACTTATTTAAATTTTATTGTATTGGACACAGCTAAAGGAAATGCTGAGTGTTATTATGAAAATCGTTTTCCGAACAATGATTTGAGATTCATTGGGATAATCTTAGATAAAATTTTGTTCTTTTTACGCGAATCTTATTTTTTAAGAATTTATCGAGAGGCTTCACTTGTATTAGATCGATGCACCGTTGCATAGATGAAGGTTTAGTATAACATTTAATTTTTCGTGTCATCAAATACAAAAGGGAACAAATTTTAAACTTTATTATACAATTGATAAAATGTTACTTGTTGCGAATTACATTTGTCTACAAAACTAGAGACTGAAAGTAAATTCATTGTAACAGGTCGAAATCGTAACTAATATTATAAATGCGAAAGTGGTTTTGTTTGTTTAGTTGTTTGTTTGTTACGCTTTCACGCCTAAATCGCGGAACCAATTTTGGTGAATTTCAATATAGTCATAATTTGTACCTTGGAGCAGGCTACTGTTTTTTTTTATATTCATAGGACAGAACAACGTTTGCTGGGTCAACTAGTTAAATATAAAGTGATACTTTAATTTACATTTTAATAATTTAAATAAACTAAAAGCGTAACAAATTTTTATGTAATGGCATTAATTTTAATTTGTCCATTGTTATAGAGTATTTTAAGCTAAAAAAACGGGTGTAATTTGGTGAGTGATTTTTTTTACTTCCTTCTACTTACTTCTTTTTTTTTAGGGAAAACAACACATTTGTTTGCACATCTTGATGGAACTTTTTTTCTTGTTCATCCCTCACTGCACCTAGATTATTAGGAAAATAGTGTAAATGAGTGAAAGAGAACAGTGAAAGTTATGATGTGACTCAAGCAGTTCATTTACTAAAAGTAGATAGTTTTCTATTTTTTTATTGCCTAGTAAGCCTTTGATGACTACAACAAAACTCTTACATGCTTGTAGTCGTTTTGGATTAAAATTTTTGGTGATTGCTCATCGTTAACCAATTTTCCTATATGCTGAAACCTATGAAAACTCCTTCTTTCAGCCTAGCATCACTAAATGGGGGGAAAACTGTCTTTAATTACTTGAATTCTTTGTTGCTATTTGTGTGCATTGCTTTAACATTTTTTTTATTAATGTGTAAGGGAAGTCAGATAACTTTTTTGGGGTCAAATAAAGGCGAGTACTTGACATTATAGCTTTCTGGTTGATACTCTTGCTGGCCACTCCAATTAATAGTCAGTATAATTGATATTAGTCATGTCATAATACTTTGATGATAAGTTAGCACAAAACGATACATGATGCAACAGATACCCTCAAAGAACTCAACGTCCTATGTACTCGTATAATCTGACACTACACAGACAAATAAAGATTTATAGCAATTCACACACGCGTATCTAGTTCCAAAGTAAGCGCTTTGCTGAGCACTTGTGTTCTGGGTACTAGATAACGTATATACTACTTATATACTTCCTTTTTGTGAATAAATCGATACCTCTGGGCTCAAAGGGCGTAAAGCACATTTTGGGGCATATGGAGTTAATAATACCATTGCATTCAGTTTTTCATTCTCTATCGATTGGTATATACGAAGTTGCCAAATTCGCACAAAAATGTTCTTAACGCCCCATCTTTTTTGGGTTGCTAAACCAAAATGAAACAGGAAATCGGGCTGTAAATTACATTACTGCGCAAGATAAAAATGTCCTAGGTTGTGAAGGAATCCAATTATGAGTATTAAGGCGTATAATGCATTAATTCTCATTATTGTTCTTTACAACCATTGTTTTTATATAATCATTGAGATAAAAAAGTTATAGCTAATTTTGTTTAATTTTTTCGGTTTTTTGGCTCTCCTGAACAGTAGCTGTTTTGTGCTATACGCCCTTTGAGCCCAGAGGTATCGAAATACACATTATATATAAAAACCCAGACTTGGATCTAATCTGTGGCCATTGCAGGCATTCCGACGTACGAAAGCAGTTTTGCGCCGGAGGTCGTTAATTTTAGTCACTTTATACTTACTATATAAGTCAGCAGTATGTTAAAAAGCTAATTATATCTTACTTAGAACCTTTTTTTACATAAAACGATACCATAATTAGGTTACATGATTCATATAATAGTATAACTAACATATGTATATATTACTAACATATCATTAAGTCAAACCTTAACTAATTGTTTGTAACCACAATTATCTAAAGTTTCAATTAAAATTATCTTTTCATCTTAAATAGCAAAATGATTTAGTTCTCAAACTTTAATGTACCATGTTGCGAAGTAGTTATATTCTATATAATATGCCATTTAATGTCTAAACTAGACAAACTTACTGATTATTTATTATTAGAGTTTTGGATCAAAATCTTAGAACTAAACTTGTGAAACTCAAAATTTAAATCATATTCAGTTTACATTTATTTAATTAAACATATTGAAATTGTGAAATATGATTGTTGAAACAAGAGGTATGTGATAGTGGATGGATACTAAAGGAGAGGTAGACCAAAGAAAAGATGGATGGATTGTGTACAAGATAGCAAAAAAATGCGAGAATGTTCAGTTGATGACTAATAGAGGAGAGTGCCGACCCCACATATTTTGGGATAAGGGTAGGAAGTAAAAGATGAACCCCTTCTGATTGTCAAGGGGTGTCTGTCACATTCGAAAACAAATCTAGAGGTCATGGGTTCAAAACCACGATGACACGCACTACTAAAACAGTTTTTGTTATCTGATATACATACATATATCTTGGAGAAAACATTGTTTTCGTTGACATCGTCATTAGTTGGCGTCATCAGGACAAAATGCGAGCACAAAACACGATTATCGTTTGTACTATTTAAATTTACACTGCGTAATATTTATGTAAAAAAAAATGAGACCGAGCAGCTTGTTCAGGGCACAAATATTGGTTTAACATAACTCAATGATCCAACTCAATCCGCTATTATCAGTCCATAAGCACGTCTAAAACCATAGATTCATTAAAGTAAAGATAGCGGCTCCACCCCACTCGAGACGTCCTCTGCTCTATTTGGTCATTAAATGAATTATGTTATTCATATCTTTTATTAAATTTTTATAAGTTTTTACAGTATATAAACATGTAACAAATTAAATGAAATAAAGATTTTTAAAAGTAATCCTATATCTTTAAACGAGCAATTCTTGTACATATTATATACTTATATAATTGCAATCTCGAAATCGGCTCCAACAATTTTCATGAAATTTAGTATACGGGGGGTTTCGGGGGCGATAAATCGATCTAGCTAGGAATCATTTCTAGAAAATGTCATTTTATTATCTTTTTTTTTTATTGGAAGAAAAATAACAAAAATGTGACTCTTCCTGACATCTATCGGCGAATAATAATACTATTTTTTTAAAATTGCTTTAACGACACAACACTAAAGCTATTCCAGCAGATGGCGTTGTTAAGTAACAAGAAGTCAATGAGTGTTTGCTTTGAGGTTAGACTAAGAAAATCAAATGTTAATTTCTAAAAAACACAATTTATAAAAAAAAAAATACCGAGCAAAGCTCGGTCATCCGGATATTTAGAATTTAAACAAATAATGTTCTAAGTTACGCATATAGATAAACAACCAACTCAACATAGCTTCTTCCGATATTTAACATAATTACCACGTATAGACGATGAAGGAAGATGAGGTGAAACCCGCATACCAAAGTAACCCTCCAAGCTGCGGCAGACAAGCGTGACGGATATACTGCCCATTCCTTCTACGGTTTTTATTACATAATGTAATTTCAATCAAAATTTTAATTCATTTATGGTTTACCTTCTGAACTTTAATTATATATGTCTCACAGATTACACCTAAATGTAGTCCTTAGATATAATTATTTTCTAAAGATATATGATTATTTAACTTTAAAGCCCAAAAGTTAGCTGTTTATTAGTCACAAAACGAAACTATCTGCCTTTTAGTGTCAACACTTAGTTGACATTTCTTTGTCTTGTGTTTTGTAAAAAAAAAAATTGTGTGTGCAATTTACACACGGCAGAAGTGAAATTTCATAAAAGTAAATAATCGAAGGCACACACAACACACATAATACGAAAACCCGAACAAAGAGGAGACGAAGATTATAGGAAACAGTGTATACTTATCTTCTATCTCATTCTCTCGCAGACTAAATCCTATTTATGGTAGTAGTAGTAGTAGTAGGGTTTTTCTCGAAGAGAAAGGCAATGGAACTAAGCCATACATCTTAAGTTTTACATTTTCACATCTAGTTTTATATTTTAAGGCAAAAAAGCCAATGCTTTAGTATTCTTCATTTATCTTTTTCAAATCCGTCCTATTTATGGATATATTTCTTTTTGAAACGCTTTTTCGTTTCATCGAGTCTACAAATCACAAAGGTGCTAAAGAAGTATCACTTCAAAAATAAAAGTGAAAAAGAAAAGCGCCGGGATGCTCCAACCCAGAAAGGCATGGGCCATTGCTTCGCCTATTATGCAGTAGATTTCACGAGTGTACTGTTGAGGTTATTTAAGTTTCGAAGGTTTTACTAAAACCCTTACATTTAAATCGTTGATACTAAAATATTACATAAAAGAAAGAAACATGTGTTATTCTACGTAACAATATTTTTGTGTCAATTTTTTCTCATCACACATTAATATCCATCATAATTTCCAATTTCATTTTATGTTTCGTTCTCTTATATTGAGTTTGACAATATAAATCGTATGAGAACCAGAGTCTAATGTAAAAATATGGTTTAAATAAAATTTTAAAATGTAGATGACAGGATAAATTTTGAATACATTTCATTATTTTTTACTTATTTGATAGTAAAACTTTATTTTGACGATATAATCATAAAAGAAGAACTAAATAAAAAAAATATATACAGCGCCATCTAGCCCCAAAGTAGCATAGCGCTTGTTTTATGGTTATTAGACAACTGATATACAACTTATGTCTTTCTTTTGTAAATCAACACATTTTATACATAAAATTTTATGGTTTTCATTATTAACTGAGAGCTAAGTAGCCGCTGCATAAACGAAATAAAACAGAATAAAAAAAATGCTAAGGATTTATCTATTTTGGAATGTGGATCGCTTATAATTGTTTTTGAAAGAAGCTATTTATTTTTATTCCATAATTTATTTCAATTGAGAAGTAACTGTATTAAAATATTGGTGGTAATCTACTTAAGCTATATTTTTATCTTGGAGTTGTACATTATAAAACAACGTCGGTAAAATATTACATATCAAGACAAAATCATCATAAGCTGCTAGGTTTCTAATATATTTTATCACTCTACATATCAGCGTTATTGATGTATATTGGACATCAGCAATATTTGGTTTGGTTCGCTTAGCTCAATATTGTTTTGAGATATCACCACAATATTGCCCTCATATATGAAATGTAGTATTGGAAATATTCGGTTACAATATTGCAAAAATATATTATACTAGCAGCCCGTCCCAGCTTCGCACGGGTATTTAACAAAAAATTAAAAATTAAACCCTTCTATTTTTTTTCGGTCTTGGGGAAAAACCTCTCTTGACGGATTCCCCCGGCCCGGGGGGACCGAGGGATATAAGGGACTCCGGAAAAGATGTTCGACCATCCGACTACCCACTAAAAAACCCCGCTGTTCTCCTATCGCCTACGCCCGGGCCCACGGATATATGGCCGGCCGATCTCGTGGCCCGGGCCGGTGCCGGCCCACGCTTTGTCTTCAAGCGGGCCACTTCTAAAGTGCTGGCGCCAGGGGGTCAGGGTTTCGTTCCCCCGGCGCTCTCTTGTAATAAATCTAGGAGTTGAGGGGGGCTACGGAACAGCACGCGGCCTTCTCCCTCGCGGCAATAGTGCGGGCGGCGGATCCTCCCCCGAGCGGCCGCCCGCGGCCGCTTACTACGGTGGCGGGAAATCGTTGCCCGCCCTCCGGCGCCGACGACGTGGCCTACGTTGGCGGGAGGGGAGTGCAGTGGCGGACTCCCGCTCCCGTTCCGTCGCCTCCCTTGCAGACACTACTGCCTCGCAAAAGGAGGCGACGGCCGTCCATCCAGGATCGCCCCCGACCATGGACAGAACCAGGGCTGGGAGCGACAGGTCCGCGGCCAATTCCGGACGGGACTCGCATCCCCGTCGCGTGCTAGTCAGGCGTGGGTACGACTACCAGACGACACTCCAGAAAAAGCAGAGTCGCCTGACGTCGTAGCCGGCCCAGCAAGACCAACCGACAGCGAGGATGCAATTCCCGCCCCGGGAACACTCTCTGTGCAGGCGCAGTCGAAATAGGCATGGTTTTGACTACCAAATCAGGTCCCAGGGTAGAACCCGGGACCCCAATCAGTATTCGCAACCATCCCATCGGGGACCACGCCACGAACAGAGAGCTAAGTTGGAAAGGATGTAAGAGGTAGACGGAAAGAAAGGTAGGACTCTGTTGCCTCGAACGGAGAGGGGAGTGAAGCGACGGATGCTCGGGCACCTCGGGTACGCACACCCATGCACTCCTCGGACAGAGGAGCGCCCCTGAGGGCAAACCCTTCTATTTGCGTCAGGTTACTAAAAAAATAAAATTATAAAGAAAGTTTGAATATTATTATTTCTATGAGCTTTTATTTTAATGATTTTTTTTGTTATTACTTTTTATTTATTTTTCGTTATTTTTTAATAAATATTCTAATTTTTGTAAAGACACCAGTGACGCACGCCTACATTGCATAAGGTGCTGCCTAGCTAGCCGAACAGGGTGAGCGGCTACCACGTAACATTTTTCTAATACTTACATTTTTAAACTCGTGATATTTTTCGAATGGAATACCCGAATTGAATAATTCAAAAAGTTATAGAAAGGTATTGAAGCAGTTATGAATATGAAGTAATTTATTTTGATAAGGATTAATACCAAGATTCAAATAAAGAGCCTTTTCTAGGGGCGGCATTTCAATTAAATTTTTAAAATAAAAGAACACTTATTGTGGCATAACTATAATAGTTAGACATATGCTGTCGCGACACTTTTTGTAAATAATGATGTTTTCTGCAAAGTTGTAGTACATTATTTTATTCTATCATCAATAGTTTTCGCAGCGCATGCGATTTAAATAATATTTTAGGTAATTTTTTTACACTTTGGGTTACATTATTGGAGTTTTAGTAAGGATCCCTAATTTTTTTGAAAATATAATATAGCCTATGTCACCCGGGGATAGTGTAGCTTTCCAACAATGAAAGAATTTTTTAAATCGGGTCAGTAGTTTCGGAGCCTATTCAAAGCAAACAAACAAACAAACAAACAAACAAACAAACAAACAATCAAATCTTTCCTCTTTATAATAGTAGTATAGAAAACTCTTGATGTGCTCTAGAAATTGTCTAGCACAATAACAAAACAATGAAGGTAAAATGGTCTTTGAGATTCATATTCTGGTAATTGCGTATAATCCTTTCTACAATATTTTTAGGTTGTTTACAGTCAGAACTGACTGATTGAGGTTGATGTAATCAGCAAATAAGTTAAAGTTGAAATATATAATTGGCTTCCGTTTCATTTAATATAAATCATTATAAGGCGAAGAATCAAGATTGATTTTGTTCACACTACAATGTCAGTATTTTATTTTATCCTAAAAAAACCACCAAAGGATTTCAAAGTTATTTTGGGCACACCGTTTTTACGATGGTCACCCTTTTATGCTGCTGGACAGTAATAGTGATGGCCAGCGACAGTTGTGTAAGCAGACCATCTAGCTTTTTTTATCTCAAATAAAACTCCCTTATCATTGCTGAGTTGTAACCTTGGAGGTGGAAGCTGATGCGTGTATATGCTACCCTAATGACACTACTCAACTGTGATTGTGACTGATTGAAAAAGTTATGTCAACTATAAACCCCAGTCTACATGATAATGTAGATTTGATCAACTTTTCGATATGGCTTTTTGAAATGCATGTTGTTTTAGTTTATATATAAACCTAGGTTTATATCAGTAATGATATTGTAAAAGCTAAAAATAAAAATATATAATATTTTTCCGATGGGTAAAATTTGTCTATTTTAGATATACCGTATGCCCCGAAAATAGTACACCCGTTCATATGAGTATGGATTGTTATCCATACAGAACATAACAGATTAACACAAACAAAAGTAAAAAAATAAATCATAATCGTTAATTAATTAAACTTTCACCATTTGCGTGCGTAACGACAAAAGTAATTTTTTTCATAGACATGAATTATGCCTTTTTTGATTTATATATTCTGACATCCAAAATACATAAAAATATATAAGACAAGTAAATTTTATATAAATCCCACATTTCTCTATCCTTAAGACGGCGCGTTAATTTATCGCCTACGAGAATCGACCGGCGTGAAGCGTGAAACTTGGTAATTTGTCTTTGCGTTATTGGCTAATTGAATTAATGGTAAAAGGAATAGATATCCTTGGTGCTCCTCAATGTACTCGTCTGCCATTAAGCATACTGATAACATTAATTTACTTGTCGACCTAATTTTTCGTAAAGAATTGTTTCTTATTCTTTTGTTATTTTTTGAATTTTGATTATTTGTTTTTTTTTTATATTGTAGGACAGCTGACAGGCTGATGGCCCGCTTAGAATTTAGCAGTTACTGTCGCCTATGGGTGTTTGCATGGCCAGTGGCATCGCGAACACGCTGCTGTCCCATAAGGGTACAGGAACTTGGGTCACTAATGCCGGAACATAACGCAAGGTTATTATGGCGGCATACTTAAGACAAAAGGTGGTCGCTATTCAGACGAGCTTGAGGCCCTACCACGTAGCTAGGGTGGGTTGTTTTGTCGCCTTTTACGAAAGGCTGACCCCGGCCGCAGAGGTTAGTATTCTTTCTCCGCCCCTGCACGGATAAAATTTTGAGATGCGGTGTTGGCGTCGCATGCTGCGATTTCCTTGGATAGCTCATTTCAAGGCTTCCATAGGAACACAATACTACGTATTCGCATCTGGAGATACTTTATTTCCGGAATACTCGAAGTTACGTACAGTAAATGAAGTAAAGTTTGTCTTGAGAATTGTTTCTAATTTCCATTAATGATGTTCAAGGTATGGGTCCGCGTACTCCTATTTTATTATCCTATGTAGTAGACTAATGATACCCGATTTAAGGGGTTGTCAATTATTAAAATACAACATCCCTCTAGTTTCTACAAAAATGTAGTTAAGTTGAGTGAAAAAAGTACGTAATTAAGAGGAGAAAGGTTGCTATTCTCCACTTCTCGCGCCCAAGTATACTGGAGTCAGGAATAATCGTGCATTTACTACATACAAAAAATATACGCGATTATTCTTAAGGTGAACTGTTTTCCAAGTATTTTTATTAGTGCCCAAATAAACTATTTGTAAAGACATTCTGGCTACTTCACCTGATTCAATATGAATTTGTATCACTACATCATATATTATAAGAACATGGTTAACTACTCAAAAGCGACATCGATGAAGATTAAAATTCAAGGAATAGTTTCTATTTTTTTTTTTACTTCTGAGGCAGCAATGAATATCAGTTTAGTTTATTTTTCTGCTTTGGGGGTTACTTCTTGCAAAGAATAGTCAACATCTAACCTTGAATTCTGAAATAAAATCTTTGAATTCTACCAGGATGAAAGTAAAAAGGAGAATTGAACTTTACGTCTCAGCCGTAAAATATTAAATTCAAAGCTAAGCCTGGAGACCATCAAAGGGAAAACAGATGCTGAATCCCCGACATCAAGGCAGATTTTCCTCAACATTTGTCGATTCAGAATCATACAAACACTGGCTTTTATTTTATTACACCCGTGACATAGTTTAACAAAGAAATCAGTATTGCAAGACATATAAAGTAATTTTTTTTTAATGTAACTTTTAACAACTTTTAATTAATAATTTTATGCAATTTCTAAGACGTTTAATGTTTTCTATTTTTTATGAACCGACGAAAAAAACGGAGGAAGTTCTCAATTCGACGCGTATTTTTTTTTTCTTTTTTTTATGTATGACCACATATAACGTTTTACAGAGTAGTCCGATTTTAAAAATTCTTTTTTTGTTGGAAAGATTATCCCCCAAGTTAGTCCCATATAAATTTGGAAAAAAAATTCCAACCCTAAGGGTACGAAAACAGAGAATGATTGATTGTTCACTCACTGATTATATCTATGACCATGCATAACTTTTGACAGAATTGATTTATAATTAATAATGTAATTAATATATTATAGCCACAAAAAATTATAAAATAAAAACTTTTTGACAAAAAAATTATTACCTTTAAATCTCTATTAGATACCAAATTTTCTTTGATTAACTGAATCGCATATTTTCGATATCAGTTTTACTACCTTTATAGTAAAGGGACATCCATTAAATACGTGAGCTCAAAATGGGGGGAGGGATCCAATGAAATCTCACCAAATCTCATTTAAACCGAGGGGGGATAATCGAAAATCTCACCTCACCTTCAAAAAATATAAAATATTACAGATATTAAAAATAAATATTTTGAGTGTTTATTTTGCTCGCTAAAATAAATCTCATAGCTATTAAAATCATTTAGTTCGAGAAAAACATAAAAAAGGAAAAAAAATCCGGATATTTAAAAGAAAAGACAATAATTCGCAGATGCCATATGATTATTACTGTCCATCTCTCTTAGAAAATGATAAAACTATTGATAATAGATGTTGTAAAATATGCGGCATTTACTTCGCTTCGTGTGCAAAGCTGCAGAAGCACAGGTTAGCTCTTCATGCGGTTCGACGAGAAAGTGTCGTCAGGATTCAACCAATGCGTGTCGTCAAGCGTCGTACTAAAGAGCTTCTGTGCGTTGTGGACGAAAGTTTGGAGTGGATAGACGAAGAGAACGTAGACGTTTCCTGTAACTGTCTTCCAGCACTACCAGAAATTCCAGATGACACGTGTCCAATTATTTCAATCGAAAAAGTACACGAGTCTCCATGGATTGAGTAAAAATTTAAAAAAAGTGTTTTTATCTGTTTTTTTACTTTGAATTTTATTTAATTTAAATAAATTAACTATAGTATACCTGAACGGTATATTATTTTCCCTAATAGTAAAAATAAATTTAGTTTAAAATATTTTAGCGCTATCTCACGTAAGGGGAGGGGGGGGGTCCAGGCAAATCTCACTAAATCTCACCTAAGGGGCAGGAGGAGTCTAAACTGATCGAAAAATAGCTCACGTAATTAATGGATGTCCCTAAGTGTGTTCATAACATGTTTTACTAGACAGTGCTATAGAACTCTTCTGCAGTAGTGTAGCAAGTGGCATATAAAAATGTGTTCATTTATAGTACACAGTATACATATATTGATACTATAGTGTATGCGATTTAGTCTGAAGATGTCACTGCCACTGTCAAGGCGTTGTTCAGAACTCCCAATCCCAAATGCTGGCAGTGAAATGAAACCACTTCTTGCGTGCAATTCTATATAATACATTTGTTTCAGAGTTTATTTAAAATTATCAAAATTCTAGTGGAAATTTATTATGATATAAAATTTACAAAAGAAAAAGAAGTAAAATCTAAATAAAAATGATGTGCTTTTGACTCCCTGAAGATTGCGAGCAATTTGCAGTACGTTCGATGTTAGTGGCCTCTTGTCCAACAACGTACTGTGAGATGCACCTATGTGCTATCCTTGCTTGCCACGATGTCCTTCGCCGAAGGTTATGTATTGTTGTGAAAAGAAGCCGCGAGTTTCAAGGCCTCTAACTTGCCAAGAGGAAGATTTCTGTGAGGGTTTCTGTGAAGATTATTATCTATAGTGTTCTTTTGGGGCTCCCAAAAGAACACTATAGATAATAATAATGTTATATTTGATTTATGTTTATATGTATAGAAACCAAAAATAACTTTCTTAAAAGAAACAAGAAAGAGGGCGCTGATCCAGGTATAAAATACTGTTCACCTTTACATACTATGCACACTGTTTCTGCTCGCTCATGAATCTAAATGTACGTTTCCATTATTGCAGAGGTTCTACCTTTACAAAACAATGTTAAACAACCCAAGCATTTTACCTATTTAGTTTATTTATACCGTAAAATGTACAATAGATTCTTTAAGTGAGTACATAAACTATTTTTTTATCAATCTTTGTCCTCTAAAAACATATTTGTAGAATCTCATATCGATCCGCAGACTAATTGAAAAATAAATAACAAGTTTTTCAAACATTATACGAGTAACGCATTTTTGTTTACCGTCCCAAACAGGTTGCCGCAGTATAATAAGCGGTTACCGTCGCCTGTGGATATATATATATATATATATATATATATATATATATATATATATATATATATATATATATATATATATATATATATATATATATATGTATATATATATATATATATATATATATATATATATATATATATATATATATATATATATATATATATATGAATTCTAATATAATAGTTTAGCGTGACAACACCAAATGCACCCAACCATGAAATCTCAACAAATATCTAATAAAGAAGAAATGTATCACTATTAACTTTATTAGAGCAATAAAATAATAATTCAGGACTATACCATGACCGGAAATAATATCTAGATAGCATAAAACAAAAGGAAAGTAATGGGCGATCGTTCTTAGCAATATTAGGAAATTTCGCAAGGTGTGGTGTCGTTACCCGATGTAGCTCGAAGTCACAAAACACGGAGAGAACGAAGTATAAATGCATACTTGTGCTTTTTTTTTATACCTTCACTTTGCTATTATCCAAAGCATACACGCAATCATATTCTGAGGAAACAGCATTGTCAGTACCTTGTCGAAAAGCGGGAAAGAATGTGACGTAGTAATGTTGGACTCAACGTGCCCACGGCACCGGACCTTCAGATAGTTAGCCAGTAATGGTGATGACCAATGTCGGCCATAACAACTGAGACGTATGAATTATCGCAGGTTTGACTTTTAGTCATTTAGGTACAAAACCATCTTACTACTTTTTGTTATTCTTATCAAACTTGAACCTTGGGGTCAAGCCCAGTCGGACAAATTCATTCATGATAGTAGATTACTGGTAGTTTGTCGGGGTTTTGGGAAATTGGTGCTCGATAAATTGGGTTTATTTTTATTAAATGTTAACTTATTTATTTGTAACAACATGAGTAGTACAAATGATGGATCATTATAATATATAATGCAAGGTGTAGTTCTATGTTTTTCAGGGTACATATCTTAAAATTATACTTCCTTCATTATTCCATTGTATTGTTATTAATACATTGTAATAAATTAATAAACTCTCTCTCTCTCTTTGAAGTCGTTCCCTCATGGCTGAGGATCGTGGTCATAATTGTAGACATAGATGCTGTGGTGCACTTTGATTTAATAATCTGCCTCTGTCGGTCCCTATCTATAGCGTCTTCTGATGTATAGGGCAAAATTATTAAATATCAAAATAATACAAAATTTATTTATATATTAGTTATACTTTATTTTATTTGGAAGTACAATATATTGTAATCGTATGTATATTCCGTTTCTGGAAAACGTATGTACATTACTCGAATACCCATAGTATTAGAGTTAATTTCTGTACGTGCTAACTTTATGACAAAGTCCTGTAACGGCCAAATTATATTAACTGTAGATTTCTATTTTTAATCAAGGGAAGTGGAGTGGCTTGTGGCAGGATATTCTTGGTACCGCTCCCCGATTTTGAGGATATTGCGTTCGTCAAATTGAGGGCAGGGTTTTAGTAGGAACTAAAATACCTTAAAGATAACTTGATACCGATATTTCTTATATAGACATTAAAATAAATTTGAAAATGGATCATCATCATCTCAGGGTTGTATCCTAATTGCAACCTAGACTTCTGCTTCGGTGCCCGGGGTCCGCTTTCCCACTTTTTCTAATCCACTTCGCACGGTCTTCAGCATCCCTGGTAATGAGCCCACTGGCACGCATGTCGACCTTATCGTACCTTTACGACGTTAAGCCAGCGCTTTTTGGGTCTACCCCTCCTGCCGGGTCCCAGCGAAGGTGGCATAACCAGATATTTATTTCCCACGTAAGTATCCAGTTGCTGTAAAACGTGACTGTACCACCGAAACCGATTCTTCTGCAATTTATCCGCAATGTCACGGACATGAAGACTGCCACGAATCCGGGAGTTCCTAACGCGGTCCTTCCGCGTTACTCCACACATCCACCGCAGCATATTCATCTCCGTGACACGCAGTTCTTGCTTGTATCGCTCTAACACTGGCCAAGCTTCACAGCCATATAAAAGGACAAGCCTAATGATGGTCTTATAGACCTGTCCTTTCAATTTTACCGGCATCTTGGTGTTACAAATTACACCAGTCACTCCACGCCATTTGAACCACGCGGCAGCAATGCGTGCCTTGACGTCACAGTCGATGTCACTAAACGCGTGAAATACAGTCCGTGCACTCCACCGTGTCGTCGCCTATGCGTACGGGTGTGGGATCTGTGGAGCTACAAGCCAAAATTTGAAAATGGATGTTGTATATGTACTTGTTTAATGTTGACTATTTTTATGATTCTCTCTCTGTCGTTTATAATTAGTTTGAAAAAATATAGGAGTTTTATCAATATATGTTAATCAAGTAAACATTTTTGCTGTTTGATTTACGTGTCAATAAAGACAATGCAAATAATGTATATAATATAAATAAAAATAATTATTTATATATTTTTTCTTAAACCATGGTCCAATTGTGCCGAAACTTTGAGACGCCCACAAGAATTTCTAGCCCAAGAGAATCTATACATTATATAAAAGTGTTTTTAATATAACAAAATAAATAATCCTCAATATACTTGTATTCTCAGTCTTCATCTGGATAAAAAAACCGGGAATTCTAAAATAATATTTGTAACTGACCAAAAAATGTTTCTTCAATGACTGAAAGCTGAAAAAGCATTTTTATTTATATCAAAGTATTAATACAATTTTATAATGCATTTACAATAATAATTATACAATTTATTTACGTAGATACATAATATAAATAATTTTTAAACCAAACGTTTCTTATATTTCAATTCCTTTAATGAGAAATATAGCTAATTAAATGCTGAGGCTTATGAGAAATATAGCTAATTAACACCCACAATTAATCAGAATTCATATAAAATGTTAATTGTATTAATTTTCCAATTATATTCGTCTTTTAGGGTTTCGCAGCCCTCTTTGGTTGATTTAAAATGGGATTTTATAAGGAATATTGGGGTCTTCCTTTTCTCGCTTTGAAAGAAATAAATTGTATTTCTACGATATTTTTTATCTTCTTTCTCCTGCCCTTATCCCACATTATATTGCGAAGTGCAAGGGTTCCAGAGGCCTATTAACATCTTCCGAGACATGTACCGCGATTTCGATTCCGTGTTTCGGACCGCTATTGGCGACACCAAATCCTTCCCCATCACTGTCGGAGTACACCAGGAATCCGTCCTTAGTCCGTTTCTGTTCACCGTGGTGTTAGACGTATTGTCAGACAGCATCAGAAACTCACATGACCTCGACATGACATCCCGTGGTTGCTTCTGTCATCTTTTTTATTTAAATTATTTTTCTCGTGTCATAATTAAAGTAGGACACAAAATTTCTTTATCAATAATCTAATACATATATCCTCAAGCGACACTTTTACTGGTTTCTTCTTCTTTCTTTCTTCTTCTCGTTTTGGGTGTGCAGGGTGGCACTTTTACCGGGTCTCCGACTTTTACGGGGTCCGTGCACAATTCACATTCGACAACTACGTCACGAGTGCTTCTAAATAGGAAATTCGCAGTTTTCGAATGCTCTTGGTCCCGCATTCCGTTGCGCTTGAATGCAGACACAGGCAGTTTGCGCACAATGCGTCCATCTTCATATATTTTGGTGGTGGAACACAGCAATCTTCCTACAAAGGACAACATATTTGTTTAATGCAAATAGTTTGTCCCCACATTGTTTGATATAAGGGTACAGGAAGAAAAAGAATTGATCCTGGTTTAGATGCTTTTCATCTTATTAGGTGGAAGGCTCTGTGTATTCAGAGAAATATTTAAAAAAAGGTATATATATAAGGTATAAGGCAATTAATTATATGTGGTGATAAAATAAACAAAATGTTTCTCTGTAAAAAACTGGTAAATTTTAATTATTCAACAATGATTACTTACATATACACTATTCATAATTACTATATTTACATTATTTACAATCTAAGCTGTGAAGAACAGGAAACGACAATTAAAGTTTACTATTATAACTTTTTATAGTAACTGCAATGTAATAAAATATAAACAATAACATATAAACTTTTATTTCTGAATTATGTGTATTAACAGTTGTCTTATATTTCACACGTTAGCTATTATTAAATTTATGATTTTTTTATTGTATACTAACTGTGCCCGTGACTCCGTCCGCGTGGAATAGTGACTAGGCAGCATATTTTGGATGCAACTGTTACACTTTGCGCCTCCGGAATACGTGTGTTCAAACCTACAAAGTCCAGCCTAAGCTAAACACTATTTCATATGATTGATGATATAAATCTGAGGTCAACTTAAATTGGAATATAAAATTTCCGAAACTTATCATTTTTAAAAAATTAAAGTTTTTTCTAAAATAAAAAGATACATCAGCTATGTGCAGTGCCGGATTAACCACGTAGCAACCGTAGCAATTGCTACGGGCCTCGCGCAAAAGAGGCCCCCGTACATTTAAATATACAGGGGCCTCTGGTTTAAACCAGATCATCTCAGCCTGAGTATCTAATATACAAAAACAAACAAATCGCATAGACGGCAAATAAACGATTGAAGTATTGAGTATCGAATGGTTTTTTTTCCAATTTAGTTACTTAAGAACCCCTAGCAGATCAAGGGCTCAAAGGCCAAATATAATTTGCTACGGGCCCCGCACTTGCTTAATCCAACACGGGCTATGTGCCAGTGAAAGTCCCGTCAAAATCGGTGCAGCCATTTCAGAGATTAGCCGGAACAAACAAACAGACAGATAGACAGACAGACAAAAATTGTAAAAAATGTTGTCCGAATGCACTTAGTAAAAGGCGGTTATTTTAATATTACAAACATACCCTCCAATTTTATTTATTTGTATAGATAACATTAATTACACAAATGTAAAGGAGAGGATTATTAAGCAACTTAATAGAGATATGCAAATAGCTAATATACTAACATACGTGGTTGTAATCCATAGATCTAACTACGTCTCAATTTACTAACAGATTAGTTAACAAGCGTCGTTTCAACCGAATTTTGAGGACACACCTACCCCCTTCTCAAACCAATTTCATATAGGCTCTGAGGGGATATAATATACGTTTGGAGAGACCTTATTATTCTGGACCTTTATAAAGACAATCTGTTTAAGATAATACATTTTGAAACGTGTCTTGGTTAGAGTAAAGGATTTGGTGGATTTTAGAGTTTAGATGCCTATTCGTAGGGCGAAAGGATTTCGATGTATCCAGATATGTAGGTCAATTGTTTTCATCAAGATATAAAAGTTTTAAATTATATTTCGTATTTCGACTTTATTTTATGGAACAACATGAGTTATTTATATGATTTATTTCATTGTTATTATTTCCCTCTATCTCCGCAATATTCTGTCTAATATGGGTAGCGAGGAGATGGCGCGTGTCCGGGTTCCGGACCAAATCCAGCGAGGATCTTGAATCACTGAGCACAGCCGCCCCTTGCAGGTTTGCTCGGATAACCAGGTCTGTAGCCTGGCTGATCGCGAGCAACTCCACCTGCACAGTGATACGAGCCGCATTCGTTTGGTCCTGATCTTGGCCCCACACCGCCAGTAGGTATATGCAGCCCCGACTCCATCATCTGACTTATTCCCGTCGGTGTAAATCAGATGATCGAGTATCTGTAGTCGAGCTACAGTCTCAGACTGCATATCCTCCAGACACTCGTACCGAATGTTCGGTTCCCTGGTGGGGTGAGGAGCCTTCCAAAAGGCAACACGCTCCTCCAGCTCTCTTCGGTCCTGCTCAGGAATAGGACGTCCCTTTTTGTACTCATACAGCCGAGCCGCCTCCCAGATCCGAAGATCCAGCGGGTGGAGACCCGACAATATCAGTGCCGCCTTCCGTGATACCGTACGGTGATATTTGGCGATCTTCTGTGCAAACCCCCTCTGCACAACGTTGAGGGCCTTCTGTACAGAGATCTTTTCAGCGTTGGCCCAGGAGCTTGCACCGTACATGATTATGAGCTCTATTACCGCGACGTAAATGGCGCGGATGATCTCTGGACACATCCCCACTCGATTTTAGCTATCATCAACAGCCGCCTGTAGAGGTTTGTCGCCTTTCGGCAGACGAACCCCACATGACTGTTGAATGTCAGCTTGCTATCGACGTTGACGCTCAGGATCATGAGTTCGGGCTCCATCGCGATGCTCTGCCCAACTATGTGCACGATTGGAGTGTCGTACTTAAGCTTGCGAGTGACTAGCATTGCTTTTTTCTTCTCTGCGCTGAAGTTGAGCTTGTTCCGTTCCGTCAATGTGCCCCGTCTCTCGATACCCAGCTCGGTCGTAGTTTCTGCGGACTGGTGACTTGCCTTCCACGAACTTCCACTAAACCAGCGGCGACCGATCCTCAACGACAACTCCCTGTATGTCAATATGTACCACATCGGCTTTAGTCAGTCAGTTTAAATCAATGATGTAGATACAATTGTGTATAAACACAGTGAATATAAATTCACTCAAAAACAAACTATATACCTAATATATACCTAGTCAGTTCATAAATTCTGTCACATGTTTAATGTAAAATAATTGTAACAAGTTCATTAATTATGTAACCATTCATATACCAAAATGAACTTAACAAAACATAGATTCTTATGACATTAAAGTTTATTCAAAATGACCTCCGTGATTTTGAATACAAGCCTTCAATCTGCGCGGCCAGTTGTCTACCGCAGCACGAACGAGGTCCATGTCAATATCGGCGGCTGCCTTAATCAAGGATGTCTTGAGTGACTCCAAATTGGGATGAGGCTTTGAGCACGCCTTTTCCTCCAAGTGTTGCCATATCTTGTAATCTAACGGATTCAAATCTGGACTGGAGGAGGGCCAGTCTTCGTGCCGGATGAAGTCGATTTCACGCGCCGCCAGCCAGTCTTGTGTGCTCTTCGCTATATGAGCTGGCGCCGAATCTTGTTGGAATACCCAGTGCCTGTTATTGAACATGGTATGAGAAACAGGTTCCACAAGGTTCGTCAGGACTGTATTTTGATACACAACAGCATTCGTTTTTACACCTTTCTCACAAAAATGTACCTCTGTTAAGCCCCAATAAGAAACTCCCAACCATACCATGAGCGAGGATGGAAAATGACCTCGTTGGACACGCGGAATACGGTTGCTCGCTTCTTCACTACTGTGTGCGTACACCTTATCATTTTGTTTGTTGTAGCTCTCTTCTACGGTAAACATTTTTTCATCCGAAAAAAGAATTTCCCGATATTTTTTTCCCGCGTACCGCTTCAACAAAGCGCGGCATCTCTTCAGTCTCAGGTCCATTAGACGAGCATTCAAACGATGTCCTGTTTTTCTTCGATATACCCGAAGCCCTAAGTCTTCATTTAACACCCTTTTCACCGTGGTTCTGCTTAACCCCATCTGAAGGGCCAACGGTTTCTGCTTACGTTTGGGATTTCTTTGAATTCGTGCCTTCACAGCTTTTATCATTGCTGGAGTCCTAACAGACCGAGGGCGACCACTTCTTGACCTGTCATCTACACTAGAGTCTTCATTGTATCGTTTGATGGTACGATAAACGAATCTTCTGGTAATATTCAAATTTTTCAGTATGTTAAAAATTTGAATTGGCGCGTAACCGCAACGATGCAACGCAATAACTGCAACACGGTCTTCTTTAAGCGTCCACTCCATATTTAAAAATGAGTAAAATTCTAAAAGTTATACATTTTTTTTTTCATGAACAATTCGAAATTCTAATTCAATAAACTTTTTTGTGGCCAGCATTCTAAAAGAAAAGTTTTTACTGTGTGACCATACTTATGACCTGACTAGGTATACATTAATTATGAATCGTTTGTTCCAAGCCACTTAAATACACACATCAAAAAAGTCTAAGCAACATGTACTAATTTAAATTTTAGGATGGTTTTTCACATTATAACGTTGTATTTTATTTTTAATATAATATTTTTTTACAAAATGAAATTTCTAAAGAAAATGAATTTATTGTGAAAGAATAGGATAATTTAATACAAATTATGGCCTCCTCTGCTATTCAGAACTTATCGGCAACGATTATTCATTGAATTAATGAGACTGTTTATGTCATCTTGCGGTATTCGCTCCCAATGGAATTGTAGCAAATCCTTCAGCTGTTGGGTTGTTGTCACTCCGTCCAAGTCCTTCAAAACACGTCTCTGGAGCATGTTCTATGCGTGCTCAATGGGGTTGAGGTCTGGCGATTGTGTAGGCCAGAGCTATATCACAATCAACACAAATATCAACAATAAATTAAACCGCCGAAAAAATTGACAAGCAAAAAATAATAACCGTCTTTTTATTAACCTTAATAATTAAGTTCTTTAACTAATGTAAGTATACCTAAGCAATTTTGTGTCGGTGCCAGTGCCCTCACGTGTGTGCCCGTTCAGGTTGCTGTCTCGCTGACATTAACTTCGTAAACGTTGGGCATTTTCCAGCGAAGGGGCGTGTCACGCTGAGCCGCTGCCGTGAATCACGCTTTACATAATTAATTAATTTGCTTGTTTGGCGTCAACTCAAAATTACTTAGGTATACTTACATTAATTAAAGAACTTAATTAGTAAGGTTAATAAAAAGACGGTTAATTATTTTTTGCTTTTCAGTTTTTTCAGCGGTTTAAATTTTTGTTAAAATGTTTTTATTTCATAATTTTATGTGGCTATAATATACTCATTACTAGATGCTTACATAAATCAATTCTGTCAAAAGTTATGCGTGGTCGTAGATATAATCAGTGAGTGAACAATCATTCTCTGTTTTCGTATCCTTAGGGTTGGATTTTTTTTCCAAATTTATATGGGACCACCTTCAGGGTATACCCTCCCTATTCGCTTTTAAAAATTATTTTTTAATTTTTCCATCTTCAGGGTATATACCCTGGAAGGAAACAATAAAAATGAATTTTTAAAATCGGATTACTCTGAAAAAAGTTATGCGTGGTCATACATAAAAAAAAAAACAAAAATGTACGCGTCGAATTGATAACCTCCTCCGTTTTTTCGTCGGTTAATTAGTAAAATAAGACATTCAGAATTCCGTACCGAAGTTCGTTCGTCGTTATGTCACGAAGGTCATCTTTTAAGTACATAGATTCTACCTTAGTTTTTTAAAATGAAGAAAGCTAATTAAAAATGGTAAAACGCTTATTTGAACACTGAATTCTAAAGAAGCTGAACCAAATTAAATACTGAGTATCCTGCATAAAACATCGACAAACAACGACTAAGATTCCGAACGGCGAACCGTAAAACACAGACTGCTAAATGCGATGAATTTATAGGTACTGAATTTATGCATTAGAAAGCTAGAATTTATTTGAATAGCGAGTTAAAGCACTTAACTGATGATGTAAATATTTAGTCAGCTGCTTTATATTTATTTCTTTCTAAATTGCTAGTATATTTAATCAATGATTTTACTTAAACCAAGCGACATTTTTTAAGATTGACATTATAATATGTTGTTTATCTGTAGAAAGTTTGTACATTTTTTATCCGTGCAGGGGCGGAGAAAGAATACTAACCTCTGTGGCCGGGGTCGGCCTGTCGTAAAAGGCGACAAAACAACCCACCCTAGCTACGTGGTAGGGCCATAAGCCCGTCTGGGTAGCAACCACCCCTGGCGTATAAGTATGCCGCCATAATAACCTTCTGTTGTGTTCCGTCATAAGTGACCCAGGTTCCTGTGTCCTTATGGGACAGCAGCGTGTTCGCGGTGCCCCTAGCGTCGCAAACATACATAGGCGACGGTAACCACTTACTATTAAGTGGGCCGTCAGCCGGTCTACTGTTCCTCAGCAATAAAAAAATATCTCATAGCAGAGTAATTAAAAAAATAGGGCGAGCTTATTATCTCGTTCAAGGCACAGGCAAGTTTTCTTTGCGAGGTTCCTTACATAGAAGTAATCAATATAAAAACTGAATTTACCACATGCATCTATTAATTATCAAAAATAATAAATTAGATCAAAAACAAATATATAGGATACTAATAATACCTAGTCAGGTCATAAGTATTGTCACACAGTAAAAACTTTTCTTTTAGAATGCTGGCCACAAAAAAGTTTATTGAATTAGAATTTCGAATTGTTCATGAAAATAAAAATGTATAACTTTTAGAATTTTACTCATTTTTAAATATGGAGTGGACGCTTAAAGAAGACCGTGTTGCAGTTATTGCGTTGCATCGTTGCGGTTACGCGCCAATTCAAATTTTTAACATACTGAAAAATTTGAATATTACCAAAAGATTTGTTTATCGTACCATCAAACGATACAATGAAGACTCTAGTGTAGATGACAGGTCAAAAAGTGGTCGACCTCGGTCTGTTAGGACTCCAGCAGTGATAAAAGCTGTGAAGGCACGAATTCAAAGAAATCCCAAACGTAAGCAGAAACTGTTGGCCCTTCAGATGGGGTTAAGCAGAACCACGGTGAAAAGGGTGTTAAATGAAGACTTAGGGCTTCGGGCATATCGAAGAAAAACAGGACATCGTTTGAATGCTCGTTTAATGGACCTGAGACTGAAGAGATGCCGCGCTTTGTTGAAGCGGTACGCGGGAAAAAAATATCGGGAAATTCTTTTTTCGGATGAAAAAATGTTTACCGTAGAAGAGAGCTACAACAAACAAAATGATAAGGTGTACGCACACAGTAGTGAAGAAGCGAGCAACCGTATTCCGCGTGTCCAACGAGGTCATTTTCCATCCTCGCTCATGGTATGGTTGGGAGTTTCTTATTGGGGCTTAACAGAGGTACATTTTTGTGAGAAAGGTGTAAAAACGAATGCTGTTGTGTATCAAAATACAGTCCTGACGAACCTTGTGGAACCTGTTTCTCATACCATGTTCAATAACAGGCACTGGGTATTCCAACAAGATTCGGCGCCAGCTCATAGAGCGAAGAGCACACAAGACTGGCTGGCGGCGCGTGAAATCGACTTCATCCGGCACGAAGACTGGCCCTCCTCCAGTCCAGATTTGAATCCGTTAGATTACAAGATATGGCAACACTTGGAGGAAAAGGCGTGCTCAAAGTCTCATCCCAATTTGGAGTCACTCAAGACATCCTTGATTAAGGCAGCCGCCGATATTGACATGGACCTCGTTCGTGCTGCGATAGACAACTGGCCGCGCAGATTGAAGGCTTGTATTCAAAATCACGGAGGTCATTTTGAATAAACTTTAATGTCATAAGAATCTATGTTTTGTTAAGTTCATTTTGGTATATGAATGGTTACATAATTAATAAACTTGTTACAATTATTTTACATTAAACATGTGACAGAATTTATGACCTGACTAGGTAGTATCCTTAAATCCGTAGTATTGATAAAATATTAAAATTTCGTACGTGAGAGAAAGAGTTTATATATGTGTGTGTTTTTATTTTATTTGCATAATAAATGATTATTTATTATGCAAATATTTATTACATTAAATAATAATTTTATTTATTTAACCTTTAGAACTTAAAGTACAAGGCGGACTTAATGCTTTAAGGCATTCTTTGCCAGTCTACCTTGGGGTGATGCAGAGATAGTTTACATGGTAGATGCATAATTGAATAGGAGTATGTTAATCAAACAAGATCACACATAAAAGCAATATACTACAAATACTTACATTTAAACTTACATACACATAAATACATACACATATGCATAGATTTATACACATACTTACACATACATACATACATATACATACATATATATCTAATTATACAAATAAACAGGAGATTTAACCTGAATCTGTCAGTTGTTTAAGGAGACGTAGTCGTACTTTGCGTTTATAGGTTTCACGACTTGTCAGCATTCGGATTTCAGGAGGGAGCGCATTCCATAGAAGAATAGATTGGATAAAGAAAGAAGAGTGAACAAAACTAGAAGTATGAGAGGGGCAAGCAAAGAGGAGATTATTGGAAGAGCGAAGATGTCTGTTATGAGTGGAGCAGAGATATTGGAATTGAGGCTTAAGATAGTTTATTGTATAATATATAAATTTATTATATAATAAATATTAAAATTTAATATTTTTTATCCCATAGTAAGAGATCCATAAGTCACAAAAACAAAAGATCACGCAGACCTGATCTATAAAGCAATAAGCTCTGGGTCAATATTCAATAACGTACTTTGAACTCTCAAAAATCTCTGGATCAAAATCCGGAAAAGGAATTAAAACTGTTAGTCCAAAAAGACTTAAGAATGCAAATGACGAAAATCTTTTACAGTCAAATAAAAAAGTGACACGTATAAATCATAATATTATTCAAAACAGATAAAATGGGCGTGAGTTTGATAACAAGCTATTCTCAGTAACAACAAGTAACAAAGATACGCGATTGGATCGAAAATCGGATGGAAGAAGAAAAGTTAGAATTTGTCAATAAAACCACACTTTCAAAGGCTTCTTGTACGACAAACAAAATATTTTAATTTATAAACTAAAACGAATATAACTTTACATATATTGATATTAAAATTGATGATTGACCGAAAAATGACTATTTAATCAAATTCAAATGATTTCAGATAAAATTATGTAATAATCATTGAAATGTAGTAAATAAGATATACTAGGTGTACCGGAAAGTCATTACCGGTATTTTCGGAAAAAACTATTTTCAAGAAAATGGAAAAATTTATTTATTCATAGTATTGCCCATTCATCAATTCTATATATCTTACCCATCTTTCAAGCAAATTTTGAATGTCATCCTTAAAAAACTGTTTGTACTCCGAGCAAAACTATTCATCGAAGCATTTTCTAACTTCTTCAAAATTGGCGAAGTGCTGCTCTGCAAGCACATGTCCCATGGAGGCGAAAAGTTGATAGTCGGACGCGGTAAGGTCTGGAGAGTACGGCGAGTGTGATAATATGTCCCATCCAAGTGCTTTCAACGCCTTCTTGACCGGTTTTGCTTTATGAGACGGCGTGTTATTGTACTGTAAATTCACTTTACCGTGTTTTCGGGTTTATTATGGACGTTTTTCGATCAATGGATGGTTCTAATCGATCATTTATTATGGGTAGCGATCACTATTGACTGTCTCATCAGATTTCAACAGTTCGTAATTCACCACGCCTCTCTGGTCCCACCAAACACAGACTATTTTCTTGCGGCCAAAACGATTTGGCCTTGGAGTCGATAGGATGGCTTTACCAGGTGATAACCATGATTTTTCGCGCGAAATGACTTCCAATCATACCTTTGAAGCAGTATTTCACAGACGATTTTCCATTTGCCTGTTATTCAATTGATGCACCCATCTTCAAATCTTTTAGATTTTCCCCATTCCTCGTAATCGGTCATTAATCGTTTCTTGGACTACATTTAACGCTTCTGCCAATTGTTTTTGAGTTTGGGTTGGTCTTCATCCAATAACTCCTGCAATTCGCGTCTTCAAACTTTTTCGGACTATCAGAACGTTCTTTGACTTGTACATCTAAATCACCACTTTTGAATTTTCGAAACCACGCCTCACGTATTTTTTAAGTTAGAACATGCTCACCATAAGTTTCTACCAGCAAATGATGACTTTTTTCTTTTGATTAAATAAAAAAACTAATGCGTGCCGCAAATGCACGTTTGCAGGCACGAAACTTGACATTCTCCAAGAGGTATAAATCTACGACGGTATTGCGTACTTTTGCAAAATATAACATGTATGTATAGCTTTTGAAGCTTGATGTCAGTAGAATAAAATGACATATGTGTCAAATTATAACATTGCATACTTAAGCCTAGTGACATCTGTTAGAAAAACCGGTAATGACTTTCCGGTACACCTGGAATTTGTCAAATATACGATTATATATGCTATACTTCAAAAGGGTCAATGTACAATGAGCATGAATGTAATAGTATTTATTGTATACAATCATGAATAAATTAATTGCACCTATAATTTAAGAAAGACCGTAGGGTATGTGAACTGAAAAGTTGTTTAACCACCATCTTCCCCTTCTCTGAGTCCCCTTCTCAACTGTTCTCAAATTGCACCGAAGACCCATTCTACTCCTAGATGATGTACGCATCAAATATTTCTACTTTATAAACAAAATAAGATGTAGGGAATCATCTTAAAATAAAATGCTTGATAAGTGTAATTTTTTCAATGAATTATATTAAAAGGTATTTCGTAATAATAGTAATAAATATATTCAATTATTTGTATTCAAAAATCACAACTCGAGTAGTACTCATTGTGCGTAGCATATTAGTCCTTAGTTGTTGAAACTGTAAAACGGGCATCTGGCATTTATCCTTTATTATTATAAAATTAGGCGGCGTTCAAAGTTTTCTAATAATTTACAGTGTCCCTCGTTTAAATTCCAGGTAAAGGACGCAGATCTCAATCAAACTTCGCCGCCCTCGAAGCGTGAAGTTCGCCAAACAGCTTGGCGACTTATGCAAAAACGTGTCCAAACTAAAGAAGACTTCACTAGCCTTTGAATATTTTCCTTCTTTTTACATTCATATTTTTGTGTGTCGCTGTTAATTGATTATAAGTTTTTCAAAAAAATTTGTTGCAATTCGATCATTTTGAAATTCAGTCTGACATTAATCTATACAAATAAATAAAATTGGAGGGTCTGTTTGTAATATTAAAATAACCGCTTTTTACTAAGTGCATTCGTACGTAGACACGGTACATATACCAAAACAACATTTTTTACAATTTTTGTCTGTCTGTCTGTCTGTCTGTTTGTTCCGGCTCTGAAATGGCTGCACCGATATTGATGGGACTTTCACTGGCAGATAGCTGATGTATCAAGGAGTAACTTGAGTTATTTTTATTTTAGAAAAAAAATAGTTTTTGTTAAAAATGATAAGTTTCGGAAATTTTATATTACAATTTAAGTTGACCTCAGATTTATATCATCAATCATATTATGAAATAGGGTTCAGCTTAGGCTGGACACTGTAAGTAGAATTTCCAATTTAAGTTAACCTCAGATTTATGTCATCATCATCATCATCTTTGCGTTAAATCCCGGTTGCAGCCCAAACTCTCGCTTCGGCGCCCGGGGTCCGCTCAGATTTATATCATCAATCATATGAAATAGGGTTTAGCTTAGGCTGGACTTTGTAGATTCGAACGTACGTATTCCGAAGGCGCATGACGTAACAGTTGCATTCGATAATACAGACTGTTTGCATATTTCATTTATATTTTAGGGTTTATAGAGTTTGTAATCCAAAATAAACCATAAGATATATCCAAAAAATTCTGCCCAAAGTCACTATTCCACGCGGATGGAGTCGCGGGCACAGCTAGTTTCGAATAAAATAACTTTAAAACAAATACCGCATCAATATTAGCCCATTTACAGATCCACAGATCCATCTATACATAAATAAACATAGCGTACCCCATCGTCAGGGGCTATATTATATTATATATAGAATATTTGTATTTTAAACCATAGTGGTTATAATACAAACATTCATACATATTCAACATAATACAAAACAGTGCAACCCTCCATGTAACGTTATACTCTAGTGGTTGAAAAGTACAACCATCAATACAAATTGCACAACGATCAAGTTTAAACGAAGTTGGAAGTCGTGACGGTTTTCAGACAAGTTTTATCCCTATGGATCCCGCGGTTATCGAAGACTTGCTCCCTTCTCTTTGCTTGATTGAGCGAGTGAATTTAGCGTGAAAAAATTTAAAAATATTATTCAACACGACAATTCTGCCGATTAAAAAGGCATTAATGGCTGCTAGTTGTATAATATGTATTAATACGTGAACTTTGAACCCCTTTCTACTATTAAAATTGCGTGGGGTGGGTGTGACGAAAGTAGTATCGAGTAGTATCGCGTGACCTGGTCTCGTAAGAAGACCAAGAGGAAGGAGCCCCATGCAGTGGACCGATCAGATTCGCACTGCCCTTGAAACCACTGTCCACGACGCTTTACACTCTGCTTCCGATAGGGGCAGATGGCGGCAAATATTAAGCAACAAAGTACTCTGTCGAGATGATCACGACCCTCAGCACTGAGGAAACCGACGCGGGGAGGAGTATCGCGTGAACCTCTAAACGGGCGGGACAGTAGACGTTTGACTTCCTTGAAGATATTATCTGCGCCGTGCGCAATTGTCTTCAGTTGTGTATTCAATGTCTCGTCTGTGACATTTAGCTGGTACCGTGCAATATTTTCTCCGCGAACGGATTTGAACCGAACCGGGAAGGGGCAGAATCAAGGTTAGTGCGAATTTCTTTGCCCACTGCAGGATATCGCATCGCATATCTGTAACCAACGCTCTTCTCCCTCTCTCCTCTCATACAGTCCACTGCTGTCGAAATATCTCTCTCATCTATTATACGGTTCACTCTCGGTCCGTGACCGGCATAGTACAGTGATGCTGTTCAAACTGATGTAGAAAAATAGCAAATTAACTGAGTAGCCTTTGACAAAATACCCTCATAAAGTTCAAACTTAAAAATTAAATGAATAGTGATCGAATTTCGACCTCTGGGCGACCACAAGTTTTAAATAAATCTGCCAAAAGTGTTCGGAGTTAAATTAAGTCACGAATTTCGTTTTATATTCCGTAGTACTCTTTTTTTTTCAGTGTAAGAGCGCAGTAAGAACATTGACCCCTGCGGCCGGCAGCCTATCGTAAAAGGCGCCAAACTACCCAAGCTAGATGATAAGGCTCCAAGTCCCACTAGATGGTGACTACCCTTGGTCTCAAAATATGCCGCCATAATAGCCTCATGTTGTGTTCCAGTGACCTAGGTTCCAATTTTCCTACACGGACGGAAACGTGTTAGCCGTGTCCTTGTCATTGCAAACATTCGTAGTCAGTACGTTACTGCTAAGTGAGCCTATGTGTACAAAGCAATAAAAAGGTGCGAAAGTACGAGGATCACTTGAACTACAGTATACTTTGATTCTCTCTTGCTGGTTAGCGAAATTGGTTTGAAAAACCATCAAATATTTTAATATTGTATGTTATATATATCTTCGCGGTGGGGCGGGACTTCGAATAACGAATGTGGTTGGCAGGTACAGGATGCGACGGGCCAAAGACTGTGGTAAGCCTTTAGAAATGCCTCTGTACAACATTGGCCGTCAGCTGATAATAATTTACGTATATTATAAATATTTTCGTATTTGGACACCTTTTGTTTTTCTTCATAATTATACACGACAAGGGTAGACAAAGAAGAGTATTAAATTAAACATATAACACAAAAAGGGATAATCCGACTAAGTTTTTTGTCACATATGAGTAGGTCTTTTTGTGGAGTACGCATTTTTAATTTGGTTGCTTTGTTTTATATTTAATTAAAACTCTCTCAGCGAGTCGCCAGTTTTGTAATTTAAACTAACAGGGGACTGACTAAAGAAATCAAGATTGTTTTAAAAATGGGCGCAATAGTTCAGTAATTTCAAGTGAAATTTTTGAATCTCGATTTTTTCTAATTGTATAAAGATAATTTTTTATTTTATCAATAATTCCCAAACTCGTATTTGTAAACGAAAACTCCATAAAATATTCGTGTAATGATATTACATAATTAAAATGTTTATTGGTACATATTTATAAACTTGTAAGATAATTTTAATGAACATCGCAAACATCCCTAGATATTACCTTACTTCCCGCTTTTCTTAAGGAATAAATCTACATATATAATAAATCTTAGCATCATAATCAACGTCTAATTATGAATTTAATTACTAAAATGGTAAGTAAACTTGAGATTTTCCTCAATTTAAAATCTTCTGACACTGCCTGTAAAGGCCGAAGAATAAAGTATAACGTTGCCATCTTTAAAATATTTGAAAGACTACGAAATCAAGTTCGTATCGTAAATTTATAAAATTCATTAACGTGTTGCATATATTAATATGTACTTTTACAGACCACTAGTTGACCCGGCAAAATTTGTTCTGTCCAATCTATGACTGTACCGAAATTCATCAAAATTGGTTCAGCGGCTTAGGCGTGAAAACATAACAAACAAACAAACTAACTTTCGTATTTATAATATTAGTAAGGATTAGAAGGACCAAATTAGAGTAAGTTTATTAATAAACCATATTGCTAGAAATTGAAGTTTTTTGTTTGTGTCTTTACAAACCTTTTAGGGAACATCCGAAGCTTACATTCTGAGTCTATGCACGAGTACATTGTTTATTATAATAGGGTCTAATTCCATCATGCCAGTAATGCCCGTGACATGTTTATTGCCATATAGAGGTGGCAGTCGCCCCTGATCTCTTATTGCCGCCATAATAACCTTGTGTGATGTTCCGGTATAAGTGACCCAGGTTCCAGAACACCTACGTGGCCAAAGCTGACGTGGTTGATTCTTCAGTATATACTAGTAAAAAACACTTTGTACGATATAACTAACAACATAAAAGCATATTGTTTTATGAAGTTGAGGGATCACTGTCCACTCGCTGTAAAATGCAAATTTGGCGATATCTATTTTCTAATTCCTGAACAGTTTTGTTCACAGAATGGCATCTAAAAAATTACACAAGACCCTGAGAAGTCAAGATCAAAACCACAGAGTGAGATTAGGTATTCACTGGGCACGAGGGATTTGCAGCTTACCTCCATAGATTCACACTTAATAAAAAAAAGTGCAGCCATATCAAATAAAAATAATATACAATACCAATATGCCAATTCTTTGCTATCTGTATATTTCTAGGTCTCTGAGGTCCTGATCTAGTTTTTGTCTCGGATTACACGACTTAATTGTTCGAGTTGTCCAACAAAAAAGCGATTGACTTGAAAAGAAAAAGCCGGAATTAATTGAATGCTCATATAATTTAAAAGGCGTTTCTGGGAACCACAAAGTGATTTATAATTGAAAGAAAATGCTCCTTTGTTATCATCCTATTTAGTCCAAAGAGGGGAAATTATTAATTTTAATTAAATAATAGAAAGTGCTTTTAATGAAAAATCATTTTTTTTATATGGACGGGAAATTGTTATGCGTAAATAATTAATATAATGATTCCTATTCTGGACAGTATAATTAAAATACTGTTCTATTGAAGCTTCGGCTGCTTATAATGATAATTTTTGAAATTTTTATCGTTATATATTTTTTTATTGCTGTAGGACAGCAGATAGGCTGACGGCCCGCTTAGATTTTAGCAGTTACCGTCGCCTATTGGTGTTTGCAACATCAGTGGCATCGCGAACACTCTACTGTCCCATAAGGGTATAGGAACTTGGGTCACTAATGCCGGAACACAACACAAGGTTATTATGGCGGCATACTTAAGACCAAAGGTGGTCGCCATCCAGACGGGCTTGGGGCCCTACCACGTAGCTAGGGTGGTTTGTTTTGTCGCCTTTTACGACAGGCCGACCCCGGCCACAGAGGTTAGTATTCTTTCTCCGCCCCGAACGGATAAAATTTCACAAGGATGTTGAATATTGTGGGTATATGTGGGGTTATGGTGGCTCTCTCATCTGCGCAGAATATAAGCTGGAAAGCAGACATATCAAAACTGAAGTATGAAGTAAAACGAAATCATTCAATTGTATGTTTACACTTGTCACCTAGTTTACCATTCAGATTTCATTACGATCTTTTATTATTGTGATGTATTAATATATTATTATAAGTAGGTAGGCAGTTTATAATAAAACACTATGCGCGAGACACGTTGTTTACTTGCTCCCGTGTTAAATACATTATACTGGCGACGAATTGGAAAATAACGGATAATAGTGCGTGTAATCATCATGTCGATCGGGAAAATAAATGAGTTCGACGTAAAAACGGGAGTGTGGACGTTGTACGCGGATCGACTTGAAATGTATTTCAAGGTCAACGGCATCAAAGATGATTTAAAATTGCCTACAATGATCGCCGTCATGGGGGATGAAGCGTACGAACTTCTGGTAAACCTCGCCAGCCCTCGGAAGCCATCGGAGTTGAGCTACAATGAGGCATCGGAGCTCCTACGTAATCATCTGCAACCGAGTCCGTCGGTACTCGCTGAGAGGTTCCGTTTTCGACAGCGGCGACAAACTACCGACGAATATGTAAATAACTATGTTGCAGAGCTGAAGAAACTGGCGCGAAACTGTAATTTTAAGGAGGGACTAACTGAAAACCTTCGGGACCAGTTTGTTTGTGGGTTGAGGAATGACGTCATTCGCCAACGGTTATTCGCGGAAGATGAAAATTTGAATTTCACAAAAGCCGTTAAGATAGCTATGTCCTTGGAAGCTGCGGAACGAGATGCAGCAGCTGTGGAGGTGAAGAATGTGTTCGAGAGTACAGAACTTCACGCAGTTAGGGAGGTGCGAGGTCGTCGCACGTTCCAGCAACGAGGCGGTAGCCGTGGCCCGAGCAGCACACGACAGGCGGCGGAACAAGCCACATCGAAGTCAGCATTCGGCGGCTGTGAAGGCTGCGGATCGACGAGTCACAACTACGGGAGCTGTAGGTACCGTGACTTCGTTTGTAGCCGTTGCAAACGACAAGGTCATCTCCGTCGGGTATGTCCAGGTCCGAGGCTAAAGGGAACCATGCGGAAGCACTCGGACAGGAGTTTTAATTTTGGTTCGCTCGAGGAGCCTTATGAATGTGAACAGCACTCAGATGACAGTATGATCGAGTTGCACCAACTTTGTCTTGGTGATTACAGGCGGTGAGTTTACCTATATCTATTGATGGTAGAATTATACCCATGGAGATAGACACTGGTACGCCTATATCTTGCATCAGTAAAATAACTTACAATAAATATTTTAAAAATAAGAAAATAATTCTCCATATGCTTAGTTTAAGATTTTATGACGGTTCTGTCATTAGACCCCTAGGATATATAAAGTGTTCTGTCTCGTATCAGGGAAATGTCAAAAATTTAGAGTTATTTGTAATAAATGGCGGAACTACTTCTTTGATTGGGAGACAGTGGCTCTCTAAATTGTGTATACCTTTATATAACTTGTATAATAGTAATTCTGTATCGCCTGTGAATAAGTTTGTTAATGGCTCGGTTGATTGTAATTTAAATAAATTGTTATTTAGTTATAAGCAGCTGTTCGACGGTGGCTTGGGGAGGTTCACGGGGGGCAAGGCGACGTTACGGGTGCGCGGGGACGCGACGCCCGTGTTCAGCCGTGCGCGGCCCCTGCCAT
This sequence comes from Malacosoma neustria, assembly GCA_963693495.1. NCBI lineage: Eukaryota > Metazoa > Arthropoda > Insecta > Lepidoptera > Lasiocampidae > Malacosoma > Malacosoma neustria. Next base: position 14,757,377 of record OY856382.1, on the reverse strand, counting down.
TTGCATTGCGCGCGCGCGTCGACGCGGAGTTAGATGCGATGCTGCGCGCCGGCGTCATCGAGCCAGTTGAGTGCTCCGACTGGGCCTCACCGTTGGTTCCCGTGAATAAGACGGACGGTACTCTCAGACTTTGTGTAGACTACAAGTCAACTCTGAACCCAGCCTTAATTGTTGACAGATACCCACTGCCTAGGTTTGAGGATGCGTTAATTACTTTACAAGGGGCTCAATTCTTTAGCAAAATTGACTTGTCGCAGTCTTATAATCAAATAGAGCTTGATGAATCCAAACAATTCACTACTATTAACACGCATCGAGGTCTTTTTCGTTATAATCGCTTAGTGTTCGGTCTCTCATCGAGCCCGGGAATTTTCCAAAGAATTATGACTAAACTTTTAGGCGATATTCCTTGTGTTGCTGTTTTTAGTGATGACGTAATAATCGGAACTAAAACGGAAGCTGATCATTTCAGGACCTTAGAGGTCGTTTTCCGGCGTTTATTAGAGAACGGGCTTAAACTAAAAAAATCTAAATGTGTCTTTTTTGTAGAGGAAGTTAAGTACTTAGGACACATTGTATGTAGGAAGGGTGTGAAGGTGGACCCCGAGAAAGTTGAAGCAGTTAAAAATATGCCTAGGCCACAAAACATTTCGGAGTTGCGCTCCTTCCTAGGATTAGTTAATTTCTTTTCTAAATTCACAGATAAGTTTTCCCAACGTTTATTGCCTTTATATGCACTTTTAAAAAAACATGTTAAATGGAATTGGACGTCGGCTTGCGAGCATGCTTTCAGAGAAATAAAAAAATCGCTACTGGGCTCGGAGGTGCTGGCGCATTACGATCCTGACAAGCCATTGGTAGTAACATGCGACGCGAGTGCGGCCGGCGTCGGCGGGGTGCTGTCACAGCCGGCGGAGCGCGCGGGGGCGGGTGAGCGGCCCATTGCGTTTATCTCTCGTACGCTAACAGCGGCCGAGAAAAACTATTCCCAAATTCATAGGGAGGCTTTAGCAATAATTTTTTATATGAAAAAGTTTCATCAGTACATCTATGGCAGACGTTTTGTTCTACGAACTGATCATAAGCCTCTCGTATCGATTTTCGGTCCGTATAAGGAGATACCGACTATGACTGCGAGTCGTATGCAAAGGTGGGCGATTATTCTTTCCGCGTATACGTACGATATAGAATATGTGCACACGGATCGCAACAGTGCAGATAGTTTATCGCGTATGCCGCTAAGGAAATCAGTTTTATGCAATAATCCTGAACAAACGCACCTGCATTTTGCTCAAGAGGCATTATTATTAGATTATAACGAAATTAAAAGCGAAACTCAAAGGGATCCGATCTTGAGTAGGGTGTTGTCTTATATCAGAGACGGGTGGCCGGAGGATTGTCAACTGGATACAATCAGACCTTATCAAAACAGGAAAACTGAATTATACGAAGAGTTAGGGTGTATCATGTGGGGTCACAGGGTCGTGATACCTGAAAAATGTAGGGAACGCGTTTTAAGGCTAATACACGAACCTCATATGGGCATAGTTAAGTCCAAGGCATTGGCCAGAAGTTACGCATGGTGGCCCGGGATCGATGAGGCCATAGAGAATATGTTTAGGTCGTGTACGGTGTGTGTGTCGCAAGCAGATGCGCCTCCGCGACAGGCGCCGTGTCCATGGCCGTGGCCTTCCAGGCCTTGGACTCGTCTCCATCTGGACTTTTTGGGTCCTGTTTTTGGGAAAACATACTTAGTAGTCGTAGATGCCACGTCCAAGTGGCTAGAAATTTTTTGCGTGCCTAGTACGCCGGCAACGAGTACAATAGATAAATTAGATGAACTGTGGAGCAGGTGGGGTTTGCCACGACAAATAGTCACAGACAACGGTCCTCCCTTCACCAGCCAGAAATTTCAGGTGTTTGTGAGCAAAAACGGAATACAACACATTTTCACGGCACCTTATCATCCCTCGTCTAACGGTGCTGCGGAAAATGCGGTCAAGACGTTAAAACGTGTGATTAAAAAGGCTAACTTTGAAAAGGCGAATGTGAGTAGGGCACTGAATACGTTTTTGTTACACTATAGAAGTACGCCACATGCGTCTACTGGGGAAAGCCCGGCGGTCTTAATGTTAGGAAGACGTTTGAGAACTCGATTAGACGCCTTGAAGCCCGATAGGGAAAATCGAATGAGTCAAATACAACAACGCCAGGTTGACTATGCTGGAGGTGCGTCTAGACAATTCAAGAAGGGTGAGTCAGTGTGGTATCGGCAATATTTGAAAGGAGAGAAGTGGCTCCCAGGGACAGTCGGGGAAGCAATGGGTCCCTCGAACTTCCAAGTAATTGGAGATGGGGGTAAGCCGGTCCATAGGCATGTCGATCAATTAAAGCGTAGATCTAGGGTTTCGTCTGTTCTTACTGGTCCAGAGTCTGAGGGTAATATAGTGTCAGTAGACAGCAATGACAGGGAAACATCTCAGGTTAAGATACTGCCCGACCAGTCACAGGCAGAGCCACCTAAGGAATCTTCTACTGCAGATTCTGAGTCGGAGTCTGAACCCTGTGAACTTTCTCCACAGCCATCAACACCGCGCCCGGGGTCTCGGCCGATTAGGAAATGTAGGCTACAAAATCCAATTTATAAGTATTAAGATAATGTTTGTGTGTTATTTTAATTATTATTTATTAATGTGATTTAGTTAAGTTTAGTATTAAGTTATTAGAATGTAAGTATATATTTATGTATGTGTTAAAATAGGTTTGGAGGATTGTGATGTATTAATATATTATTATATGTAGGTAGGCAGTTTATAATAAAACACTATGCGCGAGACACGTTGTTTACTTGCTCCCGTGTTAAATAAAATGTCGTAAAAGGCGACAAAACAACCCACCCTAGTTACGTGATAGGGCCCCAAGTCCGCCTGGATGGCGACCAACTAAATTAAGCCTTAGGTATTAACTAAAATTGTAATTAGGAGTGGTAGTATTGACCACGCCAACCCTTTCCTTTTAATTTCTGAAAAAAAAATACCATTAACTTCGTTTAACATAGTAGGAACACGATTAACTTATTTCACCTAGTCCGAGCCAGAAATAAGCCAGGGGCCAGAGCCAACCAGACCTCTTATCTAAGATGTCAAAAAAGGCAACCAGTCGACTACCTTTTGTATATTCATAGACAGCAAAGACGGGTATGAAGCTAATGAGTCCAGGACTGGAGACCACATCAAGCAAACATAATATAGAACGTCCTCTCCCTCTAGCCTGGATCGATGACCTATGAAAGATTGCCGGTGTGGGTTGAATTGGCAAAACAAGATTTGTCGTGGAAACTTGGGGAGGCCTAAGTCCAGCAATGGACTGGATCGATTGGCTAGTGACGAAAAATGGCATAGTTAGATGTCCTTTTTGGAGTTGGGAGTTCTTAGCTATATCTTTCATCTATTCCTGTCACTTTTGGCATCTAAGATGATCATGATTTATTCGTGCAGGGGCAGAGAAAGATTAATGCGCTCTGCGGCCGAAGTCGGCCTGTCGTAAAAGGCGACAAAACAACCCACCCTAGTTACGTGATAGGGCCCCAAGTCCGCCTGGATGGCGACCAACTTTGCTCTTAAGTATGCAGCTATAATAACTTTGTGTGGTGTTCCGGCATTCGTAACCCAAGTTCGCGATGTCACTGGCGTTGTAAACACCCATAGGCGACGGTAACTGCTAAATTCTAAGAAGCTAACGGCCGCCTGTCTGCTGTCCTGTAGGACATAGGGTTGCTGTAGCAATGAAAAAATAATAATTATAAGATAACTGATATTAGTACTTAGCAACTCATCTTTGACTCTAAAGGCAAATAATTTGGATGCATCGGACATAAATATATAAACTAAAAATAGAAGGTACACTGTGAAATTTCTCCTCCAAACAGACTACAATTCAAAGCAAACAAGCCGTGCTTGAAATTTGATTTTCACTACAAAATACTTATATAGATGCATTTCGTTGCTCCCGGGTATACTGAACTGAATTCCCCAATGCAATTTCAAGCGGTCAACTCGCCAGGTAAACCTCGGACTTTAAATAAACATGAAAAGCTTTGCTTATTTCATATTTCCATGTTCTTTTATAATAAATGTTTTGAAGCTTATACGACAATAATATAGTATTCTTATAGTATTTATCTTTTATATATATAATTATTATGTACGTGTGTATGTCACTGAACTCCTCTTAAACGGCTGGACCGATTATGTTGAAAATTTTCGTGTGTGTTTATGTGGATTCAAGAATGGTTTAGATTCGCAATTGGACCCGTCGTAAGTGGCGCTGCGATTGAGTTCTGGGATTTTTATTTTATCAGAACATAACCCCAAAATTTTAAACAGTTAATTTTCTTTTTATTCGACCAGCGAAGCGGGCGGGATCGGCTAGTATATTATATACTATTCACGTTCAGTCTTGCCGTATGGTCACGAGCACAATCTCTGGTTCCACGCACCTTGACTGCTCTCGGTGTTTTCCTGGATACAAATCATGCCTATGACATTTTTGGGGATGATTGAAATAACTTTCTAACATTATTTATTCAGTTTTGTTTATAGTTAATTCATGTAATTGGCTGTGGTTTTGATTCATTTAAATAAATAAATAAACTTATTTTGTATGATGGGATTCATAAATTGTTAATAGGTTAAACACAATATACTTAACAGTAGGGTTTCCTCAGTCGTCAGGAGTTTATAAATCGTTAGGATTATTCATCACCCATTCATCAAGAAGACGGCGTTGCTGCCCTGCAGGCAATGTAGCAAGTACTTGTTTTTAAAAATATCACTATAGCTGTCAGTGCGCAGTAACTTCAATTATTATAGCCAATCATTTTAAAGATTAGTCAAAAAGTATGATTTTCATAGTTCATACCACGTACATACTAATATGTGTATGATATACAGCCATATAGTAACTGAGCGGGCGATTTTTCAGTGGTCATGTTTTTAGAATTTCTGTAATCGAACAAAAATTTTGAAATTCTTTCCTGATGTTTTTTTTTATTGCTACCTTCTAATATGATACTTTTAAGTCCCTTTTTTACTATTTTTACGTTACTTTCGGCCTGCCCCTTTGTGAAGCTAGCTGAATTGAAATAGCTAACAACATATACATACATAGTTATATTATATATATTATATATACATACATAGTTTTGTATTTTATGAATGAAACAATACTACAAAAGATGATTGCATTTAAAGTCCTTATTTTGTCGCAAAGGGTCATACAAAAAGTTCCAATGAGCTCGATGACCTATCTATTTATCCCAGACATTATCAATAAGAATAAATTGCATGAAAAAAGTCAAAAACTAAACAAGTTATTTGCTAATGATGCCTGTAATTGTATACTTAACTTTTGATCTCTTAAAACTATTTATTAGAAAATATATTTTGAGATTGTATATTTTTGTAAATAAAGAAAAATTAACTAGACAGAATACTAACTCCTGCGGCTGGGGGCAGCCTGTCGTAAAGGGTGATAAAACAAGCCTAGCTACGTAAGAAGCCCGTCTGGAAGTCAACCACCTTTGGTCTATAAGTATTATGAGTATAATATTCTTACTAATTATATTTTCATAATAATCTTGTGTGGTACTCCAGCGTATAATATCTATAATAATAATTATATGTATCAGACCAATTAGGAGTTCCATTAATTGAATTATAGGCAGCCATTTCACATAAGTTGATCTAATTCATCCTCCATGCCACAAAGCTGCGGATTAAGATACAAGCCATCCACTATAGTTAATAGCGAACTGGGTCCTGCCAAAACATAAAATCGAAATAAGCCCACACAGAGAGGATTATAGCATAGATATTTCGAATACGGATAGTGCAAACGGAACTGATAGGGAAATATGTATTTTAAAATGAAATGAACTATATGTATTTGATTCCGACGATAGTATGTAACGCTTTGACAGTTTTTCTAGTCTAACAAGCATTTATAAAATAATTACCACGTACCAACAATGGAAGAAAGTGAGTAAACCTGCATACCAAGTTTACCGGTATATGTACGCTACTTGGACAAGCCTATATATTGTCGCCTGACAGGACGTTATGGATTCGTATAATTAGGCGCTCTAAAGGGATTCCAGAGACTTATATCGTGCGAAAATATATACCGATACATATTGATGTAGTTAGATTATAGTAGGTAGTTCGGACCGCTGATACGAGACGTTTCCCCTTCACCGTCGTGGTACACCAAGAATCCATCCCAATCTATTAAAAAATTCAACTATTTATTAAAAAAATCAATACAAAGTTGTTGATTTGCCTGTCCTTGTCCATATTTTTCCTGCAAAACATTCGTCCCGTTTATACCTCAAGCTTTCACTTTCAAACCCCGAGGTGCGCTTTTCAATAAAGTCACAGGAAACCCCCAGCGCTCCCTTATTTCATTGGTGACATTTCATGGCTTCCTTTCTGTGAATAAAGAGAGATAAAGAAAATGTTGCAGTCTTTGCTACCTTTTTACTTTCGGTGCAGAGACGGCAAATGAGGCGGCAAATAATGACAAAACAACCCTAGCTAGGTGATACACCAAGCCCATCTGGATGGTGACCATCCCTGGTCTCTTAATATGCCGTCATAATAATCTTGTGTGTTGTGTTCCGGCATAAGTAACCAAGTTGCAGTTACCCTACGCAGACGATAGCAACATTCACTAATATCTGCTGTCCCACAGCACAAAAAAATATATATGCTTACAGGGGGAGTAATTGATTCATCGTCCTATACGGGTTTCAAAGAATGAAACTATAATTCTTATTAGTTGACCCGGCAAACGTTGTTCTGCCATATGAATTTAAAAAGTAGTCTATGTCCTTCTCCAAGGTCCAATCTATGACTATACCGAAATTCATCAAAATTGGTTTAGCGGTTTAGGTGTGAAAGCGTAACAAAAAAACAAACTCACTTTCCTCCTTTTTTCCAGATTCCTCTTTTTGTCAATAAACACATGAAAAATGTATTGATGTAAAATATTTTACGCATACTGATATTTTCTCAGTGTGCCAGCCGTGCGGATGAACCAATAAATATCGGGGTTGTCTCGCCATAAGACGTACACGTCGGGCACAATTGATTCAACAGTATGTTCCATGTTGTCGGACAGATAACGCTTATGTGCGAAAATTTTAACGTAAAATTTTTCTTTCGTATATATTTCATTACTATCTTTGCGTGTGAAAATGAACTGAGTGTGTCGCGAAACATTATTTCTACGTAAATATATGAAAAAAAAAACAGACTCCAATGTAAATTATTTTTTCAATGTAGAAATGTTTTTTGCAGATCTCGCCCGTTTATGAACTCGCAGGGGTTACCCCCCTGAGAGACTTGACCCCGTCTTTTGGCTAGAGGACGCACGTCAATGTTATTCCCACTAAAAGCAACACAGTATTCAAAACCCGACGCCCGCCCGGGTGGAGGGTTATGATAGCATGCGAGTAGTCGCATGGTCTTCGTTTTCGTTAGTAATGTTTATACTAGGCATGCATTTTAAGTTCTGTCGTTTCCATATTTCCCGGCAATTTTGAATTTGGAACTGTTCTATATTCGAATGTGGTTAAATTTTGAATCTGAAAATAGTTGAAAGTATTAGGATTAATGCTATTGTTTAGTCACAGCGTCGATTGGAATCTGTCAGGTCACGTACGAAAATGAATCTTTCTAAGGAAAATGTTCGTGCAATAATTTTCTACAACTTTAGAAGAGGCCTGACACGGCTTCAGTGTTTTGAAGAGCTAACATCTGTGTTCAGTGATGAAGCACCATGTCTGCGGACTGTCGAAAGTTGGTATTTAGAATTCCAGCATGGACATACTAGTGTTAATGACAAATCTCGCGAAGGACGCCCAAAATCCACCTTCACTGAAGATAATATCATTGTTGTGAGACAACTAATTCTCGAAGATCGTCATGTGACGTATCGAGAGATATAATCTCTATTAGGCATCTTAGGGACAACCATTCAGAAGATCTTGCATGAAGCGCTTGGTGTGAGAAAGCTAGTTTGCCGTTGGATACCGCGTCTGCTTTCAGACGATCACAAGGCGCCCCGCGTCAGATGGTATAAGAAAACTGCAAAGGTTCAACCGAGGAGAATCAAATCACGTCTACGACATTATCAGTGGTGACGAATCTTAGATCTATGCCTACGATCCTGATTCCAAACAACAATCTACAATCTGGGTCTTTCAAGACGAGCCAAAGCCGACTAAAGTTGTTCGTTCTCGAAGCACTTCAAAGAAGATGGTGGCCACGTTCGTTGGATAAACCGGTCATGTTGCGACTATTGCACTTGAAGATCATAGAACGGTTAACGCAGTGGTATACCACAGTTTGTTTACCATAAGTCATCGCCGAACTTCGAAAATCTAACTCAAAGCGACGCATCATCCTGCACCACGACAACGAAAGCTCACACAGCACTCGTCAAACGATTGAGTATTTGAAGCAGGAAAAAGTAGAAATTCTTGACCATCCTCCATACAGTTCTGACCTAAGCCATAACGATTTATTTTATTTCCTAAAATTAAGAAAAGTCTTTGTGGTCAAAGGTTCCAGTCCGGTGAAGAAGCAGTCGACGCTTTCAAGTCAGCCATTTTAAACACCCCCACTTTAGAGTTGAATAAATGTTATAATAACTGGTTTGAGCGAATGGAAAAGTGTATTATGCTACGTGGTACTTTGAAAAACAATAAAAAGTACTACTATAAGGTTCTAGTTGTGTTTTTTTCTTCAAACAACAAAACTTAAAAGGCATGCCTCGTATTATTCAAAACTAATAAATATTTAAGACGTCAAGCCAGCCTACAAAACTTCTTACAATGATTTCATCCAGTCAGCATTGCATTTACGAGGTTCGCTGACACACTGCAGGGGTTAGTACTAAACAGACTTACATTTGCTTCGGCGATTTTTCGTGTCACTTTTTCTGGGACAAGTACATGGAAATAGAGGAAACAGAATAGATAAATTTGATCGATTATCGAAAATTTAATAATGTCCTTCCTCGTTGTCTGAGAAATTAGTAAAAAAAGCAATCCATATGTCGCCTTTTGCAACTCTCTTGTTAAGTTATGGAATAACTGTATTCTAACATCTGAACACATGGTCATGATCTCTTAAATGTCTCTTCAAAACGACACTACAATGCATAAAAAATATTTTAAAGCCTGATGAATCACATAAAAGAGGTATGATGCCAAGCTCGTCTTGATGGCAACCACCCCTGGATTTTAAAGATGTTCCGGAATAAGTGACTAGGTTCCAGTTTCCCCACGCGGGTGCACGGTCTTAGTGGTGCCCTGGCACATATATCATTCATAGGCGGCGGTAACTGCTTACTACAAAGAGTATCGTCAGCCTGTCTGCTTTCCCACAGGAAAAAAAATATTATTTATACAAATGTTTATAGAAAACTCAGTTTTCATTTCAAAAACGTATTTATACAATTTAAGCCAATTAAATGTCCCTTTAAATATAAAGACGGTACAATAAAATCGTAATTTCATTACGGAGCCTAAAATTTAATTCCGCTACTAACAGACATAAACACAAACAATAGCTTTTATTACGCTTTTGCCTTTATAAATCACGGTCTCCTTTCAGCTTTGGTCGTAATTTAATAAAAAGTGCCGTTTAATCAAATTAATGAACGTCAAATTGTCGACGGAACACTACGCGCCATGATTGTGCCTGAATCGAATTCATACCGCGAAGTAATCACGCACTGTGGTTACTTACCGACCGTTTTTAGAAACATAGATAATAAATTTGGAAAAATTGGCTTTTTTGGACCCTTATAAGTTGAATGTATTATTGTTACAGTGTAGGTACGAGTAAGTTACTGGTTATGCTCGTCGGTTTAGACTTCGATTCCATTGTAAAAAAGACAATAAAAATGAAAAAGCCGCAACCCTTGAGCTTTGTATCTTTCCAGTACTAAAAACTTTCTAATCTATTTTTATCACGATATACAGGTAAAAGTGAATAGATGCTTCGTATATGCTTAGAACCGCTAAGCAAATGTAGACACAACATACGACCTCGACGCAATCTTAGGCCATCGAAGTCCAACCAAAGATCCAAATGCCTCAACAGTGATATTTGAATGAATCGTCCATCAAGGTACTTAACTAAGCTCATTTGAGTCACATCTGAATTATAAACATGTAAATATAAGTATAAACATGAAAATGTTTATATTATAGGACAAAGGATGTGTAGCTATACTTCAAGTCTCTATTCTACATGGACGGCGTTTAATTTCGCAAATCACATAATGCAGTTACGTTTTAATACGCATGCCGTCATCAAGATATTTAAATTAAGTACAAATTGTCAATAGTGTTAATGTTAAAAAAGAACAATACGCCTGACAGAAGTGATAACATAACTAATATAAGTTGAACTATTTAATATTGAAATTATTTTACTTGAGAAAAGCTGCTGTTATTACATAGATTTTATGTATAATAATATGATAATGTAAGGAAAGGTATTTTATTAATAAAACCAAATATAATTCAAAAATAACTTAAGTTTACGAATTTTCAATTTTTCAAAAACTGTTTAAAAATTATATTAAATTAAATTTTTCCGTAATGTAAATTCTTTATAAAAAAAAACAACTGTATTTCATTGTAATATAGTCGCAATTTGAATAGATCTAGCGTTGTGGGTTGGAGTGAGAGAGGAGGAGCCTGCCTATTGCTGCCGTATTCGTGAGAGAAAGGGAAGCCAGATACTGGCGCCGTAACGCGTCACGTAACGAAGTGAAGCTTACCTTTCCATAAGAAGTTATCACTTCAGAAAATTATCACTGTGATTAAAGCTAAACAATCTATAAAGGAGAATTCAAAGGCTATTGCGTATTCATTATTATAGCCACATCTACCAAGGACTTTGTTATTGATAACTTTATAAGTATTATTACCGAAATCAAATATCTCCTTAATTTATACTTTAAGTTGAGATCAATATTAAAAACACTTAAATTGACAACCCTAAGTGCGTAAATAACGAACATATCAACCGTACTGTTCAGCAACTAAGTAACTTATAGAAGGTCTTGAAACACGGACGCTTTAACGCGGATTCCGGGGCCAATGATTGATGCTCACCCAATTAATCTTGCTCAACTCATCGAGCTTGATTACAAACCAGATGAAATATTTGTCGTAAACCGAATTACTGACATTAATAATGTGGATAGTTTGAATCTGTGTAAATTAGAAATGAATATTAATGAATTGTCTTCATTAAGCCTGAAATACACATGCTACGTAGTAGCACATAAGCATGCTAGTTTCGAGCAGATGCTACTTAATAGCATACAATTAGCACGTATATACGAAAAGAGCATGCTTGCCAACAAGCACGCTGCTAAATCGCAAGCCGATCTATTTTTCGTGCTAGTTAGCACACGGTGTGAGGCGCGGGAGAGAAAAGGACGGCTCCAAAACAAGTCTAAACGTGTATTCTATGCGAGCATGTTACTTGATTTGTTTGCGTAGGTACGCGTAATCATGATGGCTCGATGGGGCGATGACAAAACTTTAAATTTTATATATCAATACTGAAAATTATGAGTGTTTATGGAATGTACGCTCATCATAATACAAAAATAAAATTTCGGGAGTAAATGCGTACCAAAGTTTATATTTATGAAAGTAATAATATAAATGAATTTAATTAATTCCGCAAAGAAACGTCCATTTTAAATGCTGATTATGTGTATCTCACACGTGCTAGAAAGAAGCATGCTAGCAATAAGTATGCTTCTTAGGTATGTACACACTTGGAGAACATGCGATAAATGAGCATGCTACCTAGTAGCAAACAAGCAAGCTTTTCTAGTAGCATGTGTATTCCAGGCCTTAGACTAGACTACAGCCTGGATATAACCAGCGAAGAATAGGGGCAAACTATATCTTTTTTGGAATGTCGTAAAAGGTGACTCTTTGGTTACTCCTTTTTCAAAATATACAAACTACATAAGAACTGTTCGTGTCGCCTTTTAGATTTGAGGTTGATGCCTCTTCTCTCTGATAAGAGAGGAAGGGCAAGGAGTGCAAAGGGATATTTTCATATGTTGTGTTCCGGTATAAGTGACTAGGTTCCAGTTCGTCTACGTACGGCAGCATGTTACCGGTACCTCTGGCATCCCAACTTTCATAGGCGACCATACCAGGCCTAGGGCCTGTATGTTTTCCAGAGCAATAACAAAACTTCACTTCGAGAATGATGATGATTATTACAAACATATGAATATAATAAGCTGCGAATTTGATTATTAACTATCGTCCTAATGACGTTAACATTGGAAGTCCGAATTTACTAATTGGCTACAGACATATTTCAAATAAAACATAATTGATTTTGACGATTAGATTTAAATTGAGTTACTGGTTTGATAATTATCAATTCGATTGATCGTAGCTTGTATATTATACAATAGAAACAAACAAAATTACAAATAAAATAAATTACAAAAATAATTTTAAGCATTATACACGTACGCCAACATTCACGTGAACAAATTTGTAATTACAGAACATTTTAGAAGCACATTATTATCAAGAACTTACAAACTATAACAACTTAGAAAAATACAAAATTTTACACTTTACATTAAAAATATGAAATCTGTTATAAATGAAATGTTTTTTCTTCTTAGGATTAGCAGACAGACTAACTGTCCACTTTATAGTAAGCAGTTACCGTCGCCTATGGATGTTTGCAACGCCAGAGGGACAGGGAACACGCAATGCCAGAACACAACACAAGGTTATTATGGCGGTATACTTATATACCACGGGTGGTTGCCGTCTGGGGACCTACCACGTAGGGTCGGCCTGGGTCGGTCAGGCCTGGCCGTTAGTATTCTTACTCCGCCCCTACATGGGAAAAGATAGAACTTGAGGAATGTGAGGGCAAAATAGATGAATCAATTACTGAATACAGCAAATACTTAAGAAAAGGTCGACGAGAGATATTAATCTATATCTATATAAATAAATAAAATTGGAGTTTCTGTTTGTAATATTAAAATAACCGTTTTTTTACTAAGTGCATTTGGATGTATACACGGTACATATACCAAAACAACATTTTTTACAATTTTTGTCTGTCTGTCTGTCTGTTTGTTCCGGCTAATCTCTGAAATGGCTAGACCGATTTTGACGGGATTTTCACTGGCAGATAGCTAATGTAACAAGGAGTAACTTAGGCTATTTTTATTTTAGAAAAAAAATCGAAAATTTTAAATTCCAATTTAAGTTGAACTCAGTCAGATTTATATCAACAATCATATTAAATAGGGTTCAGCTTAAGCTGGGCATTGTAAGTTTTATTTCTAATTTAAGTTAACCTCAGATTTATATCATCAATCATATGAAATAGGGTTCAACTTAGGTTGGACTTTGTATGTTCGAACGCACGTATTCCGGAGGCGCATGGCGTAACAGTTACATTCGATAACACTGACTGTTTGCATTTTTCATTTATTTATATTTTAGGGTTTATAGGGTTTGTAATCCAAAATAAACCATAAAATTTATCCAAAAAATGCTGTTTAAAGTCACTATTCCACGCGGACGGAGTCACGGGCACAGCTAGTTTTCAATACAAATTAGAGACTAAATCACGAAGAGAAAAACCATAGAAGTAACAAAAAATATATTAGTAGAATTGAAATATTTAGTGGTATTTGTTACTTATAATTTAGCATTACTTAGTGTTATGATAAAAATTAAAATCACCGTGACATAATTTAGAATACAGTCTAAATTGGGTACACGACGTTACATCGATAGCAATCATTTTATGCAAAACAAGAGGACCCAGACCACGTATTTTATGAATGTTCTGCTGCGTCGTAGTTTATTAATTATTTTGATGTGGACACAGGTCCAGTTAATACCAAGGGTCGTTACGGCGATCACCAAAATTTAAACTGTGTTTATGAAGGCCTACGTCAGTGAAAACTTTAATGGGTGTGCCTTACTAACTCGTCGACAAAATTATGTGTGTATGTGAACAAAGGCTGAAATTTAATTTTGTCGACATGGCTGCATCCTATACGCAAAAGATATTCAAAGAAAGACACTATTTGGGTTATTATTTCAAAAACAGACCAACAGCCCTAATACTAATTCTAATGAGAGCAAGTAACTCATTTAAATACAAAATTTTGCTACATTGTTGTATTCTATATTCTTCTATCCTATTCTATTTATTTTCTTGTACCTTTTTGCGTAAGATAAATGATTAAAATATTTTTTTTAATACAAACATATAAATGTTCTAATCATTTTATAAAACCTGGCTCTATCCTGCTCTTTTTAGTCACCATGAACGCTATATTTAATACGAACAAGTTTTCAGATAAAACTAGTGAAGATAAACATATAGTTTGTTTACAATTTTACGGAAAGTTGTAACCTGATCATTTTACATTAGGTATCGTTTAATATCGAATATACAAGTATTATATTTTTATTGCTAAAGAATAGCAGAAAGGCTGATGGGCTCTGTAAAATCAGTTGGTGACGCCAGTGTAGGGATAATAATTATTTAAAAAAAACATTTATACTTATTTTGTTACTTTGTGTAGCAATGAAGATGTTTTAAAATTTTAAACAAGAGAGCATCATGTTCCTAAACATTTCAGTAAGTACTATAGTGATAGTTCAAAGCTTAAACCATCCCAGACTGACTGGAAGGTATTTTTCCAGACTATATGCTATTTAAATATCTTAAGGGTATATATAATACTGATTAATTAAAAAGTACTTATATCTTGTTTCACGATGTTTCCGTCTTAAATTTCCAATTTATTCAAATGGACGGTAAGTTTCATATTAAGTATTATAACGAACACCAATAGACGAGTTCTGAATTGTGTTACTTCTAAAAATTTAACTCAAAGAAATATCCTAAAAGTGTTTTCGGTAGTCTCGCTAAGTCTTAAACCTAAACTTTGACGCTACGCGCAAAACATGTTTTATAACTCTCAGAGATTACGCGAATAAGAAGACTCTTCCAGAATTTTCTTGGATACATAAAAGTTTGTCTTTTTCACTGCAAAGTTGTTTTAAAGGAAACTGTAGTTTTGATTTTGTTCACGTACAGTATTCGCCTAACCCGTGGGAATCTTTGAAAGTCATGATAGTATATTGTTTGATGATTATGGGACAGCAACGCGATGCCACTGACGTTGCACACACCCATAGGAGACGGTAACTGCTAATTTCTAAGTAGGCTGTCAGCCTGTCTGCTGTCCTACAGCAATAAAAAAAATGATTGCTAAAAATTAACACTGACTACTTGCGGGAGTTAATTAATGTCCTCCGACCCCTAGGTGGGACAGAGGAGAGCCACAGTACTCAGACATTGCGTTTTATCTCGAGGAAACATCTAGCAAATCTGCTGCATTGCCTTGGAACGGTTGACCTAAGTTGCCTTGAAGTCGTAAAATGTGAATCACTAAAATTCACTGTCAGAAACTAAGGCTCGCATGATGAGAAGAAGAACGCGGAAACGGTACTCGGATCCCGGAAGTTAAAATTGCAGCTGAATCAAGTCTAAGATTATGACGGCGATGGTGATGATAAATATTGTAATAAGGGTACATCCATATGAATAATAACAGTACTAATAATAACAATATATTCTTCCGAAATCAAAAATTGAAAGGTGAAATTCTGTTTATGTTTTAATGATTTATTACACAACTTTGCTACACACGGATTATAATATTTATATATACTGCGAAAATTCACACAAGGCCAACTAGTCTCAAAGTAAATAGCATAGCACTTGTGTTATGGGTACTAGAGAACATACTACATATATCTTGTCCTTTTATAAATAAATACTAATAAAGCACCTAGACGCGGTCGTAACATCCGCAAGCGTATACTGAGATAGACCCTCAATATAATTTAAATATTTTTCAATGACGATTGTTATATGATGAAAATTGCTTTAACTAATTGCACTACAAGTTTATTGTGATCAGTATGTAAAATGCTCAAAATTATAGTTTAATTTAAAAATATTTATTGCAATAAAAATGTACTCCTAGAGCTGGTTTGGCAGACTGATTCTATAATTCCCAATATGGCGTTCCATTAATCTCACCACAACAGAAAGAAAAAGAAAGAAAGAAAAAGTATTTATTTGGTGATTTACATCTATAAACATATAAACATTATTTATACTAAACTGCAACAATTAGCACCAAACGAGGTCAACAGCTCAGTGAATTGCTGCATCAAAACAAATCGACACAGCACTGATTTTCAGTGTCAACCCTGAGAAATTTTCATGACCCAAACAATATAGGCACTTTGTAAAACTAAATACATACCATACACTTATGTTCATTACATAGATCCGTGAATAATCAGTGCACATACATACACCTATTTATAGCATAATTTCGATTATGCAGTTATTACAAAGAAAGAAAAAAACAGTAATAACAAATAAATAAATGTTCAAAAATTTTATAATCTGAATTTAAAAAGGAAAACATATTTAAAAAGATTAAAATGTTCGTTTGTTGGCCACTTTTTTGTTAGTTAATTAACAAAAGACACACACACACATACAAGACAAATATAAAATATACACCTAAAATTTCATCTGAAATAATCCGATTTCAGCGATAGTGTTAGTATATATAAGCGGGATCAGCCTGTTCAAGTTTAAGTAGAAATTTTTTTAATTGAAATTTAAATGGATGAAATGTCCTGAGGTCTCTAATCGGCGGAGGAATATCATAATAACAGGTGGTGTGGTCAAAGAATAAATTTTCCACATAAAATAAGGTCAACATGAGGCTCGGCTCACCGAAACTATTTTCAGCAGCCCAAATAGGCGGACCCGAGACCCGAATATATTATGTATCCAAAATAACCCAGAGGTAAATACAGACGGGCTTTACTAACGGACATTGAGAATACGTAAACAATTTTCAATTGCATATTTCTGACGATTACGTATTAAACCTAGGTGTATTATGTATTTTTTTTAATTGCTGAGGAACAGCGGTCAGGCTGACAGCCTATTTAACAGTAAACAGTTACCGTCGCCTACGGATGTTTGTGACGCTAGGGGCACCGCAAATATGCTGCTAATGGAACCTAGATCACTAATGACGGAATAGAATACAAGTTTATTATGGCGGCATACTTGTAGAGCAAGAGCGGTTGCCATGCAGACGGGCTTGGAGCCGCAGAGGTTAGTATTCATATACTGTCTATGCATATTTAGTGTTATATAACATTAAACAGCTAAAAATCAGCAGCTAAGTATGGTCTTCTTGTGGTAATAATTTTTCCAAATAGTGGACAATACTTCCACATCAGCTACTAGTAAATAATTTAATTACATAATTTTAATTTGTCTATTATTATAGCTGAAGCAATTAAATAGAATAAATTCAATGCTTCCAAATATAGACACAATCATGGTTTTGAAGTAATTTATGTTTATGCAAATCTATCTCTGCAGGGGCGGAGAAAGAATATTAACCTATGTAGCCGGGGTCGGCCTGTCGTAAAAGGCCGTCTGGGTGGTGACCACCTTTGGTCTTAAGTATGCCACCATAACAACCTTGTGTTGTGTTCCGGCATTAGTGACCCAAGTTCCTGTACCCTTATGGGCAGCAGCGTGTTCGCGATGCCACTGGCGTTGCAAACACCTATAGGCGATGGTAACTGCTAAATCCTAAGCCTGTCTGCTGTCCTACAGCAATAAATAAAGTCTTTATTCACTACGTACTACATTCTTTGAAGCCCAGTATTTGGACATCGAGCTCAGAACTTTTACACACCTATTTATCCTAGCACTCCTATGTTTCACTTTCACTTAAGCATTGTCAAAGGGAGCATTTTAGTGTATTTTAAGCGCCCTTAACTTTCTGAGACACTTTATTTTCTTGGCTAGAAAGTCATACGTAAATAGAACTTGTCATAAGAGTTTGTGGCAGTTTAAACGGGCTACTATCATCAAATTTAATGTTTTAAAAAATCGAATAGCATATATTCTTTATTGTCCATGAGTTGAGAGGTGCAATCTATTTACCACAGAATAAAACCGTTCACGCTTTCGAAATATACACTTAATAATTTCAGGTAATCTATACACATAAATAAAATTGGAATGTTTGTTTGTAATATTAAAATAACTGCTTTTTACTAAGTGCGTTTGGATGTATACACGGTACACATACCAAAACAACATTTTTTACAATTTTTGTCTGTCTGTCTGTTTGTTCCAGCTAATCTCTGAAATGGCTAGACCGATTTTGACGGGACTTTAACTGACAGATAGCATGTTTTTTTTTTTTTTTTTGGTCTCGGGGAAAAACTCTTGACGGGTTCCCCCGGCCCGGGGGGACCGAGGGATATGTGGGACTCCGGGAAAGATGATTGGCCATCCGACTACCCACTAAAAAACCCCGCTGTTCTCCTATCGCCTACGCCCGGGCCCACGGATATATGGCCTGCCGATCTCGTGGCCCGGGCCGAACTGACAGATAGCTGATGTAACAAAGAGTAACTTAGGCTACTTTTATTTTAGAAAAAAAATCTAGGTTAGCTAAAAATGATTAGTTTCGGAAATTTTATTTTCCAATTTAAATTGACCTCCGATTTATATCATCAATCATATGAAATAGGGTTTCGCTTAGGCCGGACTTTGTAGGTTGTTATTCAATTTAAGTTGACCTCAGATTTATATCATCAGTAATATGAAATAGGGTTTAGCTTAGGCTGGTTTTGTAGATTCGAATACACGTATTCCGGAGGTGCATGGCGTAACAGTTGCATTCGATAACACTGACTATTTGCATCTTTATGCGTTTATTTGAGCTGCCAACCTACAATTTATTTATACACACATCAAAAAAGTCTAAGCAACATATACTAATTTAAATTTTAGGATGGTGGATTAGCCGCTGTTTGGATGAACTTCCTGAATGCACCTGAGCCTTTCAGTATTTCCGGGCCGACGGTACACTCGCACCCTTCTTGTATCAGGCCTAAACCCGAATCGCGACTCATCGGAAAACATAATTTTATCCCATTGTTCCTGGGCCCATGTTCTGCGTTCTCTACACCATTCATTTCAAAGAGCGCGGTTCCCGTGACGTATCGTTGGGCACCTAATTGGGCGTCGAGCTCGTAGGCCGTACTCATGCAGTCGATTTCGCACAGTTTGGGGACTTACATCAACATCACTTGAATTTTGTAGCCTCAAACTTATCTCTTGAGCGGTTAACATCGGCTGGCGTCTTGCAGTCAGTTGTATGTACCGGTCTTACTGAGTGATTGTACTCCTTTTACGGCCTGGGTGCTGTTCAGCGGGTTCCCTTGTATTATTGTAGCGCTGCCAAAGACGACAAATAACACTTTCTTGAATGCCAAAATGCCGAGATACCTGAGATTGATTACATCCCGCTTGCAACATCCCTACAGATCTTTGCATTTTCTTTGCCGTCAAATGACGTCACTCCATGACGTAAAGAATATCTAACAATTCAATTTTGTCGCTAACTTTATTTAAATGGTTGGTAAAATTATAAAATCAAGACTAAACGTAGCAATAAAAACGCACTTAAATTCAAACAAATTCCCTTTCATTTAATTTTATGAAAAATACAAAACATAATCGAATTTTTTTACAACCAGCCAGTATGTCATCAATAATAAAAAAGTTTACATACCTACGCACTTTGAGTGAGTAAAGACTTAGAAATTAATTAGTATAAATGGTAAATTTGTAATATCATGCACGTTGCTTAGATTTTTTTGATGTGTATATTTTAGGGTTTATAGGGTTTGTAATCCAAAATAAAACAAAAGATATATCCAAAAAAAGCTGCCCAAAGTCACTATTCCACGCGGACGGAGTCGCGGGCACAGCTAGTATATTAATTAAAATACATTATAAAGTTTTTACTAAATAATTTATTTCAAAAGAATTTTTGTTATAGCTAGATTTCAGCAGACAGGCAAATTGCCCACCCTGGCAGGTGTTCACGGTCGCCTATGGACGTTTGCAACACCAAAGGCATTATCAACGTGCTGCCGGCCTCGATGAAATTTTATAACGCCTGTAATGAAGAACCCCATATCGTACCGCGCCGAGAAAACCTCAGCCGGAAGCTCATTCCAAATCCTGAGAGTACGCAACATGAATATGACTGCCATGACTATTTCTAGTTGAATATTTGTCCTTTCATATACAACACATTTATAAATATAAATGGCACATAATAATAGGATATATATTTTAAATATATTCATAATTTATCGCAAATGAATGAAAAGAAATTAGATAAGCCAACCCAAAAAATTACGGATCACGGCCATTTGGGAGAGATAAGAGGTCGTTTTATGGCAACCCTAACGGTTTTCTGACCGTCGTTTTCTTTTTCAATCCTGGAAACAACTCCCAAGGCTCAATGGCCACCTGCGCTCGCATTTTTCTAATCGAAATTTTCGATTCTATTTTCCATTTTGTTTCTAATCGCTACTGCTGTGCTATACATAATCTTCGTATAAAGGTACTACACGATGCTGACTGGGAATTTTCAGGATCTAGATATAGTAATAAACGCTATCTCGTCGTAATCTATCGGTAAAGGTATTATTGCTAGGGAGATTTATCTATATCTATACTACTATTATAAAGAGGAAATATTTGATTGTATGTTTGTTTGCATTGAATAGGCTCCGAAACTACTGACCCGATTTAAAAAATTCTTTCACTGTTGGGAAGCTACACTATCTCCGGGTGACATAGGCTATATTATATTTTCGAAAAAATTAGGGATCCTTACTAAAACTCCAATAATGTAACCCAAGGTGTAAAAAAATTACCTAAAATATTACTTAAATCGCGTGCGCTGCGAAAACTATTGATGATAGAATAAAATAATGTACTACGACTTTGCAGAACACATCATTATTTACAAAAAGTGTCGCGATAGCATATGTCTAACTATTATAGTTATGCCACAATAAGTGTTGTTTTATTTTAAAAATTTAATTGAAATGCCACCCCTAGAAAAGGCTCTTTATTTGTATCTTGGTATTAATCCTTATCAAAATAAATTACTTCATATTCAAAACTGCTTCAATACCTTTATATAAATTTTTGAATTATTCAATTCGGATATTCCATTCGAAAGATATCACGAGTTTAAAAATGTAAGTATTAGAAAAATGTTGCGTGGTAGCTGCGCACCCTGTTCGGCTAGCTAGGCAGCACCTTATGCAATGTAGGCGTGCGTCACTGGGGTTTTTATGAAAATATAAAAAAAACTTATTAAAAAACAACGAAAAATAAATAAAAAATAATAACAAAGAAATCATTAAAATAAAATTTGAATAAAAAAAATGAAAAAAAAATGCTTTCCAACTTAGCTCTCTGTTCGTGGCGTGGTCCCCGGTGGGATGGTTAAGAATACTGATTGGGATCCCGGGTTCTGCCCGGGGCCCTGATTTGGTAGTCAAAACCATGCCTATTTCGACTGCGCCTGCACAGAGAGTGTTCCCGGGGCGGGAATCGCATCCTCGCTGTCGGTTGGTCTTGCTGGGCTGGCTGCAACGTCAGGCTACTCCCTGGTTTTTCTGGAGTGTCGTCTGGTAGTCGTACCCACGCCTGCCTAGCACGCGACGGGAATGCGAGTCCCGTCCGGAATTGGCCGCGGACCTGTCGCTCCCGGCCCTGGTTCTGTCCATGGTCGGGGGCGATCCTGGATGGACGGCCGTCACCTCCTTTTGCGAGGCAGTAGTGATGCACTCCACCACACCAAGGACAGGCACAGGTGGAAGAACATTATAAAAGAGAAACTGGGTTCTTATAAGGGGAATCACGACCCTCAGTAATGAGGTACACGACTCAAGGAGGAGGAGTGTCTGCAAGGGAGGTGGCGGAATGGGAGCGGAAGTCCGCCACCGCCCTCCCTCCCGCCAACGTAGGCCGCGTCGTCGGCACCGGAGGGCGGGCAACGACCTCCGGCCGCCGTAGAAAGCGGCTGCGGGCGGCCCCTCGGAGGAGGATCCGCCGCCCGCACTATTGCAGGGAGAGGGCCGCGTGCTGTTCCGCGGCCCCCCTCAACTCCTAGAATTGTTAGGAGAGCGCCGGGGGGACGAAACCCTGACCCCCTGGCGGCAACACTTTAGAAGGGGCCCGCCTTAAGACAAAGGGCGAGCCGGCGCCGGCCCGGGCCACGAGATCGGCAGTCCTTATATCCGTGGGCCCGGGCGTAGGCAATAGGAGAATAGCGGGGTTTTTTAGTGGGTAATCGGATGGTCGAACATCTTTCCCGGGGTCCCACATATCCCTCGGTCCCCCCGGGTCGGGGGAACCCGTCAAGAGAGGTTTTTCCCCAAGACCGAAAAAAAAATAGAAGGGTTTAGGTATGTGTGTATATATATATATATATATATATATATATATATATATATATATATATATATATATATATATATATATATATATATATATATATATATATGTAAAGAGAATATCATCTCTTTAATGTTATTGTATTATGGTTAGGTTGTGTAACCAGGACATAATCCCTTTTGATTTAACGCGCTTAATGTCATGTGTCATAGAAGTGTGACACATGACATTTGCCTACAAAAAAGTAAACAATATTTACGTTATTACGTTACAGATTTGATTTAAATAATTTAATTAATAGATAGAAAAGCAAGAGTTATGAGAGACGAGTAATCAACTTTAATTGTCGTTTTATAATATTATTTATTTGTTTCAGTCTGGATGGTCCGAATAAATCAAACAAATTTGTTTCTGTTATTTTTAAAACAATTATAAAACATCTAATGTTAGACAATGGTTACATATATTCGAAAAAGAGTGTGGAAGATTTAAAATAGAAAAAGATAAAACTAAAATAGAATTATTAAGAATATTTTTAGATGCAACTTGCCAAGATTGGTATACTTCTACTGTAATAAAAGGAGAACATGAAAACAATTGGAATACGTGGAAACAGATATTAATAGAAACCTTTTCAGGTAAGGGATGGAGTAGCAGGACATATGCTCATTATTTTAAATACAAAGAAGGTTCAATAGTACAATATGCAATAAAGAAAGAACGATTATTATTAGAAATAAATAAGGACATGGACGCTGATACAATGATAGATAGAATTGCATTTGGGTTGCCAGAATTTATTAGAGAGAAGATCGCCAGAGATGAAATAGAAAATACAAAAGATTTAATAAATGAATTACAGAAGCTTGAAGGGATAATAAATAAAAAGAAAACATTTAAAAAAGAAGGTAAACCAGAACATAAATTCAGAAATGAAGAAAAGAAACCATGTATGACATGTGAAAACATGGGTAAAGGTATAAGATATCATCCAGAAGAAAAATGCTGGTTTAAACTAGAGAAAAAAGAGAAACCTAAAGCTATAGGAAGCAATTCAGTAATAGAAGTAAATTTAAATACAGAGAAAAAAAACTAATAGTCACACCATTGATCAGACTTAAGCTACTAGTTGAGAATCAGATAGAGATAATGGGAACATATGATCCAGGTTCTCAAGTATCCTTGATAAACTCGAAATGGATAAAAATAAAAGAGAATAGAGAAGATTTAAACAAGATATTCTTGAGGTCTGTCAATGGTGTGAATCAGACAAATGGATTGGTAAGAATAAGAATAAAAATATTTGATATAGAAAAAATAGTAGATATATATGTAGTTGAAAGAGAGGATTTTGAAGATTTTATAATAGGATTAGACTTAATTCCTATGTTTAAGTTGAGGTTGAATGAAAATTTAGAAATCTCACAGAAAATAGAGAAAAAGTTAGAAAAACCAGAGATAACATTAAGTGAAGTTACAAATTGTTCAATTAATTTTAATGAACACGTGGAAACAGAAGAATTTCAAACAAATATAGAACATTTAGATAAAGATAAAAAAATGAAGATAGAAAAATTGATAGATAAAAACAAATCAGTGTTTGCGAAAG
The DNA here is from genome assembly GCA_963693495.1 of Malacosoma neustria. Taxonomy (NCBI): domain Eukaryota; kingdom Metazoa; phylum Arthropoda; class Insecta; order Lepidoptera; family Lasiocampidae; genus Malacosoma; species Malacosoma neustria. Next base: position 14,733,266 of record OY856382.1, on the reverse strand, counting down.
ACAAGTATGATATTGGGACTGTTAACGAATATGAAGCTAGAATTGACTTAATAGTGGAGAAATACTGCAGTAAAAGACCCTATAGATGTAATATAAAAGACAAAAAAGAAATAGAGAAACAAATAGCAAACTTACTAGAGAAGAATTTAATCGAAGACTCTTATAGTCCTTTTGCTGCACCCGTCACACTAGCATATAAGAAAAATGAAGGAAAGACACGTCTGTGCATAGACTTTAGAGATTTAAATAAAAACATTGTCCCTCAGGCACAACCATTCCCTTTAATAGATGATATAATAATAAGAGCCAGAAATTGTAAATACTTTACGACACTGGACATTAACTCAGCTTTTTGGTCAATACCACTAAGAATTGAGGATAGGAGGAAGACGGGATTTGTAACACAAGATGGTCACTATCAATGGACATGTCTACCGTTTGGCTTAAAAACGTCTCCAGCTATATTTCAACGAATTCTGAGTAGCATATTAAGAAAATATGGACTAACTGAATTTTCAGTGAACTATATAGACGATATCTTAATACACTCACCGACGTTTGAAGAACATCTAAATCATATTGAAAAATTATTAAATGCAATAAAAAAAGAAGGACTCAGGTTAAAATTTAAAAAGTGTACATTCGCTGCTAGTTCGGTTAGATATTTAGGACATGTAATAGGAGAAAATACGGTTAAACCGTTGAAAGACAACATAACGTCAATAAAAAATTTCCCAATTCCTACTACACAAAAGCAAATTAGACAATTTCTGGGGAAAATAAATTTTTACCATGAATATATAGAAAAGAGCTCAATATTACTAGATCCATTACATCAACTATTAAAAAAAAATGTAAAATTTATATGGACAGAGGATTGTGAAAAATCTTTCAGAAAGATAAAAGAAATGCTATGTTCCCAACCAGTGTTGGAGATATTCGACAAAGACCTTCCAATCAAGATATATACAGATGCATCACTTGAAGGTATAGGCGCAATACTAAAACAAACACAAGAGGATGGAAAAGAAAAACCTGTGGCCTACTTCTCAAAGAAACTTAATGAAACGCAAAAAAGAAAAAAAGCTATTTATCTTGAATGCTTAGCTATAAAAGAGGCAATAAAGTACTGGCAACACTGGCTGATAGGGAGATACTTCGAAATATACTCTGACCACAAACCACTGGAAAATATGAATATAAAAGCATGAACAGACGAAGAATTGGGCGATCTAAGTCACTATCTATCTCAATACGATTTTAAAATTATATACGTCCCAGGTAAAGATAATAAAGAAGCGGACTGCTTGAGTAGAAACCCTGTTCTAGAATCAAATACAGAAGAAGAGGATTTATTAAAAACGGTAAATTTTATTGAAATAGATGAAATAAAATTAGATCAGATGAATAATATACTATTACAGAATAAAAAAGAAAAATTAATAGAGAAAAACGGAATATATTATAAAAAAGTGAAGAAAAGAGAGAAAATCATATTATCAGAAAAATTCAGTATTGATTTAATTAATAAAATACACAAGGAATGGTGTCACACAGGAATAACACAAACACAAATGAAAATATGTCCATATTATACTGCTAAAAATTTAGTGAAGAATATAAAAAAAATTTGTAAAGAATGTTATATATGTATTAAGAATAAGTCAAGAGGGCAACATAAATTCGGCTCAATGTCACAATTAGGACCAGCGACCAAAGCTTTCGAAATTATGTCCATAGATACAATTGGAGGATTTGGAAGCACTAGATCAACAAAAAAATATATTCATTTACTTGTTGATCATTTCACGAGATATGCGTTCATTTCAACATCAAGAACTCAAAACGCCGCTGATTTTATAAAACTAATTCAAACTGTGTTAGACATAGAAAACATCGGAACAATCTTAACGGACCAATATCCTGGAATAAATTCGAAAGAATTTAAAGATTATTTAAAAAATAAAGGAGTGCAATTAATTTTTACTGCAATAAATGCACCATTTTCTAATGGTCTGAATGAAAGACTGAATCAGACATTAGTAAATAAAATAAGATGTAAAATAAACGAAGAGAAAAAGAATAGAGCATGGACATCGATAGCGAGAGAATGTGTGAATAAGTATAATATACTAGAACATACAATAACGGGATTTACACCAGAGTATCTATTATATGGCACAGACACCAGTAACATACCAGAAGAGTTAAAAAGAAAGAAAAACGGAGAAGACTGGATAAGAGATAAGAAATTAGCATTAGAAAGAACACAGAGATCACATAAGTATAACGAAAGTTTATTTAATAGAAACAGAAGACACCATGAATTCAACGAAGGAGATATGGTATTCATAGAGAATGGAAACAAACTCAATAGGAAAAAGCTAGAAGAACTAAGAATCGGCCCATATATAATAGAAGAAAAAATTTCAAACTCAATTTATAAAATAAAAACTGGAAAAAGAAATCAAGACACGAGTCTATTCCACGTGACAAAACTAATTCCAATGTTTGAAGTTGAAGCTGATTGAAAAATTATGCAATTTTCATATCGTGGAGGGGAGATGTAAAGAGAATATCATCTCTTTAATGTTATTGTATTATGGTTAGGTTGTGTAACCAGGACATAATCCCTTTTGATTTAACGCGCTTAATGTCATGTGTCATAGAAGTGTGACACATGACATTTGCCTACAAAAAAGTAAACAATATTTACGTTATTACGTTACAGATTTGATTTAAATAATTTAATTAATAGATAGAAAAGCAAGAGTTATGAGAGACGAGTAATCAACTTTAATTGTCGTTTTATAATATTATTTATTTGTTTCAGTCTGGATGGTCCGAATAAATCAAACAAATTTGTTTCTGTTATTTTTACAGAAACAAATTTGTTTGATTTATTCGGACCATCCAGACTGAAACAAATAAATAATATTATATATATATATATATATATATATATATATATATATATATATATATATATATATATATATATATATATATATATATACAACAATTTTCTTGAAATTTAGTATACGGGGGGTTTCGGGGGCGATAATTCGATCTAGCTAGGAATCATTTCCCAATTTAAACTGAAAAATGACTCTTCCTGACATCCATCGGCGAATAATAATAATATTTTTTTTAATTGCTTTAACGACACAACAACACTAAAGCTATTCCAGCAGATGGCGTTGTTAAGTAACACGAAGTCAATGAGTGTTTGGTTTGAGGTTAGACTAAGAAAATCAATTGTTAATTTTCAAAAAACACAATTTATAAAAAAAAATACCGAGCAAAGTTTGGTCATCCGGATATTTATTGAGTAAATCAGTATTCGATCATTAGATGATAACTACATGCAATATCGCCTTCTAGTTTTATAAACTACCTTCACTTTCGAGTGATGCATTCGTCCGAGCGAACGTAGGATGGATAGTACTCGTATGGCTGTAACTTGTATATGTTCGACGTGTCGACGTTCAACCTCGTTATGAACCATATTTGCGTATACTACGGCTTCAAATAATTCTCATTTTTTGTCGTGCAAGGACATTTTATCATACACATATCGGAAATCCATGAAGTGAGAAGTGAAGTCAATTGCGCCGAGATAATTAACGCTGTAAAAGAGATGAAGCTGATTTTAATGCATTTGGTTTTTAAAATAGTAACTGCTGTTTCTCCCAATGTCAAGTAAAAGATTTTTCACGTTGGAATTACCCATAATAATCATAGGTACGACTCCCGTACCTAGTTTGGGGTGTTTATGTATAATATGTATTACTTTCAAAAACAGTGCATAAGTATTAATTGCTTATTTCTTAGAACCAAAGTGTTCAGTTACTTACTTTGGGGATAGATGGCGCTGTGTAAGTCATAAAAGTATATTTATTTATTAAATTCCTAAAGAGAAGCATTAGAGTCTCTTCTGTATAATGTATTGTTTAGTCCCAAGTCTCCTCCTTACCTTAAGGAACGTTTCCAATTTTCCAATGTGAATCAGGGTAAATTCCTCAGGTCATCACTGAACATGAGACTAGAAACACCGCTTAATACAACCAAGTTTTATAACCAGTCATTCAGTGTTCAAGCTGTCCAATTATGGAACATGCTGCCGCTAGAAGTGAGACAAGCCCAGTCAGTATCCACCTTCAACAGACTCGTTAAGGATTACTACCTCAAAGTATAATATATGCTGTTTTTATTATTGTACTATGTATGTATATGTGTGTGTATGTATGTATGCGTGTATGTGTATGCGTGTATATATGTCTATATGTGTTTGTATTATATATTTTTATATAACATGTATTGCTTTAGCAGTTATAAATATATGTGTGTGTGTGCATTTATATGTGTATAATATTATTATAATTTTTTTTAAATATTGTGCAACAGAACCCTGCCCTAGTTTTTGTGCCATATTTCTCTCTCCATCCCAAGGTTGTCTGGAAGAGATCGCTGTCAGCGATAAGACCGCCATTTGTACCTAATTCTAAGCTGTTTTTTGTATTGTTTCATTAAATATATTGTATAATAAAGTATATTCTATTCTATTCTATTCTATTATCTATAAGCGGCCATGAAAGTCTTAGTGGGACCCGTTACACCATACATTTATTTATACATAATATATCAAAGGATGTTCCGTATGCCTAATTTGACATTTCCCTTGGCTTATCTAGAACACGTATTACATGGATTCACATGCTCTTTGAATCTGCTGCGATCACCAGATTGCAGATGCTGTAGTTGGGCGAAGAATTAGATGAACTGGAAGAGGTACAGTTTATTCATCGTTCGTTATCGCGGTCTAGTTGATGAATGTAAGGATATTACAATCAAACGTGTAAATCATTTTTTTTATTGCTGAGGAACAGCAGACAGACTGATGGCCCAATCTTTACAAATAAATAAAATTGGAGTGTCTGTTTGTAACATTGAAATAACCGCTTTTTACTAAGTGCATTCGGACGTATACACGGTACATATACCAAAATAACATTTTTTACAATTTTTGTCTGTTTGTCTGTTTATTCAGGCTAATCTCTGAAATATCTGCACCGATTTTGACGGGACTTTCACTGGCAGATAGCTGATGTAACAAGGAGTAACTTAGGCTATTTTTATTTTAGAAAAAAAAAATGGTTTTGGTTAAAAATGATAAGTTTCGAAAATTTTATATTCCAATTTAAGTTAACCTCAGATTTATATCAACAATCATATGAAATAGGGTTCAGCTTAGGCTGGACATTGTAGGTTTTATTTCTAATTTAAGTTGACCTCAGATTTATATCATCAATCTGCCCAAAGTCACTATTCCACACGGACGGAGTCGCAGGCACAGCTAGTTAATAATATAGTTAGCAGTTACCATCGTCTATGGATGTTTGCAAAGCCAGAGATACCGGTAAGACGCTATTGTTCGGAGTATTAGTCAGTATAAACAAAACTTATTTTAATTCCGGCAATTAAGTATTCACTAACAATAGACATCTATGTAATATTTCATTGGAATATCATATATTGTTAACTATTATATTTAACCAATCTATTAAAATCGGCAATACAAATTTGAATAAAATGTGCGAATAAAACCCATATTTTTAGCATTTTAGATATTTTAAAACAAACGTGTCAATAAATCAATTCTCACTATATTTATGAAAACAGAAAACAAAACTGTTTACCAATTTATACTTAACAAAGTAAGATCAAATGACTTATAAAATGAATAAGTTGTTATAAGTCATGTTTTCTTAATCCTGCATAAGTTGGGCACCCGCAGCAAGGGTAGCACCGAAAAGTGCTTTGGCGTTGTAAAAGGTGATTTTTGTGCTAATAGACTCACTAATAAAGGTGCTGAAGATCATGCAAAGTGGAGAAAAAAAAAATTTGGAAAGCGGAATACGTCACCGAAACGGAAGTTTGGGTAGCAACCGGGATTTAACGCTATGATGGGGCCACAGAAAGACTAATATATATTACAATTATTCGATTCTTGCATATAGAGTAAATGAAATCTCGTCTGCTCATTTTCTAAACTACCCTGACTTTCGTGTGTAGTGATGGTGAGAGCGAATGAGAGACAGGCAGTATCACTAAAATATATTTAAAGCGGGATGCGTTTACGCTAAACATTTAATATATACAAGTTTCTCTGTAAACAAAAACCTGAACAGAAGTAGAAAGGGTGTCAGTGTCCTTGACCAGTCTTAAGCATAGTTGCTTTTCTATGTCTATTCTTTCTTCAAGTGGTATGGTATCCTTTAGATTGCGTATCTAAATTAATTCATTTGAACACCAACAAAAACTTCATGAAAATCGGTTCAGCCGCTTAGGAGTTTATTCACATACACACGTAAAGAAGAATTAAAAGATAATTGTTATATACCCAACATCCAGTTAATTTATATCCTGAATAGTTCCCCATTTGATTGATGATGTGCCGCATCAAGCGGAGTGACACTGGATCATCGTGCTTGTGATTGATTGCGGTGCCGCCTCCATTCCTCGGCTTCTTGACGTCTCACCTCCATATTGTTTCAGGCCTTATTCAAGCTACTGTACGTGGCTTTGTTTTTTTTATTGCCATCGAACAATAGACAGGCTGACGCCCCACTTAACAGTATGCAATTATCGTCTATGCATGTTTGCGAAGCCAGGGGTATAGCTAACACGCTTCCGTACATGTAGGAAACCTGGACCTGAGTCACTTATGCCGGAACGTTGTCATCCAGTTGGTCTTGGAACCCTACCACTTAGCTAGGGTTGTTTTATCACTTTTTACGACAGGATACCTCAGGCCGCAGGGCTCAATGTTCCTCCATATGTACGTACATTTATTTATTCTTTGTCCTGATAAATAACAGGTTATTACCTGTAATCATATATTTATGATTTGCGCAATAGAACCATATATTTTGATTTTTTTTTAATAGTCTCGGTGAGAATATTCGTCGTTAAATTAAGTCCGAAGCTGGTGGCTAGAAAAAATTTTGTTGATTGATTGTTTGAGTGCTACATTATTTTCTCTAGTAACAGTATTCCGACACAATAAAAAGTAAGTCATATGAATACTCCCGCGTGTTTAGTTGGATCTTTTTAGTTTTCTTGATTTTCTAATTTGGCCTCAACACTTTTGGCATTGATTTTACAATGTGTCGTAATTCAAAAGAAACTCTTGTCAAGAGGAGCATGATTGATAAATGACAAATTATAAAATTTTTGATAACAAAATATTTTATAATAATTATGTTATAGTTAACGAGGAAGCATCTTTAAAAAATCCTCAATGGGGAACACAACAAGCAACTTTTTAAAATTACGATTCACTTTATCACGACGAACAAATAAACTCACTTTACTTGTATATAAAATTATACATACATACACCAATTGAGGACCACGTTCAATACTGGCACAGTGTCGTAAAGGTTTCGTGACGATAACGAGAAGTAGGCAACAACACTTAATTAAGAATGAGAAATACTACAGAGAACAAGCCGTCACTCTGTTCCCAATACTGTCTATCCTTCGACCTAGATCACGATGAGTCCAGGATTAAACGTTAAATGCATGATTTTTTTCTTTTGAATTACCCAGACATTTAATATAATAATAATTAAAAAGAGAACCAATTCTCTTTTGTTTTTTTTAATAGAATTCATTTGTTTGTGTAGTGTCGGAACGTGTTTTTAAAAATTATACACAACCATTTGGGTATGAAAAAAGTATCAACGCGCTGGGTGCCCAGAATGTTTTCTGACGCACACAAACATTCGGGACTGAGAATTTCACAAAGCTGTTTGGGTTTGTTACAACAAGAGCTTGACCGATTATTGGCTTAATTCATAACTATGGACGAAACATGGCTTCGCCATTATGACCCGGAAACGAAAAACAGTCCATGACTTAGAAGAGACCGTCATCTCCAACTCCGAAAAAATTTAAGGCGATTTCATCTGCCGGTAAGATCATGGGCTGTTTTTTTCTGGGACAGCCAAGGGGTGGTAATGATCGAGTACCTTAATCATGGAGACTATTATGCGGACTTTGTACGCAGGACAAATAACAAAGTTTCGTGAGGAAATACGCAAGCAACGGTGTGGCAATCTCGCTAAAATTGTTTTGTTTCACCAAGATAACGCCCCCGCGCACAAGTCCAGAGTTGCGATAGCTGCCATTCAAGAAACTGGCTTCGAATTGATGGAACATTCTCCATATTTACCGGAACTGGCTCCTAGTGATTTCTACCTATTTCTGCGGTTAAAGGAACATCTCATTGAAGATGATGATGCAGTAGTCACCGCTAAATAAGCTAAAATATTTGTTTCAATAATTAGTTTACGACAATTGATAGAACTAAATTATCAATTATTATAATAATTATATGATTTAGTTGTTACTAATGTAAAACCTCAAAACATACAGTATGTAACTTTATACAGCGAAACCAATATGGCAACCAAAATTCCAATAAAGCATACGATACAAGATTTATTCCACCGCATAGCCAATGAGCTAGTATCTGATATTCGTGCCAATATCACTAGCAAATTACAATTGCCAGTAACTTGTAATTGTGTAATTGTGCGCACACGAGCGCACAATATTCATTCAGCCTAAAACCGTATACTAATTTTACATTGAACAACATTATTTTTCTTTTGAACAAAGTTCCTGAGGGTGCGAATTTTCGACAATTAATACAAATTAAAAAGCTACGTGGTAACTAAGTAGTAACATACTCTAAGACTAATTTAGACTTTCCAAATTAGTATCCCACGGTGGCATGCACCTCTTAGGTAGTTTTTTTTTGCTTAAAGTACATTTTATGTCATAATTATCACGTACCGACAGTGGAGCATATCGTGTGAGAACCCACGAACCGAGGTCACTAGTATACGAGTATGTAATCTACCAATATACTTTAGACAATATTTTTTTCAGAGCAATAACTCCAATTGAAGAGTGGTAGTCCGCGAAAGATGTTCAGCGTCCGACTACCTACTAATAAAACCCGGTGTCTTATCTCCTAGTGCTCGGGTCGATGGATAAACTGGCTGATCTCGTGGCCCAGACCGGACTGTCCGTACCCTCTATTTGGAGGCTCACTTCCAGCAGTGGGACTTTGTGAGATATTATTATTTTTTAATAACTCAAAGTAAATTAAATTAATTGTGATTTTTTGTTATGTAATATATATATATTGTTGACTTGACATGATAAATTATAGCAACAGCTGCCAGAAACTGAAGGCCTGCAATCCTCGTGAAAAATGCGGTTAATTAATAATTTGTTACTAGACTCAACTTATTCCAAAGTGGTTAGTATCCCTCCAAAAATAATAAAATAGCAACCTCATCATTTATCGAAGGAGTCGTTGAAAGCAATTAATGTACATAAACTGCTAGTTATAATAGCAAAAGACCGTTTGAATTATCTTATCAAGGTTCGTAGTTCAGACAACAAAGAAAATTTGGCCACATTTCTCCCAGCTTTTTTCTTTTTCCTTCTTGATCAACATAAGATTGAGTCACCTCGCGACATCGTCGCAAAAATGTGATGAGTATAACATATTCCGTTTCCCTAGGGAGTAGTGTAAATTTATCAGGTGTTTTTTATTAATTTATCGTATATATACCGTAGTATCAACATGGCATCTGTCGTTTGTTCCAGTCGAGTTTTAACATCGCAATATCTATAGAGCCACTCAGTGTGATTAAAATTACAGGAGTCTCAATTCACTTTTAGTGCTAGTTCCAGTAATACTGTGAGATTAGAATAATATCTTTATCCAATAATTTTTATCCGTGCAGGGGCGGAGAAAGAATACTAACCTCTGCGGCCGGGGTCAACCTCTCGTAAAAGGCGACAAAACAACCCACCCCAGCTACGTGGTAGGGCCTCAAGCCGGTATGGATGGCGACTACCTTTGGTCTTAAGTATGCTGCCATAATAACCTTGTGTTGTGTTCCGGCATTAGTGACCCAAGTTCCTGTACCCTTATGGGACAGTAGCGTGTTCCCGGTGCCACTGGCGTTGCAAACACCCATAGATGACGGTACCTACTAAATTCTAAGCGGGCCGTTAGCCTGTCTGTTGTCCTACAGCATTAAAAAAAGCATTCTATCAGAAACGGGATCCTTGCTGAAATTTTTATTAAACGTGGGCTAGTGTTCTACTATCTACACTACAGCGACGATTTAAATGAAATGTAACCAACGAGCTTCCCGGTTCCAAGTTTAAAATCAAGACATAACGTTTATAAGTCCTATTAGGCCATACAGTTTTACAGACTCGATAACAGCCTCTCCCCTGTTTGTATTATTAATTTCGTAAACTTTCAAATTGAATTGAATCGGGCAAACCAACAGGTGATAAATGTTAATGGGCTTACAAAGAGCACAGTTATGTGATGCTGCTGGTATCTGGCCTTATAAACTTTAATGATACCTGTTTCTGAGTGTACTAAACAATAAAGTGAATATTATCATAAAAATATTATGCTATCTTAAATAATTATTATCTAAACGTAGAATTTCGATCAAATTATAACATTTTTTATATTGTCTTGTAATACAGGTACCATAAATTAAAGAGATAGCCTTCTTATATGTGTATATATACATTCTCGTATGATATTCAAATAATTTATTGTCTTTGTCTACGTTCCTTCCAAACTAGAAATAAATTTTACTTGTATATAATATATAAAAAATTTGGCTTCTAATAAGATCTTATTTATTCGTTGCCATAACTCATAACAAGGAATGACGGAGATAAAACTCAGACCTAAACTAAAAGTTACCCCAGATTTTTAATTAAAAAATAAACAATAGGTTCGACCAAAATATTGTAATGTTCTGGGTTTAGTATATTTATATATTTTAGCTGTTTTAATAACATTTTCTCCGAGCTTTGTTTAAAACACGACTATTAATAAAATGAAAATAGCAAGGTCCACTAAAAATATAGCCACCCATTCAAATATTCCTAGGGCTGAATGTTATATGGCTTTTCCTTTCTAAAAACCAAATAGAGCCATATTTATGACTTACTTGCAGCTCAAAAGGTTTGCGAAAGTTTTCTTAATAAAAAACAATGAAAAGAAACATGCATACCAAAATCACAGCTATGTATAACCCGCTTATCCAGCTTACCTAGGCGTTCGTCTAGAGGGAGGCTCGGGCTTCAGGTTATAGCCTTTTATTATACTTAATGTTTAAAAGCATTTAGTACATTAAGCTTATTTATTAATGACAAAATTGTCTTTAATTATTAGTACTTCAATGTTCTGAAATAAATAATATTTTTAATTACAATTTCATTTTTAACTAGCCTTTCCCGCCCGCTTCGCTGGTCGAATATCAAAAAAATCGTGAAATCCTATTTTTTTTCTAAAACTATTTTTTTTTTCAAATATTTGGAATAATGAAAAATATATCATTTTAATAATAAGTTCTAAATTAATTGTAAGTTAAGTTCTAAATACATTGAACAATAGCTAAAAAATAAAAGTTCACTGGCCGGACATAAAAGTATACTTATTGACAACGTAATGATAAAATTTGTATTCACCCTGTGATTTAGATACGTGATTTACGAATATTATAAAAACATTAAAGTCACATTTACTTGATTTATTTTGAATTATGACTGAATATTACGATGAAACTGAAAAAAGTGCAAGTGACTATATGTTTCTCGCTGCTGCTACTCAGAAAACGGTGTTAGTATTTCACGAGATTGTTTTGGTACTAAACTAACGAGTGTATTTTGAAATTGTAGTATTTAACCCTTTTTTGTCTTATTAAGAAACATCTTAGATTTTAAATGTAGATTTTAAAGTGTTCCACTAAGACATTTCAGGCTTATGTAATTCTCGTTTTCCAGCTAGATTCTAATCTTGTGTTGACTCCAGGTAGTATAAGGTTATAATCAAAATAAAACTCATCACAAGAGTCTTCGCCGTCACCTTGTTAAATTCAAAAGTTAAGGAAATAAATTGTACGCCTAAGCTATTTTAATACAAAAAAGGATGGATATTCAATAAAATGCGCGAAAATATCGCCCTATGACTCCGTATAGGAATGTATAACACAACGGAACCCTGTAATAAAGGCATACGCACGAATGACATGACTTTTTTAAATACGATAAGTTGAATTCTATGTCATCAACATATTTGAGTTACAACCAAAAATATGTAGAGGCAGAATTTAATATATAAAATACATCAACCGAGCAATCTATAACCTGTATTATCCCAGTAGTGGTGTTAACCTGTTTTGTGTGGCCAACCGAATGATTATTATCGCTGATTTTAGTATTCCGTATGATATTAGGTCCGCCGCCACAAATATTCCTCGTTCCGGTAAGGTAAGTAAGGTAATATATCAAACGGAATAACGGAACCCGATATAGGAAAATTTCATAGAATAACACAATATGGATTCACTTCATAATTTTATATGCAATAAAGTACATAAATAGAGAAATTATTACAGTATAGGGATGGCGTAAAAATTGACCGCCATGGTTGGGGTTGGCCTGTCGTAAAAAGCGACAAAGTAAGCGGTAGGATTCCAAACCTGTCTGGATGGAAACCATCTAAGGTCTCTAAATTATAGTTCCAGAGCATTATAAAAACTAACTAAACAGATTATTTTGATATTATTTACTATAAATTATAAAAGAACGAAATCGTCCGGTATCGCTATTAAGTCATTGAGATATTTTCATTACGAAAAATATATCTTATCATTTCCATGAAACAGTAATTCAAAAGCAAAAAACGTCGTAATTTTGCTTATTATTTTAATATTTTGTTGTTTACTGGTCTCAATTTCATACGAATTATATTTTTTTAGCAATATTAAGAAAGTTATTTCAAATCATTAACAACACTGGCATAAGAAAATTGTTTAAACCAAAAAATACAATATAATTTAAAAAATCTATTACGAATTTTCGAGAATTTTAAGTAATTGTAATTATTACTTAAAATTATCGAAACTATGTTCTTTATTTACCTTCACGATGTTTCTTCGTTCATTTTTTAGATTTATGACGTTTCTTAACTTTATTGCGTTAAATACTTCACTCTTCTTTGAACTTTATGACGTTTTAAAACTAGGTCAATAACGGACTTCACCAACGCCAGAATTTAAAGACTAATCCTATCGAATCCGGGCCTTGTCGATCAAAGACGATATTACTCACAATAAGCCGAGAAATTCGGTGTCGGACCTGATGGTGGGCTCCGAATAAATGTCAAATATCCATGCCTTAAGTAAAATAAACAAGGGGTCTGGAAATCCGAGGCCGTAGTGGACGAGGTTCGGATGGAAACAATAACAATAAATAATGATACAGAACGTACAGTCTGGGACGTGGAGGCTACTGATCAATGGCCATTTGAATCTGAACGCGTCACTGATAGATTGTCCCTTAAATGGAAAGGGACCGAAGTATTCCGTCAGTGAATCCGACTTGTTTCCAAATTACGTCATAGTCTACGTGTCATACAGTCTACATTTTTATAATTCAAGATTTGCAAATAGATGTTAAAATTACGACTAATTAGCATTTATTGATCCGTAATGTTTTGGATCTAAGTATGTCTTTAGCATAAAAGTATATCTAACTTCATTTGCCGCCATGTTTTTAAAAACACCTAAAAAGGGCAATAAAAACAAGCATTAGGTTTTTTTACAGCTGCAGACAGGCTCACGGCCCATTTATTAGTTAGCAGCTACATCACCTATGGATATTTGCAATGCCAGGAGCACCGCTAATACGCTGCCATTCACATAGTGGTACTGGAACTTGTCTCCTATGCCGGAACACAAGGTTATTGTGGCGGCAAATTTAAAAAATCCATGGTTGCCATCCAGACGGGATTACATTTGAATACCACATAGACTAAATCTGTATTAGCATTATATCAAAATTATAGCAGTGATTGCAGAATTGTGCTCGATATATTTTGCTTTGGCTACCATGCCATTTATAAGCGTAAAATAATAATTGTCTACAGTAGTTGTACATTGTCTGCTATGTTCAACAGTCAAAAGTGACACGATTACTTATAAGGAAGTTGAGAAAAATCTTTTTGAAGCTCGACCTAATTCTTTGACGGGCTTATTTTATTTATATAAGGCCGACTTTTATTTGACTACCAGGTGTCAGAGCCTTGTCGCTTTACTTCAGTAGCAGATAGATTACCTTGAGCTCCGAAGATATTAAATCCTACTAAATAAACCATATATCCTATTAAATACTATACAGTTTTAACACTACTAAACTCTTTATGAGTCTTATGCTTGAGTTTATCTAACAAACTATTTTATTTTAAGAGAATATATTTTTTTACAGTAGTTATGTCAGATACGTCTGAACTGGGCCGGTCATCGAAGTGTAATGAGCTAGAATTAACCCCCTCTCGCGCGGAACCAATTTTATATTGTTGCGTGTCACGTATCTGCTACCTATATAGAAGATCGGTTGAAATCAATTGGCTATTGATGACAATTTTGTTATGAATTTTATTTTATATTTTTTTGTATTTTATTATTTAGAAAAACCAAACACTTACTTACTTTACTACTATATAAAAGAAAAAAAATAAGCTTTTCTAAGACCACACAAAAAAGGAATAGTTCTTGCACATGGACTATATAGAGCTTCCTGTACTGATCCAAAAGCAAGTACTGGGTAAAGAGGTCCTAATACAGAATGATATCATTGTAATAATCGAAATAATACTCGTACTTAACCATGCAACCGCAATTAGAATTTGGTAAATACTCGTAAGGCGTTAAATACTCGTTTGGTAAATACTTTTATTGATTAAGACTTACTGATTTTATCCGTGCAGGGGCGGAGAAAGAATACTAACCTCTGCGGCCGGGGTCGGCCTGTCGTAAAAGGCGACAACACAACCCACCCTAGCTACGTGGTAGGGCCCCAGGCCCGTCTGGATGGCGACCACCTTTGGTATCAAGTATGCCGCCATAATAACCTTGTGTTATGTTCCGGCATTAGTGACCTAAGTTCCTGTACCCTTAGACAGCAGCGCGTTCGCGACGTCACTGGTATTGCAAACAACACCCATAGGTGACGATAACTGCTAAACACTTAGCGGGCCGTCAGCCTGTCTGCTTTCTTACAGCAATAAAAAAAGCTAAATACCCGTCGTATAAACATAAACCAGTATATAATTTCTGAAATTAAATAATCTTTAATTTTTTTATGAATAGTTGACATTATAACAATAATTGCATAAAAATTTACATTATCGTTTTTTTTTTTTGATACTGTAGAAAAGCAGTCAGGCTGATGACTCACTAATTAGCAGTTACTGCAACCTAGGTCACTTATGCTAGAACACAACAAAAGTTATTATGGCGGCATACTTAGAGACCACGGATGGATGCAGTGCAGACTTACTTAGGGGGTTTTAAAGTGCGTGGTTATTTTGTTTGTTTTTTTCGGGAGCTTGTTAGGTTTCAGAAGCCTGGAACGGCTTCTAAAAACTAACAAGAAGGGACAAACATCAAGATAGATAAGAAATATTAAAATTAGTCTCATCTACCCTCATCATTATAAATGTAAAGGTTATATCAAAATCTTGCACTTTTGAGCCTGAGTTCCAAAGTTTAGTAAGTGTTCCTATGAGTGCTTTATTGGTTCGGTAATCTTTATGAGTATCCCTCAATCTCTGTCACCTACATTTGCCCGTAGGTCTCGTGTCTTGACAGGGACATCTCCATAACTATACAAAATAAACAGCGTAGGTATACTGTAAATGTATACAGTAGCACAAAGGCCTAACTTTGGTTCAAAATTTGCGTTTATCTACCTCAGTTTATATAACTCTGTCTTTTCTAAACAAAAAATCATATAAAATTGTGAAAAAATGTGGCTGATTTTAATTGTTACAGGTGCAACTCGTTTGACTGCCAACTTGAAACACAAACCGTTCTTTACCCTTCTTCTGATAAAACCATCGAGTAGCCGGCCAGATATAAGACTGTTAAGTTATAGTAATAACAGTAGTAAATTTTCGTATACGAACTTAATTTCACGATAGTTTTGAACTCAATTATTTATAATATTATATTTTTATACTGTTTACATAAAAAATATACGAAGAGGCAAAAAGGGCGCAATTTTGTAAGCTACCCTGTAATATAGTATAATCACTATTACAAGGTTATAACGTAGAAAAAACATAAATCCAACGTGCCGAGATATACAGACAAATAGGGGCACAAACTCGTCTCCCTTTCACCTAAATTCATATAAAAACGTGACGTGGTTGCTAATACATGTATCTATAATATTATACTGGATGAGTCTTTAATTCGTTTGCAACTTTTTTTTTTGAAGTTTAAATAAGGATTGTTTATAGCATCAGAGATATTATTTTGATACTGAATAAACAGGGAATTCAACACTATTGACATTCAACATGATCCATAAACACATTTCCATTAAAGGAAACTACAATATTTAAATGTAACTTGAGTGAAAACCTTTAGAGTTTCATGCGTCCTAGCCAATGTAGTACAAAATGACTTTCAGATCGATGATCTTTAAGAGTTCAAGGCTAGATGAAGAAGGATAGTTGGATGGAAGAAGAGAGAAATAAAGTAAGGGACTTGAATACGTGGGATATTTATCCTAGAAGAGTTAATGTAACGTATTATGGTGAAGTTTCATGTATATTAAATTTCTAAACTGATTGAGTTATCTGATATATATTGAAAATTATTGAAAGGTACTGCGAACAATGTGTGCGCAGATAAAATCATGGTGGGTGCTCTCTTTCTCGCGGACTTTAGGAAAGATGGCGCTATTCCAATGCTCATTAGCAATCAATGTGTGGCAATTGGTTAATTAAAACTATTTCACCGCATTTGTAACCACTTCTAGTGTTCTTTACTTCAATGTCGTACCCGTCAGCAGTACTGATGAATGGCTAAGGTCAATGACATATACCTGTAAAATTGTAATCCCTAGAGTCGCTGATAAATAAGTCGTGGCCTTTGCCTATGGAACGTGACTTGTGAGTAAAAAAGCACATAATAAAAGTCGTTACAAAAAAGAATTATGAATCAAATATTTCTAAATCTAAAGAAATAGAATTAGCACGAAGTATAAAATAGAATTATGTAGAATTTATTTTTTTAATTCTCTGTATTGTAATTTTTTGTACTGTGAGTTCTGGTAGGTCATAGTCCTCCTTCCTGTACCCTTTTAACAAAGGTACAAAAAAGGTTCCATCCCATTTTTCTCCACATATAAATCATAAAAATTAAAAATAATACATGTATTTTACATTAAATTATCTACAGGATAAGCAGTAAAATTGATCCGTACGAACGTGATTATTATTACGTGCATGCAAAAGTTTGTCCTTTCACGATTTTCTCCAGCATACAAAGGTGGTCGCCATCCAGACGGGCTTGAGGCCCTACCACGTAGCTAGGTGGGTTGTTTTGTCGCCTTTTACGATAGGCGGACCCCGGCCGCAGAGGTTAGTATTCTGTTTCTGCCCCTGCACGGATAGAAATATAACATTTCGCGCCTCTACTTCCTAGATATAAGGCTCAGAGTAGATTGTTTTTTCAGACATTTGTTCCTGTTTGTCAACAACCGTAGGAAGCAACCGTGTCACGTTACTCTCTTGTCCGCAGGGATGTAGCGTAAAGTATCATAGTCATATACTATTTATCTAATATTATCAGATTATAACCATTACGTCGCAAAATTTACTCCTCCTCTGCTAATATTTACTCTTAAATTTAAATAGACATCAAATTAATACTTAAAATGAATTTATATTAAACAGAATCGTTTATAAAAGCGTCCTAAATAAATATATTTCTAATTAACTGAGCTTTTTATCGTTTTTTAAGGCATTGAGTAAATTGAAATTATATTTAAGCTAAACGGTCAATGAAAAGCAGCCTAAAGTAAATATTGATCAAAAGATCAGTTTTAAATCCGTAAACAGTAGTTTTAATTTTATAAAACACTTGTAAAAACTTAATAAAATATTGAAATTTATTTTATGAAAATTCTGTGTTAAGAGAAAAGGTCTTCAAGAAACGGTAGCTAACAAACGTTTTAAAAGCATTTTTTACTTCTGTATTTATGTTAATTTTTGTTCCCCTAAAAAGTGGTCGAAATGAACCCAGTTTCTCTATTATTTTAGAATTATATACTGGCACTAAATAGTGACACAGAGACAAACATACTTTATTGCGATTTCGGTCTTTTCTAAGATTATTTAAGCATTTAATAAATGAACCCCTAAATATGCCATATCTATTTCAAATATTTTCTTATCTGATTTTATAAAAAAAAAATTAGAACGCACATTTAGTGCTTAGATAATACTGAACATCGTGAGAAATTTAAGAGAAAAAAGACCTAACCCTATTAACATAGTTTTGACACGCTCTTTGACTGAAATATGCTACTTTTGTCTATATATGTAAGAGTAGAAAACAAAATAATATTATTTTATTACAATAAGGTAGCATATGGCACGTATATAAGTTTAAAGAGGATAGAAATTAACCATAAACCTGTACTAAATGAGGTATAACATAACCATAAACTAGTACTTAGAAACGGCCTACTTGGTTTATAGCTCTAAACGAAGGTGCTCCCATTAACAGGTCGTAAAGAGTGAGATTAGAAACAGTAAAATTTGCATGGTTGGTAATTTGTGTAGATGGTAATAATCGCCGTGTAATAAATTATACCTATGGGTAATACGAACTTCGTTGAACCTTAATCTTGGGTCCATCGTAAAAGATAATTTAGTTCACTATCAAAAAAGGAAGGGTTCAGTCTTCTGTAAATTCACAATTCAAGAAAATAATGCCACATTGTTATAAGTCTATTTTCAAAATATAAAATGTCATAGAATAGTTATAATTGAAAAAGACGCGCAGGAGTTTTTGGTCGCGACACTCCGATACCGTACTTATTTTGAAACTGAAAGTTACATAATCATCTGACATATAGAGAGTAAGAGTAAAGAAGTAAGGAGAACCATCTCATGAGGAGAGGAACGCTGTAAATTATAGTTCAATAACCTTAGTTATGGCTCTTAAGGTCATAAAAGGAATACTCCTGGTAACCTGCAAGCAATTTAAAAAGGGTAATATTTTTTTTCAGTTGGGGAGGGCGGTCAGAGAGCAGTTATTTATGTAAAAACCAGTCATGTATATTCAATCTTATTCTTCCTCCTGCCCTTATCCCACATTATATGGGTACGGCACGACATGTTACATGTTGTAATAGTTGTGGCTTAGTTTTTACAATCGGCCGCCTGCCTGACGTTGACTCCTTTTTAAGTAAAAATCTATCATCCTTTTTATTTAAATTATTTTTCTCGTTTCACATTGAAAGTAAACACGAAATTTCGTTGTCAATCATCTAGTATATCCTCAAGCGACACTTTTATTGGTTTCTTCTTGAGTAAACAACATCCGAGTGTCAGTTTGGATATACGGGGTGACACTTTTGCCAGGTCGCCGACTTTTACGGGGTGCGTGCAGAATTCACATTCGACAACTACGTCACCGAGGGCTTCTAAATAGGAAATTTGCAGTGCCGAGCGTCTTCCAATGCTCTTGGCCCTGCATTCAATTGCGCTTGAATACAGACACAGACAGCTTGCGCACAATGCGTCCATCTTCATATATTTTGGTGGTGGCTCACAGCAATCTTCCTCTTGGCAAGTTAGCAACAATACATAATCTTCGGCGAAGGACATGGTGGCAAGCAGGGATGGCACACAGGTGGATCTTCACAGCACGTTGTTGGACAAGGGGCCGCTAACATCCGTAATACTGCAAATTGCTAGCAATCTTCAGGGTAAAAGCACGCCATTTTTATTTACATTTAACTTCTTTTTCTTGTGTAAATTTTATGTTATAATAAATTTCCACTAGAATGTTGATAATTTTGACGGTTTTGACATTTGATTTGATATCATGGATATCACAATATCATGTATATTCAATCTATTAGCACTTAACAATGAACCCATTCCATAAAGCGTGTTAATAACTGTTGGCAATGATCGATACTTTGATCTTAAATACGCCTCTGTTCTTGTTCTAAACTTTATCGATTCGTATAATCTTGAATTCATTAATTCCTATACCCATAAAGGAACCTGCACTAATGAAATCACATAAACCGCTACAAATGTAACATTTACGCTTAATTTGGGAACTAAAAGCCTTAGAGGTAATACCGAAGATGACTGGGGACTTCGATGAAACCTGTAAAAGGTAACTTACCATTACGCACTTGGGTTTCAAATTTATCCAGATATCTCAGATTTCTTAATGCTGGTCTGCAAGGACCAAAAAGCTGGTATTTTTATTGGCAAATGTAGAGTGATTATAGAAATGTGGAGTACCAAAGTATGTTCTCGTCTAAATTAATCACGTCATTTTAATATACAATCAAATTAAGTTTATCTGTACAAATCTAAATGTCAGTACGATGTAATAGCGAAATGAAAAGAAGACTATGAAATATTAGCCAAAGGCGTCAAAAAAGATGACTAATTAATCCACATTTCAGATACAGCTGAGATATACAAAAATAAGTTACAACTATAAATTTATTGGACCCCATTTCAAAGTCTAAAGGAAATAATGGAAAGATCGTATTCTAATATACTGTATGATTAATCAAACAAAGAGTCTCGGGGCCGTAAACTGAAGCAGACAAGTCTCAAACCTTTTTAATTTATTCTGACTATATACATATGTAAGGCAGGTCTAATCATATGACATATCAAACTAGAATAAAATACTTTATAATTACACGAGAACAAACATGAGATTTGAGACTACAAACACAGCCTAGCCACAACGTTATTTAAAATTAAGCACACAATAATAAATAACTAATCAAACACATCTACTACTTTTTGGAAGCCACGTTTCAATTGTGTCTTGTATTTATTTTGGCATAAAAAACAAAATATCATTGTTTGTTTATTCTTTACCAATATTTAGATAGGTCGAAACGGGAAGTGTTCCGTAAAAGGGTCGCGTTCCAAACAAACGGTTCGACATTACGTGGGCAGACTAAAGATTTTGACCTTTAATTTTATTTGTTTTGACCTTGGCCTATTTGGGATTTGGAGAATAAAATCAAAATGAAACTAAGCTCTTCATGTGATTTCAATTTAAATTTATGTATTGGAAAATGTAATGCGTGAAGGCGAATGCTGTGTGCACACATTTTAATCCTATTTTAGATAAGTAAGAATAAAAATAGTCTTAACTATGCACCTAACGAAGAAGTAAGTGATAAATAGTTATCCATATTATCAATAGGATGTAGGCTGAATTCAACGAAGCACGTAACCCCGTCGATCCTCCCCCAATTTGTGGAGAGCGTAATGCATTTTATCTGTTGAAAAACTGGGCTCGACTTGTACGTGAGTTTTGATACTCTAACTAGTTCAATTTGTGTACATGTGCACCTAGCGATATAATATTTATGTCACCTCCAAGTTTACACAAAATTGAGTTTTTGATAAAATGGGAGAGTGCATCAGTGGCGCCCACAAACTATTATTGAAGAATTAATACACTAATATACATTAAACTGATCAATATAAGTTATATCAACATAATTTATACTTTAATGAAAAATTTATTGCTGAACTACGGATTTTGAAATAACAAAATTTATTGTAATTATTGTTGTAAATCTGTCTCATTTACGGCATTTTTTTATTGCTATAGGTCAGCAGACAGGCTGACGGCCCGCTTAGAATTTAGCAGTTACCATCGCCTATGCGTGTTTGCAACGCCAGTGGCATCGCGAACACGCTGTTATCCCATAAGGGTACAGGAACTTAGATCACTAATGCCGGAACACAACACAAGGTTATTATAGAGGCATACTTATTATGTCTTTGCGTTTTTATGGAGGCAAAAGTGGTCACCATCCAGACGGGCTTGTGTACCTTACCACGTAGCTAGGGTGGGTTGTTTTGTTACCTTTTACGACAGGCCGACCCCGGCCACAAAGGTTAGTATTCTTTCTCTGCCCCTGCACGGACTTTACCGGCTTATAATACAAAATTCATATTATGACATTTAGTTTTAAAATAATTGAAGTAACCAAATCAATTGTTTAAAAATATGCTCCATAGCATCTTCGGAGTCTATTTAAATCATTAATAGATGAACATTATGTAATCTAGGTCTGAGATACATGTTACCCATAAACTAAGTCACGATCCAAAATGGGGGCTTCTAACAATTTGGGTGTGTGCACGTGTTTTAAGCTGCCACGTTCTAACATCGAGTATCATAGCGATCATAAAATATGGATAGCATAGAAATTAAAAACTGTACTTTGCACTCCTAAGCAACGCCCACAATCATAGCTTTCAGACGAGATATCGAACATAGAAACAGTTTGAATAGAAGTGCTACAATGTTAGTGGCTACAAGCATGTATATGTCATGTTTTTGTATTTTTTTTTTATTGCTATATGCCAGCAGACAGGTTGACGGCCCGCTTTGAATTTAACAGTTACCATCGCCTATCGATTTTTACAGCGCCAGTGGCATCACGAACACGCTGCTGTCCCATTAGGGTACAGGAACTTCGGTCACTAATGCCGGAATACAACACAAGGTTATTAAGGCGCCTAAGAATCTAGGTTCATTTTTGTGCTGCTGTGGGATAGCAGAGAGGTTATTTTGTAAGATACGTAAGCAGTAACCGTCTTAAGACTAACCGTCGCCTTTTTGATTCATTATTATTATTTTTTTTATATATCTAGTAGAGTTCAGCAGACAGGCAGACGGCCCACCCTGGCAGGTGGTCACCGTCGCTTATGGACGTTTGCAGCACCAGAGGCATACCAACACGTTATGGATATTATGGATTGTCACCGGTATTACGCTGCCCTCCGCGTAGGGGAAATGGAACCTGAGTCATCGGATCATAACACAAGATTATTATGGCGGCATATTTGAGACCAGGGATAGTTGACATCCAAACGAGCTTGAAGTTCCACCAAGGTTTGTTTTATCGCTTTTTACTACAGACCATCTCTTGCTATAAGGGTCACTATTAATATATGTTTCATTGTTTCACAAAAGCTTCGTATATTTAGATATTTTTCAAAGCAAGTTTATTTTCTCATAACAATTACAATATACAAGAGTTACTTTTGTATTTTTGTGTCATGATATCAGTAATTGCTCTTGTTAGCCATTCTAAGCTCGGAATCTAATGTTCTGACATCTAAAATCGTTAAACTTATGATATTTTAGACGTTTACTGAATTAATCTAAGAGCTATATTTACTTTATATTAGTCTAAGGATTTTGCAAGTTTAATTTTTATATTTTACTAGCTGACCCGGCAAACGTTGTTCTGCCATATAAATAATAAAATGTCAAAAAAATAAAAAAAAATATTTTGGGGGTGGGTCACCCCTAACATTTAGGGGGATGAAAAATAGATGTTGGCCGATTCTCAGACCTACTCAATATGCTCACAAAATTTCATGAGAATCGGTCAAGCCGTTTCGGAGGAGTATGGCAACGAAAACTGTGACACGAGAATTTTATATATTAGATAGTAAAATATGTTTACGCAACAAAAATAATTTTGTAATAGGATATACAATATTAAATATAATATTAATACTAAGGAAATTTATATTTTTATAACTAAATGGATCATAATACAAAAATATGCTTAAATTAATTTTAAAACTACATTATATTATAAAAAAAAACACGGAACTATAAATGTATATTGATGCCAGCTCACTTTCAGCCGGAAACGGTCCCAAAACGCTGGCTGCATTCTTAATTTGGTTTATTTTAAAATCCAATTTTTTAAAAATGTTTAAAACTACCTCGATTAATTAAGGTGGTATTTGTTTGTGTTGTCCATTTATTGTATGTCTTATTGAGCTCTCAGTTAAAATATAAACAACCGGTACACAATCACAAATTTAAAGTACGAAGTAAAAAAATTACACTAGAAGCACAAGCGAGAGTCATGGGCTTAATTACCATAATGGCAATCTCTTGTTAGTTATTTTTTTTTACTAATATTATATATAACGCTGCTCCCGCGTGGAATAGTTACTTTCGGCACCATTTTTAATTTTTTAGGCTAATTATTGTACATATTAATTTTATTTTTGGCCGTATAAACAAAAAAAAACTTGCTATTATGCATACGTCTCGCACAGTCGTCTGCCATCACTCCTCACGTCTGCTCGTTCGGGTAGACACACTTATGTCTTGATCACACGTACCGAGCAAACGGGTAAGACAGTGCTCTCGGTCGAGTACTCGGGAGGGTGGACACTCGGCCGGCCTAGTAAGTAGAACGGAAGCCGAGCTACTGACTCGCCACTTCATTCGGCCGAGCACTCCACCGAGTGCTCGGCGCTATGTTTATACGCACCCAGTACTCGGCCGAGAGCACTGTCTCGCCCGTTTACTCGGTACGTGCGATCAAGGCATAAGGCATATTCCCTTACCTAGGCCGCGCCGCGTCACAGCGCAGCGCTCATTGTGTATGGCGAGCGGCGCTTGGTAAGTTTCATACTTCCGTTAATTTCAGTTTCACAGTCCAATGACTTTGTAATTCTCTGTATTTTCTTCTATATTTTCTCCTTTAGGGTAAAATTCTTTACAAACTTTGAATGTCGTGTTTATTTATATCTAATCAAAAGCCTAAAAAATAAGTTTCAAGCTTCTAGCTTTAAAATGACGTTCCATACCAACTTTCATCCCCTTTCAACCCCTTACAGCCCTTTTTCCACATTAAAAAGTATATCCTTTCTCAGGCTCTAGACTATCTCTGTACCATTTCATTTAAAGTGGTTCACTAGTTTAGGCGTGATTGCGCAACACACAAACAGAGTTACTTTCGCATCTATTATATTAGACAACGAAATTTCGTGTCCGACTTTTAATGTGAAACGAGAAAAATAATCTAAATACAAAAAATGACAGATTTTTCCTCAAAAACGTCAGGCAGGCGGGCGGTGGTGAAAACTAAGCCACAACTATTACAACACGTAACATATTGTGCCGACCCCATGTAATGTGGGATAAGGGCAGGAGGAAGAGTATGGATTACCACGTACTCAAGTAAAATACCGCAAGGACACCTACTTACCGAGATTAATGCCATGTGTGTTGCCCGTTTCCTCTATCTGGGACTACCGAGTCTAGCTGTGGGACACTAGGGGCTGAAATTATATAACGAACATTCTCTACGGCTTATGGCCTATCCAAATTTACTCTAAAGGAATCGAAATTTAGAATGTGTCCTTTTTTGTTGGCAAGGATAAAAACAATCTCCATTTATTGCTGGGCATCATCAGATAGGCTGACGGCCCACTCAATAGTAAACAGTTACCATCGCCTATGGATGTTTGCGACGGTAGGAGCGCTGTGAACACGCTGCCGTCCCATAAGGGTACAGGAACCTGGGTCACTATTTGCGGAACACAACACAATGTTATTGTGGGCCACGTAGCTAGGGTTGTTTTGTCCCAGGGATCAGAATTCTTACTTCGCCCCTAAGAGTATATTCCATATTTATAGTGCTTATTTAATAAGCTACGCCGCCATCTTTGTTCTAGAACTTCATCCAAAACTTCTACCTAAAAACTTTATGTAACTAAGAAAGTTATTTAACATAATACCAACTTTATGTTTAAGTAGGAAAGTTAAATGAATATTTCACATAGTTTTCACGTATCAAAATATTTACATATTTCTGTAACTTGTGCGATACAAATGTGACCTTTAAATTTTAGAATTACAAAGATAAACAAAATACTAGAGAGCACAGAAATACTAAGCACACACAAATTTTATAAGGACATACTTACATACTAGATAAAATCTTTATTGCATAAATTACTAACATAATTTAGTGGATATGGCGGGCACCCTCATTGGAGACGTCTGGTTGGGGGCTTAGCAGAGCAATGCCAAAAAGGTGATCCTGCGAGGTCCCCCTGTAAGGCCAAGAGTGACGACCGGGGTTTTTAGTGGGCAGGGCCGGCGGTCTTTGTCCTCGGTCCGCCCGAGGGGAGTAGACAGCCCTTGGGAGGTAATCCCACATACCCCACCGGCCTTCGACGGTATAAAAAAAGGTATAAAGTTCATGTACTTGTCTTCTGCTCTACCGTCTCTGTATTCTGTATCTTACAAGCTTAGAGTGTTTTATTTATAGTTTGTAGATACGTTTGGTGATCACAGCTATCAATAAAAAAGGTATACAAGTAGATACTCGTCTTATTAGATAATAAGATGTTTTGCAAGAGTGATAGTGCAAAAAAAAAGCAATAGCTTATGTAAATATTCTCCAAAGGCCGCTTATAGGATCTCGATAGGAAATATCTACGTTGTCTCATTTTCAGACTATTATAAATTATTTACAGCCCATATGCTATATCGACACCAACAATTTATACTACGCTAACTCGAATTTTAGGTAAATTTATTTTATTATGCCAAGTTGCTTAAAATGTGGGTTTTTATATGTAATAAAAAATTCATGAAGAAATGTAAAATATAAATTTCAAATAAGTATCATAATTAATATAACAGTTATCACGTTTTTTCCTTTATAAGCCTCTACTGTAAAGTACACTTTTATGAGTTAGCTTAGTATAAATTGTTGGTGTCGAATTATAAATATCCATAAAGCTTCGTATTACACCATAAAGCCTATGTTTTCAATATTATTATAAGCTACCCATTTTCTGTGCATAATTTTTTTAAGTGTGAGCAATAGAGTATAAATTAACACATTGGTTTTTAGTTCTTTAATAGTAAAGCTATCGGATGTATGTATTATCGATAATGTAATTTAGATAAACGTATTTATAATCGAATCATTATGGTGTATAAAACAATTTACCGGAAGTAAAAATTAAATTTCAACGCCATCTATGCGTTTCATTTAGAACTAATTTGCTAGGAAACCCGTTTCTTTGAGAACCAGTATACGAGTATAGGTTTAGTACTATATGTATATATATACTAGCCGTTACCTCCCGCTTCGCTTGTCGAATAAAAAGAAAATGAACTGTTTAAAATTTTGGGGTTATGTTCTGATAAAATAAAAATCCCAGAACTCGATCGCAGCGCCACCTATCGGGTGCAATTGCGAATCTAAATCATTCTCGAATCTATTTGAATACACACAAAAAATTTCAACAAAATCAGTCCAGCCGTTTAGGAGGAGTTCAGTGACATACACACGCACATAAGAAATATCTTTTTACATATACATGCGTATTTTTTTACTATTAGTGTTTTCTTAATTTTTGACGTGAACACGATATCGATTATTGTATTAAGAATATTATTATATCCATCTAAACGTTAAGACAGGACTATACGAAACCACTGACTCGTTATGACATGAAATATATTCAATCTAAACAATTTCAGTCATATCTACACTATTTTTCTTTCGAGTTACGGAGCCAGACCGCACATCCCTCCTGTAAAAACCAGATTCAGCCCAATATCTATTCCATTTATTTTTTGTGCCCTCTTTGTCGGAAAAGGGAAATTAAGGAAAAACTGTGTAAAACTACGCACAGTAGTTTTGTTTAACAATATTAGTGGATACAGGATCTTAAAATACAATCTGAAATGAAAGTTATATATAAATAAAATACTTGATATTAAAATCCTATCCGAATTTCAATTTCCGCACACATTGACGACCACTGTGGTGAACCAGATCTTGCACGTCAGAACGCTGGCGATAGTCACTAGATCGATTCCGATTGTTTATTTATGATAGAATAGAAATAGAATAGAAATAATTTTATTTTAGTACAATACACACATACGCACACACAATATTTAAAAACTACTAAAAGGAAGTGTATGTCCTAAAAAGGATCTAGCTCAGCATGTATGTTAGTCTATACTGACTAACGCTGATCTTCCGCTAAACCCAAAAGTGAAGTCACGACAGAACAACACCACCCAATTTACATAATAATAAATAAATAATAATGTACTAATAAATACATAGAAATAAATAAATAACATCAATATTAATAAATAATAAAAACTCAATAAACACCGTCAATTTAAAAAATAATTTAGGGGAAGATAGTAAGTTGTATTAGTAACAGTAGAAGAAAGGCAGAAGCCAAAAGACATAAGGCAGTAAACGCATTCAAAGCGATGGAAGTTGCTCATACAATACTAATATCTTGTATTTGCTCAGCTTGCCGTTTTTGTTCAGCAATTAGGTACTGCTTAAGCTTAATTCTAAAACTATAAACAGAGTGCAGGTTCCTTATAGGCGGAGGAATGTTGTTCCAGCACTTAGATGCTGCATACCTAAAACTGCCTCTAAATGCGGCAGAAAAATGGCGCTGTACTGCAAGAGGTACGGCGCACTGCCTAGTTTCAATACACCTACGGCTAGCCATCCAACTCAGTTTATCATACAAGTAAGACGGTGTTTTATCTTTGATACGTTAAGCAGTTGTTTATGTAAATGTAATATGTATTTATTTACATAATAGAAGTATATAAGAAGTACATAAGTTGTCTAGTACCCCATATATACTCGTAGCTTGAAAAGTATCCTTACACGATGCATGTAGGGATTTCTTCCAAATACGTTCAGCATTCGTAATTACGACGCATTCAGTTTCCTATCTCAGGCCATCCAATTCACTGAAATTTATTTACAAGATCTACATTTATAATAATAGGATCTTTTTACAGCGTCAAGCCAGTAGTAGCTCTTGTATCCCATTCCGTCGAGAAACGGTATGTAATTAGCAGTATATAATCTCTCAAACATTACTTTTTTTAGAATAGCAGAATTAAAAAGCTAAATTACATTTCATAATTTGGAATAAAACCTTATATTCTAACCATATTTACGATATACCTATCCATCGAATTATATTTAAAACTATTTTCGTAAGAAAGCAGAGGCACTAAATAACCTTTTAATTTTTATCTCGAGGAATCCTTAGCTAAGCTGTACATTGAGAGAAGCCAATGTAGTTATGTCGAAATCAACGGATGTCCCTTATATTATTTCCTGTTAGCTAGAAATTTATTTATTAATTTACTTTACTTTTATATATAATAATGTCTATAAATTAGTATTAATTATCATAAACATAATTTAATCATGGTGATGGTCAACGGAGTCTACAAATGCATATCAACTAAAACTCTCTCTACACCATGAAGTATACATATTTGGGGCATAGCAAGATCGACAAGCAATGTTTTTCATCAGTAATGTCGAAGAAACCAAGCACTGAAATTAAGAAGAGTAACATTTTGACAACTTTGTGAGGATTTAAATTGGTTGTACCATTGTACTACTTTTGTTGCTGAGCCAGAATGAAACAATGGATGTGCAGCTTGGGAGCTTTTTGAAGGAAACTTGAAATTGTAAAGACTCAAGTTATGAACAATAAACAAACCAGTCAAAACTTAATTTTATTTGAAGCACTATCTCCCGTTGTGTTTGCCTACGGAATGTAGGGATAAACTGAATAAAGTGTAGTCGAGTAGTGAGGTTTTAGGAAAATCAACAATTTTTATTATTATAAAGAAAAAAGGGTTTTTACGTTTGTCACGACTAAGCTCAAAGCAAATGGAATTCACTTTTTTATCAGCAAGAGAAAGCTCTATTAATGTTTAGTAACGTAGGCATAATATACTTTTTACTTGAACTAAGCCGACGTGGGTTGCTATAGGAATAAATAAGTAATTAAGAGCCAATGACTAAAAGTTTTTGATGCGAACACACGATGTATCGCAAACACGCTGCTGTCCCATAGAAGTACAGGAACCTGAGTTACTAATACCGGAACAGAACTCAAGGTTATTATGGCCGCATACTTATAGACCAGGGGTGGTAGCCATCCAGACGGCCTTAGGGCCCTCCCACATAGCTCTAGGGATGCTTTGTCGCCTTTTACGACAGGCCAACCCCGGCCACAGAGGTTAGTATTATTACTCCGCCCCTGCACGGAGGAAACGAACGATTATTATCAAAGGATTCGAGCTCACCCAGAGTGTTTTTTTACAATTGTTTATACAAAAAACCATTGATAAAAGTAATTTAAATAATGTTTTTGAAATAGTTAATAAGATCATGCCGTAAGTTACACTCAACTTTTTTATTTTTTATCAATAAGAAGATGGGTTGGGCCTTTCTTTAAGGGATTACGCGATAAAGGCATAAAGCCGGGTGGCTTCTCGTTATATTAAACTTGATGACATAATTTTGTCTTAAGTTTTTACGGATGTTATCTATCATTAAAATTATTTTTCACGTTTTTTAATAATCGATTAATTATACTTGCATGAATTGAAAGGGATAATGAAAACATATAAATTACACCACCTCACATAAAATTTGAGTACGGACAATCATAAAACTGGCTTCATTATCGCTTTGGCTGGCCACATTGAATTTAAATTCGAAATTTAATTAAAAAATAAAACTTGCAATGAAAATAAGTTGATCATGGTTTTAATTATACCATATATAGAACTGTTATCTCATTTTTTTAACACGCTTTTATTAGTTTTAGTATTTTTGCTTGAGTGTTGGTTGGTTTGTTAGTTTGTAACCGACTCCTTTGAACTCAATTTTGACCCTCTTTAAACGGTCAGATTTCGTTTATACTTTGTAGTAAGTCTACAATCAAGGATCAAGGACTGATGACAATACAATAATTCGATAAGATTATTTAATTTATCTTGATTAGGATCGCCAAGATTAAGGTAATGTATTAATATTACGCGTAATTAAATTTTTTGTAAATTGTAATTAGAAATAAATAGTTAAAAAATCAAAAACACGCTTTAATGATAAATCGCACTAAAAATTGAAAAATAATACTTAATATAGGAATAGCATAATGAACCAAAAATATTAGTATTATTGTGAAAAAGGCATGGGGCGCTCGATAAATCAGTTTTTGAAATTATTCGAGCAGTAGAATTAGTCCAAAAATAATACGAAAGATATGGCAAGCGTCTCACGCTTTTTTGACAATAATAATAGTATTTTTGGTTCATTGTTATTCCTATATTATTTTAAATTATTTCCGCTTCAAATCATACAATTACTTAAAGTAAAGTATTTTTTTATTGAATATTTTATCTGTTGAAAGAATTGTCGTGTGTTAGTTAGTAGTATATGTTCTTCTCCAAAGTCCAATCTATCTCTATACCAAAATTTATCAAAATTGGTTTTGAGGTTTAGGTGTGAAAACGTAACAGACAGACTTTGTAATATTAAGTCAGGATTTTTATAAAACATTATATAAATAAACAAAGCGCCTGTTACAATAATATTAGGAGCAATGCGTTCAAACAGTATCAATAGTATTAAATCTCCATCAACGGGTGAGAATTAGATCCTCTACAAAATGTTTATTTTTTTATATATCAAATATACTGTCACAATTTACACAGTGCCCTCTAGTCCCAAACTAAGTTGCATAAGCAAATACATATTAAACAAACACCCAGACACGAGACGGGAATCGAACCGGTATTCTCCGTGAGCGTACCGAAGTGCGTTAGCAGCTACTCCGGAAGATCGTCAGACAACGTTTATGGGGTCAGCTAATATTATACATAAAATTCTAAACATATCTAAATACAAACCTAAGTTTTGTTTCTGTAAATCAAATCTTCTTCTTCTTCTTTCTCCTGCCCTTATTCCACATTATATGGGGTCAGCACAACATGTTACATGTTGTAATAGTTGTGGCTTAGTTTTTACAACCGGCCGCCTGCCTGATTAACCCTTTTTTGGGAAAAAAATCTGTCATCCATTTTATTTAAGTTATTTTTCTCGTTTCACATTGAAAAAAAAACTGTTTTATAGTTTTTTTTAACTACCGTCTTTTTATGAAAATAAGCCCTCCCCTGAAAATAAGCCCTAGTTAAAATAATGTGCAAAATGTATTTCTGTAAATCAAATAATATGGTACGGCATCAGATATGTATATCCGTGAAACATTAACCCGAACAAACTATCCTTCGCTTTCATCCGTTTAAGCCAATCAATGAATGTTCTCCGATAGATTATAAGGGACAGTAACATTTAACTATTGATCATTACTATCCTAAAGTTGTAATCACTGGGATTAGTGTTGCAAAATTATGTAAATTCCAATTCAGTCGACTCTCGATTGAAATTGATCCTGTTGTATGGAATTTATCTTGGACAATCTAATCTTGAAGTTATAACAAATTATCATTTATGATTGTATTTAGGATTATATCGGTATATTTCTCATAATACTTCAATAAATATGTCACCGTATTATTTAATTAATTTTCTTATTAAAATAGTTTTTTTAGCGATTGCATAATAAATCATCCCTGGGACGAGGTACGAAGTTGAGATCTTAAGGCAAATATTTTGTGCATCTTTTTACGTTGATGCCGTTTAGTAACAAAGTCTTTTGTAGACCGAAGAAGCGCAGCAAAAGTAATAGATATGAATAATTTTTAAATAAATCTCAAACTTATGTCTTGTCTATGAACTAGCGAAAGGAGTTAATCAATTTGTTGCATTTGAGTCTCAGTAGGAAAGTAATGGAATACTGGATATTCCTATTTTAGACCTGAAGTTTGTGGTTATATTTATTTAAAAAATTTGATGCAGTTACAAATAGGTTATCTTAATATATCTCTATAGATATCCTTCCTATTAAACATTCTTAAAGAGTGAATTCCCGATGTAATAATCGTATCCAACTATCGTCTTTGACAAATTATTAGAAGATCGGGCAAGAAAACTTACACCAATACGTGCTCTGTGTGTTTTTTATTTTTCAAGGAAAAATTATTTTCCAAGATGGGGTATGTGGGATTACGTAAGACTGCTTACTAAAAAATGCCGCTGGTCTTCTATCGCTTAATGCCTGGACCAAACAATTGGCAGGCGGTTTATTTTATTTATCCGTGCAGGGGCAGAGAAAGAATACTGACTTCTGCGACCGGGGTCGGGCTGTCGTAAAAGATGATAAAACAACCCACCCTGGCTACGTGGTAGGGCCCCAAGCCCGTCTGGATGGCGACTACCTTTGGTCTTAAGTATGCCGCCATAATAACCTTGTGTTGTGTTCCGGCATTAGTGACCCAAGTTCCTGTATCCTTATGGAAGAGCAGCGTGTTCGTGATGCCACTGGCATTGCGAGCACCCATAGGCGACGGTAACTGTTAAATTGTAACCGGGTCGTCAGCCTGTCTGATGTCCCACAGCAATAAAAAATACCATCTCGTAGCCCATAACGGCGTTGCATAAGCTGCATAAGCTGCACGGCATATTCGGCCTTGCGTAAGCTGGGTCTTTTCAGTGGTTTCCGAAAGGGATACAGGATTTAGTCCAAGGGGACTTTAGTGCAAGGGCACTTTCTTAAAGTTATTTCTATTATAATGCAAGAATGGTGTAAAATTTAAAGAATTTTAGAGCTTCATTTTTAAAAAGGCCATTATCAAAACAATATACATGAGTGCCTTTAAGTTATGCATCTAATTTTTACTGTCCCTTTTACTCAACGCTCCCCTATTTAGCTTCTTGATAGCCATTGCGATCTCCCCTCAATTTTGATGAGTAATGACATAAACCACGCAACCATTTTTAGGGGCTTTTACGTAAAAAGAAAAAGCTCCGCATAACTGCGGCTAATGACTGGGTCATTACTTTCGTTGTGCATCACAAGACAGTGTAATAAATAAAACCCAAATTTCAAATAATTTTATTAAAACATAACTTGATGTGATACCACATATTAATAGAATCTTTAGTTGAAGAAGCAATACATTATGAATATGTTCTTAGTGAAAAATATTTAATAATTATATTTTAATTGTAATTTAAAACGCCTGTGCTGATTCGATATGTTCGGTGAAGTATCAACGACTAATAATACAAAAATACTTTTGCAAAGTTACTTACGATGTGAACAAATTCAGTTATTTTACAATAGTCCGTTAGTATATGGTGCATTTTTGTAAAAAAAATGATACATGCGTGTGTAACACATAAGTGAATACAGATAATAATTCGTATAGAATTTGTAACACTAACTCTAAATATTGATTTCAAATACAACATATAAACAATCAGCCCTTTTTAATATAAATGTTTTATTGATTGAGATTTTAGTAAAAAAATTTAATACATATTTAACTTGGGTGGATACATTGTGCAATCGGGAAATGAAGTTTACTTGTATGATTTATTATTATTTGGGGAGGTGGCTATACTATACGACTGTATCACTACGTCCAATACTTGTTGTTTACTGTATTGTTTATGTTTTCAAGTGAACCTTTTAGTCTCTGGATTTCTATGAATATATACTTTAGAGTTTTTGTCAGTACTTAGGTCGTAAAACATTAAATCATTTCTTAAATTAATTCTACATAATTATATGGCATCAAGATAACTTTGATTGAGTCCATTGTTATAGTGCTAAACTCATATTAGTAACAAAATTTCAAACTATAAACACAACCTGCTATACACACTAGAGATGTATATACCTAAACATAGTTGTTTCAGATATTTTAATACATTCTTAATTTAAATCTGATATTATAAGCTAAATGGATATCGCTCTTAGCAACACCGATACAATTACTTATAGTATAAATTTTGACATGAAACAATATTTTGTAATACCCATGAGATTCGTGAAAATTATTATTCACAATATAATTTTTTTTTAATTTACTTTCAAATTGTTCAGCACTATTTTTAACATTTAAACTTTCATGCTTTGCACAGTTATTGCACACAAAACCAGCAAATATATAATATTAACTAGTTATTTTACAACTTATAAATAAAAGGTCTGGGAGGTCTCACTCGTGCCTCCGGTGTTTTGATGTCAGCCGTAATAGAACTGGGAGTTAGGATACGTTGCTAAACTCTTTGGACTCGTCATTATATCTGGGTCAGTTTCTTCTTTACTTCTGCTTCTGTTGAACCTTGTAAATACAGGCTGTGGAGGTACGCAATCAACATTTCCATACATACTGCTACCTACTCGTGGATATATAGTTGATAGAGGTTTCATAGCTCTAAGAGTTCCTCTG
Source organism: Malacosoma neustria (assembly GCA_963693495.1). NCBI lineage: Eukaryota > Metazoa > Arthropoda > Insecta > Lepidoptera > Lasiocampidae > Malacosoma > Malacosoma neustria. Next base: position 14,698,062 of record OY856382.1, on the reverse strand, counting down.
GGTCCTGGGCCGTCTGTGTAAAGTATCATATCTGGATGGACAGGATCATAGAATGCACCAGAAATATGACTGATGTCTACGTCATTATCAAAATCGGACGTGGCGTCATTGAAGACATTCGGTGCTTCGGTAGTAAACATATCGCCATTTTTAGACTTTTCTTTCTGTTTTTTCATAAGATAACATCCAATCAAAGTAAAAATTAACAGAACTAAAGCAATAATCGCACCAATAACTCCCACGTAGATTATAAGCTTAGGGTTAGCTAACAAATTTTCTGTAAAAAAAATATATTTTTTCTTTTTTAAACTAATAAACATAATTTTTGCATCAAAAATAATTAAAATATATCAATGCTTTAATAATATATCCATAAAAAATTAATTATTCCACTCAATTTAAGCAACACAGATATCAATCGGCATCTGTCTCACCTTTTTTCTCTTCAAAGTTTTCTTTTGGTAGTAAATGCATTCTTTCGTTTTTTTCAGTAGGAATCGTAATATCTGTCTTTTCTGAAGCAGGTTGATAAGCAGGATTAGCTACTGGTGGCAGAGGGTTTGGTTCCTTCCAACGTTCACCAGTACCTTCTGTTGGAAAATTATTCATTTAAAACGTTTGAATATTATTCCAGTGATACTATGTAAGAAGAAAGGTTACAATTTTTTGTGGAATAACCCTTTTCACACAAATCTGGAAGGATTAGCCAGAGGGGAGTCTAGACGTAAGACTGACAAAATTTATGTACTACGCCATACTGCTATCATCTAGTGCCTTAGTTCCTGAAGTAATCCAGGTGGACCCCCAGAATCACGGGAGATTCAACGGGGGTCTACGAAGGCAAGACAATAAAAAATATTTGCTTTCGATAATGAAGAACTAAAATGTTGGCTTGACTTCATCTATCAATGTAGGTAGATAATATTTTAAGAAGCTCAGCGACTGTTATTTGTAAAACTTGTATAATTATTCCATTATATTATTCAGTACAACGTGTCGAGACTTGCAAAGTGCCGCCACTACCGCCGCCGCCGTCGGCAGCGCTTGTTCAAACGTGCAAAGTACAGACGTTACGTTATTAATGTTTAATTTTATTTATATTACGACTGTTCTGATATTACAATGTAATATGATAACAAATAATTAATAGTGTAATAATTAAATATTTGGATAAATACAACACAAAAAACATACTTTTTTTCTTTTTCTTTTTACCACTCCGAATGGGGAGTTTTCTAAATGAAATAAGTGAGTATTGATTGGATGATGATGATGGAGAATTGATTATTGTGAGCAGATGTCAAAAAAGTAAAGTTTGATGTAATCACTTTTTTCATTGGCCAACTTTACTTTTTTTGGCATCCACTCACAGCATACCAATTAATTAATTAATCAATCAATTCTCACTTTTTTCGAAAGTTTTTTCAGAAACTTTTAATTCGTGATTGGAACTTAGCCGTAACGCGACTTTTCACAGTAAGATCTAATCTTCACATTTTTTGTCGAGTTTTGGGAATGTGGTAGAAATGTAAGCAGGGAGTCCACGGAACCAGCTAGATTTTGAAAGTAGTCTATGAGAAAAATTGTCTGGGAACCTCTGATCTAGTGCCTAGGTCAATGAAATGCTGTGTAAGCTAATAATATAAAGATATAATAGAAATACTGCGGCCCAGGCCAATTCTGACCTTCCCCTTATGTCGGCATAGGCCCTTTCCATAGTAAGCGCCACAGGCTGAAGATTTTCAACCCCAGCGCTCTATCCTCAAACGTGGGATGAAGGGAGGGAGTACGCTCCTAAACATGGCCAAAATTCATGCTAGGAAAAAGAGGTTATATTCGGTATAGCCGAGAAGGGCACTGCGTTCCTCTTTCATCTTCTTCACAAAAATCATAGTGATGGCACTCTGACGTGGACTCCTACTATGTCACAAAGGTTCTTGCCAGAGCAGCCGTACCCCGAGAGGACCTGCGTGAGGTGCAAGATCAGGGTACTATGACGCTTGTCGACCCAGTAGGCCACAACAGCACAGGTCTCACCTAACATAAAATGCCTAATTTCTGACCATTAATTCCACTGATTTGGTACCCCCTGTGTTTTGATATATAATTATTAATGTTAATTAATAAAATAATTCTCTTCTTAAAAACAAGGTAATAATTCAAAGAAATGTAGTTAGTTGAAGAAAGCGTTTAAATACACAAACAAATACAACATTATAAAACTACTTAAGTATTCATTACATACAAGATAAATATATTTAGAAGTTTAATAAGTGATTGAATTCTAAGAAGTTATTTTATACACATTATATAGAAGGTCCATTTCAGGTTTTTGTGGATGGACTCCACTGTAAAGAGTTTTTACACAAATTATCATTACCTGACTCATCAAATAGGTTGCCGTCATTTTTGTTTACTAGTTCTTCGTCAGAATCTCGCATTTCATCCTTTTCAGGACCAGATTCGTATTTTTCAGCCAGTACACCTAGAGGAACTGTAAAAATAATTATTTCAGTAATTTAACTTAGTAAAAAAAATTACTCGTATACTCATTTCTATTTTACTTAAAATTCAATTTGATAATACGATACTAGTTAATACAATAAATAACATGAATAATGAACACCAAGCTAAAGAGGGTTAGTTTCACCGTACGGTTGTGAGATCACCAAAAATAAAATTTATCGAGACTTGGCGAAATTATTAGTGGATAGCTGTAGCGACCAAAAGGTTGGTCCATTTGGACAAATGTGAAATTGTCATCCAGCTAGGTAATGGGGTCATTCTTTTGGTATTGTACTTTTGGTACTTTAATGGTTTGTAATTATTTGTAGTGTTATAAAGAAAAATTATTGTTAGCTTAATTAATTTATATTTATTTATGATATTAATGCAGAAGAGTAAAATTTCATTTTAATTAATAAAAAATATGCACTAAAATTATACAAAGGGAACTTGACGAACAAAGAAATATGATCTTAAAAACGGAGAAACAGTGACTGAGCAAGTAACCTAAAATTTTGATCATTTATGAAGAATGCAAACTTATTCTCATTTCGAATGTTATTTAACAGTGTTTTTTATAGACGTATAAAACTTTAAGTTGGCAACACTTTTTTAACTGGCGGCCATTCTGTCAGCTGTCAAGTGATTTATATTTAGTTTGGTTTGACATTTCAACATGAGTAGACTGACGCCTAAACAACGCTTCCAAATTGTGCAAATTTATTTTGAAAATCACGGTGCTCTTCGAAATACGTATCGCGCACTATGTCCATTTTACGGTCAACATAATCGTCCATCAGAGCAATGAATTCGATTAGCTATGGAACGTTTTTGCACCACGTTTAGTCTAAATGATAATACGCATCCACAGAGACGTCGTACAGTGCGTAAAGAAGAAGTCATTGCTGCTGTAGAGCTTAGCGTAGAGGAAGACCCGAATCAGTCTATCCGCCATTGTGCACAGGAATTGGATATGTGTCCATCCACTTTGTGGAAAATTTTGCGGAAAAATCTTGGTTCGCGTGCTTACAAAATCCAACTCGTGCAAGAATTGAAGCCACACGATCACCTAGCAAGGCGTAGATTCGGTGAATGAGCCCAAAACAAGTTTTCCGTTTATCCCGATTTACATAAGCGAATTTTGTTTAGCGATGAAGCTCACTTTTTTTTGAATGGCTAGGTCAATAAACAAAACTGCCATATTTGGAGTGGTGAAAATCTTCAAGTGTATGTTGAGACATCGTTACATCCAGAAAAACTGACTGTTTGGTGTGCTTTATAGGCTGGTGGAATCATTGGTCTGTACTTCTTTAAAAATTATATTGGTCTGGACGTTACAGTTAATGGTGATCACTATAGAGCCATGGTTACTGACTTTTTCGTTCATCAATTGAACAACCATGATGTGCAAAAGCTGTGGTTTCAACAAGACGGCGCAACATGTCTCACAGCTCGTGCCACAATTGATTTATCGAAGGAAACCTTTGGTAACCACATAATTACACGTTTCGGACCCGTGAATTGGCCTCCAAAATCGTGCGATTTAACGCCGCTAGACTATTTTTTGTGAGGATATGTAAAGTCGCTAGTCTACGCCAATAAGCCCGAAACGATTGACCACTTGGAGGACAACATTCGCCGCGTTAATCCCGATATACGGCCACAAATGTTGGAAAAAGTCATCGAAAATTGGATCTCCAGATTAAACTACGTCCGAGCCATCCGTGACGGTCATGTGCCAGAAGTCATATTTAAATTATAATACCAGAAGATTATCTTTCAAATAAAGTAAATTTCATGTCAATTTAAAAAATCTTTGTTTCATTCCATTTCAAAGTTTTATATACCTCTATAAAAAACACCCTTTATAAAAAAACGTCCAACTCAGAAAAATCTGGAAACCAGTTGCTTCAACATTGTCTAAATCTTAATTCCGTAAGCTATTATTGGAAGACTTTCTCAAGCATTTGGAGAAAGACAACGAAAAGGCACGATAATTTATATTGCATTATAAAATATATGTTAGTAATATTCTAAATATTAAAAGGATAGAAGTGATTGAATTGTAGCACATCGTAATTGTTTCTTGACTGCTAGTGTTTAGTAAACTAGTGATGTCTAGACACATCAAGTTGCCCTTAGTACTTAACTCAGGAGATATTTATCTTTTTACGAGAGTGTTCATTCAGCTACGAGTCAAGTAGCTCAAAGTTATACAACTTAACTACTACTTTATCGTGTGAATGAGTCTATTTTCTGTTTACGTAAATCGTAAATTTAAATAGATATAAATAATAACCCTAACTCATTACTAGAATATCTTTAAAGTCAACAAAATTAATTTAAGCTCTTTAGTTAGCAATATACAGTTACCAAATGAAGAATCAATCACCCTTTCCTTTCGGTTGGAAAAGTAGCATAAATATGCTAAATAGTAGTAGAATTAGAAATAGACAAAAAGATAAAATCTTGTTTGAAAATACGTATAAACAGAGACTTTAGACATGCTATTTCTTACTCTCTCTCAGCAATAACATCAGAAAAATGTTGTAATCTCACTAATAATATTTGGCTAACTACTTTCACTTTTTAACAGCAGCTTGCAGGTGGTTTTTTAGATCTTGCTCGAGGCAATCTAGTCCACGCTTAAAGGAGTGGCGTCGGCTTTAAATATGAACCTAACCAAATCTAGTCGTTGATTCTCTGACAGATGCAATCCCTTAGAGATTTTATAGGTTTGGTTCTCTCATGCTTTGAAATTATGGACTAGTAAGAATTCTTGTTAGTATTTAACATCTGGTTTTCTTGTATTAGTAGTTAGTTAAAAGTATATTTTATTTTCTATCCTTTCAATTTCTTATTATCTTAAGAATAACTTGTATAATTGGTCAATAATAAATCGGTTTTAATCACTCAAAACCATTAAATTCTTCAAATAGTAGATTCTCATTAATTATATTGTTACGGTTGAAATTTTTTAAAGAATAGAATAATTAAGCTATGACTAAGCTATTACTGATGGTAATGGATTAGTTAAAACCAAGTATAAATTAACTAGCCAAAAGCCTTTTTACGACGATCATCGTTTTATAACCGACTACAAAAAAAAAGTTTATAGTGCAAGACATTTAAATGCAAGCCTTACAATAAAATGTTAAAATGTGCCATTTAACTACCACATTTTAAGGCTTTGTATTCAATGCTTATCCGTTTCAAGATCATTCTTGATACAGTATTTTATTTATTACAAATATTACTTTTATATTGTTAGAGACAAACTTAGATTTCTAGTTAAAAACTATTTTATCAAGTTCCTACAGTTTTGTAATGTTAAACTGTAAGTACAATAATCATATTCTGTTCTCTTGCATTTAGTTTTGAAAATAGAATAGTAATACGACTAGATACCAACATATATTAAGTAATTTATTGACGCCTTACTGAGTTTATTTTTATGATATCACATTTCAACATCTGACATAAAATAAATCACCAGTAATGAAACTTTCCCTAAATTTTGATAAAGTAATACGAAAATTATTTTGGAAGATATGTCCAATTTTAAAAACAAAAATTAAATTTAATAAAAAATATGGCTTGGATCAAAGGCTCCATCCACTTAAACGAATAATACTAAAATATTTGGCTCTTACTGTGTTTTGAACTTGGGCAGCCGTATAGTACTTAATAATAATTATACGAAAAATACTTCATCCACAATTTCCTTAGAGCCCTCGATATACATCATTAATCAAAGCAGCCTTGAACTCACCACAAGCGTAGATGACCTTCAAATAAGGTTTTGTGTTCGGATTGCACGATGACTCGAAGATTTGTGCATTAGCCTTGATCTGACAGCGACGTTTTCCCAAACAAAGCTGTATTACTTTTTCAACGGTGTAAGTAGCTGTGCAGGCTGCAAGAATTTTTTTATTATAGTAAATTTGGGAGAGAACGTGGTCCCAGCTAGGAATAATGGTAGAAGCATCAGCTACCTAGAGAGCATAAAAGTGCCAATTCGATTACTCCCCTTATTAATCCAATTTCAATCTTACACAAATATTATACAAATACAACTTTTTGCCCGGGGGAAACCACCTTAACAATGCCGCGTCGGAGCTCCAAGAGGAAGCCGATGAGGGTATATGCGGTTTTCAACCCTATTACTGCGATCACTCAGCAGGCACACGACGGAAAACCCTATAAAAACCCTGCTAATCATTGCTTTTATGAGGGATCGTAGAATCGATTTTTACTCTGCGAACAAAACTTATAACTACTAGTAGATTAACACAATAAAATAGTAAAAGGCGGTATCACAGCTTATAGCGATACAGATGACCTAATTAGAAGGAACTATATAAAATTATGGACTCAAAAACAGTGGGAAAATGGTGGGTACAGAAAGCGAAAGACAGAGAATGTTGGAATAAACTGTTAAGGTGAAACCTCTTTACGATGTGACACCTAATGTTTTTCTTCTTTTTTATATGACAATGGAATTTTACATTGTCAGATAGTTATCTAAAATAAAAGTTGTATTTCTGAATATGTCGTTCTTATTGAAATAAATATATACATATAGTATATATTTGAGCTACACTCAGTTACTTTAATAGGTTATGGGCCCAGACACGTTAGAGTATAACTAAAATGGAGTTAGCCAAAGTCCAAATTTCAAAGTTGGACGGAACCAACTGGGTGCAATGGAGGTATAGAATGACTGCACTGCTTAACGGGATAGATGGATTGATAGAAATTGTTCAAGGTGAATTATGTAAGCCGGAGAGACCAGCAGGAAGCGGCAACGATGGTGATGTCAATGCAGTGGAAATGGCTGTCTACAAGAACAATTTATCAGACTATCTAAAATTGGAAAGTACTGCTCTTTTATTAATAACGAAAAATATAACAGATGAAACCTTAGACAAGGTAATTAGATATACAAACCCAAAAGACGTTTGGGATGAATTACACAGACTGTACGACGGCGTAAACGATGACCGTTTGTACAATACATGTATGGAATTATTTCAACTGAAGATGGATACTTCTGATGACATGTCCACTCATATTACAAAAGCGAAAAATTTATGGCATAAATTAAATCAAGAACTGGTAAAAGCGAATGAAGGGCATGAATTACCAGAGTTCCTTTTGATCTGCAAGATCTTAGATACGTTGCCAGAGGAATATTTCTCGTTCAAGTCGAACTGGATGATGATTTCAAAGAAGGACAGGACTGTGGACAATCTAACCAGACAGTTATGTGCTCATGAAAGGGCCTTAGTGAAGACATTTAAGGACGATAATAATTTATCAAGATCCGCCGGTCAAACACTAGTGGTCAGGAGTAACCAAAAAAATATCGAAAGTAAGAATAAGTTTAAATGTCATCATTGCGGCGAAAATGGTCATTTCAGAAAGGATTGTCCGCAAAAGAAAAATAGTAGAAAACCAAATGAGAATGACATAATGCTTGAATTAGCGAATGTATCAAATCGCAATACAGAGTAGATACTGGTCTACATTCTTGCATTCCAAATCGTTTCAATATTTTCTTAACATACGATGTCTGGTGAATTAGCACATCACCTCCTTCTCTTGTTTCTACCTCTATTCCTAAGAAGTAAGATATAGGTTTTGTTGTAATTTTGAATTTCCCTATCATTTGTTCAAGAAACTCATCAATTACTTCCTTACATGAACCAGCTATTAGGCCGTCATCAACATAGAGAGCTACAATCAGCTTTCCATTAGCTCCTTCTCTGTCAAATAAACATGGATCAGCTTCACTTTGTTTTAGGCCTATGTCCTTGAAAAAATCTTGTATAGTTTTATTCCAACATCGAGGAGCTTGCTTTAAACCATAAAGACTTTTCTTTAGCAAACAAACACGACCCGATCCATCATCATAACCTTCTGGTTGCTTCATATATATTTCTTCATCCGACAAAGAACCATATAGAAAGGCTGTTGAAATATCGAACTGACTTAAATTCATACCCTCACTAGCTGCGATGCTTAACATATTATCTGAGGGGTTCTTGCATGCTATAGATAGTAATTATTTAAATATGTTACATCATTCAAAAATAATAAATTTATTGTTATTATTGTAATTATTATAAATTTAATTGCTGAATATTTTTATAATTGTTATTATGTTAAAATCAAGTATAAATTGTAAAATAATCGCAAGAAATAAAAGACTTTTTATTTATTTTTTATACAAAGTTATGATAAGATGTACGTGACTATAATAAGATTAACATATATAGATAGGTATATAGTAAATAAAACTAAAAGGATATAGTTTAGTTTCGGACGTTATTGAGTGCTAATTTAGTCCTAACCAAGAAATTGATCTTGGATGCGAATTGTAATGTAATTGTTGTTTGATGATTTTTTTTTAAAGTGAAAACTTCTCTAGCATCATTGTGATTTGAATCTTAGTGAAACCGAAAAATTCACATAATTATTAATTTTTTTTTGTTTCGCTAATACCAACCTTATTAATAATAGTTTATTATTTTATTTTATTGCATAAGGCTTATTTTATAATGTAATTTTTAAATGATTGCATTGCATTACTTATACACATCTATTCGCATTGCGACTTTATTAAAATGAAATACAGTTGAGTGTTTTTGCTCCACTAATACCAACCTTATGAATAATAGCTTAAGGCTTATTCTATAGAGTAATTTTTAAATGATTGCATTGTATTACTCATATATCTATTTGAATTGCCACTTTATTACAATGAGATACAGTTGAGTTTTTTGTTCTCTCTTTATATGGAAACTACTTTGAGGAATGATTTGATTTAATATAGTTTTGAAAGTTTTTTGGAAAAATTTGAGATTTGTAAACTTTAACACTGATAATTTCACCTCAAAGTTCGAGCGATTTGTAGCTCTAAGTTGCATAACTCCATAGGCTTTTACTATTCTGTTTATGTTTTTTATTACATTAAGGTTTACATTTTTCAGGGTTTCACTTCTATCATGTGTAAAGTGCACACGTGTTATTGTGTATATAATGTTAGTGGTGTCACTTAATGGCCCCAGCGGAAGATCAGCGCTGGTAAATTCCATCAGCAAATGCTGAGCTGGGACCAATTTGGGACAAATATATAGTATATAATTATAAATTGTAAATAATAACTTTGAGTCCTAAATAAATACATTTTCTTTCTTTCTTTCTTTCTTTCTTTCTTTCTTTCTTTCAATACGCGAACACTATGCAAAATAAATAAAATACATGTCAGTATTTTAAACATTGTTCCTTTCATTTGAGTAGTATAATATCTGTTTTGACGCAACAACATTGGAATTTCAATATTTTAACCAACCCTTAATCAAAATTAATCAGTGCAGCATACTTATGTAAATCCAAGTTCCTTGCCTATTAAGTAAAATATTACTCGTTACAATTAATATTTTACAATAATATGATATTTTAAATATTATAAGAGATCATGCCATCCAAATTATTAAGCCTCTTTGCACAAACAAAGAACTGGGTCGTATTAAACAGATTCTACGTGGCAGGGCCTCAAGCCCGTCTGGATGGCGACCACCTTCTGTGTGCGTCTTAAGTATGCCGCCATAATAACCTTGTGTTGTGTTACGGCATTAGTGACCCAAGTTCCTGTACCCTTATGGGACAGCAGCGTGTTCGCGATGTTACTGACATTGCAAACACCCATAGGCGACGGTAACTGCTAAATTCTAAGCGGGCCGTCAGCCTGTTTGCTGTCCTACAGCAATAAAATAAAAACAAAAACCCTGAGGTCCCAAATAAAGGCTTCGGTTACGACCTGAATAATACGCTTACAATTAACTTTTTTATCGCTGTGGTACAGCAGACGGACTGGTGATATGCCATGTTATAACTTATATGTCATAATAACATATAATCATTGCTAACACGCTGCTTTCCACGCCGGGGAACTGGAACATGGGTCATTTATACCGGAACACAACACAAGGTTATTTTGACGTGATAATTAGAAACCAGGAGTTGTTGCCATCCACACGGACTATAGTCCTTAAGTTAAGAAAGTGAGTCGTCGTTGCCTGCCGGTCTAGCCCCGGCCCCCCACCACTCAGATCACAACATATTAAAAAACTGTGTCTGGTCTTTGTATCAGTTGACGGCAGATCATCGTTCGAAAACTATGACCTTATTGGTCGGGGAGCGGGGCTAGGCTGGCAGACAACGGTGACACTACTTTCTTAACGCGAATGGCCTTTACCAAATAACTAGGTATAAGTTCTTTGGTCACCGTTGAAGACAGGTCACCCCCGGTTGCAAGGGTCAATATTCTTACTGCCCCTGTACCAGTGATAACATACAACTTTTGAATGTATTAAATTACCATACCATAGTCGTATATATATTATTAAAATATAATGTATCATATAAGTGCGTAGAATTTTTTTCTAGTCAATGTCAAATCCGCCAAAATTATCAAAATTATTGTAAATTTATTTATTATGATATAAAATTTACAAAAGAAAAAAAAGTGAAATCTAAATGAAAATGGCGTGCTTTTACCCTGAAGACTGCGAGCAATTTGCAGTACGTCCGATGTTAGTAGCCTCTTGTCGTCTTCTGCATCGTCGCGTTTGTCTGTGAAGATCCACCTATGTGCTATCCCTACCTGCCACAATGTCCTTCGTCGAAGGTCATGTATTGTTGTGAAAAGAAGCCGCGAGTTTCAAGGCCTCTAACTTGTCAAGAGGAAAATTGCTGTGAGCCACCATCAAAATATATGAAGATGGAAGCATTGTGCGCAAGCTGTCTGTGTCTGCATTCAAGCGCAACTGAATGCAGGGCCAAGAGCATTCGAAGACGCTCGGCACTGCGAATTTCCTATTTAGAAGCCCTCGTGATGTAGGTGTCGAATGTGAATTCTGTACGGACTCCGTAAAAGTTGGCAAAAGTGCCCACCCTGCACACCCAAACCGACAAACACGGATGTTGTTTACTCAAGAAGAAACCAATAAAAGTGTCGCTTGAGGATATATTAGATGATTGATAACGAAATTTCGTGTCCTACTGTCAATGTGAAATAAGAAAAATAATTTAAATAAAAAGGATGACAGATTTTTCCCCGAAAAGGGGTTAAAGGCAGGCAGGCGGCCGGTTGTAAAACTAAGCCACAACTATTACAACTTGTAACATGTTGTGCCGACTCCATATAATGTGAGATAAGGGCAGGAGGAAGAAGCAGATTAAAACATTGTATATTCGTATAATTATTCAACTGTGGTGTACAATTATTTTTTATCACTGACTATTTCCTGTTGATAACAGATTGTTTTGTACCTAAAGTAACAATTTTAAGAAGTATTATAAAAAATAAATTACGTATAATTGACATTAGACAGATTATTAAATTTATTACACAGATTAAATTTGTTACAAAGATTACACAAATATTAAAGACTACGTAAAAGAGATGTAAAATCAGAAGATACAGGTTCAACGCCCAAGTATCCTTGACTTTCGAAGAATGATGAAAAGACTGAAGTGATCTTGATGAAGCTTTTTCAGCTTAGTATATACACGCATCCTGGTTACATTTTAAACTAGTTGTTAGTATAATTCTGCGTGCATAATTCTATGTATTAATGGCCGTCTCTTTTAATGGTTATGTAGCACAGAAAAGCACAATATTATAGAGGGAAAATTCCTTATAAAAGACAACGTTTTAACTAAATACTCTTTTTAAATTAAAACTGATTCACATTTAACTCCTGTCCAGTACACGAAACAAAACCGACACCATCTTCTTTTCTACACGTGATCTAACAAGTAGAAATCAATAAACTGCCATCTACCACACTTGAAGAGGATGGACCTCTACAATTTGGGATCAAATAACAATTTTTTTTTATTTTAATTATTTGGGAAACATACAATTACAATAAATCACATTATAAAGATAACATAAAAAATAATAAATCAGTAAAGTTTCCATTTATAGCATCATCCAATAGAATAATAGTAATGTCATAAATTAAAAATATAAAATACATTAAAAATAAAAATTGAGAGATCCAAACTTAATACTTTAGTCATTTGCATAATTTGATTATTTTTTATTTATAATTTACAATGTTATAGCAAAAAATATCTACACTGGTGTACAATTTATTATATTCAAGACAAGATCTATGTAAAAGAGTGTTTCTTGCAAGACTTGATTTTGTTGAAGGTAATGAAAAAAGTGACTCTTGCTTTGAATTTAAACGAGGACACCTCAGGAATACTTGACTAATAAGGAAAGGGGAATTCATGTGATTATTGAGTAATTTGAATAAAAATACTTGGTCCCTCATAGCCCTTCGTACTGATAATGAATGAATTTCAGGCAGCTGTTGATTCATACGATCGCATTTATATTTTGTGTTTTACTAATTTATTTTGTACGGATTCAATACTATATTATATACTATTATATTCAATACAATATATATACAATGTTATAATTCTATAATATTTCATATAATTTGTTTGAATATTAACGCGAAATGCCTCAGTAAAATAAATAGGCCACAAACACTCACGAAACAAAAGTCCTTGAGCCCGTCCATATTAACATTTTCAACATTGCTTCGTGGCTTATTGCATTTTTGTACGAATAACCGCTGGTTTACGTGCGCTGTCAACGTCCCGTGAAAAAATTCAACGTTTGATACATACACTCCGTTTTAATAAAAATTTTGCATTAAAGCAAGAATATTTTGCGTGCCTGTGCTTCGTCGGTATATTTATGTTTAATTATCTTATCATACGAAACACTCTGGTCATTGAACTCGAATTAAATATAAAGAAAGGCGAGAATTATGAAGTCATATTAGAAGGATTATTCAATGTAAGTCATATTTTGTTTATAAATTATATAATACAAAACTTCATATTTATTAAAGTATTTGAATATCGAACTTTACTAACATATAAGATTAACCTACACAAAGAGTAAACTTATATATTATATTACCAGCTCAGTATCGATAAAAGTCCGTAAAATTCAGACTTTTAGCAATGGTACTAGCAACCTTTCTACAAGTCACGTAGTTTAATAATTCAGCTAGTACATCCTAAGCTTCTTAAAAATTCTTTTTGTATATAAAATAACTACATGTATTATTAAATTAAAACCAAAATTTTAAAGAAAATATGTTAAAGAAAACATTTTTATAAATGTAAAATAATTTGAAAGAAATGAAATAATAAAAAAGGAAGTGCATATATTAAAACAAATGGAAACTTACTCTCGTCTAGTACTCCATTGGTTTGCGGACATTGTATCGACTCGTACGCAGTTCGGCCGAACAGTGCATCAAATATGGCTATCCTTGAATGAGGATTACAACTCAGCTTAACGATATCACCTTCACAACCTATTTGACTCCGAAACTCATCTGAAAGGAACAATATATTTAAGTACTAGTTGACCCGGCAAACGTTGTTCTGCCACATGAATTTAAAAAAATAGCTTATGTCCTAATAAATTGGTTCAGCGGTTTAGGCGTGAAAACGTAATGAACAAACAAACGCACTTTCGCATTTATAATATTACCAGAAGCGATAAAAATATTTATTTTGATATAACGATAAATTTTTTACTACCAAATGTGCATTAGAAATAAATTATCAATTTTTATTGTATTTATGGCTCACTATTTTGGAGATAATGACTTACACATAAAAGATAGATATATGCTGTCGCGGGCTTTTTTGTAAGACTATTTAAGTGTAACTGTAAATATTTTTGCAGCGCACGCCAGAATAGCTCGCAGATGGCAGATTTTTTTCCTGCTTACTTGACACTTATCTTTATAAATTATAGCCTATATGTTATTCTGATGTATAAGCTACATTGTTGTAAAGTTCCATTACAATCCATTCAATAGTTTTTGCGTTAAATAGTAACAAACATGCATACAAACTTTCGCGTTTATGATATAACATGGGACTGCAAGCCCATCTAGATAGCGACCGTCCTTGGTCTTAGGTATACTGCCGTAGTAACCTAGTTTTATGTTCCTGCATTATTGACCCAGGTTCCAAGTTTCTATACAGGCTGTAGCATGTTGGTGGTGCGGCTTGCGTCGCAAATATCCATAGGCGAAGGTCCGTTACCGCACAATTAAGTAGGCCATCTAATTTTCCTCAGCAATAAAAAATACATTTTTTTTCGTAGGTCTGCGTCTTTAATAATAAGTTGTTATAGTCTAATTTGTTTTGGATTAGTGGTTTTATATTTTATGCTGTTAAATCGAGATGGCAGTAACACTACCTACGTTAAATGTAGTCACACAGTTAACGTAAGTAAAAATCGTGTGCTATATGTATGTATGATAGATATGAATATGAATATCTATATATACTACTATTATAAATATACTACTATTATAAAGAGGAAAGATTTGATTGTTTGTTTGTTTGTTTGTTTGTTTGTTTGTTTGTTTGCTTTGAATAGGCTCCGAAACTACTGACCCGATTTAAAAAACTCTTTCATTGTTGGGAAGCTACACTATCCCCGGGTGACATAGGCTATATTATATTTTCAAAAAAATTAGGGATCCTTACTAAAACTCCAATAATGTAACCCAAAGTGTAAAAAAATTACCTAAAATATTATTTAAATCGCGTGCGTTGCGAAAACTATTGATGATAGAATAAAATAATGTACTACGACTTTGCAGAACACATCATTATTTATAAAAAGTGTCGCGACAGCATATGTCTAACTATTATAGTTATGCCACAATAAGTGTTCTTTTATTTTAAAAATTTAATTGAAATGCCGCCCCTAGAAAAGGCTCTTTATTTGGATCTTGGTATTAATCCTTATCAAAATAAATTACTTCATATTGAAAACTGTTTCAATACCTTTATATAACTTTTTGAATTATTCAATTCGGATATTCCATTCGAAAGATATCACGAGTTTAAAAATGTAAGTATTAGAAAAATGTTGCGTGGTAGCCGCTCACCCTGTTCGGCTAGCTAGG
Organism: Malacosoma neustria; assembly: GCA_963693495.1. Classification (NCBI taxonomy): domain Eukaryota; kingdom Metazoa; phylum Arthropoda; class Insecta; order Lepidoptera; family Lasiocampidae; genus Malacosoma; species Malacosoma neustria. Next base: position 14,682,520 of record OY856382.1, on the reverse strand, counting down.
CAGCACCTTATGCAATGTAGGCGTGCGTCACTGGGGTTTTTACAAAAATTAGAATACTTATTAAAAAATAACGAAAAATAAATAAAAAGTAATAACAAAAAAAATCAGTAAAATAAAAGCTCATAGAAATAATAATATTCAAACTTTCTTTATAATTTTATTTTTTTAGTAACCTGACGCAAATAGAAGGGTTTGCCTCTGTCCGAGGAGTGCACGGGTGTGCGTACCCGAGGTGCCCGAGCATCCGTCGCTTCACTCCCCTCTCCGTTCGAGGCGACATCCTACCTTTCTTTTCGTCTACCTCTTACATCCATTCCAACTTAGCTCTCTGTTCGTGGCGTGGTCCCCGGTGGGATGGTTGCGAATACTGATTGGGGTCCCGGGTTCTATCCTGGGACCTGATTTGGTAGTCGAAACCATGCCTATTTCGACTGCGCCTGCACAGAGAGTGTTCCCGGGGCGGGAATTGCATCTTCGCTGTCGGTTGGTCTTGCTGGGCCGGCTACGACGTCAGGCGACTCTGTTTTTTCTGGAGTGTCGTCTGGTAGTCGTACCCACGCCTGACTAGCACGCGACGGGGATGCGAGTCCCGTCCAGAATTGGCCGCGGACCTGTCGCTCCCGGCCCTGGTTCTGTCCATGGTCGGGGGCGATCCTGGATGGACGACCGTCGCCTCCTTTTGCGAGGCAGTAGTGTCTGCAAGGGAGGCGGCGGAACGGGAGCGGGAGTCCGCCACCGCACTCCCCTCCCGCCAACGTAGGCCGCGTCGTCGGCGCCGGAGGGCGGGCAACGATCTCCGGCCGCCGTAGAAAGCGGCCGCAGGCGGCCCCTCAGGGGAGGATCCGCCGCTCGCACTATTGCCGCGAGGGAGAAGCCGCGTCCTGTTCCGCCGCCCCCCTCAACTCCTAGAGTTGTTACAAGAGAACGCCGGGGGGACGAAACCCTGACCCCCTGGCGCCAGCACATTAGAAGGGGCCCGCTTTAAGACAAAGCGTGGGCCGGCGCCGGCCCGGGCCACGAGATCGGCAGGCCATATATCCGTGGGCCCGGGCGTAGGCGATAGAACAGCGGGGTTTTTTAGTGGGTAGTCGGATGGTCGAACATCTTTTCCGGAGTCCCTTATATCCCTCGGTCCCCCCGGGCCGGGGGAACCCGTCAAGAGAGGTTTTTCCCCGAGACCGAAAAAAAATAGAACGGTTTAATTTTTAATTTTTTGTTAAATACCCATGCGAAGCTGGGACGGGCTGCTAGTTTGATATAAACCAGAAATAAAAGTAAAGTGTCTCATCGATATAATAAACATCAAAATGCCCGCTTTTGCTCGATTAAAGGGTGTCTGCTCTCTGGCGTGATTTCAACGTTTGCTATTTGAAAACCCCATTATATTAGTAAACAACGAAAACATTATATCACATCGAAAAACTATAAACGTGCTATTGATAAACATAAAAACCTAGACTAGAACTAACTACAGTATTTACACCATACAGATATATTGTCCTACGTGGGGATCGAACCTGCAGACTCGACCATAGCTGATCCCTTACGCAGCTACTGAGCTACCGTGTCGTTGGCTTTCCACATTTATCCGTGCAGGGCCGGAGAAAAGATACTAACCTCTGCGGCCGGATTCGGCCTGTCGTAAAAGGCAACAAAACAACCCACCCTAGCTACGTGGTAGGGCACCAAACCCACAAGATGGCGACCACCTTTGGTCTTAAGTGTGTATCCATAATAACCTTGTGTTGTGTTCCGGCATTAGCGACCCAAGTTCCTGTATGGGACAGCAGCGTGTTCGCGATGTCACTGTCATTGCAAACAGCCATAGGCGAGGGTAACTGCTAAATTCTAAGCGGGCCGTCAGCCTGTCTGCTGTCACACAGCAATAAAAAAATCCAATTTAATTATACTTATTCCGGAATACAACACAAGGTTGTTATGGTGGCATATTTAGAAACCATAGATATCTACTACCTAGATAGGGATATTTTGTCGCTTCAGACCTTACGACAGGCCACCCCCGGCCTTTAATTAGGTTAGGAAACTAACAAAATTACTTGAAATATTTATAATTTCTCCCTTGAATTTCTTGGAGTATGTACAAGCGCATTTGTCTGGCTAAGAAAGAAAGCAAAGAGACTAGGGTCAGCATATCTACGTACCGCCAGGCTCTATAAACTCTAGATCTCGTAAAAATTATAAATGGAACAGTCCACATACTATCACACCTACATCCAAATAGTCTCTTTTCTATCATTTTTTTCACGAAATATATCGACGTAAAGACGTAGAATTATTGTCCCAATATTTCAAATGACAATGGGCTCCTAAATTAAAGTCTCGTATAACACACCGATATAAGAAAAAAACAGCCATACCTAGTACAAAGTTTTCAATTAAAAACATTTTTATATGAATTGTAGAGATAAGTTAAAGTAATTAATTTGTTCGTATTACAATACGCATTAAGCATCAACCCTTACGATTCCGAGCTTTGTTACGAACCAGTAGTAGACGGAAGTTAATATCATTTCGAGTAAATTAAAGGCAAACACGTCTAAACCCTTTCCTTCCATTAGCAAGTAATCTAAAACCACCAATACGTTAAAAGCCAGGGTTTTGTTCGTTCCACAATTAGTGTGAGTGTCCGAGTGTTTTATACTCAGCATTGAAAGGATCAGTTTGTTTCATTAATGATATTCTTAGACGAGCGATTGAAACGTCTGTTTGAATGTTTGGTCAGCAATTTAATTATATAATACCAGTTATAGTTAACCTGGAAAACGTTGTTCTGCCATATGAATTTAAAAAAAAGTGGCCTATGTCCATCTCGAAGTTTCAATCAACTAGCGGTTAAGGTGTAAAAGCGTAACAAACAAATTAACTCACTTTCGCATTTATAATATTAGTTAGGATTGTTAAATGACAATACTAGAATAGGAAACGGGTTTCGAGCCTTTCTTGTATATTAATGTTACTTCAGTTATTTATACATATATAAATACTTATTTTAAAATACTTTTAGTATATCATATGTTAACTTCAGCAATTTTTTCTTGTACTTCTTTAGTGAAATCACAACAAAAGTGCATGTACACAGATAGACGAACGTTTTTTTTTCTAATACGTACTCTATAAATGATCTCAATTTTGAAATAAATACTTTAATGCCAACTAACTAATACTTAGTTATCTAACTAAAATTATTACAATACTTAAAACATGCTTTAAGCAAAAAGAATTGAAAATATCATAATTATTAAAAAAAATTATTTCATATTTCGTGAAACGGTTTATTTCAAATTTAGTTAATAGTGCATATTGATCTCCTTAAAAAACCTGTTGATTACTTTTTACTTAATCCTTTGGAAAATCTAATTAGTCAGCGGGTTTTGACCGCTCGTCTGCACTCTTTTACGACAGTGCCACACCTCAGGCACTCCCAACTGGCCACTCCCGGCCACTAACCTCCAGAAATTTATTAAGCATAGCATAAATCACATCGATACAACGATGCGAACCCTCATAAAGCGATATATCACTAGTAAATCTGTTCACCCCTCTTTGGTTTATTTAATAACGATATTGCTTACCATTATTTTTATCACGTTGTGGATGAGTTTTATTATATTTGATGGCGGATAATAGAATGGTTGTCTATATTGAATCATATCACCATGAATCTTTCCTTTTTAAATATATTTTTATCAATTATTGTTCAATATCATTAATAGTTTATAGACCTGGAAATTGCATTCAAAGTTATAAAAATTCAAAGAAGCGTTTCCATATTCGTGAATGACCGTGTTTTCTAGATATAATTTTTGTGATTTTTATGATCTTGATATAGATTTTGTAGGAAACTGTTCTCTAGAGCTTTCTTTAACATACTCTTCGTATTTATATCTGAGGATTATCCGTCGCGATGCGATATGGGTTATTTTAAAGACGTTGACAAATTGCTTCGATTGAGGAAGTATGTTGGCTGTCTTATTGATATTGTAAACTTTTATAGTATCGAGACCAATTGCAATAGCAACCACAGCAAACGACTCGCCTGACTTGGGCTGTTTGCATACAGAAGAAAAAGTTTGTGGGACAAAAATCAGAGTTTAACGCCAATCAAGTCTATAATTTTGGTGGTCCTATGGGACATGCAGATAAAATTTATATATAGGATGTATTGATAGTGATAAATTAAACGGAAATTCAATATAATATGTATTATCATATTAATCTAAATGGTTTACTCGGTTGCATGCATAGAGTCAACGCCACATCACGCTCGTCTCATTGGATCAACGCCTGTGGGTGACTTTCTTTTTCTTGATCAAGAAGGAATGCTTTAATATACCTAGTCAGGTCATAAGTATTGTCACACAGTAAAAACTTTTCTTTTAGAATGCTGGCCACAAAAAAGTTTATTGAATTCGAATTTCGAATTGTTCATGAAAATAAAAATGTATACTTTTAGAATTTTACTCATTTTTAAATATGGAGTGGACGCTTAAAGAAGACCGTGTTGCAGTTATTGCGTTGCATCGTTGCAGTTACGCGCCAATTCAAATTTTTAACATACTGAAAAATTTGAATATAACCAAAAGATTCGTTTATCGTACCATCAAACGATACAATGAAGACTCTAGTGTACCTAGTCAGGTCATAAATTCTGTCACATGTTTAATGTAAAATAATTGTAACAAGTTTATTAATTATGTAACCATTCATATACCAAAATGAACTTAACAAAACATAGATTTTTATGACATTAAAGTTTATTCAAAATGACCTCCGTGATTTTGAATACAAGCCTTCAATCTGCGCGGCCAGTTGTCTATCGCAGCACGAACGAGGTCCATGTCAATATCGGCGGCTGCCTTGCCTTAATCAAGGATGTCTTGAGTGACTCCAAATTGGGATGAGGCTTTGAGCACGCCTTTTCCTCCAAGTGTTGCCATATCTTGTAATCTAACGGATTCAAATCTGGACTGGAGGAGGGCCAGTCTTCGTGCCGGATGAAGTCGATTTCACGCGCCGCCAGCCAGTCTTGTGTGCTCTTCGCTCTATGAGCTGGCGCCGAATCTTGTTGGAATACCCAGTGCCTGTTATTGAACATGGTATGAGAAACAGGTTCCACAAGGTTCGTCAGGACTGTATTTTGATACACAACAGCATTCATTTTTACACCTTTCTCACAAAAATGTACCTTTTTTTTTTTTTTTTTTTTTTTTTTTTTTTTTTGAATGTACCTCTGTTAAGCCCCAATAAGAAACTCCCAACCATACCATGAGCGAGGATGGAAAATGACCTCGTTGGACACGCGGAATACGGTTGCTCGCTTCTTTACTACTGTGTGCGTACACCTTATCATTTTGTTTGTTGTAGCTCTCTTCTACGGTAAACATTTTTTCATCCGAAAAAAGAATTTCCCGATATTTTTATCCCGCGTACCGCTTCAACAAAGCGCGGCATCTCTTCAGTCTCAGGTCCATTAGACGAGCATTCAAACGATGTCCTGTTTTTCTTCGATATGCCCGAAGCCCTAAGTCTTCATTTAACACCCTTTTCACCGTGGTTCTGCTTAACCCCATCTGAAGGGCCAACAGTTTCTGCTTACGTTTGGGATTTCTTTGAATTCGTGCCTTCACAGCTTTTATCACTGCTGGAGTCCTAACAGACCGAGGGCGACCACTTCTTGACCTGTCATCTACACTAGAGTCTTCATTGTATCGTTTGATGGTACGATAAACGAATCTTTTGGTAATATTCAAATTTTTCAGTATGTTAAAAATTTGAATTGGCGCGTAACCACAACGATGCAACGCAATAACTGCAACACAGTCTTCTTTAAGCGTCCACTCCATATTTAAAAATGAGTAAAATTCTAAAAGTTATACATTTTTATTTTCATGAACAATTCGAAATTCTAATTCAATAAACTTTTTTGTGGCCAGCATTCTAAAAGAAAAGTTTTTACTGTGTGACAATACTTATGACCTGACTAGGTAGATGACAGGTCAAGAAGTGGTCCCCCTCGGTCTGTTAGGACTCCAGCAGTGATAAAAGCTGTGAAGGCACGAATTCAAAGAAATCCCAAACGTAAGCAGAAACTGTTGGCCCTTCAGATGGGGTTAAGCAGAACCACGGTGAAAAGGGTGTTAAATGAAGACTTAGGGCTTCGGGCATATCGAAGAAAAACAGGACATCGTTTGAATGCTCGTCTAATGGACCTGAGACTGAAGAGATGCCGCGCTTTGTTGAAGCGGTACGCGGGAAAAAATATCGGGAAATTCTTTTTTCGGATGAAAAAATGTTTACCGTAGAAGAGAGCTACAACAAACAAAATGATAAGGTGTACGCACACAGTAGTGAAGAAGCGAGCAACCGTATTCCGCGTGTCCAACGAGGTCATTTTCCATCCTCGCTCATGGTATGGTTGGGAGTTTCTTATTGGGGCTTAACAGAGGTACATTTTTGTGAGAAAGGTGTAAAAAGGAATGATGTTGTGTATCAAAATACAGTCCTGACGAACCTTGTGGAACCTGTTTCTCATACCATGTTCAATAACAGGCACTGGGTATTCCAACAAGATTCGGCGCCAGCTCATAGAGCGAAGAGCACACAAGACTGGCTGGCGGCGCGTGAAATCGACTTCATCCGGCACGAAGACTGGCCCTCCTCCAGTCCAGATTTGAATCCGTTAGATTACAAGATATGGCAACACTTGGAGGAAAAGGCATGCTCAAAGCCTCATCCCAATTTGGAGTCACTCAAGACATCCTTGATTAAGGCAGCCGCCGATATTGACATGGACCTCGTTCGTGCTGCGATAGACGACTGGCCGCGCAGATTGAAGGCCTGTATTCAAAATCACGGAGGTCATTTTGAATAAACTTTAATGTCATAAGAATCTATGTTTTGTTAAGTTCATTTTGGTATATGAATGGTTACATAATGAATAAACTTGTTACAATTATTTTACATTAAACATGTGACAGAATTTATGACCTAACAGGTATATGTAGCCATATTTATTTTTAACAGGAGCGACTGCTATACCTGTCTGTAAATTAGCCGAAGTATTTTATTTGACACCTTCTACGATTCATTAAATGACTACATGTACGATAAATATAACGTCTATACAAAATAGATTAATAAAAGAACAATATTTAAATAGCATGATCTACCTAATATTCTGTTAAAGACAATAATTTTGAGGCATCTATAGTAATAATAATCTAGTTGGCCATGAGTCAACTGCTAAAAAAATACTTAAAACATACAGCGAAAAGAAAATATAAAGGCATACCAACGTATAACACAAAATCCACACATGTCTAAAATATTTACGAAAAATACGTTTCCGATGTCATCCATATATGTTATTAAAGAGATTCCGTTTGCCTTTGGGAGTTTAGGTGAGCATTTGGGCAACCTTTTTCATAAATATTTATTCAAATGTTTCGAAATATGTTTTTTGTACATACATCTAATGCTAACTGTAGTATTGGGGACGAACTTACAACTTATTTGATATCACCTACGGAGTTGAAATAGTAATGAATATTTAAAAAAGCAAATAATTCATTAATTCTGTTTTGTCCACCACATAATTTTACAAAAAACACGAGACCACGGTAACACGACTCCTGGCTCTAAGAAGTTTTTTCTTGAAAACGTTTTATCGCTATTACTATCAAGGTTTTCACGTAAGAACTCAGTATGACTGTGATAGAGTGATCGATTTACAACACCTTAGAAATATTGGGTACAAAAATTCTTCATGCAGGGGTGAAGTAAGAATCATCATCATCATCATCATCTTTGCGTTAAATCCCGGTTGCAGCCCAAACTCTCGCTTTGGCGCCCGGGGTCCGTTTTCCGACTTTTTCTTCTCCACTTCACACGGTCTTCAGCATCCCTGGTAGTGAGCCCATTGGCTTGCATATCACCCTTTACGACGTCAAGCCAGCACTTTTTGGGTCTACCCCTCCTGCCGGGGCCTGGCGTAGGCGGCATGGCCAGACATTTGTTACCCACGTAAGCATCCGGATGCCGTAAAACGTGGCCGTACCAACGGAGCCGACACTCTTGCAATTTATCCGCAATGTCACGGACATGAAGACTGCCGCGAATGCGGGAGTTCCTAACGCGGTCCTTCCGCGTCACTATACACATCCACCGCAGCATATTCATCTCCGTGACACACAGCTCTTGCTTGTGTCGCTTTAACACCGGCCACGCTTCACAGCCGTATAAAAGGACAGGCCTAATTATGGTCTTATAGACCTGTCCCTTCAACTTTACCGGCATCTTGGGGTCACAAATGACACCAGTTACCTCACGCCATTTGGCCCACGCGGCAGCAATGCGTGCCTTGACGTCATAATCGATGTCACCAGATACATGAAACACAGATCCCAGGTAGTTCACTTGGTCCGTGCGCTCGACTGTGTTGCCGTCTATGCGTACGAGTGTGGGATCTGTGGAGTTACAGGCCAAGTACTCGGTCTTCGCCACATTGAGCTTCAGACGACACAGGGGTGAAGTAAGAATAATGACCACTAAAGCGGGCCGTCGTAAAAGATGATTCAACAACTCATAATTAGGCGGTAGGGTGGAGCCCGATTGATGGAAATCACCTCTGGTCTTGAAATACTGCCACCATAATGCCGTTTTGTGTTGTGTTCCAGTATAAGTGACCCAGGTTCCAGATCCATCATCGATAGCCGGCGGTATATACATTTTATAAATAAATTGTAATGGAATCTTGACAAAGAGAAGCCTTGATAATATTAAATAATAATTTAAATTTATTATTTTATATTAAACTAGTTGACCCAGCAAACGTTGTTCTACCATATGAATTAAAAAAAATTGCCTATGTCCTTTTTCAAGGTTTCAAGCGGTTTAGGCGTGAAAGCGTAACAAACAAACTCACTTTCGCAGTTATAATATCAGTTAAGATTGTGTGCATTTTTAAAACGTATTACAATAAATATGCAATTCCATCAAAGGATCGTACTAATTTATCAAAAAGTTTGTTCATAGTCGATTTAATGTGTTAAGATTTTAAACTATGACCATTTAGGTTTAAGGCTTTGTTACCTGCTAACTATAAATATGATATTCACACAGACTATTTGTATTTTAATACATAAATACAGTGATGTCTTTATACATCAAAATATTTTCGATATAAGTACCCCTAATTTAAAATTTATCATCGCTTGAGGGGATTCTGAATGTACTAATGTTCCTTCTAATATATAAAATTCTCGTGTCACAGTTTTCGTTGCCATACTCCTCCGAAACGGCTTGACCGATTTTGATGAAAATTTTTGTGCTTATCCGGTATCTATGAGAATCGGCCAACATCTATTTTTCATCCCCCTAAATGTTAGGGGTGACCCACCCCCAAAATTTTTATTTTTTATTTTTTGACATTTTATTATTTATATGGCAGAACAACGTTTGCCGGGTCAGCTAGTATATATATAAATATAAAGTCATGTCTAATTTAATCAGTTATATGTAAAATCAATGTATTCTTAATATTTCTCCAAACTAATGTTATAAATGTGAAAGTAACTCTGTTTGTTACATTTTCATATTTTAAACGCTGAACCAATTTTGATTAATTTCGGTATACAGATAGATTGAACCTTGGAGTAAGACATATGCTACTTTTTTCACGAAAATGAATCTCGAAGCGGGTGAAACAGGAGACAGCGTAATTAAGTTCAGTTTTTTTTATATGGTAGAACGACGTTTCCCGGGTCAGTTTGTTTTATATAAATGACAAAAACCAGCTAGCTGTCCAAAGCAATGATATTAAATCAACACAATAGAATCAATACATCTGCAAAATCTTCAAATGGCTCTTATAGACAAGTGAAATAAAGCATAGAACCAATAACTCGAGACTAATGGCTTCACGACTTAGCTTTATGCGTATAAAGGGGAAATATCACAGCAGTTATTCAATGTAATGTTTTTTGTTGGCCGAGGAACACCGATAACGGACGGGGTATGGCTATTATTGGTCCCGTATTCGCACGTTAACCATATGTTTCGAATGTTTTCTGGATTCCAATATTGTTTTGTTTGGGATCCATTATCGAAATAGCAATTTTAATTATTTTTTACCGAATCAAATTCATGAGTTCATACTGGTATATTTACACAGCTGGCTCAATTCAGTTACTTTTGAGTATGCGACCTTGTACTGTCCCGAGTATACTAATAACAAATTTTTTGTCTGTAAATCCATACTAATATTATAAATGTGAAAATAACTCTCTGTCTCTCTGTTACGTTCACGCCTGAACCGCTGAAACAATTTTGATAAATTTCGGTATAAAGATTCATTTGTAGGATGAACCTTGTAGAAGGACATAAGCGACTTTTTGTCGCAAAAATGAAACTTGAAGGGGGAGAAATAGAGGTGAACGCAAATGATCGCTACTTTTTTATATTTATATGGCAGTACAACGTTTTCCGGGTCAGTTAGTAGTTTACATTTTCTAGATGTATGTACCAATTACATATCTTTTAAAAAGCCTAGTAATAAAATTTTATTGCAGATTTTAGAAACATATAAAGAGATATGTTTATAATATCACTAGCCATGCCACCTCCGCCAGACTCCGACAGGACGTAGACCCAAAAAATGCTTGCTTGCCATCGTTAAGGTTTATGCAAACGGACCCACTGCCATGAATGCTGAAGATCATGCGAAGTGGAAAAAAGTCGGAAAGTGAACCATGAAGGGCGAGTTTAGGTTACAACCGAGATTTGACGCTGAGATCATGATAATTTATTACTACTACTTTACTAGTCCTTTATTCTTTTACTGAATAACGATTTCGTTGTAGTCTTGTGTTTTCTCGCAATAAAATTATTTAACATCCAAGCCGGTTCTAACCTTAATGCGTGTTTCAAATATCCAATATTTTATTACACTTGCGTTCTGTCTTCTTTCTACTAGACTAAATTGAAGTTAGATTGAAAGCTTTCACTGTGCAAAGTACGTAGACTATGACAAGTCATGGTGAACCTCTGTAGGTTTCATTACGTGTCCTATTTATTTTAGATTTTCTAAATGTGGTAATATTTGATTTTTCAGCAACGACTACTGTCTGTCCCTCAACTTTAAAATAAAAAACTGATGCCATTCCTTTACATTTGTTAACATAAGACGTAATTTTTACCCTTTGACAAGATCCAAAGATCTAGAAGAAATTGCCTAAATCTTGAAAGCTGGTATCATACAGCTAACTGTACCTTAAAAAGAATTCCACGAATTATAAATAAATGAACAAATTATGAATCATGATAATAATTTCGTTCCCTTACTATATATGTATAATATATAATTGTGGAGAATGTTCAATTTTTCCGCACAAAAGATCCACTTGAAACTCAATTTCTTTCGGTCAATCACTCTTGTCACGTCATTAATTACAAGAATCATTACACGCATACACCGATATTAGTATATCGTGATATATCGTCGAAGTGATATATCATAATTATGTATGTATCCAACTAATGTTATAAACGCGAAAATTTGTAAGAATGTAGGTTTATTACTCTTTCACGCTAAAACTACTGAATGGATTTTGATGAAACTTTACAATAATATAGCTTACACATCAGAATAACACATAGGCTATAATTTATAAAGATATTGTGTGAATTGTCCAAAATATAATGATGATTGTCAAGTAATTAGAAAAAAATTCTGCCATCAGCGAGCTATTCTGGCATGCGCTGCAAAAACCGTTAGAGTTACGTGTATATAATGTATAATGGAAATGTTTATCTTAAATAGTCCTACAAAAAAGCCCGCGTAGCATTATAGCTATCTTTTACGTATAAGCCATTATCACCAAAATAGTAACAATTCATTTGGATACAGACAGAGTGAACCTTGAAGAAGGCTACTTTTACTATTGTTTTTTTTTTACATGGCAGAACAACATTTTCCGGGTCAGCTAGTACGTCAATAAATCTGTTAGTTCCAACTTAACGCCTGCTTTAATACACTAACGTCCATGTTTTAAGTTATTAACAGAATTATTACCTGAATTATATGGAAAAAATTTATTGACAGTAGATATTATATATTAGGGCTTATTTGTTTCTTTCCAGTTTCATGATGAGACTGGTATGTATGACACACGTAGGCACGTATATTGAGAAGGAAAATAATAGTATACCCGCCACATTTGACAGTGTTCAGGTTTCCTCGCTTTATTTTCTTTCCGTTACAAACCCTACTGTAGGTCGAACTTTACTTTTGTTTGCCATTTAATTTAATACTCTAATACTGAATGGGAACATCAATATATATATATATATATATATATATATATATATATATATATATATATATACGAATAATTTGGTTCCCAAGTTCAGTTTGTATAGATTACACGTTATGTGTTTTGACCAGACATGTATTAAGATTATACTTACACGGCCGGCATTTGTACGATACTTCGACATACTTCCTGGCAAGCGGGCACGGGTCAGTCACTCCTGGTTTGAGTTGAGTACTGAACACACATTGAGGCTTCTTTTGGCAGGCCTCCACTACTGTTTGAAGTAGAGAATACTAAAATATGCAAAATACAATTACAAACATTTTATAATAGTTATATCAAACGCGTTTTGAATACTGAACCATTTTTAAAGCTGTCAAATGTCTCATATAAATCATATTACATAAACCTCTACCACCACCTGCCGATTTTTGTAACAGTTCTTCAGAACCTAGTACCAACTGTTAAATATTACAAGACAAAACTTCTACGTGTAGTTTGGGATCGATACACCTCCGTGACACATTTTTGTGTTAAATAACTAATATATACAGCATCAAATAAAAAACAAATGAAAATTTTACTACAAATTTTTTTTTGGTCTCTTTTGGTTTTTTGGAAAATTTTCTTTTGGTCTCTTTGAAAGAGTCACTGAAGCATTATTTCAGAAATAAACACCCTGCTTTTCTCCACAAATACTTAACAGGAAAATAAGAAAACTAAGTTATCTATCCATACGATTCATCAGAAACTGATACATACCTGCATAGCATTAGTTCTCTTACATTTCTTATCACTCTCTTCTAAAACTGTGCCAGCTGCTTCCGAAATGCAAGCTTCGTTAGCTGTATTTGCATACTGAGCGAATTGGATGCTGATCGATGTTCCTCTAGGGCAAGCTAAGGAAACCGTCTCATCGTCGCATACTGCTCGATTGACAGTCTTCAATGTGTCTAATAGAAGAACTGAAACAAATGAAAATATACCAATTATATATGTGCTTAAAACTTTTCTTCGTCTTAAACCTGCGTCCCCAATGTTTCACTTTGAAGTTTGGGGTCTACTGGTAACTGTTAAGAATTATATTTGGGACACCTGCAGCCGTGGTCAGTGTGTCGTAAAAGGTGACAAACCAACCATACCTAAGGCTCTAAGGGTTTGGATGGCTTGTGTTTTGTTCCGACATTAGTGACCCAAGATCCAGTTGCTCTAGCCGGACGGCTGTGCGCTAGCGGTGCCCCTGGCGTCGCTTAAAGCCAAATCCGATGGTAACTGCTTAGCATTAAATGGCCGTCAGTCGAAAGTAACAAAAATTAAAATTGAGAGTCATTAAATACAAGAATGACTTTTGATTCCAATGCAAGCAATATTAGTCCATACGTAAACACAGCTTCAAATTGGCGCTCCAGAGTTAACTTGAATAAAACATAAGATACGAACCATACATGGAAAATGCCTTTGTATGGAACAGTATAGAAAATATTGATCACAGTAGTTGCGTTAATCTCAACTGAGTGGACAGTATAACAAATGTATATTTGCGCGTGGGCAAAATGGATACACTCGAGTATATTTATCAAAACGAGTGCTTAGCGAAAGGAACCGCGTTTTCAATTATACCACAGTACAGTAATGCAAACAGTATTGTTATATAATCTGTTTGTAAATTACTTTGTTCAGATTTTAAGCACATTCTATTTTGTACATAATACGATCTTCTTACGATTTTTCTGCAGTCTGTTTCTCTAAGTTTTTTTTATTACATAGGACAGCAGACAGGGTGACAGCCCGCTTAGAATTTAGCAGTTACCGTCGCCTATAGGCGTTAAATGGTAGGGAAAAAAGCAGTAATAATAAGTCTTTTGAGTTAGTAGAGTGATACTAATGATAAATGTCTTGGATTAGCATTTTAACTGGAACCATTTGTTTTATAAATCAGTTCAGTTCATTGAAGATTGAATATTTTTAGCCTCATTACATAGCGTGGTGGGAAACAGCGGCTGTAGTCAAAATCCTAACACAATAAAATATTTTGTTTGATTAACTGAACTAACTAATTACTAATTGGGTCATAAAGTACTAAGAAATATGCAAAACAGTCTAGCTGACGGCGAATGATGTAATATTGGAAGATTGATCCCAGCGCTGTATTAACATAAAAGGCCAAGCATAAGCCGAAACGATAACAGCTTTACACTTACACAAAAAAAAACCACTGGTACTCTTGGTCCAGACTCAGACTTTGAGCTGAGGGGACGTATTTTTTCAATTTATCTTGTGTTAAATAACTAATTCATATTTTGTAAAATTGTATCTGTTTCGGTTATTGCGAAAAAATTTAAATTACCTTCTGATTGCTAAAAATATAATAGTATATTGAAAATTGTGAATGAAACAGAACAGTTCTTCGTAGGACTTGTTTAAAGACACTATTAATTGTTTTTCTTGTTTAAAAACTAGAATAGTTTGAGACACAATAAGTTAGCTAATTCCCTTAGGAAGTAAAGGAATGCACTAATATATTTTAATAATATATGCTGCATGGCTTAGAACCATTACATTCAAATGTAAATAACACGTATGTAATAAAAGCCTAACGCTAACCGCAATGAAGCTATTTCGCAATATTATACAGATAATTAACAAGCTAATGAAAGTCATTATTAGTGAAATATTTTGGGACTTCTTTTATTGTTCGTGTTAATACGGGAAAAATACACAAAAGGTCGATTTACAAAATTAATAGCGTTGTATGATTATTGTTATTTCAATGTTACGGTTCTTCGTGCATGTGGTAAGTAATTATTATGAGGGTAGACCTTTTAGCCTCTTTTAAGCTAGATTTTATATTTACAATTTTACTATTAAATATATTAACAGCTCATCAAATCGCACTACTGGTTTTGCTCCTCTATTTTTTTTTTTCTGTTACTCCTTCACATAGACGCAGAATATCTTAATATATTTCAACATAATATACCTACTCAAAGTAACGGGCAACTTAGTTCAGTCTCACTTAAACATAACAACATTTGTGACAAGTGACTTGGAAGGAAACTCCTTAAGTTATGAAAGGTGGTCCTTCGCGTCAGATCGCTTTGACATAAAGACCTCCCTAACTCGTTTACTTTTACCTTTTGGGATATAGGATATACTTGACCGGTACTCAACTTAGTCGTATTAGATATTCTTTGGGCTTTATGTTTTATATGCTGTATTCAGCGTAGTATGATATTTTATATTTCGTATTTAAGTGATCTAAATATAAATTCAGCAAATGCGATCTACTTATTCCAACGTGGAAAATAAAACCTGTATATTAAAAATGTTCTCATATATTTATAATAGTTGTAGTATAAATATATTATTAACAAATCTTCTCTTTCTTCGTCTTTCAACAAATCTTTCCAAAGTTCTAATAAGAGTTGTTCACTCAATTTAAATCAAATAACGTTTAAGAGTAATCCCAAATCATTAATTGAAAGCATGTTTGGCGTCAGTTATCATATCAAATAATCCATAACTTTTATGTCAGGGAATCCAGTCACCACCAAAAACTATTACTAAACACAAGACAAGAGCTAGATAATTTATCTGACTAGAATACCTTCATAACAGTTACGCTATATTTTTTATTACAAATTCTACCTGTTTTTTGAAGACTGAAGGTAGTCGACTACCTTTGAAGGTAGTCTGAAGGTAGTCGACGTACTGACGTAACTAATTAAATATTTTATGAATATTATAATATATTATAGTCCACTATTTAGACTAAATTATTGATCAGTAGTAAGTAGATGCCTTTCACCCAACTTATCCAGTTTTATTAAGAAAAGTGTATTTTTCTCCAGCAAAACCAACCAAGCTAGTGAGTGAATATTTTGTGAGGGGGAAAAAATTTATTTATTATCTGACTTAAAACTATATGTAAGGTAGACTGGATTTGAAACATTCATATTCTGTAATAAAAGTATGAATGAATGCTAGGCTACAAAGGAGAGAAGGATGAAAGATTATTGCGTGCTGCGGAGATGCGAATGTTGAAATGAATACACAAATGAATAAAATTAGAAATGATATATATCAGGGGAAGTTTGACAATAGCGCCAGTGATAGAGAAGCTGAAAAGTAATAAACTAGCCTGGTATGACCATATAATGCGAAGAAAAAATGTCATCTGACGAGGAAAATAACTGCTATAGAGAGGCCGGATGGAAACAAAAGGAAGTCCGAAAGAAGAAGGATGGAGTGTGTAAAAAATTATATGGGGGAGAAGGTGTGAATATTGAAATGGCAACTAACAGATGATTAGGTTAGCTAAGGTTACTTAGGTAGGAGAGAACACAAAGCGGCCGCGAGCAGCCCGCGAGGGTGAGGGCTGCGTGCTGTTCCGCGGCCCCCCTCAACTCCTAGAATTGTTAGGAGAGCGCCGGGGGGACGAAACCCTGACCCCCTGGCGCCAACGCTTTATAAGGGGCCCGCCTCAAGACAAAAGGCGGGCCGGCGTCGGCCCGGGCCACGATATCGGCAGGCCATATATTCGTGGGCCCGGGCGTAGGCGATAGGAGAACAGCGGGGTTTTTAGTGGGTAGTCGGATGGCCAAACATCTTTCCCGGAGTCCCACATATCCCTCAGTTCCCCTGGGCCGGGGGAACCCGTCAAGAGAGGTTTTTCCCCGAGACCTAAAAAAAAAGGTAGGAGAGAACACATAGTTTGGGTAAGGGCAGGAAGAAGAAGATAAAACATAATAATAACTGCCCGTATATTGTTTACGTGTACACGAAAATAAACGGAACTTATACTTGTTTTTCGAGAACCGTATCGGGTGTTGGGAACAATAGATGGGCTGTCACATCCCATACACGCGGCGCCAAAGAGGAAATCGTATGAAACAATAGTCGCTAGGATAAAGCTTATAAAAGGTGTTTGCAAACCATTGTCTCGGAGATTCAACGAGATATCGCACGTTGTTTGGTATAACAAAAAAGGTATAATGTTTGTTTTTATATGCGATCTTTTTCATACTTTGTACGTTAACATTGTTGCTGAAAGTATAAAAAGGACTTTTATTTCTTAGTTGCATCCATCCGACACATACTGCTGAATGAACTTAGATGAAATATCTACAATTTTGATTAACTTCAAGGTAAAACTGAAGATTGGCTGAGAGAGAAAAAGATACACAAAAAATTTTTTTTTTATTGCTGTAGGACAGCTGACAAGCTGACGGCCCACTTAGAATTTAGCAGTTACAGTCGCCTATGGGAGTTTGCAATGCCAGTGGCATTACGAACACGCTGCTGTCTTATAATAGTACAGGAACTTGGATCACTAATACCGGAACACAACAGAATGTTCTTTATAGGGTCGCAGACTTGGCTATTGGTCATTGTTCTGCAAAGTGAAGTGTCTAAAATCTTTAATGCCTGAAACTCGCCAGCTAGCAACCTATATGCGGACGATAACAACAAGCCCTTTTTAGAAGTAGATGGTCAAATGGAGTTTGTCCTTGTAAAATCATTTTTTTTAGAGCAGACTGTAAGTAGACTGCAGACGGCAAATAATACGCACCAAAGTACTCCGTCGAGATGATCACGACCCTCAGCACTGAGGAAACCGACGCGAGGAGGAGGAGAGCAGACTGTGACTGTAGCACACTAAGGCCTCATTCGCACGAGAGTTTTTTTAACGAACGTTAAAAAAGCGTTCAAATACAACAAATGCATTCCCAGGTATATGTTCACACGATAGCGTTTTTAAAACACGGCGCTTTTTTATCGAGCAGTGTTGCATTTTCAATTTTGGGCATTGGAAATAGACCATATGAAACTTCATACTATTATTCACACTAGCGGTAAAAAAGCGTCAGCGGTCAGCGCTGCAGTCAGTGCGCAGCGCACTGTTTTCGTGAGCGGACGTGTCTTATTTACCTGTGTTTGTAGTAATAATGATTTTAGAGAATCGAGAATACAGGCCCGCTAATTCAACTGCACAGGGTACTAGGCGACAATCTGCACAAATCTACTTTACCAGTTTCAATCCAAATATCTGCTCATCACCATCCATTACCGACCCATCAAGCTCAATAATGGTTCAAAACCCCTTGATTAATATTTGCCCATCTCCATCGAATACCGACCTATCAAGCTCAACAATGATTCAAAGCCCCTTGGCCGATATAAGTTCGCCAGAAGAATTTTTATATTAATTTCGTTATAAAAAATATAATTGTAATTTTTTTTATTATTGTTTTACTTATCTCAGTGTAACAACCAGCCGTTGTATAGGTGGTATCGCCAAACGCATGTTGGTATCTTGAAGTGTTATTTGAGGGCCCACCATTTTCAACAATACGTCAAATGTTGCTATAGATAAACGAAAATAATTAAAAAAATTTGCAGGGTATTGCCTCAAATCTTCGTACAGTATCACAAACTGCTCTTTTATGTATCTCGGCTCGTTCAGAGGATGTACCCAGAATGCCTTCCGTTTCCTTTTTCGTCTTCTAGCGACACAAACCGCTATTGCTAGTAATTTAGCGCTAACCATGCTCACGTCTTACTAAAGCGCGAGACTAGTTATGAGTGATTTAAAAGCGTTCGTATGAATAATCAAATTAAGAACGTTATAAAAGCGCCAACGCTGGGTTTTAACGCAACGCTTTTTTAACTCTCATGCGAATGAGGCCTAATAGGCTCCGACGCAAAAAGATACTTAGTAGAATTGCACTGTGGCATCGTTAAACGCACCATTTTGCTCCGTGCACGGCAGGGCGGTCTGTCGTTAAAGGCGATAAAACAACCGTAGCCACCTTCGATCAATAATTTTGTGATCGAAGGTAGCCACGTAGTAGGGCAAGCTCAAACCCAAGCTCATCTGATTGGCAACCATTCTTGATCTATAAGTATGCCGCCATAATAACCTTGCTTGTTTTTCGGTATTAATGACCAAGGTTGCTGTACCGCTATGGGACAGCAGTGTGTTCGCGGTCGTCGAAAACATCCATAGACGGGAAGTGCTTAATATTAAAAGGGCCGTCAGCTTGTCTGCTGTACCCAGTACCTCAGCGATAAAAAAACTTGACTTTTAAGTACAACTCGATAATGTTGATAATATTTTTGTAACCACGAGATAAATACTCGTAGCAATACGTTTTATGACGTTTTTATAAAAGTGTTCCCAATTCCAAATCTCAAAAATTGCTGTAACCTTGTATGTCTATTATGTTCTATAGCCCGGGTTGCCTGGAAGAGATCGCTCTGTAGCGATAAGGCCGCCCATTGTAAGTCAAGTACTCATTGATTGTGTAAATAAGTTTCATTGTGTTTATATAATTGGTTTACAATAAAGTGTTATCTATCTATCTATCTATCTATCTATCTATTTTGATCAAACTACAAACAATGTTTTACGTTGATGCGATGAAGAATGCTGATGAAGCCAATTAGGCTTATCCTTTTATAAAGATGACGCAAATAATCATACTTTTAAGAATAGATATACAGTTGTTAATTTTACTTCTTATTCTAACCCCGATAGCAAATGAAGTTTTTATTTCGGAGTCTGGTATAGTCCGTACCCTTCCAAGACCCGTCAACTTTATATATAATACAAACTTCGGTACGCTTGCTGAGGTCACGGGTTCGATTCCCGTCTCGCGTCTGGATGTCTATGTATGACATGTATTAACTTAAAAAAGTATATATATGTAGTGTATCAATTCTCAAGTACCCATAACACAAGTGCTATGCTACTTACTTTGGGACTAGATGGCGCCGTGTGAATTTTGTCAGTATATATTTATTAATTTTTACTAAGGGACTTATGGAAAAATTGAGATAAAAACTATATGACTTACAATTCCAAATATAAAAGACCCGTTGCCTTTTACAGTACAGTCGTATCATTTATGATGAAAAAAATTATTTGTACAAACTAACAAAAAAATATTGAACACGATCATACATGTTTATACAGCTATATGCTATTCACTTTACCAAAAAATAAAATGTAAACAAACAA
Organism: Malacosoma neustria; assembly: GCA_963693495.1. Taxonomy (NCBI): domain Eukaryota; kingdom Metazoa; phylum Arthropoda; class Insecta; order Lepidoptera; family Lasiocampidae; genus Malacosoma; species Malacosoma neustria. Next base: position 14,662,165 of record OY856382.1, on the reverse strand, counting down.
ACCAATGTTTCTCAAACAAAGCTAGAATAAAACAACATGGCGGGTATAATCCGACCGTAATAATAAAACACTCCTTTCAATCGACAATAGTACGTTGAACAGTACACTTATAATTATGTACCAGCATATAAAACCAGTAAGAGATTTGGAAACATTGTCTTTTTAGGTTCTTTATAATGTAAGTTAGTTATTACACTTAATGTTGTAAATATGTAAATTTTATATGCATTAATATTTATCATTCATAATAATTGTAAAAATAAAATTATTTTGTATTTTCTAAAAGTAAGGAATAGTAATATAAAAAAATAAGAATATAGGAAATATTTATAATAAATAATTAAAAGTTGTTATGATAATTTTTATATCATGTTGATTATTATAAAATCAACATCCAAAAAACCCTTTTACGATTTGTTTACATTTTATTTTTTGGTAAAGTGAATAGCATATAGATGAATACACAAGCCATCGTCAACAACACTGCACTAGACGATAAAATTTAAAATACAAAACAGAGGTATAAAATGAAAATACATTTAGAAAATCTTATCTCATTACTGCTTTACGTGTAAAAATACAAAGAAAATGAGCTTTTCTTGTACATTTTGTTGTTTATCAATAAGCAGTAGCTATATTTTAACATTTTAAGTGAATTCATTCATACATATTTAATTTTTTTAGAAAATGTTTGTTATTTTCGAATTCATTTCAGGACTAAAATACTCTAATTGAAAATACGTAAATCCCTCTTAGGAATATTTTTACAGAGAGAAATTATTAAACTTCTTTCCTGAAACACTTCCTTTAGTCAAACATGTGCAAGAAAATAGATATGTTTTACAGCAGAGACGGTCGGCTGACAGGTAAACCTCGAAAAGAAATTCTAGTGCAATTTGTTTAGTAGGACCAACCATCAATTAGATGAGGTTGATTTCGACCTTGAATATCATAGTGGTACTATACAGGTTGACTTTGACAAACCCGTCCAATTTTTTTTACGCACTAAACATCATTTAAGGCACCCATTTTTGCAAAAAAATTGCATGTCAAAAAAATATTTCATTCCAAGGAAAATATGATCATTGATTCAATCGTACAGAATAGTCATATGGGGCAAACTCCGTACGTTAACCTGTTATTACCTGTCTCTGTCACTCCCGCGTAAATGAGTAGTGCGTATTCGCTCGCCTGGTGCAATGACCGCCGTCCTCGCCCGCTTACTAGGTCATTGCCAGTTTTTTGCTGTACCGATGGAGAGGTCATTGACACTCTCGCGCCGTATTATGTAAATTGCGAGTTCTTTGAATGACTTTGTGATCCTGATTACTCAACATTTTTGTACTATGCGATACTAAACTAAAATACACGTTTCTCATAACTTTAACTAAAGATACTTTTGTGTAAATTTGGACAGGTTTGTCAAAGTCACCCTGTATATACCAAGGAATACTAATCTCTTACAAATATACGAATATAATATAGCGCCATCTAGTCCCATAATAAGCAATAGAGCGCTTGTGTTATGGGTACTAGACAACTAATGTGCTACTCGCTACCACTATAGTTTTTTTTTTTACAAATTAATACATGTAATATAATACAAATATATACATAAACAACTATACTCGGGACTGGGATGGAACCCGTAAACCCAGTGTTCTGTCGTCGATAGCCGATGCACCACGAAGATCGTCAATTAAACATGCTTTCCTCATATTATTCCATTTTACACTCAGCTACCTCACACCATTGTACAGCCATGTTTAGACGTAGTTTTAAGTATAGTGCTACAAAATGTTGGAATAACATTCCACCACCAATCAGAAACCAACTAACTATTGCTGGATTACGTTTGAAACTTAAAAAATTCTTACATGATCATCAAACAAAGCAAGCAGATCTTGTACTCGACGCCAGTTCATTTTAGGTGGAACAAATTTTTTGTATTTTTTTTTTATTTCTAATCATTGTAATTTTTAATATGACTTTATTGTACCTCCTAAGTAATTTTGTGATATTCTTTGTATCTGTCTTTAATACAAATGTGATATGTGTAAGTTCAATATTCTATGTTAATTGTTTTTTTGTAGTTGTCGTTCGTTTGTCCGTGTCATCATTCAGTGGGCCTAGCGGAAGACCAGTGCAGGTTTTTTCAAACCAGCAAATGCTGAGCTAGGTTTAATTTAGGTACTTTTTGGTCCTATGTATTTTCTTTTGTATATATTGTGCAAACCTAAATAAAAAAAATTCTTTCTTTCTTGCATTGAAGCCTTATTTTTAATATACACATAATATGATTATAAACTAGTATTCATTAGTCATAAAACGCCTTAAAATTGTTTCTCAGTATAAACAGACGTTTTTAATAGATTCGTTTATCTGTGTTAACCATAAGTCAATGATAACGTTTCTTGAAACTATTTATGATCTACTTTATCCACGTTGTACAAATTTAGCTTTTATAGCAAAATGCCAAATGTTTTATATTAGCTTAAATGAATAGGGCTACTAAATAGCTTCCAAGTAGAATATGCAGGAACGGCAGACGCCGTGTTCTGACTAAAATCAAGTCCCACAGCCCCGGCACTCACGGATTAGGAAGGATCTCAGGAATGATACTAGTGGGTGTATGTACAACATATATATAAATATCCCCCAAGAGGCGGGGGCGCATACCACGAGAAGACCTACTGTGTCGTGGTGTGCGTAAAGCATTTCCACTTCCAAAACTACAGACTGCAGACTCAGTTTTCAGTTCCACACCAGCCACGTCTATTTTTTTATTACTACTCTGAAACAGCAGACAGTACCACTTAACAGAAAGCAGTTACCGTCGACTGTAGATATTTGCGATGCCAGGGGTACCACTAATATGCTACAATCCACGTAGGGAAACTGGAAGCTGATTACTTATGCCGAAACATAATACAAGGATATTATAGCAGCATATTTAGACACCACAGGTGATTGCCATCCAGACACTTTTGAACCCTACTATCCTGCTAGGGTTGTTTTGTCACCTTTTACGACAAGCCGACCCCAGCAGCAGGGTTGAGTATTCTTACTCCGCACCTGCAAGGAGAAAACTAGTTTGCATTACAAATTGAAATCATGAAGATTTGTTGTTGGTACACTGTCGTTAGGTCGAATACCAGTAGTCGTCACGCTACGTATGCCTGATATACATGGGTGACCGCAATGCTAAACTACTCGCTCAAGCGACGCCACTGTCCATATTCAACTACAGTAGAACCTCAATAACTCAAACCTCGGTAACTTAAAAACCTCTATAATTTCAAAAAATAATATGTTCCCTTCCCATCAGAGCCCAAAACCTCTATAACTTAAAATACGCAACCTCTATAACTTAAACGAATAATTTGTGCATCACACCTCAGTAACTCAAAGTTGTAATGACGATGACCTTTGTAACTTCAATCATCTATCAATGTAAATGAATGTGCAAACAAAAAAGATTCTCTGTAGACCATTGTTATTGCTTACACATGTTTACCAAATGGCTTCAAAAAATGTAAACAATACACTTATATACAGTAACTTAATTTGTATAAGTAACATAAAAGATAAAATATTCTCCTCTCTATTTGTCATTGAAAATCAAATCGATTTAGAAACTGTGAATTGTTTAAAACAAAAAAAAATCACAGACTTTTTTAAGTAGACTAAACCTTTAATTGTTGTTTTATTTTTATGTAACGTGTGCAATGTGAATAAATAAATACATATTATGATTATTTAAATTTCTGTATTTTATTGAGACAATCCTTCTGACGCATTCGAGAAAAAACAAAAACAAGGGTACATACATACATATGTACATATCTACCTCTATACATATTAACCTATCCCTAACATAGACCGTTGATAACTTAAAACCTCTATATCTTAAAATATTTTGTGCTTCCCTTGGACTTTAACTTATCGAGATTCTACTGTAGTAGAATTTGAACAAGTAGGTTTACTCGGGATTTGTCAGCAAAACCTCGCCAGTTTCCAACGAGGAGTAATATGCCATACAATATGTCTCACTCTGTTAAGTATGACTATTCATATTTTCATAACCAACTTGATGTTATAGGAAACAAATTAGCGGTCTTAATACGCCCCTGCATGAAGAAAAAATTTATAGGCTTCCTCCGTAGCGTAACCGCTAACGGAATGCTTGCGAAGGTCATGGCTTCAATTCTTGTCTCACGTCTGAGTATCTATAATATGTATTTATGTATTTACAAAAGAAACTCTACAAAACTAGTACTCATAACACAAGTGTTATGCTACTTAATTTGGGACTAAGTAGCACTATATGAATTGTCGCAGTACACTTATTTATTTCCTATTTAAATATTTTTACCATTGCAAAAAAAGAAAGTGTAATCAAAAAACAACAACCTAAAACGCATAACTGAAGGCATTAACAAATGATATTATCACATAAAATGAACATCGTGAATTTTCAGTATGAGTTATGCATGAATATTTAAACATCTTCCGCTTTCAACAGAATCGCAAAGATTTCTGCGTTATCCCAAAGAGAGATGTCAAGAAATAAAAGCATCTAATAAATTTTGTTTTATTTAAGACTAATGGATAAGGGCTCCTTAAAGGAGGCTCGCTCGCGCTAATTTTACGTAAGAAATGCGATATTATTTATTCTTATTATTATTATTTACATTTGAAATTAATTTTTATGTTTGCTATTAAATGTTGTCCTTCAGACATCAAGTACACTTTGTATACGACTATAAGTCTACAATTTTAATAATATTTATTAGATTTCATTACTAGAGAAAGTAGTTAAGAAACAATTGTTTTTGTCCGTGCAGGGACGGAGAAAGAATACTAATCTCTGCGGCCGGGGTCGGCCTATCATAAAAGGCGACAAAACAACCCACCCTAGCTACGTGGTAGGACCCCAAGCCCGTCTGGATGGCGACCACCTTTGGTCTTAAATATGCTGTCATAATTAATATCTTTGTGTTGTGTTCCGGCATTAGTGACCCAAGTTCCTGTACCCTTATAGGACAGCAGTGTGTCCGCGATGCCACTGGCATTGCAAACACCAATAGGCGATGGTAACTGCTAAATTCTAAGTAGGCCGTCAGCCTGTCTGCTGTCCGACAGCAATAAAAAAATGTTATGAATATCAAATGTTTTAAATCACTGGAAGTTACTTTAGAGGCTAAATTTGCTAGTAGCTATTTTCACTCATTATTCATACTATTATTATAAATGTGAAAGTAACTGTGTCTGTTTTCTGTTACGTTTTTACGCCTAAATAGCAGAAGCAATTTTGATGAATTTCGGTATAAATATGAATTGGACATTGGGGAAGGACTTAGGCTACTTTTTGGCGCAAAAATTAAACTTGAAGGGGGTGAAATAGGAGTGAATTTAATTAAGTTCTGTTTTTTAATGTATATGGCAGTACAACGTTTTTCGGGTCAGCTAGTACATTAAGTAATTAAAGCACGAAATTTAAGATATAAATCTGTTTTTTTATTGCTGAGGAACAGCAGACAGGCTGACGGCCTGCTTAATAGTAAGCAGTTACCGTCGCCTATGGATGTTTGCGAAGCTAGTGGCACAGCGAACATGCTGCTGTCTACATAGGGGTGCTGGAATCTGGTCAGTGCCGGAACACAACATAAGGTTATAATGCCGGCATACGTATTACTATATATACTATAAGTTACAAAATATTTGTAGATTTTTAAACTTGTAGCTTTTATATACATACAATATACGGAGCATCTGACAACTAATATTGTAACAAAGATCAGAAAACATTTTATGTAGATTACATAAAAAAAAACAGTCTACGGGAATCACACACAGAGACAGACCCCTAAATGCAGCCACAGAACCTGGCATATCATCATATATCGTCCATTCATCACCATTTACTTAAGAGCTACCCGTCTTGTCGGTGACGCATCTTCCAGTCTTCTCTACAAAACGCCTTGTCCTTGCCTTCTTGATACGACACGACATCCAGTCTTTCCTATGCTTGCTCCATAAATGTCCGTCTTGGTCTCCCTCTATTCCGCTTTCCTTCAATTCTCCTTTCTATGATGGTTTTGATTAGATTGTCGTGTCTAGTGTCGTGTATCAAGTGTTGCATCGATTTTCTTCTGTCTTTAATAATTCTCAATACATATTCTCTTTCACCATATTAAGCACTACCTTGTTGGTCTTCCTCTTCATCCAGCTTCTAGCCTTAAACTGTTCTTTTGTGTCAGGGTCCAAGTCTCACATCTATACAACTATGGAGCAATGGAAAGTCATTAAAAGATCTTCTATTATAGAAACAAAAATATATTTCACATCTTCCTTGTACACAACGCATCAAGTTACTCTAAATTTGGTCATGAAGCTGATTTACACAGTTCAAATCACATAATTTTAGATTGAAACTTGTATGGCGAGTTGACTCGTAATTTACCTTCTTGGAGAAACTTTGGTCTAATACAAACTCGCCGGGACCAACATGTGTGACAGCGGGGCTAAATTTGGCGTGACAACGCACATCCCTGTCTGTATAAACAAGGATAGGAATGAATAATGTATGAATGTCCTCACTAATGATGCTTTGGAATGAAATTTTTAAACGTAAGACTTGATTGGCTAGTGCTTCTAGAGTCTTAGTTAGAAAACAAATGAAGTTATAAGCATAGAATTTTTCTGGATTCAAAGGTTGACCATAGTCACCGCTAGTTTTTGTAATATAAATTTTCTAACTCACCGTGCAGAGGTCGAGCAAGAATAATAACATCTACGACCAAACAACCCTACCTAGGTGGTAGAGCTCCAAGCCTATCTGGATGGCAATCACCCCGAGCCTCTAATCATAACAGCCTTGTGTTGTGTTCTGGCATAAGTGACCCAGATTCCAATTCTCCAACGTGGCTGATAGTACCCCTGGCGCCGATAACATCTATAATATAATAGGTGACGGTTAGTATTAAGTGCTGTCCCATATTAATAAAATAAGTGCAAAAAGAGGTTAAAAATATATAATTTAATATAATTCCTACTGAAGATCACGCATGAAATAGCTGGAATCTCCAACGTTACAAATCCGTATAAACAAAAGAAGTAAAATTAACTACATAATTTAAATATGATAAATTAGTCCGACATATCATAAACACGGTACATCGGGTGTGCGTGATGCCCTGGACCTCGCCCACTCGTAAATTAATTAAAAAACGTGACAACCGCGAATTCAGCCCTTTTAAAACCATCAGTGGCCCAACAACCGGAATAATGGGTGGAGCTATTCAAATTATACAGGTTATCATTACAGATATTATGAAAGCATAAAATTGAGTTTTTTCGAGTTTATTCTTCATTAAGGACTACAATGGTTCTTATAATAAAATAAATTGTAGTTTAAAAAACTAAAAAAACAGTATAAAATCAAACTAAAAGGTAAAAAAATAATATTTCAATAAATTAAAATTAAGGATAGTGTGATTAACAAAAAAATGAATGTTATTGTAAAAACGTGTGGGGTACTGACCGCGCCTGACGGTGCTTAACTTAGGATCGTGGTAAAGATAATAATATAAACTATACAGATTATTGCATTGTCATCGGTCCTTGATAAGTGTGCAAAGTTTCAAATCAATCCGACATTTTGAAGGGGGCGAATATCACGTTAAAAAATTCCGTTACATAGATAGGTAGATATGTTACATACATACCAATCTAATAAAAGCGTGCTTATAAAAAGGAAATCAGTGCTATAACAATTTTTGATTTACTATTTCTTTTTTCGTTCGATGCATTCTTTGAACTTCTTACTATTTGTAGTTTGGGCCTTAGGCCCCATTCTAAAAATATTAATATTTATATGTTATTTAATATTTAACTGGACTTTATTTTCCATAAAATAATTAATAATAATAAAACAAAAAAATAGGAACAATTTTGAAGGTTTGGCTTTAAATAAAAAAGATACATGAATGTTTAAAACTAAACAATTTAAACACAATATTTTAAACCATAACACAACTACAACAAAGACTTTTTTGTCGAGCAAAAACTCCGATTAACAAGTACTCTGGGGGGGTATGTAAGAGTATGGGAAAGATGGTTGACATCAGACTATCCCCTTTGACCCCGCCGTTTGATAGAAAGACATTAGAAACTTCAGCATCCCTGGTAGTGAGCCCATTGGCACTATTTTAAATTCTAACTATATTAAACTAGACATAAATTCCAGTCAAATTTAAAACAATCAATCCATACTAATATTTTAAATATGATAGTAACTATGTCTGTCTTTCTGTTACGTTTTCACGCTTAAATAGCTGAACCAATGTTGATGAATTTCGTTATAGAGATAGGTTGATTGGAAAATGAAACTTGAAAGGGGCGAAATAGGGGTAAACGTAAGTTATCTTTTTTTATTTATATGGCAGATCAACGTTTGCTGCATGACTTATAAATACTTTTTAAATCAATCTAATCATGTATTTTGTATCAAATGGTTAAAAAAAGCCAAAACTTAAATAAATTATCCAAATAAACATGAACTAAGAATATTTAAAAAGGTTGGTAATATTTTTCTCTTTATATAAATATACTTAAGTTACTAAGTGATACTTAAGTTATTTATCTAGTAAATAACTTTCACTATTCGCCCTAATAGATACTGACTGTACCACGTACTAACGAGGGAATTCTAATTAAGATATTACAATAGGAGTAAATAGGAGGCAGGTTTTTGCAAACAAAAGTGATAGAGGCAATTTAAACGAATAGACGTGCAAATAGTTTTCGTAATGGCAGCTTGCTATTTCGGAGTAATGGGTCCGCCAGGAGTTATTATACGGTTAATATTGTAAAAGTGAGTTTATGTTTGCGGGAAATATTCTTGCCAATATAATGTGGGTTAACCTGGCAAAAAATGGTGTCCCGTTTCATTTCCCTCAACCTTTAGATATTTGTTTGAATCTGATGCGGCAGGCAATCTAATACCGGTAATACGGATCTGTCGTATTAACATGAATCACATATTCTTGTAATATTATAAAAATTATGGACTCCTTTTTTGAATTGTAAATATTTTTTATGGGAATATTTATTCGATAGGGAGGGGTCATCTAGATATAGATGTTTGTGTCACCGTGGGGACTTAACATCTACTTATACAATATACATAGTTATGTATGCCTTGAATGTTATGTATCCCGGTTGCAACCTAAACTTTCATTTCGGTGACCGGAGTCCGCTTTCCGACTTTTTCTACTCCACTTCGCACAGTCTTCAGCACCCCTGGTAGTGAGCCCATTGGCACGCATATCACCCTTTACGACGTCAAGCCAGCACTTTTTGGGTCTACCCCTCCTGTCGGGGCCCGGCGGAGGCGGCATGGCCAGATATTTGTTTCCCACGTAATCATCCAGTTGCCGTAAAAGTGGCCGTACCAACAGAGCAATTTATCCGCAATGTCACGGACATGAAGACTGCCGCGAATGCGGGAGTTCCTAACGCGATCCTTCCGCGTCACTCCACACATCCCCCGCAGCATATTCATATCCGTGACACGCAGTTCTTGCTTGTGTCGTTCTAAAACCGGCCACGCTTCACAGCCGTATAAAAGGAAAGGCTTATTGATGGTCTTACCGTGCGCTCGACCGTGTCACCACCTATGCGTACGGGTGTGGGATCTGTGGAGTGTAACTGGGCATCTTAACCAACCTTTTTAACCGGACACTCCTCACCGGTGCGATCCTGAACCATTGGAGGCTGAGTATCATTACTCCAGTCTTCAAATGCAAGGGATCGGTGCAAGAGTGCGGTAACTACCGCGGCATAAAGGTCATCTCCCACACCATGAAGCTGTTCGAGAGGGTTATCGGCTCTCGGATTCGGCAGGAGTGCACTGGTTCGGAATGTCAGTATGGGTTTCGCCCTGGTCATGGGACCATGGACCACGTTTTTGCCCTAAGGACTGTCGCGGAGAAACACAGGAAGAAAAATACGCCTCTGCATTGTCTGTTTCTGAATTTGCAGAAGGCCTTCCACTGTGTTCTTCACATGATGATCTGGTGGGCACTGCGATCTAAAGGGATTCCAGAGACCTATATTGACATTATCCGAGACATGTATCGTAACTCTGATTCCGTAGTTCAGACCGCTATTGGTGACACAAAACCTTTCTCCATCACCGTCGGGGTGCACCAAGGATCCGTCCTTAGTCCGTTTCTGTTCAGCGTGTTATTGGACGTACTGTCAGATAGCATCAGAAACTCACATGAGCAGCCCCCGTGGCTGCTCATGTATGCTGACGATATCGCGCTGACGGATGCGGACAGGGGTAGATTGGTGCAACGTGTGAAGGCATAGAAGGAGTCACTTGAGAACGGTGGTCTGAAGCTCAATGTGGCGAAGATCGAGTACTTGGCCTGTAACTCCACAGATTCCACACCCGTACGCATAGGCGGCAACACGGCCGAGCGCACGGACCAGGTGAAATACCTGGGATCTGTATTTCACGCGTCTGGTGACATTGATTGCGACGTCAAGGCACGCATCACTGCCGCGTGGACCAAATGGCGTGAGGTGGCTGGTGCCATTTGTGACCCTAAGATGCCGATTAAGTTGAAGGGACAGGTCTATAAGACCATCATTAGGCCTGTCCTTTTATACGGCTGTGAAGCTTGGCCGGTGCTATAGCGGTACAAGCAGAGACTGCGTGTCACGGAGATGAATACGCTGCGGTGGATGTGTGGAGTGACGCGGAAGGACCGCGTTAGGAACTCCCGCATTCGCGGCAGTGTTCATGTTAATATTTATTATCATTATTATAATTTCGCAGGATTACAGTACAAATAATTATATCACCGTCTGACAAACATCAAATAGGCAATTTTCCATTTCAAGTTACAATTTGTATCCGATGTTCATGTTTCATTTACGATAAAAGGTATATTCGTTTCGTGTACCTAATTAACGGAATGTTTGATATCCAAATTAATTTTAACTCAATGAATTTTTAATGAAATTAACTTGATTGGATTAAATTTAAATAACGCAAAATTTATTCATTAATGTTTAGACATTTTGTTTTTCTGGCAGAATGTAAAAGTTTCAAGTAGATAAATTTAAATAAATTTACCGTGATAACACAAATATTCACTCAGATACCTGGTAGCTTAGTATTACACTCGGAGGCCAATCTTGTGGTCCCGGGTTTGAATACCACGATGACATGCATCATACCACCAACGGTTCATAGCAATTGCTATGAACCGTTGGTGAAGGAAATCGATATATGTTACCCTCTAATCCATCTTGGACAAGCGTGGCGGGTTTACTGTGAATTCCCTCTAGGGGAAATCCTGAGACTCGCATTGGGATATTATTGACGGTTATTATTAACATAAGCAATTTTTAAATAAATACATACTCTACATAAACACCTAGACTTAGAACGAAAATTGAAACCATGACCGGCCAGAGTCAGGGTGTACAAAAGCCGTATCGACACGGTCGTTGTTTTTCCTTATTGAGGACCCAATAGCGAACCTTTAGATGTGAAACATTTAGACACAAACAGAACGAAATACAACTACTTTTATACGGCTGTGAAGCGTGGCCAGTTTTAGAGCGACACAAGCAAGAACTGCGTGTCACAGAGATGAATATGCTACGGTGGATGTGTGGAGTGACGCGGAAGGACATTGTGGATAAATTGCAGGAGTGTTGGCTCCGATGGTACGGCCACGTCTTACGGCAACCGGATGCTTACGTGGGAAACAAATGTCTGGCCATGCCGCCTCCGTCGGACCCCGGCAGGAGGGGTAGACCCAAAAAGTGCTGGCTTGATGTCGTAAAGGGTGATATGCGTGCCAATGGGCTCACTACCAGGGATGCTGAAGACTGTGTGAAGTGGAGAAGAAAAAGTCGGAAAGCGGACGCCGGGCGCCGAAACGAGAGTTTGGGCTACAACCGGGACTCATCGCTAAGATGATGATAATGAAATATAACAAGAAAACACATATTATTTATATTTGAACGTGATCTTGCTGACGCTGTACGTAATATGTACAAAGAGAATTTTCGTGGGCGTTTTAGTACTTCTAGACCGATTTATAGTATGTCCAAAAATCTGTCTTTTTCGCTCTGTAGCTGCGTAAATTGTATTGTATGTTTCTGTAGGTAATTTTGATTCCCGCGGAGGATCTTCTAAATTTTTATGGTCTATATTGTAAGTTTATAAAAAAAACCTTGCGATACCAGTTTTTAAAAAAAACCTTAAGTCATTATTAAAGAGGTTGGCATTATTGCAGAAAAACTCCCTCCGCCTTACGAATTTTCGATCAGGACACGTGTCCTGACGCGACTTTAACATTTTTGCCCATCACAAAAAAGTGCACAACGCCGCTAAAGAAGTTTCACTTCAATAATAACAACCCATAACGTCCCACTGTTAAGTTTGGGCCTCCTCCTAGACGAAACGGAGAGTATACCCGCCACGCTTGTCCAAGGGGGATTGGCAGGCTTACACATACTAGTGATCTCGTTATATAAATTTCACGATGTTTTCTTTCGTCGTTGGTGCGTGGTAACTATGCTATAATGTGTACGTTAGGTGGAAATCATTACCTAAGCGATGTATACTACTGAGCTACCAGAGAAACCTTTTAGTTTTCATTTAGTATAAGAAAAATTCTTTATAAATTCATTAAATTACACAAAAATGACCCTAAACACAGTAAAAAAGGTTATATTTACGATATTTTATTAAAAGCTTTATCCACTTGAATAGAACTCGGCAGCCAGCCACGAAATTCCGTTTACAAATTTCTGACCGACTGAAATAATCCCATGAAAGCTTTCTTCCAACGTCATTTAGCGGGCACAGTTTCAATTTGGCACTTTACCGAAAGCTTTTACTTATTATCTAAAAACTCACAATAGGTTCTCAGCGAATGTCTTTGAAACATACAATACGTATATATTATATGTACATACATCCTTATTTCTTTCTTAAGACCCTACTAAATAATAATTCTTGAACAACATTACATATAACTTATATGGTAAATATAAGTAAATATATACCTATTTACCTTTATCGTAAATAGATCAAAATATTAGTTTCTGAATATTACAATTTGTTTATTTTATATTATTTACTAGTTTGTGTAATAGTTATTTTTATCCGTGCAGGGGCGAAGAAAGAATAGTGACCTCTGCGGCCGGGGTCGGCCTGTCGTAAAAGGCGACAAAACAACCCTGGCTACGTGGTAGGGCCCCAAGCCCGTCTGGATGGCGACCACCTTTGGTCTTAAGTATGTCGCCAACCTTGTGTTGTGTTCCGGCATTAGTGACCCAAGTTCCTGTACCCTTATGGGACAGCAGCATGTTCGCTGTGCCACTAGCTTCGCAAACACCCATAGGCGACGGTAACTGCTAAACTCTAAGCGGGCCATCAGCCTGTCTGCTGTCCTACAGAAATAAAAAGAAAAAAAATATCACCTTCTTAAAACAAAGTTTGTACATAAATCAGGTCGCCATTAAGTGAAAACTTGAATCTATGAATAAGAAGTAAATTAATATAAAGGAACAAAAGTATTTTATATAAATAAATGAAATATATTTATAACAGCATATTTCCCGAGTCAAACATTTCATGACAATGGCTTCCAGGCGCACGTCTGCGGCACAAAGCATGTTTTTGGCATTCGGCAACAACATGTGTCCATATTGTGAGGCAAGACAGCGAAACTCTTATTGCAAAATTATCTTAACAATAAGTACTCGTATTGAAATTTCAAGTAAAATACAAATTTAGAGAGGAAACAATTTCACGTAGTCTTATAAAGTCCTTTTTAACATGCCTATGTTTGTAGCCTTATAAATCTACCCAAAGAACGCCTAGACTATTTCCTAGTTAATAGTTAAATGAGAGATGCCTTAAAATTTACATCTAAACTTTTAAGACTTGTAGATAAATTACGGTAGTAAACTTTATATACATAAGTCTATGAAAATTTTAAAAGAATATTAAACTTTTCTCATATTCATAAAAAAAAACTCGTACATCAAGTGACTCATCACAGCCCAGTCCAAACTAAAAGCATTAATATAAAATTTTCAAGCATCCTGAGTGTGTGTATAAATTGTTTTTTTTTAATCGTATATGAAGAATTTCAAAATTTGGATGTGGGACGAAAAGTAAAAGCAGCACCAACTGCAAAATGTATAATATTATAAAGTTCATTGCATAACTTAAGAAAAGTTATTTAATATCGTAACGGAATATAAATGTTAGTTTAAATTCATAGATACGAATATTTGTATATTTTTTAATAAATGGTCTTATGGCCTATTTTTTTAATTTAATTATTTTTTATTGCACCAGACATTATGAGGGTGAAACTTAAATACTACAAACTTGTATAAAATGACTAAAAGTTGATAAAATAATTTATTCCACTTGCTCCAGAACTAGATCTATCTGTATCTCTGGGGCAAGTTTCCTCTCCCATTTGTAATTAACTAATTCTATAAAAATGAATAATGTTACATCTATACTACTATTATAAAGAGGAAAGATTTGATTGTTTGTTTGTTTGTTTGTTTGTTTGCTTTGAATAGGCTCCGAAACTACTAACCCGATTTAAAAAATTCTTTCATTGTTGGGAAGCTACACTATCCCCGGGTGACATAGGCTATATTATATTTTCAAAAAAATTAGGGATCCTTACTAAAACTCTAATAATGTAACCCAAAATGTAAAAAAATTACCTAAAATATTATTTAAATCGCGTGCGTTGCGAAAACTATTGATGATAGAATAAAATAATGTACTACAACTTTGCAGAACACATCATTATTTACAAAAAGTGTCGCGACAGCATATGTCTAACTATTATAGTTATGCCACAATAAGTGTTTTTTTATTTTAAAAATTTAATTGAAATGCCGCCCCTAGAAAAGGCTCTTTATTTGGATCTTGGTATTAATCCTTATCAAAATAAATTACTTCATATTCAAAACTGTTTCAATACCTTTATATAACTTTTTGAATTATTCAATTCGGATATTCCATTCGAAAGATATCACGAGTTTAAAAATGTAAGTATTAGAAAAATGTTGCGTGGTAGCCGCTCACCCTGTTCAGCTAGCTAGGCAGCACCTTATGCAATGTAGGCGTGCGTAACTGGGGTTTTTACAAAAATTAGAATACTTATTAAAAAAATAACGAAAAATAAATAAAAAGTAATAGCAAAAAAAAAATCATTAAAATAAAAACTCATAGAAATAATAATATTCAAACTTTTTTATAATTTTATTTTTTTAGTAACCTGACGCAAATAGAAGGGTTTGCCTCCAGGGGCGCTCCTCTGTCCGAGGAGTGCACGGGTGTGGTACCCGAGGTGCCCGAGCATCCGTCGCTTCACTCCCCTCTCCGTTCGAGGCCACAGAGTCCTACCTTTCTTTCAGTCTACCTCTTACATCCTTTCCAACTTAGCTCTCTGTTCGTGGCGTGGTCCCCGATGGGATGGTTGCGAATACTGATTGGGGTGGGAATTGGCCGCGGACCTGTCGCTCCCGGCCCTGGTTCTGTCCATGGTCGGGGGCGATCCTGGATGGACGGCCGTCGCCTCCTTTTGCGAGGCAGTAGTGTCTGCAAGGGAGGCGTCGGAACGGGAGCGGGAGTCCGCCACCGCACTCCCCTCCCGCCAACGTAGGCCGCGTCGTCGGCGCCGGAGGGCGGGCACCGATCTCCGGCCGCCGTAGAAAGCGGCCGCGGGCGGCCCCTCGGGGGAGGATCCGCCGCCCGCACTATTGCCGTGAGGGAGAAGGCCGCGTGCTGTTCCGCAGCCCCCCTCAACTCCTAGAGTTGTTACAAGAGAGCGCCGGGGGGACGAAACCCTGACCCCCTGGCGCCAGCACTTTAGAAGGGGCCCGCTTTAAGACAAAGCGTGGGCCGGCGCCGGCCCGGGCCACGAGATCGGCAGGCCATATATCCGTGGGCCCGGGCGTAGGCGATAGAAGAACAGCGGGGTTTTTTAGTGGGTCGAACATCTTTTCCGGAGTCCCTTATAACCCTCGGTCCCCCCGGGCCGGGGGCCCCCGGGGAACCCGTCAAGAGAGGTTTTTCCCCGAGACCGAAAAAAAATAGAAGGGTTTAATTTTTAATTTTTTGTTAAATACCCGTGCGAAGCTGGGACGGGCTGCTAGTATTCTATAATATGAGAGATCATGCGTGAGTGCGGGCGTGCGTATTTCTGTGTGTGTGTGTGTGTACATGCGTGTGCGTGTGCGTATGTGTAGGTGTTAATTTTTCTAGCTAGGTAAATATTATGTATTATTCTCCAATATGAATAACATTTTTGGTGTCGGAATAGTCCATTTTCAATTAAATGATTTTTATTTATTTTTAATTTCAAATTTATTTATTTGTTACTGTGTGAATTTCTTTATCAACTTTGTTATATAAATTTGAGCTGAATATTGAGTATTATTTACTAGCAAATGGTGTTCTAGTTATAAGAGTATTATAGGGTCTGAATCTCCTTCTAAATATTGTGCAAATAACAAATATTTATCTGACAGAACTTCAACTTTTCGTATTTTTCTTTAATAGGTCTTGGGGTCTAAATGATTCAAACTCACACATAACTCATATTCCTCCCTGATTTGTCTCCTATAACATCAACTTGGTTATGAATATATACATAGTATAGTCACACTTAACAGAGTGAGTAATATGCCTTACAATAAGGCATATTACTCTCCGTTGGAAACTGGCGAGGTTTTTCTGACAAAGTCCGAATAAACCTACTTGTTCAAATCCTACTAGTTGGATACGGGCAATGGCGGTACTTGAGCGAGCAGTTTAGCATGCGTTTAGCATATACCACCCATGTGTATCAGGCATACCAAGCCTAGTGACTACTGGCATTCAACCTAACGACAGTGCACCAACAACAAATCTTCATGATTTGTAATGCAAACTAGTTTTCTCCTTGCAGGGGTGGAGTAAGAATACTGAACCCTGCTGCTGGCGTCAGCCTGTCATAAGAGAGGATTTTTTTGTGTCTCGGGGAAATACCTCTCTTGACGGGTTTCCCCGGCCCGGGGGGACCGAGAGATATGTGGGACTCCGGGGAAGATGTTCAGTCATCCGAGTACCCACTAAAAAATCCCGCTGTTCTCCTATTGCCTACGCCCGGGCCTACGGATATGTGGCCTACCGATCTCGTGGCCCAGGCCGGCGCCGGCCCGCCCTTTGTCTCAAGGCGGGCCTCTTCTAAAGTGTTGGCGCCAGGGGATCAGGGTTTCGTCCCCCCGGCGCTCTCCTGTATTGTAGGGGTTGAAGGAGGCCCCGGAACAGCACGCGGCCCTCTCCCCTAAGAGGGGATAAACCAACCCTAGCTAAGTGGAAGGCCCCCAAGCCCGTCTAGATGGCAACCACTCCCGGTGTGTAAGTATGCCGCCGTAATAACCTTGTGTTGGGTTCCAGTAACCCAGGTCCCTCCAGTTCTTCTACACGGATTGTAACTGTTTACTAATCAGTGGCACGTCAGCCTGTCTTCTAGTTCTCAACAATAAAAAAATCATAGGAAGGTTTACATTCAGCAGTAACGATGCTTAAAACATAAACGTTCACTGAATGTTTTGTTTTTTTTTTATTGCTGTAGGACAGCAGATAGGCTGACGGCCTGCTTAGAATTTAGTAGTTACCGTCGCCTATGGGTGTTTGCAACGCCAGTGGCATCGCGAACACGCTGCTGTCCCGTAAGGGTACAGGAACTTGGGTCACTAATAACACAGAACACAACACAAAATTATTATGGCGGCATACTTAAGACCAAAGGTAGTCGCCATCCAGATGGGCCTGGGGCCCTACCACGTAGCTACGGTGGGTTGTTTTGTCGCCTTTTACGACAGGTCAACACTAGCCGCAAAAATCAGTATTCTTTCTCTGCCCCTGCATGGATAAAAAAATACTCACTTATGCCATATAGAAAAGATCGCAATAAAGCAAACGTGAAGGAGTTATTTATTTGTAAACAGCCATCTTCAAACACATGCTTTGCTCAAAGATTTTTTTTTTAATTTTGTGCAGTAACTTGTATAATATGTACACACTATGAATAGACATGACATTAAAAATGTGTTAACAGAATGGCTATGGCGAAGTTAACAAAATGGCTGAACTATAATGAAACGGAATCTCTTATTAAAATATTCAAAATTTGAAAAATGAAGTAGTAATTGTATGTATTTACAATCTCTAATAAGTGAATTTCTAATCATCATCTAATCATATTTTAATTTTATTTTGTATTTTTTTGGACAAATATATTCACACAAACAACATAAACATGCGCTCGCGCCAACCCCTACAAACACACACGCACACATGCACCCACACAATTACATAAATATTTTGTTTTTTACTAGCTCTACTTATGTAAACGGAAAGAGAGAAGAAAGAGGCCAGGAGTTCCATGGGACGGGCTTCTGCTCAGTTTGGAATCCTGTCTCCTTCTACTACTTTGAGCTACTGATAGAACTTTTATAATGTACTTTCTACCTGTTGCACTTTTATACGTATTTTATTTTAAGTTTTGGAAAAAAATAAAGTTTTTTATTTCATTCATTTCATAAACGTTCACTAAATTAACATTTTCAAGACATTATCTATCATAATCGAATGAAAATCGATCGGCAAACTCCGCCATGATCTTTGTCTAACTTTATTTGTCTTCATTAAAAGCAAGTTCATTAATACGTAGACTCGGTTCATTAGCATAATAGAAGAAGAAGTTTAATTGAGTTTCAAAGTCGAACTGAAGCGAGTTAATGGAATCGAGTAGGTATTATGCAAGAACGTAACTCAGGACGCGTGCTTGTCCAATTGAGCGATGCGGTGAGTCCAATTTCAAATAATATTTCCCAGAATGATGTCGTTTATTCTTCGACTGCATCATTTTTACGTAAATATACGGCCGTGTCTGCGTGTTTGTTTACGCATTACTTGATATTTGTATAATTTAAAATATTAAGCTAGTTCTGCTGAGCGTCTTCATTTTTGTCTGCATTGTTTGCACCTAAAATAAATTATAGATTTAATTATCTAGAATAAATTATACATTGATGTAAAAATGTATTTTTGTAGGTTTAGGTGCTTCACGTACTGGCTGCTAATTTTATTACTAACTAGTAAATGATCAACGTTCACAAATTTTAAAATAATAAGTTTAGTATAAAATAATTGCTTAAATCACTTTGCCCCCCATTTCTATCGTTAAACTATAACAGCTATAGTGTGTCAGATACAATACATATAGTCTTAAAACTTATAGATGTTCTGTTTAACTCTGAATTTAAGAAAATGTGATCTTCTAAACTTTGTACAAAACGAACTATCTGATTGTTTTATCTATGCTGTACATGTGACTGGCAAAATGAACGACTGAGCCCAATGACTGGATTTCGTAGATATTGATTTTACCATTAGCTATATGAGATAGGATCTAAATTTAAACGAAGGTTAAATTGAATTACAGATAATAAATAACAGAACTAATTTTGATGAATGATTCAAAATGAACTAAACCAGGTCGAGTTTGCAATTACATAAAAATGTTGATAAATATTTTTACCTATTAGTCAAAATTTTAGTCAAAAAGTATGCAGAGAAAAATATTTTACTTGTTTACTCATATTCTGACATATTTCCTTCAGAAACGAGCATAATCAAAAACCATGTATTATTGAAGAGTTAAAGATAAGATTAATGAAGATTTTAATTTTGAAAAATAAAGGATTGTTTTAATTATTTTACTGATTATACAATTTAATTTATCTTAAGCTATGCCCATTCGTAGCCAATAAACCTACGGCGTAGTAATGTATTCAGACATCGGACATCGTAGACCGTAGCTCACTGGCAAACGTAAGGTAAACGTCTAAATGGATTTACTGCCAATATGAATAACATAATTCAATCCGTTATTATTGAATACAGGTCGACTGAATGCTGGGATACATTAATAGCGTAGTTAGTGCTACCAACATTTTAAAAATAGTATGTGGTTTTAACAGGCTTCTAAAAAATTAGGTCAATTTTACTGGTCTTTTGATAGACGTTAGTATTTTTTACCAGATTGATATTTTAAATATATTATAAAATTGAATATATATTTCAGTATTTGCTGTTTTTATTATTTTATTTTGTTTATATAATGCATACTCAAAATATGTGTAATTTGAAATGTTGACTTCGCGATTTCCTAAGTTCACTTCTTTTTCTTGAATTTGGAACGTGTTTTTAATGTTCTTAACAACCTTCGAATGCCTGTGACAGTCCCCGATTCCTGAATAATATGCTCAAAGCTTCAAGCTGAATAATATGTATATATGTTTATTGTTAATATTATTATTTACGTATTATTTATATGCACAAAATACTAGTTGGCTGAATAGTGAATAGATATCGATTACAAAGGTGGGATAGAGAAGGATAGATTAGAGAAAAAAGGATTTAAACAATAAGTATGAAGGGAGAAGAAATAGGCTTAAACCAGTAGATGGAACAAAAGATGAAAGGTCAGGCAGAAATAAGAAATCGATGTCAAGAAATCGTTAAGTACTAGCCAAAGTATTATAATTTTTATATAAAGGAGTAATATTCTAAGCTAAATCTTGCATTAGTACGTAACTAAAATATTTAATTAATATATTAAATTTTTAATAAAAGTCATTTTCTTTCTGTGAAAATTTTAGCTATGATTAAATAATTGAAGATAGAAATATGATCCCATTAAAGATGGGAGGAGGGATGAGAAAATAGAACGAAACTTAAATAATATTTAAATTATTAATCTAAAAACTCTGTTTGGAAAAGTATGTTTTTACAAGTATTTCTACAAATATTATCTCAAGGGTCATCGAAAGTCTATTCAAACCAGCGAACTTCAAAATACAAAGTTAATAAAGAAGTTCGGAATATATAACTTTGTAGTTTACAGCGTAAAATCCAATGTCAGACAGAATGTTAAATATTCTCTTTACAACATAAATACTGCCAAGTCTAATATGTAAAATAGAAAGTTTGTGGAACAAACAAATATATGTCTGCCTATAGAATAGTATAATTATTTGAGTATGCCAGTTTCAATCAAATTTAGAACAATGATCATATATTTTTATTTTAGGAGGATTACCTTAAGAGGCGTGGCACTGCGAATTTGCTCCGACTTCATCATCATTGATCCAGAACGACGGTGAGATAGGCTGAGATGTGAAAAACAGAGTGAATGCAGGATGGATGAAATGGCAACCAGTCTCAGGAACAATTAGTGACCCAAGAGTACTAGGCCACAAAGGGAAGGGACGAACGGGTGTTACATGCTGTGGAGATGGATGTGTGGAGTTACGAAAATCGATAAAATGAGAAATGAGTGTATTAGAGAAAGTGTGAAAGTTGCGCCAGTTATTGAAAAACTTTAAAATAACAGTCTAGCGTGGTTTGGCCGTGTAAATGCGCAGGGAAGAATACCATATAATACGGAAATGTTGGGAATGAGAGTGGGTGGATACAGGAATAAAGGTAAACCAAAAAAAGGATAGATATGGACTCCGTAGAAGATGATATGGCAAAAAAGGGTATGAATGTTGGAAAGACGACTAATAGAGTGGAATGAGAGAACAAGTTGTGCCGAAGAGGAAGAAGATCATATATTTTTATATTAGTCCCAACTGTTTCTGTTAAATTATTCTTAATGAAAAATATCTTTGCCGGTGCTGGCAAGCTGCCGTTTAACAATAGAAGAAAACACCATCAGAACACCATTAATTATCCTACAGATTGTGTGCTTAAATGATATCACAAATGTCTTGGTTACAGTGTGGTATATAATATTGAATATTTAGATAGATAGATATTCTTTATTACACACAATGAACCCAAAGCTATGAGCGGTGTTATCACTAACAGCGATTTCTGCCAGACAACCTTTGGATAGACAGAAAATGTGATAACAAACAAGAGAAATATGTGGCATTACACTTACAGAATTACAGGGAAAAAATAATATACATAAAATATATAACATACACACATATATGACATACATACCTATATAATACTTACACATTTAATAAGTCTATATTTATTATTGATAGTCTATAAATATATGATACTTTAAATATATGAAAATATAATCTCCGTAAGTTTCTACAAATGTTAAAAAACAGTTAAGGAAACATTAATCTCCTAAAAACATTATCTCATTCAACCCAAGCGTACCGAAATACACAAAATTTTATTGAACCGTAATGTTTATTTTCAATAAGATTATGAAAATAATTTACTGACCAATATTTAAACTTACGAGTTTTTATTCTAACATCAAACCACTATACCACATATGCTTCAAGTTTATAAAAAAATTCAGTAAAATACAAGATTAGGTATAGTAAGAATATTAAATAAAAACCATAGTAAATCACATTTGTTTTAATAGAAAATCAGTTATTAAATATATAATATACAATTTCAAGACAAATTATACATACACGCCGTTTTGCTCCAATAAAACAAAACAAATTTTAAGTAAGATGTTAACCACAATTAGCTATGTTATAATCAACCAAAACCGAGTGTAAAAGGAAGTGTAAAAGGTCCTGTTGCGCCGTTTGGTTCTACTTTTGGTTTGGTTATCAGACGAAGTTTCCTTTGTGAGGGTGCGGTATTTAACAATATTTTTTCCATTACTATTGTCTATTCTATTAACAACTATAGATCCTGAGATACAAAGTAAAATATTTGCATTCCATCTAAATTATTCAATTAAGTGATAACTAAAATTGTTTATAAAATTAAGGCCAACTACACTAATCCATTAGCGAAATTAAACAAATTTTTTATTGCTGTAGGACAGCAGACAAGCTGACGGCCCACTTAGAATTAGCAGTTAGCGTCGCCTATGGGGCTTTGCAACGCCAGTGGCATCGCAAACACGCTGCTGTCCCATAAGGATACAGGAACTTGGGTCACTAATGCCGGAATACAACACAAGGTTATTATGGCGGCATGCTTAAGACTAAAGGTGGTCGCCATTCAGACGGACTTGGGGCCCTACCACGTAGCTAGGGTGAGTTGGTTTGTTGCCTTTCACGACAGGCCGACCTCGGCCGCAGAGGTTAGTATTCTTTCTCCGCCCTTGCACAGATAAGATTTCTATCGTTCTATTCAACCATCTTCCAATCAAATCTCTTTTCATTTTAATATTATCTGTGCTTTTCTACCCTGCACATATATTCGGGCACCTAAAAAGTGTATTTGGATTGGATCACAATTTGAATAACGAATAAAATCATGTTTTTTATGTTAAAATAATAATTATATATACAGGTAAAAGGAGGAGATTTTTTTCTTCGGAATAGGTTCGTTATTGTATTACTAAGTTATCACAGGGGAAAACTTCTAAACATCTTTTTCGTTATTTTTGACCTGTGATATTTTTTTTGGCCAATAAGAAAAGAGCATCAAGAAGAGATGGAACAAGTGTCTATATCCATCAAAAACCATGTTCGTAAACAGATACAAAAATTCTATTATTTTGTCATAATCAAGTTACTTTCTTGACACGATGTAAATGTAAGTTCAAACTTAGGTACCTTCAAATATAGATGTACAGCAGCTTCATAGCCTGTTTAACTTTTCCAAGAATAAGCTACAAAAAACTTCTCAGACCTCAGCAATCAAGTCCATGCTATATCAAAAAATTGAATTTGTAGCTTTAGTTTTTCCACTCGAATGGGAAAAATATTAACGGAAACTCATAACACATGTAGGCATTATTACGTATCATAAATCATTCTGTGCTTGACTAGTTTGATTCCTGTGAACGTAAACAACAACTTCCCTTGACAGGGTGAACATAAATTCAAATAACTTTATGAAATGAGCTGTATTTTTAAAAGTAATAATAATTATGATCGGCCCACAAACTATACCTCAGTATGATGTTACTAAACTAATAAAATAACACTTGTGTTGTGTGGTCGTCACCAGATTACAATAAATATATCTCCGTGCATGGGTGGAGTAAGACTACTGACCCCCTGCGACCAGCCGTAAAATACGATAAAACAACAGGTAGTAGGATTCCAAGCCCGTCCGGATAGTTATCATCTCGAATAAATATGCCGCCATAATAACCTTGTGTTTTGTTTCGGCATAAGTGACCCAGGTTCTAGTCCCCCTACATGGATTGTAGCTATTTATCGGTGCCCTAGGCGTCGTCAACAAATATAGACCATCATAACTGCTTATTATTAAGTCAGCCTGTCTGCTGTTCCATAGCAATAACAAAAAAATTAAACCGTCGAAAAAATTTAAAAAAAAATAATAAACCGTACGCCGCCGCGCATCACGCTCTACGTAATTAATTAATTTGTTTGTTTGGCGCCAACTCAAAATTAGTTAGGTATACTTACATTAGTTTAAGAACTTAATTATTAAGGTTAATACAAAGACTGTTTATTATTTTTTGCTTTTCAGTTTTTTCGGCGGTTTAATTTTTTTGTTCAAAAGTTTTTATACCATAATTTTATGTAGCTATAATCTACTAATTACTACATGCTTAAATAAATCAATTTTGTCAAAAATTATGCGTGGTCATAGATATAATCAGTGAATGAACAATCAATCATTCTCTGTTTTCGTACCCTTATGATTAAATTTTTTTTCCCAAATTTATATGGAACCACTTTCGGGGTATAACCCTTTCCAATAAAAAAAGATTTTTTTAAATCGGACTAATCTGTAAACAGTTACGCGTGGTCATACATAAAAAAAGAAAAAAAATATGCGTCAACTTGATAACCTCCTTCGTTTTTTCGTCGGTTAATAAAAAAAAGAAAATATATATACGCGTCGAATTAAGAAGTTCCTCCGTTATTTTCGTCGGTTAAAAAGAAAAAGAATACCAGTTAAATCGGTTTTTTACTTTCCCGTACTGAAATCTAACAATAAGAAATCTATCTATCTGAAATGTATAATTTAGGACTAATAAAATATCACGACTTTTTATCTATTCTAAGAAAAGGTCAACACCAGGGTCTTATTAAAGGCAAATATTAAGAAAAAACATCGGACTTTACGACTTAAAAGATAACGGATATCATCCGAGATAAAAAGTAACAAAACAAAACAGAGCAAAATGGCTTACTTTTATTTTTCATAGATATTAAAAGAACATTCTAAAAGAAAAATATTAGTTATCTTGGTTAAATATTAAACTAGCTGACCCGGAGTTGTTATGTCATATAAATAAAAATAATTGCATTTTAAATAGGATTTCCGTAAAATCCGTTCTTATCATCGACATCGCAACGTGATTATGCTAAAATCCGATCCGATGCTAAAATTTAAGTCGATCGTTTTAGAGATCACGTGATGAGTGGCTATATAATAGCAGATATATGTAAAAGATGACGAGCAGAACATAGAATTATGTGGCAATCCTTGGAAGAGGCCTACTTCCAGCAGTGGATTTCAGTAGGCTATTAATGATAAAGGTCATTCATCTATTTATTTCTTAGAAGTATAGTACTTTAAGCTCATTATTAAATGGCACGAACCATTCAAGGATATCAAGAATTTTCTTTTATCTCACAACTTTCGCAGGTATACCAACAGGTGTTTGATTTCCAGGTGGGAAAATGTCTATATAGATCACATATGTCGAGTATTTAATGAAATTTCGAATTTTAAAACATAACTTATGTGCTCACAATCACAACTTTGTTGTTAAAAACATATTTTGTACTATTTATTTCCAAGTACTTTTGTCATATTTAAAAACATTGAAGAAATACTAATAATATTTCTATTATAAGGTCAACCCTTGATTACTAGGAATTTCATCAAAAATTGAGAGCCAAAGGCAAAATGTAATCATCCACTAATACACAAAGAAAACCCTGATATACATTTTCAATTAAAGGCACACAGACAGCCAATGAATGACCAACTTTTACACAGACCTACGTTATCTGAGTTATTGCAAGAAGTGGCCGGCAAATTACGATACACATATTTATTATACGATACACATATTTACTATTATGATACACATATTAAAAAACCATATGAAGAAATAACTTTATATTTCAATTACAATTTTTTTTCCTTTTTAAGTATCCGTAGTATATTGTACAGCATATTTATTTGAATAAGTACAAGAAGGCATAAAAACGGTAGGAACGTGTCCTAACAAGAACACATCACAAATATTTCGATCGTCAGTTCATTGTACAGAAAAGTACCTAAACGAATCCCATATAATTAATGACGGATGTAGATCATCTCAGCTGGTACCTGGACGTCCCAGAACAAGCGTTAACAAATATTTACCTCATATATATTTTTATTTTATAGTTTGTTCAATCCAAAAATAAAACATGTAACAATAACGTGTCAAATTTATGTGTAGTAATTATCATTCATTATTTGAAGTTTATATACTTGTAGTTTTTTAACTCTGACATACCTCAACTGTCACAAATCATCATATTTCCCTTTTGTTCATGAAATTATTATAATAGTAATAAATCTAACACCGACCTAAATTATCAGAGTTGCTACAGGAAGGAGTCGGAAGAGTCAAAAAGGCGGCAACAAGGATGTACCACGCACCACACATGTTTTCATAATAAAGTTAATTCACTCCCAACAAAAGTTTCAAAGTGATGAACTAAGAGAGTTCGAACTTTTGACACATTGAGGTTATTGGCGGATCACGTGACGTGATTGCATACCACGTGGTCACGCCGCGTGACATCAGCGTGTCCACTGTATACAAGCGTGTGGCTACACTGAGTCCGGACGTTCGACTGACGCGACCCGACGATACAAACGCTCCACGACTATTGGTCACGAGTCACGGCGGGCCCATCAATTTGGGCCGACGTTTCAATGAAAACCCTTCCTGCTTTTCCCTAGAGAGAAATTAGGGTGTTTAAAGAACGGTTCATAATTAAAAAAGTATATTGATCAAATATTCCATTACAATATCAATCAAAACTAATACTCGCATCTTATTTAATTTATACTTTTTTCTCATTTATTTATTAAAATGATTTTTTTTACAAAACAATAATTCTACACCCAATAGACTCGACAAGGTTAGTCTTGGATGTCATATTAATGTAATATAAAATACATCATGAAATATAATATTTAATTGTACCTTAATTTTAACGTAGAACTTTAAATAAATAGAATCACATATTCAAGATCATCGATTTTAGAATGATGTAATTGTTAAATTCAGTTCATTTATTACGTACCATTTTTTTTTTTTGATCTTTAGCAGTTACTGTTTAACAATAAAATCAGTGAACAGAAAATATTCAACAAAAAAATTGTTCTAATTATTTGCCTTTGTAAATTGCACTTAATGAGTTTAATTTGATATGGGTCAAAATAAAATATTTTAAAAGACAAGAGACATACTCTTAGACGCCACAAAATGTAAAAACAATATTTGTAAATCAATAGATAGATAGATAGATAACACTTTATTGTAAACCAAATAACTTACAAAAACAATGAAAATGATTTATACAATCAATATCTAGGTACTTGACTTACAATTTTAATATCAATATTGATATTAAAATAAAATTTCCATATACAATTATTTTTCACTGGAAATTGAAATTATTCTGGAAATTGAACCAGACACACATTGAAACAGACATGTCCATACGAGACTACTCACGACATCACTAACCCAGCTGTGTCATTAAACATAATAATAATAGGCAATGAATAAAAGCATGCAAACAATCATAAACAGCTTTTAGTTTCATTATATTTAAGTTTAGAGCCTTCTAAAATATATTTTTTTTACATTATACAGACACGTCTGCCCGCTAAACTCTAATTATAATGAAAATAAATAGAGCTCGATCAGTACTATTGGTATCCTACTTCTGCCGTGTGTAAAATAGACGCTACTCTCTTAAAATTCATATGATATTCTAATAAATCATCTACATGAGTAACATCTAAACTAGTATACACCTTTTAAAATGAATTTATAATCAAATTTAATTAATCGATGAAATGAAAACATAATACGATCAATCAATTAAAAATATCAATATCAAACAACACGTAACAAAGTTTGAATAATTCGAGAGTATAAAACCGTAAATACGTGACAAAGCGATTCAAGGTACCAATCCAATTACGATTGGGTACCGACACAGTCGAGTTAACACAGGAAGCGACGTGTGGAAGCCCCTATCTGCTGTCAGGATATATTACCTTGTTCACTTTTGAAAGGTTCACTACTAAAAGTCACGAATTTTACTTTACGCCTTCTCTTTATTACAATTTGAATATTTATTATTAAATTACAAATCTCATACTGCTACCGCAATAATAAAAATTTGTAACCAAAAGGAAATGTAAGGTACTTTGAATGAAAGAAAAGTCAACGAATAAATTGATGAAATATTATGATAAAAGCAAAGAAGTGATTCACATAGCATGGGGGGACCGAGGGATATGTGGGACTCCGGGAAAGGTGTTCGGCCATCTGACTACCCACTAAAAACCCCGCTTTTCTCCTATCGCCTACGCCCGTGCCCACGGATATGGCTTGCCCATCTCATGGCCCGGGCCGGCATCAGTCCGCCCTTTGTATCAGGGCGGGCCTCTTCCATGTGTTTAACGCCAGGGGTTCAGGGTTTCGTCCCCCCGGTCTCCTTTATTAGCTCTAAGGAGTTAAGGGGAGCCGCGTAACAGCACGCGGCCCTCACCCTCGCGGCCATAGTGCGGGTGGCAGATCCTCCCCCGAGGGGCCGCCCGCGGCCGCATTTTACGGCCGGATGCCCTCCGGCGCCAACGACGTGGCCTACGTTGGCGGAAGGGGAGTGTGGTGGTCGACTCTCGCTCCCGCTCCCGCTCCGCCGCCTCCTTTGTGGACATGACTGCCTCGCAAAAGGAGGCGACGGCCGTCCATCCAGGATTCCCCCTTGAACATGGACAGAACCAAGGCCTGGAGCGACAGGTCCGCGCCGATTAGGGCGACGAAAGCGCAGCGCGCTCCTCTCGTCACGCTGGACACACGACGACGGTGTGGTCCATCGTGTCCTCCTCGTCGCCCGTAGGAACAATCAACGGCCACAACAAGCAAAGATTTATTAATGAACTCACTTGAAACAATTAAAAATGAAACATTTTTTTTATTTTATCCACCAAAAACTAAAAAGACTAACCAAACAAAAAAGGGATCAAGTCAGTAATCCTAACTAATATTATAAAGGCGTAAATGAGTTTGTTTGTTTGTTTGCTACGCTTTCGCGCCTAAACTGCTGAACCAATTTTGATGAATTTCGGTACAGTCATAGATTTATGTCTTTTTTTCATTCTGTCTTTTTCATGTAAGTCTATCCGTGCAGGGGCGTAGAAAGAATAATGATCTCTGTGGCCGGGGTCGGCCTGTCATAAAAGACGACAAAACAACCCACCCTAGCTACGTGGTAGGGCCCCGAGCCCGTCTGGATGGCAACCACCTTTTGTCTTAAGCATGGCGCCATAATAACTTTGTGTTGTGTTCCGGCATTAGTGAGCCAAGTTCCTGTACCATTATGGGACAGCAACGTTATCGCGATTCCACTAGCGTTACAAACACCCATAGACGACGGTAACTGCTAAATTCTAAGTGGGCCGCCAGCCTGTCTGCTGTCCTAAAGCAATTTAAAAAAAATTGGACCTTGGAGAAGGACATAGGCTACTTTTTTCAATTCATATGACAGAACAACGTTTGTCGGGTCAATTAGTAAGTAGGAAATATATAATAATCTTAGAGTTTAATTCTTATTTAAAATGTTGTTGCGTAGAATTTGTATTCTTCGTTTTTGTATTTTATTCACAAGTATTTAGTATTGAGGATTTAATAAAACTCAATAATATTTAATTGATTCATCAAAAGCCTTTGACTACCGGTAGTAATTCAATCACACACGAATAATAGATAGAAAAGGCATAAGTCAAAGCCGTGAATTTCAAAACAATGAAGGATCATTTAACTTTTAATTAAAGCGTCATGCAAATTTCTAGTTGGGAGTTGTATTGTTTCAAAGTGTGAATTGTGTTCGAAAGATCTTGAATTATTTCATTTATTTTAATGAAAATCTAATTTGTTTAAGAGCTCTTTATTTTGCTTTTATTACGTTTGTTTTCTTGTTAGAAACTCATTTCTTGTTTTCTTAAAATTTAATGAAAACAAATATATACTAGTTATTAATAAAGACTTATCACAAAATATTATATAAAGACAGTTTTAGGACACGCTATATTAAAAGTATGAAAAAGAAGAAGAAGGTTAAACACAAAAACGTTGTTTTTCATAAATAATACAAGCGAAATATACAAATACTAGTTGAGTGGTTAGAGCATTATATTGTCCCCTCTCACCTCTGTGAGAAATCTCGGCTGATACACAAGAAACCCCCCCAACTGAAGAAGAGCACGGGCGTATTATACGGAAGTCCCACACTACCTCCCCGCGAGCCCCCAAGCGGTGGGGTGTGCATCAAGTATTTCCACCTCATTCATAAAGGTACCTCTCAGTGTGCCAGTTTCCCAGTGATGCTTCATTTAACTGCTTAATCGTATTTATCATATGCCCACCTTCACATGCATTTATCTGTGCAGAGGCGGAGAAAGAATACTAACCTCTGCGGCCGGGGTCGGCCTGTCGTAAAAGCTGACAAAACAACCCACCCTAGCTACGTGGTAGGGCCTCAAGCCCATCTGGATGGCGACCACCATTGGTCTTAAGTATGCCGCCAGAATAACCTTGTGATGTGTTCCGGCATTAGTGACCCAGGTTCCTGTACCCTTATGGGGCAGCAGCGTGTTCGCGATGCTATTGGCATTGCAAACAGCCATATGTGACGGTAACTGCTAAATTCTAAGCGGGGCGTCAGCCTGTCTGCTGTCCTACGGGAATAAAAAAAAAACATAATATACCTATATCTAACACTTCATACCCCACGAGTAGTCACATCTGGTGAGTCAATGAGCATGTATATCTTCTCTTACGATATCAATCCAGCATTTCCTGAAACTAACCCTACTACCAGGTGAAGTAGATATGGCCAGCCATATGTTCCCTACGCAAATTATTATCATATTTATGATAAACCCTCAACTAATCTTAGCGTGTTTGTCGTGTCCACTGAATTTGTTTTTATAAACTTTACATTTAAATGATTCCCCAAAATACCTACAGTTAATTTTCATGAAGAATTCCAAACGATCTCAAATCGACGTGGCATTAATATTAATTTCGTGAAATAATATTTTAATTTATGGACTTTGATATTTTTCCATAATCACTCTTCCGTAGGCTGCGAAATTGCTTTCATTAGCCTATAAAGATAATTTAAAAAGTATTTTTTTTACATAAATTTGTAATCAAATGAGCTTAGGTAATAAAGAAAATAAAGTTATGTCTTCTGCATTAATTTTTCTTATTCAGGAACTTAGGAGAAAATGTGTTAAAATAATGAAAACTTATTATGAGAGAGATAATACGTTTTCTAACCGGGCTTTCTTGTCTATTAGAGACTCTACCAATCGAGCATTTTGGGTTTTTTTTTATTACTGAGGGAAAGCAGACAGGCTGACGGTCCACTTAGTAAACAGTTACCGTCGCCTATGGATGTTTGCGACGCTAGGGGCACCGCGAACACGCTGCTGTCCCATAGAAGTACAGGAACTTGGGGTACTAATGCCGGAACACATCACAAGGTTATTTTATCGGCATGCTTGTAGACCCAGTGTGGTCGCCATCCAGACGACCTTGAGGCCCTACTACGTAGCTAGCTAGCGTTTACTCCGGCCATGCACGGATACTCAAAATACTTATTCAAAGAAATAGAATATAGTAGAATATATATATATATATATATATATATATATATATATATATATATATATATATATATATATATATATATATATATATATATAGAAATATATAGAATATATATATGTAGAAATATATATATATATATATATATATATATATATATATATATATATATATATATATATATATATATATATATATATATATATATATATATATATTTAAGTTTGGTGATACTTCCGCCTTTGAAGAGGCTTAGCGGCCCAGCGCCAGTCAGGGTCGAATAAAGCTCACGTCGCATCCCGCAGTCCGGGCACTCCAGACTTGCGAAGAAACACATGGGTGGATTTAGTGGTTAGGTTAGTTTTTTTTAATAAAGATAGGCGTACGTTTGACCGCAATCTCACCTTATGGTAAGCGACGATGCGGTCGACGGTGTAGCACGCTTGCCTATAAGAAACGTGTTCACTCTCCTCTTGAAGACCCCTAAATTATAATGTTCGGGAAACACAGACGCCAGCAAGTATAAGTATATAAGTACATATTTTAGTTAAAAGACCGCATGGGTATATTTCTCGGGAGTTCCACATTATCCTGTTCCAAGTTATATAAGCAATGTGTATTAAAACCGTTTTCCGACTAAAAAGAGTTTTGAGTTTGCCTACCGTCCATTCGCCCCGGTGAGAATTACTATTATAGCATGTAAGGTCTATACTCGTATCTTTAAACTGTTCAAAGTAACGGTAGGTTCAACTCAATTATTTGTCTTCTAAGTCGTTCTCTGTCTGGTGTCTAAATATACCGCCAAATATTTTTTTCTTGTGTTCCAGTATAATTGAACCAGATTTTAGTTCCTCTTCTAGGCCGGCAGCGCGTTGGCAATGCCTCTGGTGCTGCAATCTTTTATAGGCAACGGTAACTGCTTACTATTAAATGGGCCGTCAGCCTGTCTGTTACTCAGCAATAAAAAAACACGTGACTTTGGTGCGTACTTTTGATCTCCACTACTTTCCAGACATTTCTTTCCTGAACTATATGGATGGAGGATTTTAGGGTTACTTCCAAAAATTAAAGACTTATATGTGTCCATCTTGTTAGAGGGCACCGCCCACCTCTCTTTCCTTCCACTCAATCAGTGACTTATGAATTCTCTGCTTATATATTGTTAAGAACTCTGTTGTTACATTCGACTATTTATGTTTGCAACCATCATCTCAATATATACATATAATCATAGAAATGCATCATTATTAATGAAATTTTAATCGCTACATTAAATACATTTTTATTGTAACACATTATTACAATCACTCAATGAACCCTAGTTTCCAAACTAGACATTAGTCGGTGTTTTGGAAATCAGTGCCTTCTCAAATAATATAAACAAAGAAAAAAAATCCTATGACACTATTACAATTAATCATAATATTCTTAAATAAAAGGTAAATTGAATAGTGTTGAAATCCAAACAAGCCCATGTTTGCACAAACTCTTTGAAGCGCTATCAATCGAATTTCTAAGAAAATCCTGCTTTACGTGCGCTCTTAAATTTTATCGGGAATAAAAGTGGGGACCAAAGCTTTTTGGGAATAAAAGTGTTATTGGTGTAAATACTTCATTCCTACCTTTTACAGGTTGAACGCGGTGGGACATCAATTGTTTCGGCATCCGTTAAAATATTTGCAAGGCGCCCTTTGTGTCAATTTCGTATGTAGCTAGCCATCTTGATTTTTTTATACAATAATTCTTATACAAATTTTTATTGCTTGAAAGTAGTTGGTGTCCAACCAGGGTACAATTATAGTGAAAAACTGCAGCAGGACCTCCAGGTAAAGCCTCTTTATGACCCTTTCGTTTCTTGACCAAGAAGGAATATATGTGGTTAAATTTGTTTTTATTTTTTACTTTAGCTACTACAGCTAAGAAAATACTAAATAAAATGGGTAATTCCTGCCTTTTTATGACTTCTTAGTTAATTATAGGATATAATGTGAAACGGGAAAAATCATTTAAATAAAAAGGATGACAGATTATTCCCCAAAAAGGGTTTAACATCAGGCAGACGGCCGATTGTAAAAACTAAGCCACAACTATTACAACATGTTGTGCCGACCCCATGTAATGTGGGATAAGGGCAGGATGAAGAAGAGTCAATTATAGGATCCCTATTTCTTTTTTATAATTAACCACATATATTCCCTCTTGGTTAAGAAAAGAAAGGGTCATAAACAGGCTTTACCTGGAGGTCCTGCTGTAGTTTTTCATTGTACCGTGGTTTTCAAAGTAAAAGCTTTGAGTTAACAACTTGAAAGTCGTTGACAGCTAATAGCCATGGCCCACCCGATTGTAGTCACCTTTATTGTTACACTAATTTACTCTCACTGTGATGACCGCTATTTAGAAATTCCCACTAGAATATTTATTTTTTGTGGTTACAGTGACTTCGAAAATATATAGTAACCAAAGGGCCTTTCAGGTATTCAAGAACACAGGCGCGAAATTATTAAGGACTGTCGATAAACTAGTGTTTTGGTCTCTTAATATAACCTTTTCTCTCTTATACTCTAGTTTATTCCATCTTCCTGGTTTGTGACCTCTTTATCAGTGGCTAGATCATTATATATTTCAAGCCGCACAACCTTGAGGTTCTAGGCTCGATTCCAAGAGTAAATCTAAAAAACGAGCTTTCTAATGCTCAGTCTGGTTATTCTAGGATTCAGCTGAAAAGATCTTATAATTTATATTTGATTTAATAAACACTGATTCAGAAAATGTCAATCAAAAGTAATAATGTTTCATTTTTATTATTATTAAAGTATTTTTTTATTTCATGTGGAAACTCTTAAGAGTCAGTCATCATTTCTCCTCCGCCATTTTAAAAACGTCCGTACTAAATATAATTTCATTTCATTTTTTTTATTTTATTCGTAATATCCCATATCGCCAATTATTTCGCTTGAATGGCATCTCGTTCAAGGTTAACAAGAAAACTTAGAATCACTTTGTTTATTTACTTGTGCCTCCAACGATCGCCTCGCCCGTGATATACGCACAAACGAGTACAAAGTGCAGAAGTTAAGCTATAAATAATTATTGATCAAATTCGAATATAGGAGGTGTTCTCAATTCATTTTTATATTTCTTGTTTAATTG
Organism: Malacosoma neustria; assembly: GCA_963693495.1. Taxonomy (NCBI): domain Eukaryota; kingdom Metazoa; phylum Arthropoda; class Insecta; order Lepidoptera; family Lasiocampidae; genus Malacosoma; species Malacosoma neustria. Next base: position 14,627,045 of record OY856382.1, on the reverse strand, counting down.
TTTATTTTTATATTCAAAAGTGTCGCGACGGGCAGTCACGATATTGCAAATATGTAATATGTAAATAATAATTAGCAATACTTGTTGCGATAACAAGCCACACTGAAAAGGGTTGCGATAACTAGCAGTACTGAAAGATGTTCGGTGCAATTATATCTGACATTTATCAGTTGAAAGGATCAGATTACTTCAGAATGTGCTCCGCACTGTAGTCTTAGTATAACGTGCCCTTCTTGTAATAAGATACGTGCCTGTTGCCACAGCGAGAGAGATTCTATACCAGCGTATTGTAATGTATTCTAGGCTAATTTATATTCTAACTCCGTAACAAGAATGAAGACATGTTATCTTAAAGATAATTTGTTCAGATAGATAACTGTTAACATACTGGGTCTAGGAATTCGGCATTGGTTCTTGTTAGTTAGGTGAGCTCACTGATTTTAATACCCATGAAATGCTAACGGGTTACGTTGGGCCATATCGATTTCCTACGAGGCGGTTTGCGTCCTGGCCGGATCCCCGCCCTGGGACCTAGAGGCGAAAGTACTCGCGTCATTATATCGACGGCGCGAGGAAGAGCGGGCACGGGGCTCGAGGCCGGCGCAGCGGCAGATCGCGCTGTGTCAAGAGGAGCTCCGTCAGGTCTTGGTGGCGGAATGGCGGCAAAGGCTTCTGCGCCCTCTTCTTCGCTACCATCGAGGCAATCCGGCCAGTACTCGACGACTGGCTCGGGAGAAGGCACGGCTCCCTGTCGTTTAGGGTGACGCAGGTGCTTTCGGGTCACGGCTGCTTCGGCAAGTACCTGTGCCGCATAGACAGGGAGCCGGACGCTCGGTGCCACCACTGCGTCCACGGCGGGGAGGACACGGCGCAACACACACTCGCCGAGTGTGTAGCTTGGGAGGAGCAGCGCCGTGTCCTCACAAATGAAGTAGGAGGAGATCTGTCGCTGCCGGCCGTAGTGCGGAGGATGGTCGGTAGCGCAGAGTCGTGGGACGCAGTGGTGTCCTTCTGCGAGGACGTGATGTCGCAGAAGGAAACTGCGGAACGGGAGAGGGAGATCTCGACTCCCTTCCCCGGCCGCAGAAGGCGCACCGGGCGAAGGAGAAGGGCGGACAACGTCCTTTTCCGGCCCCCATAAATAGGTCCAGGGGCGAGGGACTTGGGGAAGTTCCCGCCCCCTATTCGATGGACCCGAGGTGGAGGCGCGAGCGGGTGTCGGCGCGCGCCTCTGAGGCGATGCACGGGGTAGTTAAACACCTCACTACCCCGTGCAGGAGACGAGGCCCGGACAGACCGGGCCAGCATTAGTGTGGGGCTGCGGAAGAATTTGGATTCCCGCGGCCCCGCGCGCGCGTGCGAGGAGACACCGGGGTGGTGGTTTTAGCCAGTAGGAGTCCGGCATGCCCCTCCGCCTTTCCCCAGGCGGAGGTAGTCCATGAGGATTTCCCCACCCCGTAAAAAAAAAATGGTTCCTTGGTATCAACCAAGCCCTAGTAGGCCGCGAGCTGGGTCGTTAATTACTTATGAAACTCTGATGAATACTGAATAGCATTGGCTTCGGGCCATGGAATAGGATCTTAGAAACCAGATACGCTGTCATCTAAATAGATCATGAGAACTTCACGTGTCTGCATAGGTAAGATTCGCGAGGTAGACCTTCTGGTCTTCGCAAGGAGAGCAGCTCAGATTCTCAGAACATTCAGAGAAATGGATCAGGGATAGAGAAGCAGTCGGTGAGTGTTCCACTTGTATTTTGTCTTGTCGTGGTGTTCAGATGCGAAGTAGATTTAATTATTCAAAAACAAAGGTCAAGTCATGATAGAATGAGTTTAACTGGTGATAATATATATAACTAGCTTACCTGGCAAATGTTGTTTTGCCAGATAAATTTAAAAAACAATAACAAAAGTAGCCTATGTCCTCCTCCAAGGTTCACTCTATCTCTTTACGGAAATTCATTAGAATTGGTTCAGCGGTTTAGACGCGAAAACATAAAACAGACGGACAGATAGGCAGAGTTATACCCATATTTATAGTATTAAGTATTTATTTTGATATAAGGATCAATTTTTTTAGTAACATTTGGTAGTCCAAATATGCATTAGAAATAAATTATCAATTTTTATTGTATTGATTCATTATCTACAACACACGACATGGTGACAGAAAGAGTATGTGTATACTTTCTAGTTAGACAGTGTGATCAAATCTTACGTTGCAAAGTATAGCATAGTGCTAACTAGTCCCAAATTTAGAAGATGATTTGCAAACTGATATACTTCGTGTACATTTTTCTTTTGTAAATGATAAATTGTTGAGACCGCAAAATAGTAATACTCTATTTCTGCAATGTGTACTATTCTGTGATTCGTAGTTGTCCAAACAAACATCAAAACAATGTGAACTGAATACTTCTGCCTTGATACCATTTTTCGTACCTTATTCTTAATTAAAAGTATTTGAAGATGTAAAATTAAGTAATAAAAATATCGACTTCGTGATATATTAATACATAGATAGGTCTGACTATCAAGGTCGTCGAAATAGAATAAGTAAGACGAAAATATAGGAAAAGGTAATGTAAGAATTTAACTAAACTCTAGAGTTCTGAAATATTTCAAACCTAATTGTTACAATGTAATAAGTTAATAATTATATTTTTCGCTATCCAACATATACCCTTTATGAATAAAATCTAGTTCAGTTCTTTCCTATTTATTATTGGAATCCAATCCAATCGATTGTCCTAATTATTTTCTTATTGATTATGTTTTAAGGTTCCTTTATGGATTATAATTTTTTGTTTCCCTGTATTTTTTATAATTTACTGATAAATTGAACCGTCCAATAGAAGGATAACCTGATCCACGGATCACGTGTTCCAATTAAACTGTTTATAAAAATATTTGAAGAATATCAACACAATCTGGACATATTGTTTTTATTATAGTATATATTTAATTACAGTATTTTTTGAATTTGCTGTAACCTTTTATATTTATTTAATATATATATATATATATATATATATATATATATATATATATATATATATATATATATATATATATATATATATATATATATATATATATATATATATATATATATATATATATATAAACACTGAACAAATATAGTAAATACTCAGCTGAGTAACTATCAGTCTTTCCATTTTAGCATCGGTACTTTTGATAAATGCCACGCACACTTGCGCTATCAATGATACGGGGAAAAGGTGGGGCGCGTCTTCGTGGATTGAACTAACTATACCGTTGATTAGTTTTAATTATGAGTTTAGAAATATAATTTTAAAAAAGTATTAGGCGATTAAATATTCTCGAAAAACGAAATTTTACACCCGCTTCCCGGAGTTCTCAATACCAACATAAAGTCGACGCTAAAGTGAGGAAGTTTGCAATTTTCAATTAATAACTAATTACAAATTCAATACATTACAACAAGAACGTGTTTTAACATTGGAAAAAGATGTGCGTTACTTGCAAAGTTTTCTTAGTATATTAAATAAACGAGCTGTGTGTAGTTATGGCTCAATATTAGGAATTCTTTTTTTTATTAACATAAATACTATAAGTAATGTAAGCTTAACAGGAGAGCTGATCTTATATGCTGATAATGCTTGCTTGTTTTACTTCGGACATTCCATACACAATTTAATCACCGGAGGATTTGAATAAGCTAAATGAGTGGTTTCTTTATATTTTGTTAACTATAAATATTAACTATTAATTTTATAAAATTTATTATATTTGTTAACTATAAATGTATGCCGCCATAATAACCTTGTGTTGTGTTCCGGCATTAGTGACCCAAGTGACGACCTCCGGCCGCTGTAAAAAGCGGCCGCGGGCTGCCCCTCGGAGGAGGACCCGCCGCCCGCACTATTGCCGCAAGGGTGAGGGCTGCGTGCTGTTCCGCGGCCCCCTTCAACTCCTAGAGTTATTACAGGACAGCACCAGGGGGACGAAAGCCTGACCCCCTGGCGGCAACACTTAAGAAGGGGCCCGCCTTAAGACAAAGGGCGGGCCGGCGCCGGCCCGGGCCTCGAGATCGGCAGGCCATATATCCGTAGGCCCGAGCGTAGGCGATAGGGGAACAGCGGGGTAACCATATTGTAAAAAGTTTGGTCACGCTATAATCAAAAACCTATGTCGTACGATGCGCAGTTCGCGAGATATTCGATAAAACATGTTTTCCAAGATGGCGGCTGAAGTGAAACCCCCCCCCCCCCCCGCCGCCGCACCCACTTGGATTTACATTCAGGAGACACTCTTGAACATATTCCAAAAAAAAATATCAGGTCCCGTACGTTGCAAAAAAAAACCCCGGCGCTTGGCCTATGTAGTTTGACCATGTAATGTAAAGGAAAGAATGTCATATAAATAGTAAAATGATAGAAATGAGAATGAACGGATACAGAAAGTGAGGTAGACCAAAGAAAAGGTGAATGGATTGCGTAAAAAATGATATAGCGAAAACTGGTGTGAATATTGAGATGACAGCTACCGGAGGAGATTAGAAGGAGAGCATGTTTATTTTTTGAGAGATGGAAATGCATTACGCACGCCCCGTTGCGTGGAAATGGGCAGTGGGGTAGTGTGGGACTCCCCGTACTATACGCTCGTGCTCTACCCGTGGCAGAGCCTTGATGGAAGGCGGGCGCACTGCCACCGAAGGGATTAGAATGCCAACGACTTCTTCGATCGGCTGCGGTGAGAGGCTCATGGTGAACGCGGACGCCCCCGGTTGGTTGATCCTCGCCAAGAACTCCTCCCACGCGGCTGCGAAGGCTTTCTTGGCCACCATGATGGCGGCTCGAAAAGAGATAAAATGTAGTCCCGACCTCATATAACGTGAGAAAAGGGCACGAAGAAGAATTTTTAGTATGGATATAAATATTGATTTATTTTTAAATGGAGATTCCTTCTCTATGGTTGGGTGATTAGACTGTTCTTTCTTTGTTCTTTCTTTTTTCTGATTTCTCAAGGTTACTAATCTTAGGAAGGTAGAGGGGAAACCATTTATAAAAAAAACTAGTATTTACTATGACACAAAATATAACATATGTACTTTATTTTATGGAGCAGAAAATTACGAATGCCCATTTTCAAAACACAATGAGGGACATATTTTTCGAAATATTTTTTTTTGGATTTTTCGTTCAAGCGGAGTCTTGTAAACATAATCCAATCCATATGTTTTTAAATTTTATTTTTGTCAATTACTGTTTTGAAATTTGGCTACCGATTATTATAATATTAATATTTATTTACTATGATTCATCGATGTGAAGAGAACACTCTAACTTCAACTGAAACAAGTATTACATAGAGACTTGTAGCCCAATTATCAAGTTACACAATAGGAACACCTTGTTGTTTGCAATTAGTTTAAGCACAATGCACTTACACAGTTGCACTTGGAGTTTCGCTTTTAACTTTCACAACTGAACAAATGGACATTGTATTCATTTTACAATAATCCAACTTTACTTCGTTATCATTTATTTTTGTTACATTTAAATGACACGAAATTAAAATAATTTAGTCTTAATTTGTTATAAATATAGGCATTCCATATTTGAAAATGTATTATTTATTTATTATTTCCATATTATAATATTTCATTAATTAATTCCAATTTTAATCTCATATTTTATCATTTAATGTTTTTCATGTATACACGCAGCGAACAAACAAAGCTAGAAAAATCGAAACATGTCACTGGGTGTACTTTTCAATAGAATTTTTTCGAGGCGTAAGGTAGTTCATAATAATACGAATAGTAGGAAAATGTTTATTTTAATTATCATGGTAATAATTATTCCGAAATATCGCGTTGAATCATAATTGTTTTGGGTATTCATGAAATAATAGTAATAAATAAGCGTAGAAGGTGAAAATAAGGAATAATCGAATAAGTAACTCCTTCTTACTTTTCAAATTATTCGCAAACATCATCTTCAACAGTTTAGCGTTGCATGCCGGTTGTAACCCAAACTTCTGCTTCGGTACCCGGGGTCCGCTTTCCTACTTTTTTTCCCCACTTCTCACGGTCTTCGGCAGCCCTGGTAGTCAGTCAAATTTCAAGTGTTTCGCAATGTTAGACAAAATACATGGCAAACCACAGGATTATGATATTGTAATATTTTAACAATTATACTCTCTACTTATATTGCTGTAGGACAGTATGGGACAGACAATAAAAAAGGAACATGGAAAGACAGCCTGACGGCCCACTTAATAGTTAGCAGTTGCTGTTGCCTACGGATATATGCACCACCAAAAATGTTTTATATAAAATGGGCTAAAATGTAATTTGATTTCAATTGCATGGATTTGTGACGTATAAGAATCTAGTCATTTATAAAAGATTAGTATAAACTTGGCATTCGTTTGTTTCATTCATTCTCAATATTCACGAACATGAAACTTCCGTGACATTATAACGACGAAGAAGAAATTTTCATCAAGGTGTATTTTACATTGTACCGGTGTCGAGCACTTTTATTATCTTCTCCGAATTCCGAAAAAAAATCCATTACAAAAGTTATAAAAACGCATTAACTGTAAAACACGCGACGTTATGGCTGACAGCATAAATTTCATTGTTTAATATAATTTAACGTGACATTAGCAACGGCCCACCCATTACATTGGTACACGTCTGATAGGTCTTGTACACACTAGACGTTTCTTTGTTAGACCCGATTTTTCATGAGTTTTCTTAATGCTGTAAGACAGCAGACAGGCCTGCTTTGAATTTAGCAGTTACCATCGCCTACGGGTGTTTGCAACGCCAGTGACATCGTGAACACGCTACTGTCCCATAAGGGTACAGGAACTTAGGTCACTAATGCCGGAACACAACACAAGGTTATTATGGCGGCATACTTAAGACCAAAGGCGGTCGCCATCAAGACGGGCTGGAGGCTCTACCACGTAGCTAGGGTGGGTTGTTTTGTCGCCGTTTACGACAGGCCGACCCCGGCCGCAGAGGTTAGTACTCTTTCTCCGCCCCTGCACGGATAGAAGTATTATAAGTTAAGTATTGAACGTGAAATAATAAATATCTTGTGACATTGAAATAATAAATAATATGAAATAATAAATATCTTGTGACAATTCCAAAGTAAGCAGTAGAACGCTTGTATTATGGGATAGTACCCCAAATCCAGACTCGGAACGGAATCGGAACCCGTAATGCCTGCAAACTTTCTACGTGCAAAAGCCTTTTTGAAATAGGGCTGGCCTAGAAATAAGTATCGATCATCATTCATAAAAGTTTCTGTACTAAGACGCTCTAGATGTTTGAAAAGTCTGATCCGAAATATTAACACCTGACAGTTTCCGATTCTGTCAGGGATATAAGCTTTCCAGTATTTACACAAGACTGGGTATTTTTTGGATGATCCTAGAGATGATCTTCGTATGTGATCAATAAAAGAAGAAATTTTTAAATGTTAGAAACAAAGACGTAGAACAGAAAAATGTTAACAAAAGTTTATTCAATATCTCGTATTTCCTCCCCAGACTCTTATTTCATTGCTTCCATGCAATTCCTTATGGAACGTATAAGCGTCCCAATTTTGTGTTTTGGAATGTTATCCCACTCTTCTTGTATAGCTGTTTTAAACTAGCCAAACGTCTTCGGAGCAGGATCTCTCGCTCTGACTTATCTCTTCAACTCATTCCATAGGTTTTCTATGGAATTCATATCCGGGGATCTTGCTGGTCAGCCCATAACCGCAATACCAACTTCGCTCAGGTATTCATTTACAATGCCTGCGGTATGAGCCCTGGCATTGTCCTTCATAAAAATGAAGTCTTCGCCCATAAAATGTGCATACCACATGAGGCTTCAGACACTCTTCGACGTAACGTGACCCTTTTCATGATGGTAACCGAGGTCCAGATACAAACGCAAGTTCAGTTTTTCTGTCGGCGCTTATGCCTCCCCAATTCGTCCATGAACCGCCACCGTAACTGACTCTTTCTTCAATGCAACACTACGCAAAACACTCTCCCTCTCTTAGATACACCTTCTTTCTTCCGTCATTACCATATAGCATGATCTTACTTTCGTCAGAAAAGAGAACTTTGCTCCATTGAAGGTTCAATTTAAGTGCTCAAATGCAAAGTTTAGGCGCGCTCTTCGGTAGTCTACCGTCAATTTTGGGTCATTAGCTGATTTATGAGGTTTCATGGCACGCTCTGCCAATCTTTTTCTTATATTAGGATCTCTTATAGTCCTTGAACCTCACAGAGCCGCTGCTGCAGTTGAATTGAGTTAAAGTGGCGATTTCTTAGAGAAACTGGCACTATATACCAGTCATATTGCTCAGATATGACTCATTTTCTACCAGATTCTGGACGGCGAGTAAACATACCAGTCTCCCGATAAAGCTGATACACTCTATTGATAGAGCAGAGAGGCCTAGAAGTAATCGTGCAGCCACAACACGCTGACTATGCCCTGCATCCAGCAACGCCACAACTTGGGCGGCTTCTGTGGACGAGGTATCCATATTTTTTAGGAAAAGATCTCTTTGGTAGGTTTAGCTGAGCTCAGAGCTCAGTTAAAAAAAAAAACAATAATTTATGCAAACCTTCCACTGGAATGCGTATAAAATGACCTAAGGCGAGCTAAACTACATATAGTTACACAAGACTTCTCCGTAGTCAGAGAGGCTTTTAGCCGTGCAGGGGCGGAGAAAGAATACTAACCTCTGCAGCCGGGGTCGGGCTGTCGTAAAAGGCGACTAAGCAACCCACCCTAGCTACGTGGTAGGGCCTCAAGCCCATCTGGATGGCGACCACCTTTGGTCTTAAGAATGCCGCCATAATAACATTGTGTTGTGTTCCGGCATTAGTGGCCTAAGTTCCTGTACCTTTATGGGACAGCAGCGTGTTCGCGATGCCACTGATGTTGCAAACATCCATAGGCGATGGTAACTGCTAAATTCTAAGCGGGCCGTCAGCCTGTCTGCTGTCCTACAGCAATAAAAAAAGGCTCATACAAGAGTATTTCCTCGAAATAAAGAAACGCTAATTTGACGTATAAAATACGACAGAATTCCTGCAATCATGCATAGCCATACAATGCGATTCAAATAAAAATAGGAACGTAAATTACCTCTATCTGTCAAAAGTCACTAGAAAAGTATGGTTTGGAACGAAACCTGCGTATCAATAATGGTAAGTGGAATTGATGTCATAAATACAGGTTAATTTTATTTTAAACAACAATGGAATAAATCTCAAAAACCTATGCTATGACGTCACAACATGGTCACAACGCAAAGTCGATCCTATTCTTATTTGAAACGCATTTTAATCATAAGTAGCACAAGCATAAGTTGAATTTTAGACTTAGAACTCAGGAATTAAATGTAAGGTTAATTTACTACATAATTTAGTTTACTACACAGTTAATATTTATACGTAATTAATAATGTTATATTTATTTTTATTTTGTGTAAAGTCAAAAGATGAAGGGAAACATTCATTCAGTATATTTTCGTGAACCAGAACAGCTGTTGGTTTTTAATTTTATAATTATTTAGAACCCTTTCAAATTGTTTAAAGTTATTAAATAGATAGTTAAATATTGCATTACCTATTTAATTACGTGTTATCCTTATTTTTACGTACCGTCCAATATGTATCGACCCTTATTTTTGTTCAGACATGCAATAGAGATGACGTATAATTGTAATGTATTACCCTGAAGTATCACAAGGGAAATAAATATAATTTAAATATATTTTAATATTTAAATTATTAAAAAATGTCTGTGTTTGAATTACTAAGACGACGAACATCCATTTTTTATTTAATTGTAAGGCTATTTAAAATGAATGCAATTTTAAGTAGTCTGCCTTAGATAATCGTCTTCGTACATGTGGTTAATTCCTATTGCACTCTAATTTATTTATACTTTGGATTCACTGTCACGTGTAATCACAGAGCAAATATCTCTTTATTTTCCTAGGAAAGAAGGTATCGTTGACGACCTCTGTGGAGTAACAGCTAAAGCACGTCGGACCTATTAGTATAGATAATATCATCATCATCTCTGCGTTAATTCCCGGTTGCATCCCAAACTCTCGCTTCGGCGCCCGGGGTCCGCTTTCCGACTTTTTCTTCTCCACTTCGCACGGTCTTCAGCATCCCTGGTAGTGAGCCCATTGGCACGCATATCACCCTTTACGACGTCAAGCCAGCACTTTTTGGGTCTACCCCTCCTGCCGGGGCCCGGCGGAGGCGGCATGGCCAGACATTTGTTACCCACGTAAGCATCCGGTTGCCGCAAAACGTGGCCGTACCAACGGAGCCGACACTCTTGCAATTTATCCGCAATGTCACGGACATGAAGACTGCCGCGAATGCGGGAGTTCCTAACGCGGTCCTTCCGCGTCACTCCACACATCCACCGCAGCATATTCATCTCCGTGACACGCAGCTCCTGCTTGTGTCGCTCTAACACCGGCCACGCTTCACAGCCGTATAAAAGGACAGGCCTAATGATGGTTTTATAGACCTGTCCCTTCAACTTTACCGGCATCTTGGGGTCACAAATGACACCAGTCACCTCACGCCATTTGGCCCACGCGGCAGCAATGCGTGCCTTGACGTCACAATCGATGTCACCGGATGCATGAAACACAGATCCCAAGTATTTCACTCGGTCCGTGCGCTCGACCGTGTTGCCGTCTATGCGTACGGGTGTGGGATCTGTGGAGTTACAGGCCAAGTACTCGGTCTTCGCCACATTGAGCTTCAGACCACCGTTCTCAAGCGACTCCTTCCACGCCTTCACACGTCGCACCAGCCTACCCCTGTCCGAATCTGTCAGCGCGATATCATCAGCATACATGAGCAGCCACGGGGGTTGTTCATGTGAATTTCTGATGCTGTCTGACAATACGTCTAATACCACGCTAAACAGAAACGGACTAAGGACGGATCCTTGGTGCACCCCGACGGTGATGGGGAAAGGTTTTGTATCGCCAACAGCGGTCCGAACTACGGAATCGGAGTCACGGTACATGTCTCGAATGATGTCAATATAGGCCTCTGGAATCCCTTTGGACCGCAATGCCCACCAGATTATCGCGCGAGGAATACAGTCGAAGGCCTTCTGCAAGTCGAGAAACAGGCAATGCAGAGGCGTATTCTTCGCCCTGTATTTCTCCGCGACAGTCCTTAGGGCAAAAACAGGGTCCATTGTCCCGTGACCAGGGCGAAACCCATATTGACATTCCGAGACAGTGCACTCCTGTCGAATCCGAGAGTCGATAACCCTTTCGAAGAGCTTCATGGTGTGGGACATGACCTTGATTCCTCGGTAACTACCGCACTCCTGCACCGACCCCTTGCCTTTAAAGACTGGAGTAATGATACTCAGTCTCCATTGGCTCGGGATCGTACCGGTGAGGAGTGTCCGGTTAAACAGGTCGGTTAAGATGCCCACACCACGAGAGCCCATTGCCTTCCAGGCTTCGATGGGGACTCCATCGGATCCAACAGCTTTCCGATTCTTCATGCGGCGGAGACAATTCTGGACTTCTGCAGGCGTTATCAGTGGGACTAGTCCTTGATTCGGAGGAAGATCTGGCGGCTGCACCTCTTTGTGCTGCGTGTTCAGCAGCTCGTGGAAATACGAGCGCCATCTCTCCTTCACCGCGAGGTCCTCGCATAGCAGGTTGCCCATAGGGTCTTTTACACAGCGGCACTTGGAAATGTCCTGTGCCGCTTTGACCCTGGAGCGCGCCAACTTATAGATGAGCTTCTGCCCCTCAGACGATTCCAACTTATCGTAAAGTGGTTGTAAGTGGTCTCGTCTGGCTCTGGCAACAGCTCTTTTAGTGGCGCGCTTAGCTACCCGGTATGCGTCGCGATCTTCCGGAGATCTGGACGCTTGCCACTTCTTAAAGAGGGCTTTCTTCGCTCTAGTCTCCCTCTGGACTGTGTCGTTCCACCACCATGTCTCCTTGTCACACTTGCGACCACCCTTAGACACCCCAAGCACCCCCTTCGCCGACCCAAGGATAGCCGCTTGAATCTTGTCCCAGTAAGCCTGAACTGGTTCGCCCATACTACCGGCGCACTTGTCACCGACGGCTAAGGCGAACTCCTGGGACGTGACTTCATCAAGCAGCCACCACCTGATTCGGCGCTGTACGCGCTCGGTATGCGTGTCTTTAGGCTTAGCGCAGAGGTCCATGACTAGAAGACGATGTTGTGCAGTGAGACTCTCACCGGGTATGACCTTGCAGTTGGCCACTTTGCTGATGTGGTGTCTCCTAGTGAGTAGGAAGTCGATTTGGGTAGCATTCCTCCCGCTCCTGTAGGTGATGAGATGCTCGGGTCTCTTTTTGAAATACGTGTTCACGATAGCAAGGTCGGCAGCCGCACACGCATTGAGGATGTCCTCCCCTTCTGCGTTGCGACTACCGTACCCAAATCCACCGTGAACACGCTCAAATTCCCCACATTCATCACCCACATGACCGTTCAGATCACCCCCCAAAACGATCCCCTGTGATAATGGGATTCCACGGAGCACTTCTCCGAGTAGATTCCAAAACGCTATTTTATCGGCGTCGTCACAACCGGCCTGTGGCGCATAGGCACTTATCAAGTGGGTAACTACCCCATCGATAAGCACCCTAACGACCATAAGCCGGTCGCTATGACGTTTCACTTCCAAAATGTCGTTCTGGAACTCCTCCGAGAGCACTATGGCAACCCCATTCTCCCCACCAGGTGCACCTGTGTAGATCAGCTTGTAGCCATTCCCAATGAACCGGGATCTGCTGGCCTTCCACCGAGTCTCCTGCAGGAACGCCACGGCCACCCTCCGCCTGGAGAGCACATCGGCCAACTCTCTCGCGCGTCCGGTTAGCGTGCCTATGTTCCACGTTGCGAAGCGGATCTTTCGAGATGTTTGGGCTGCGTGAGTTGGGGCTAGCGTCGTTAGCCGTGCCCGCCCATGACACGGTAGCCCTTGTCCACTTCTCACAAGAGCCGGGCGAAGCTCTTGCGCGCCGTTATGCGGCGGCGCCCTAGCCCTTAGCCGATCTCGTAATCTTTCTCTGTCCATGTTGATTTGGCAGATTTGGCTTTTACGGGGGCGACTGCCGTCTGACCCCCCAACCCCAAAAGGAAAGCCGTCGTCAGAGCCTCGTCCGTTATTCAGCAGGGTGCGCCGACTTGCAGGTGAGGTTGACTTGGGCCCCGAAGATGTTGGTAGGGCCCCTTACACCCCTATTAGTATAGATAATATATATCACATAAATGATTTTATGATGAGATGAATAATTAAAAAAAAAAGTATACCAGTACCTATAACGCAACAGCTCTACTGCTTACTTTGGGAGTAAATGGCTTTGTATAAATTATCTTAAAATGTTTTTTTTTTAATTTATCATGAAAATGTCGATGTCATTGTGTGTAGATGTCATTACATTTAGAGTAAACAGCAGCAACTGCTGACCAACCACCTAAATTTGAACGAGTGATCTTCCTTTCCTGCCTAAAAAGCAAAGATATTAGTCGCCTTTTTCAACCTACTAAGAAAATTAGGGTTCTATTCTTATGATTCTGATCAAAAATAACGGTCAATAATATCAGAATCGTATGAAGTGACAAAAATGGGTAAAGTGAGAAACGACTACGTAAGGTCTGAAAGTTTCAATGGTAAATTGAGAGGAAAGAGACTGGCATGGTACAGGCATGTAATGAGAAGGGATGCCGAGCACATTAGACAGAGAGTGTCGAACCTGAAAGTAGATGGATACAAGGGCAGAGGTAGACCTAAGATGCGATGGAAAGAAAATGTGATTCATGATATGAGGGTGTGTGAAGTGATAGATGAAGAATGCCAAGAAAGAATAAAACGGAAGAAAAAGAAATATTGTACTGACCGCAAATGATCAGGACAAGGCCAAGCTAATGAAGAATGTCAGAATCGTTATCGCATTATAAAGTAGATTTAGAAATGGGTTCCAGACAAAGAGGAAGCAACGCGTACAGATATTGTGCATCTAAAGTTATGTGGAATAGAGGAAATTACGCAATCGTCCAATGTGCGGCCGACAGTTGATATCCTATCAAACTCACCCTTGTTGTGTGCTAGAAACGCCTTTGTGCCAATTTCAACATCGTATTGTATTGAATGCATTGTCTTTTTGAGATTACCATACTAAATGTAATATTAGAAATTATCACGAGTAAATTTATATGAAATTGTTTTTTTTATAATAAAAAATAAAATCTTTCTTAACTTCTCCGTGTAGGGGCGATGTAACACTGACCCTTGCGGTCGAAAAAACAACCTCAGCTCCAGCTAAGGCTCCAAACCATAGGCGACGGTGAACACCTGCCAGGGTGGGCCGTCTGTTTGTCTGTTGAAATCTAGCTATAAAAAAAACCGTCTGAATACTCACCAAATATGCCATCATAATAACGTTGTATTAAGTTCCGGTATAAATGACCCAGGTTACAATTCTCCTACGCAGACGGCAGCGTGTTAGCGGTGCCCTTGGCGTTGGAAACATAGGTGACGGTAACTGCTTTTTACTAGATGGGCCTTCAGCCTATCTGCCTTTTCACAACAATCAAAAATATAAAGAACAATTTAACTTTAAGAGGCGTAAAACCAGTCCTTTTTTATCCCTAGCAAACTGCCGAGAGTATTTCGTCGCCAAGTGGTTTCAGACTTGCAAACTAACCTAAAAGTCTAAGGTTTAAATCCCATGCACTGCTTAGGCAGTTTTTCTAGCCTAACCTACAACATAATTATTACACGACAGTGAAAGAAAACATGTTGTGGAAACCTGCAACCGAGGCCACCAGCATGCAGTCACCAGTCCGTCTTGGACAAGCGTGGCGGGTATACTTTTCGTTCCTTCCAGAGATGCGTGAGCCCAGCTGTGGGATGTTTTATCCGTGCAGGGGCGGAGAAAGAATACTAACCTCTGCGGCAGGGGTCGGCCTGTCGTAAAAGGCAATAAAACAACCCACCCAAGCTACGTGGTAGGGCCTCAAGCCCATCTGGATGGTGACCACCTTTGGTCTTAAGTATGCCGCCATAATAACCTTGTGTTGTGTTCCGGCATTAGTGGCCTAAGTTCCTGTACCTTTATGGGACAGCAGCGTGCTCGCGATGCCACTGGTGTTACAAACATTCATAGGCGATGGTAACTGCTAAATTCTAAGCGGACCATCAGCCTGTCTGCTGTCCTACAGCATTAAAAAAAATGGGTAGTCAGAGAGTTGCCTAAACTAATTAAGGTTGTCACCAAATTTCTCTATCCCAAAAATGGAGATTGAAAAGGAAAGGGAAAACCCACTCATCTACAGAGGTCGCTATTTAATATACGAGTATTTTCCAAACCATTAACATTTTCGTAACTTTTGTATGGTTCAATGAATACAAAATTCTGTTTTTCCCATGGCGTCCTAAACAAACTGTTCGTGCCGAGGGTATTGATCATATAAACGACAATTCGTTAATTCAATATAATACTGAACCTTTTTTCCGTGTGTGGATAGGACTAATTGACATTCAGAATAGGAGCGTACACATTTTGGGGTTAAACGATTAGTACCATATTATTGATCCCTAATATGTTTTTGTAATGGGGAGGCCTACGCCCGTGAGGCGACTTCTAAAAAACAAACAGATTAGAATAAATGCTTATTATATTGTAATGCTTAGTATTTTACTAGAAATAATATTATATATTTTTTTATTCAGTTTGTTATACAATGATACACAAATAATTAATTGGACGAGCTTTAGTGCTCAAGGTAAGAAGAATTGACTTGAGTTTTGAGCACCAAAACTCTCTCACAACTATTATTCTAAAAAGTATTACAATTTAGATAATAAACAATGAAATAATAATAGCAAATTATACAAAATTAAAAAACTAAAATAAACAAATAGAATAAGAAATTAGTAAAAATTAAAAAGACGTATTTCATTCTGTAATATAATTTAATTTGGAACTATATGTGACATATTAAGAAGTTGTTCTGTGTTTGCATAATTTTTAGAAAGAACGGCCCGGACCACGAGATCGGCAGGCCATCCGTGGGCCCGGGCGTAGGCGATAGGTGAACAGCGGGGTTTTTAGTGGGTAGTCGGATGGCCAAACAACTTTCCCGGAGTCCCACATATCCCTCGGTCCCCCCCGGGCCGAGGGAACCCGTCAAGAAAGGGTTTTTCCCCGAGACTAAAAATTTTTTTTAGAAAGAAGGTACCACCAATGATCTTGCATTTGTATTTGGTTTGAGAATATATAGGTATATGTATGACAATATTTATTTACAGTGTTTTAAAGGTGACCACTGAATATATGAAAATGTATTTGAGCAAGTATAAGTCGTATATGTCTAAAATCTGTTTTATTTAAAGATTTGTACAAAGAACGATGATTTATTGTAATATAATTTACAACATGTGTGGAAGAAATTGGTGCAAGTTCCAAATTAAAAAGGATTGGAGTGTGATCGGTGATGCATGTATCAAAAATGAGGTTTTTCATTTTAAGATTTTAAGACTTTATTAGAACATGATCAAGACAGTTTTCTGCTCGTGAATGTAGGGTGCACGCCGGTAAAAGACCATGCATTGCTGTCATTGTTAAATATGCATTTGCTTGTGGTGTTAAATTGAGCGAGCATATGTTTAAATTTAAGTCACTGATCAACATAACATTAGTGATATCAGCATACATGCAAAGAATACTATTAAGACTATTTATGAAATTGTTGATATCGTGGAAATTAGGTGGTCTATAAACGACAATAACAATTATTTTCAGGGAACGTATTTGCCAAGTGAGATAATTCGCTTCAGATATGGTGGGTTCCTTGGGTTCTGTATTTATTTTTATATAAATGATATCTCTTTCGTTTTAGTTTAAGTTTATACTCGTACTATAAGATACATAACCTTCCAGAAGAGGAATTGTTTGTGTTTTACTAAGTCAACATTCAGAAATTATCAATACTTCTGGACTTATTTTGACTGTGAGTAAGAAAATACGTAGTTGATCTATGTAGCGATTGACGCTACGAATATTTCAATGAAGTAACTTAGTGACATTTGGTGATTGTTTTTTAAAATATCAAAGCAATTTTCTGGTTTACGTATAATAGAACTTTTTGTGCCTATTGTATCCATTTTCAGATAAATTGTATATATCAAACATTTATACAGTTTTTTAAGCTTAAAGAAACTTTGATCATGAAGCTTTCATGA
The DNA here is from genome assembly GCA_963693495.1 of Malacosoma neustria. Classification (NCBI taxonomy): domain Eukaryota; kingdom Metazoa; phylum Arthropoda; class Insecta; order Lepidoptera; family Lasiocampidae; genus Malacosoma; species Malacosoma neustria. The sequence continues at coordinate 14,609,744 of OY856382.1, read as the reverse complement.
ATGAGATCCTATTATCAGGAATATTAAAAACCAAGTGAGGTAGTCGTAACAAAATGGAAAGACGGATCTCAGGCTCAGAAGACAAAGTGTGGAATATAACAAATATTTAATGTTCAGATAATAACAGTACTTTATATTATATTTTTTATCCAATCCGTTACATATTACTCCATACACTTTGGGAGTAAAGGCATTATTTATTTACATTTTTGTAGACCTTGTATATAGCTCATAATTTCACCTCCATTGTTCAGGGCTTATTAATACTAAATTCACCAGACCAGTCAAAACTGGTTAAGAAATTTTGGTTCCAAATATCTACTCTATTATTTTCGATTTTTGAATTTTGAAAAATAAACATTGCATTTACTTTATGAAAGTATCATTACTTTTGTTACGATCACTATAGTGACGAATGATTTAGATCATACCGACTGCTATGTATTGTTGTAAGACGATACTTTTTTATTAAGTAAAACTTATAAGACGATACTGCTACTTCCTGTTTTGCATCGGTTTTCGTCGGGGACTATTAATTTTTACCTTAAAGTATGCAATAATATTTATAGATGATGCTAAAACTACTTTTTTCCTGAGACGTCTGTTGTGTAACACTCTAACCTTGAAAGGAAAACTGAATGTTGCCTTTCGTTTGCTGTTTGGAAAGTATTACAAGAAACAATTTTAGGACTCTCTATTAAAGTGATAGGATGGCCCTATTCCTAATTGTGAATTTAGCTGTGCGGTGTTAATCTACTCGTCAAACATCAGCAGAAATAAATCACCTGGAAATTATTTCACAAATCAATTAAAATACCTCAATTTTATTGCCAAAAGACATTTAAAAATGCTATAAATGAGAGTAGGTGGATACGAAAGGAGAGGTAGACCAAAGAAAAAATGGATGGATTGTGTAAATGATGATAGGGTAAAAATGTTATGAATGTTCAAATGACGACTAACAGAAGAATGGAGGAGAGAACATGTTGTGCCGACCCCACACCGTTTGGAATAAGGGCAGTGAAATGAACTAACCAAATTAATCTCAGTAAATGATAAAAACGATTATACAGAAGAATGATTATTTTTTAATAAAAATAGAAAATCAAGCAAACAGAAAGAAATAGGTAATAGAACAGACAAAGTCAAAAAAGCCAAGAATAAAAAACTACATCAATTATCAAAATAGCAAAGAGGTCTGCAACAGGCAGGAAGAGCAAGAACTTTTGAATATGAATGCACAATAACGAAGATAGAAGTAATTGGCTATAACAGATAATACATTATTATTAATTTGCTCATATTTCACATGTTAATTAAAACATGCATCCGAGGACTCAACATCAAATGCACGCTGAGTAAATAACCGATATGTTAATTTTAGCTTGATGCACGAATGCTGCCTCGAACATATATCGTGATAAGACGTTAATCCGAATATGTTGCCGTTATCACAATATTTAATAGAAATTAAAATAATAATAACGAACCAAGCTATCTAGTTTTTAAAATACTGTAAAACATATCATGGTTTATGCATTCTACTAGCTCACAGCATTGTAGAAAAGTACCTTTTAATTATTTTAATCTAGTTGGAAGTTAAGACGGTAGATGCTATTTTGAAAACCAAATCGATTTGCTCCACCTCCTGACTCTCCAACCACGAAATTAGTAACCAAGTGGCGCCTTTTATTTCGTGCATATGAGTTAACCAAAAACATTTCACGTCTCCCCTTTTATAACTTCATAGAACATTTAAGAATTTTTCTCACTGGCCCCACAAGTTCAATAGTTATCGAATAAATATAACTTTTGAAAAGCAAATCCCGTTAACAACTGATATATGAATTCGTGAAAAGGACACCAAATTACTAACAAACTCTTTCGACGAACAAAGTAAGTAGATCCTGAATATGTTTTGACAGTTACATACTTTATCCACACAATATTGGTTATCTTTATCATCCCTAATATATCTTCACGGTTTTTACTCATAAAGATAGCTTTATGAGTAAAAACCGGTTCATCTTTCAAATCTCAAATTGCTTCCAAATGAACCCCAGACTCAATTTTGAGAACGATTACAGGGCAAACGGATTTAGTTTTATCCATTTCTCTATCGTTTACAACGCAAAAATGCCCGCTGTGCCGCTATGTCTCTTAGTGATTTTTCTTTTTTTGACCACAATAAAATTTTCCAAGATTTGAATTTGCTTTTTACTTGAGAGACTATCATCTAATCCCCCTACCCCCAAAAAAAAAAGAAATCGAACGATTCCTTTACTTCAGTTTCATAAAAAGAGGATATGCCACTTTTATGAATTTCTAGATAAGTTATGGGTACTCATTGGGTTGCCCTTATTCTTATGTCTGGTTGAGACCACAGAGCCACTCTCAAAACTCTTTTATTCTCGGTCTCTATCTGTTTCTCCCTTTTCTCATCCTCTCATAAGACTAAAAACATAAATTGGAAAATAAATTATATATATTATTATGACATAAGTAATTTGGGTATCCAGAAACTGTTGTCCGACCCATCCACACATCAAAGCTTTATCTTTGAAATAGGGGTACTAATTAACAGTTGAGGTTAACTTAGGCCTGCAAAGTCTTATTGCTTCCCCTTACACTCCAAATAGGTTGCAAAACTATTTAGACGAGATATGAAAACAACACCGCTTCGTGTTTATAAATGGTTAACTGACTCGGGAACAACGCCGCCCGCCCTAAGTAAACCGCCCGTGGTTAGCGAACCGTGAATATTTTAACAATATACCACAATTTTGCTTTCATACCACTCTAAGGTGTTATACATATAGACTAAAGAATTTTTTTATTCAATTATTTAAATATAGTCCTTATTACCTGTGATTTTAAATTTTGAAATGAATTCACGCCACAAATAATAGTTAAGCGTATGTCATGTTATTTGTGTAATGAATAGAGATGAATGCTTCGTACATTTCTTATAGATGTGCTTTATGTAATCTCTGGAACCTCAAAAGATTACTTTTTTACTACTGTAAGACAGCAGACAGGCTGACGGCCCACTTAGAATTTAGCAGTTACCGTCGCTTATGGATGTTTGCAACGCCAGTGTCATTGCGAACACGCTGCTGTCTCATAAGGGTACAGGAACTTGGGTTACTAATGCCGGAACACAAGACAAACTTACTATGGCGGCATGTTTAAGATCAGAGGTGGTCGTCATCCAGACGGGCTTAGGGCCCTACCACGTAGCTAGGGTGGGTTGTTTTGTCGCCTTTTACGATAGGCCGACCCCGGCTATAGAGGTCAGTATTCTTTCGCCCTTACACGGATATATAGGAACTGAATTAAAATGAATAAATAAATATATTGATACAATTGACACAACGCCATCTAGTCCGTAGCATGGCACTTGTGCTATGGGTACTAAACAACTATTATACTACATGTATACTTTTCATTCAAATTATATTATACAGATTGAAAATCAAGAGACCGGGATGTGTGGCACAAATTTGGGGAGGCCTACGTCCTGTAGTAGACAAAGATTGACTGAGGACATACTTTTCTTTTATAAATAGATACATATTATGCATAACCACCAAGATGCGGGACAGGTATCGAACCCGTGACCTCCGCAAACATACCAACATGCGTTGGCCTTCATCAATTATTTCCTGTCCATAAGATAATATTATTTTTTTAAACATCCTTCCCCCATTTAATCGGCACAGCAGAGTTCTCACATTTCGAACTTAAATGAGGGAAATTTAGTTTCCGGCATTACTAAATAATAATTTGGCATATGATACAAGTATATTATAACTAACTTACAAATATATATATTTGTTTTTTTAACATTTTTTTTAACATTTCAGCAACACAGAAAATGCTTTGAATGTATCAGGTCATTCTAGTAGGCCTCTACGGAAGACCAGCGTTGGTTTCTAAAACTATGCTAAGCAGATAACCTTATTAAGGCATAATCCATACTAATATTATAAATGTGAAAGTAACTTTGTCTGTTTGTCTGTTACGTTTTCAAGCCTAAACTGATAAGCCAATTTTGATGAATTTCGGGACATAGATTGTGTCTTGGAGAAGGACATAGGCTACTTTTTGTCGCGAAAATGAAACTCGAAGAAAGTGAAATAAGAGTAAACGTAATTAAGTTCTGTTTTATTATAATTTATATGGCAGAATATCGTTTGCCGGGTCAGCTAGTTATTTATATTTTTTTTTTCATTTTCTTTCTTTCTAAATATATTGACTTCTGAACACAATTGTACGCAGCTTAGTAAACTATCTAAACACAAAGTTACAATACACGAAACCAAACGGTCTCTATGATTCCCCTGGGAAGAAAACATTTTGACTGTGCCTCGTTTATCTAATCTAGATTAATCTTCGCCGGAAATTACTTGATCCCTTAAGATCCCGCTCCGTGAACTTGTTTCTTTGTAAATCGTGGGATGAATAAATGCGGACAGTTAACGAGAAGAAACAAGATTTTATACTCTTAACGATACTTAAGGTTTATTTTTAATTGTTACTGTGCTGGGCACAGATTAGTTGTAACTGAATATATTCAAGACGAATGAACCATATGATCTCGGTAAAGAGCCACCACCTCTTCACTTTTGATAGTCGTAAAATATTTTAATCAATGCTTTTTTGTGGTGAACCGTGAAGAAATAATTGCTTTAATTTAAAGAGAAAATAAAGAGTTTATTTGAAATTACGAGTCCATTACACGATATATGGCTCTGAGATTCGCTTCGAAACATATAGTACCAGATCTCGTGTAATGGACTCGTTAAAACAATGCAAAAACTGATAACTGCTTCCCTGAAGACAACCGTGAAATACCTATATATATACGTTGACATATGAAGCCAATATGGGATTGGTACAGTATTTTTTTTTTTTTATTGCGTAGGACAGCAGACAGGCTGACAGCCCGCTTAGAATTTAGCAGTTACCGTCGCCTATAGGTGTTTGCAACGCCAGTCGCATCGCGAACACGCTGCTGTCCCATAAGGGTACAGGAACTTGGGTCATTAATGCCGGAACACAACACAAGGTTATTATGGCGGCATACTTAAGACCAAAGGTGGTCGCCATCCAGACGGGCTTGAGGCCCTACCACGTAGCTAGGGTGGGTTGTTTTGTCGCCTTTTACGACAGGCCGACCCCGGCCACAGAGGTTAGTATTCTTTCTCCGCCCCTGCACGGATAAGTATGCCTAATTATTAATACCTAATAACATATGTTTAAGCATCTAGAGCGACACAATCAAGAACTGTATGGCTGATGAATATACTACGCTGGATGTATAAAATGACGCGAAAGGACAGTATTAGGACATCCCGTATCTGCGGTAGTAAATTGCTAATATTCTCCTTTGATGCAATCGGCAACTTAGGTAGGGTTATATATCTGATATTACCGCTCCGGCCAGACGCTAGCAGGAGAAGTAAATAAAAGTGTTGGCTAAATGTCATAAGACCGTATGAAGTGGAGAAGAAAATGTCGGAAAGCGTACCTCAGGTACCGAAACAGAAGTTTGGGTTACAATCTTAACACTAAATGATGATGATATTTATTTAAAAAATTCTGCAACTATTGAATACTTGTTCGTTTTATCTCTATAGGTATATAGAGAAAAATACGATCGCAATTTATCTACGAAGGTGGAACACTTCAACCACTTTTACTTTCACTGATGTATCAAAGCTTTTGTATTACGATTGATCTATAAAATTCGCTTTATTTACGGATCAAATATTTTCTCCTCTACTAAAAAGAAGTTGTGACGAAAAGGCTTCGTCTGTTGTGCTCGGGATTTTTTATTCATACTATACCATGTCCATAGACGAGTCTTATTTGGGTTAGACCATTTACTTATCTGCTGATCATCAGCAATTAACAAAACTAACTAGTAATTTTTGAAAGATAGAAAGAATTTCGTTTTTATACTTGATGATTTAAAATTTGTAACTGCAACGATTAGTACCAAACAAAGACAACAGCTCAGAATATTGGTGCATCAAAATAATTTGAACTGATTTTCAGTATCAACCCTAATTATTGGAAATCATTTATGACCCAAATCATATACTATTTAAACGAATTTTTTTCATGTATTTTTTATTTGTATTAATCTAAGTAATCACCAATGCAATCAATGCATCTTTGCCAACGCAGTGGTAGTTTATTGATGCCCTTCTAAAAGAAATCAGTTGGACAGGAGGCAACAAACTCTTCAAAGGCATTTTGTACTGTCTCTCGGGTATTGCATTTTTTTCCCGCCAAGAAGTTATCCAAATTCTGGAAAAAGTAGTAGTCTGTAGGCGCAAGGTCTGGTGAGTAGGGCGGATGACAGAGAACTTCCAACCCCAGTTCTTGCAACTTGGAGACCGTCTGCTGTGCAGTATGAGGTCGCGCGTTGTCGTGCAGGAGCAGCGGAGACGAGCGATTGACCAATGCTGGTTGGATATGTGCCAGCTTCTCTATCATTGTGTTCAGTTCTTCACAGTACACATCTGCAGTAATGCTCACCCCGTTTGGTAAGAAGCTGTGATGAATCACACCGGCGCTAGACCACCAAACAGTGACCATCGCTTTTCTAGGGGTAAGTTTTCGTTTAGGGCATTGTTTAGGTACTGAACCAGGATCCAACCAACTTGCTGAGCGCTTGCGGTTATCAAAAAGAATCCATTTTTCATCGCAGGTAACAATACGGTTCAAAATTCCTTCATTTGTGTGTCTGTTGAGCAGTGCAAGGCACGTCTCGACGCGTACTTCGCGCTGGCGACCTTTGAGTTCGTGGGGCACCCATTTGTCAAGCTTTTTTACCTTGCCAATTTGACGCAAATGGACCAATATTGTTTTGACGCTAACGTAGAAAGCTGCTACTAAATCAGCCGTAGATTGTGTATCATCAGCTTCCACAATCTATATATATACATATATATATATATATATATATATATATATATATATATATATATATATATATATATATATATATATATATATATATATATATATATATATATATATATATATATATATATATATATATATATATATATATATTGTTGATATTTAGGTGGAAATAAATAAAAAGAACGACTAATATGAAAATTCAACGTGTATTGTTCGTACATAGGTTACAAGCTTGTAGATTATTTCAGTGATGAATAATGTTGCCAACTTATGATAAAAGTGGTTGCGTTCTTATTTTGCCAACACTCCCCACAGAACGCAGACCCATTTTACTGATACAGAACAAATGTTTTTCAAAAGTAGTACCTTTAGTCAAGTTATCAGCTACCATGTTGCAACCATTTACAAATTTAAATTTAACTTTAGAATTAACAATGTTTTCTCTAAGAAAATGTAAACGAATATCTATATGTTTAGTTTTTGGTTTATAACAGTCTGTTGATGCCAGTCTTATTGCACTTTGGTTGTCACAGTGGATGAGTAGTGCGTTGTCCTCGCCTTGACCGAGCTCAGCCTGCAGTTGCCGCAGCCACAGAGCCTCCTGGGTTGCCGCCGCCATCGCCATGTATTCGGCCTCCGCCGTGGATAGTGCCACGGTTTGTTGTTTACACGAATTCCAAGATAAACAAGCATTCTGCCTCTCGGTTCCTATTTATGTTTATGCCAATACAATTCTTCATTTCACCTAGGTCTTTCATACTGCATTCTTCTTTTAATTTGTTTTTAATCTCTGTTGTTTTATCCTTATTATTTGTGAATATCAAAAGATCATCCACCCACATTGATCATTTTCTTTGTAGAGTTCTGGTTGTGACATGTATATCTCAGTATCTATATCACCCTGAAGAAAAGCACTTATGGCATCCATCTGAAACATTTCTAAATTATATTTCGCAGCCAGTGAAAATAAAAAACGAACAGATGTATATCTTACAACAGGAGCATATGTCTCATCATAGTCACTTCCTTTTCTCTGAGCATACCCTTTGATAACCAATCTTGCTTTAAAACAGATAATTTCACCTTTTTCATTTGTTTTAGTTTTATAGACCCATTTACATGGTAAGACTCTTTTCCCAGATGGTGCGTCTACCAATGACCAAGTTTTGTTTTTAATCAGCGAGTCATACTCTTCTTGCATAGCCTTCTTCCATTGGTCAGCATGAGATGATGATAATGCTTCGTCTGCTGTTTGTGGATCATTTGAATTAACTATTGGACAAAAGTAACTTACATCATGGTCATCTGTTTCTGCATACTGAACAGCTCTCCGTGGGCGTAAATTTATGTTTCTTGGTGACTCGAGATCAATCGATTGATCTGGTATGTAAGATGAATCTTCATTCTCGCAAGACTGATAGTCCTCACTTGACTCACCAGTAAAATGATCTGTGCTGTCCTTTAATTCTTCTTTACAAGTTTCTTCGTGTGACATATCAGATATCTCTGAACTGCTGTTATTGGATGTACAAGGTAAGTATATATTATTATCATATTTTTCCACATTTTCTAGAAATACTACATCTCTACTTTTTATGATTTTATTGGTATCTGGATCAAGTATTTGGTATCCTTTGGTAGACTCACAATAACCAACAAACAATAACTTTCTGGATTTGGAGTCCCATTTTTGGCGTTTTTCTTTTGGGACATGTGTCATTACTTCACAGCCAAATACTTTTAAATTAGACAAGTTAGGTTTCTTACCAGTCCACATTTCCATAGGAGTTTTACCATTAATTGATTTTGTGGGTGATCTGTTAATTATATACGCTGCCGTTGCAAGAGCCTCTGCCCAGAACTGTTTTTCGAGTTGAGCGTCAAACAACATACATTTTGCTCTTTCCACCAGAGTCCTGTTCATCCGTTCGGCAAGACCATTCTGCTGGAGTGAGTACGGAGCACTTGTTTGATGTTCAATCCCATGTTTGTTCAAGAAGTTTTCGAATTCTCTATTGCAGTATTCTTTTCCATTGTCAGAACGAATTACTTTTATTTTCCTCTCATGTTCATTCTCTACTTTGTTTTTGTAATCTTTGAAAACTTCTACAATATTTAATTTATTTTTCAAAAAATAGACATGAACTAGTCTTGTGTAATCATCTATAAAAGTAATAAAATATTTCATACCTCCCAAAGATTCTTGTTCCATTGGTCCACATAAATCAGTGTGGATCAGCTGCAATGGTTGTGAAGATCTTGAACCAATGTTGTTAAAGGGTAATCTCTGTTTCCCCGAGAGACAGGTAGTACAAGTAATGGAGCCTATATTTTTGTCTGAGAATGGTTGAACTCCCTCCGCACACTCTGGCAGCTTGTTAACATCTGAAAAATTCAGGTGTCCCATGCGTCTATGCCACAGGACAAAATCATTTAAGTTATCTGAACAAGACAGGTTAGAAAATACCTCTCTGTGTGTATTTAATAAATATAAATTGTTCACTAGTGTGGCTGAACACAGGAGCTTGCCATTTCTTTCATAGATATCACAACCTTCATCTCTAAAATTTACATTACAGCCATTTTTCACGATAGCACTGACTGACAGGAGATTTGCAGCAAGTTTAGGTATGTATAAAACCTCTCTTACCTGAATTTTACTTTCTTTATTACCATTTAGCAATAAATTTACCTTTCCCATACTTTCCACAGGTAGTGGTGTCTTACTGGCAACAGTTATGGTGGGTATCGGTGAACTTGTAACATCATACATCCAGTCACATCTATTTGTCATATGCATGGTGGCACCCGAGTCCACATACCACAGGTCCGGATTCATTGTCTGAAAGGATGCTGAAAAAGCTGCAACAAAACCTTTATTTCCTTCTGTATTTTTTTCATTCTTCTTTTTCGGAGCACGACAATTCTTAGCAAAGTGTCCATGCTTGTTACAATTATAACATCGGGGTCCTTTGTAAGCCTTTGTTGAATCATGTTGATTTCTTTGAATGACCTTTTTCCTTGTGAAGAATGCTGAATTATCGGAGCATTGAACTTCCTGCAGGAGTTTAGTTTTAATAGAATCAGCACTTATCTTGATGCCAGAGCTCTCCAGTCCCATGATCATGGGCTTATAAGCTTCAGGGAGGCCGGCTAACATCAGTGTACCGAGCCATTCATCATCAATGTCAAACTTAATATTCCTGAGCTTGTGGGCGGTCGACATTATTTTATTCACATATTCATCTATGCTTGGAGAAGATTCTAATGTAGTTGTTATCAAGTCTCTCAACAAGGCTACTCTCCTGTACAACCCGCTGTCATCAAAAGCCTGTTCCAAACTCCCCCAGACTTCTTTACAAGTATTTGCATTCTGAACATGTACGTAAATAATAGGATCCAATAACAAAATTAACTTGGATTTCGCCTTGGTTTCCTTTTTTTGGTCTGTATTGGTACCTGTGACACAACTCCATAAATCGTCGAGTTCGAAATATGCTTGAACTGCAAACTTCCAACTGGCATAGTTATCTCTTCCAACTAGTCTGTCGATATGAAATGGATTGTAAACTGAATTAGACATCTTCTTTCCGATTTTCTTGATTTCTGATCGAGCACGCCACTCCAGTTAACCTCAAAATGTATGACTGACAAAACACGCCGGCCGGTTTTCCTAGTTTTAACTGCGTTTCAATTTTTCTTTTATTTCCACAAGTAGCAATCAACCACGCTCTGCTACCATGTTGATATTTAGGTGGAAATAAATAAAAAGAACGACTAATATGAAAATTCAACGTGTATTGTTCGTACATAGGTTACAAGCTTGTAGATTATTTCAGTGATGAATAATGTTGCCAACTTATGATAAAAGTGGTTGCGTTCTTATTTTGCCAACATATATATATATATATATATATATATATATATATATATATATATATATATATATATATATATATATATACATATATATACTACATAAATATATTTAAGAACTTAAATTCTATTTGACCATATAAAATTCCCGACGAATAAAGTCAAAAACAAAGGTAGTATTAAAATAATAATCATTATTCTTAGTTGTACATAACTCCAAACAATCTAACAAACACAATAAATTAACTGGATATTCATCAGTTGATGAACTAAATCATTCTGTCAGTTTTATTTATAAAATTACACAAAACAATCTTTTCCTATTGAATACAAAAAATTGCTTTCAAATGCACCATTGCAATCAAAATCAAAATTATTAAATTTATCACCATTTTTTGACCCCATTACTAACTTAATTAGGGTTGGTGGTAGATTAGTTAACTCTTATTATTCTTTTAGTAAAAAACACCCAGTATTATTAGATTCAGCTCACTATGCTACCAAGCTTTACTTTAAACGCGAACACTTGAAAAATTTACATGCTGGTCCACAGCTTTTGCTCTCAATAATTAGAGAATCAGTTTGGCCCATCAACGGTAGAAAACTTGCTAGACAAGTTGTAAGGCAATGCGTAACATGTGTGCGTGTTCGTGGTGAAACCCTAAATCCTAAAATGGGTAATTTACCTACCCATCGCGTTTCAGTTGATTTTCCTTTTAAATCTGTTGGCGTGGACTATGCTGGTCCATTTTACATTCTAAATAGAAAGGGGCGCGGTGCTAAATTATCAAAATGTTACTTATGTCTATTTATCTGTTTACGGTTCAAATGTGTTCACTTAGAAGCCGTCAGTGATTTGACTAAAGAGTCGTTCATAATGACGCTACGTCGATTCGTTGCTCGACGTGGCCGGCCAACGGAGATTTGTTCCGACAATGGTCGAAACTTTATAGCTGCTGCTAAAGAAATTGGCAATTTAATAAATCAAAATTCTAAATCTTTTTCTGAATTTGCTTCTGGAGAAGGAATAAAGTTTTCATTCATCCCAGCTTACACTCCTCACTTTGGTGGTATCTGGGAGGCTGGTATTAAGGCTGCTAAATATCACATTAAAAGAGTCATGGGAAATACTCATCTCACTTTCGAAGAACTTTGTACTTTATTCGCACAAGTAGAGGCGGTACTGAATAGCCGTCCTTTATGCCCAATGTCATCATCCCCTGACGATTTCCTTTCTCTATCCCCAGGGCACTTCATAATAGGCCGACCACTTACCGCTCTGCCATATCCATCAGCAAACAACGATCAAGCTACACCTCGTCAAAGATATGCCCGCCTTGAGCAAATAAGGCGAGACTTTTGGAACCGGTGGCAACGAGAATATATATCCGAACTTCAGCTCCGGACAAAATGGAAATCTAACACCAGTAAACTAAATATTGGAGATCTCGTCCTTCTTCAAGAAGAAAATGTACAACCCCTAAACTGGCGTCTCGGACGGGTGGCTAGACTATTCTCTGGACCGGATGGTATTCCTCGTGTAGCGGACGTCGATACGGCGAGAGGCTGCTTGCGTCGATCACTCGTGCGCTTATGTCCCCTGCCTACCTCTGAAGAATTTCAAGGTTGAAGAACGTGGGCCTTCAACGGGGGGAGTATGTTAAAGCACCTGATGAAAGTATCTAAATACATACAAATATTATTTGCTCATAACTTTCCGAAAGGGGCACAATTAAAATTATTATTCTTCATTGAGAATTTATAACTCAAAGGACGGTATTTTATTATTATTCTTTTTACAAACTAAGATTAGCACGGTTGGTTGCTGCTTACTGTAATAATTTAGAAATTATACAAAATCGACAAAAACATTGAGTTTCACTAAAGAAATTCCAATCTTGAGACTAAACAAGAAAATTGTTCTCAACGTAATGTTTTGAACTCTTTTGTTATTCATTTTTCTTTAGCATTTCAGAACAACGATTTTAGCAGAAAAAATACAGTAGGATAATATTCTTTTGGAAAAGTTTGAAGTTCAGTACAGTACAGTCTTCAGTATTCAGTACAGTCCATTATCGTAACAATATATCGAGCTTAAAGAACAAGAGACTATTGTTAAGCCCTGACTACACTGTGTTAAATTGTAATAAATTAGACCGGGGCTATTCTGGAGGCTCATATAATTGCCACGCCTTTTTGGACTAGCGAATCAGGTGTTCAAAAGTAAGGACAACTGCTTAACTCGACTAAACAGTAATGTTGTTTTGTATAGTAATGTTTGTAAATTAGAATCACTTATAATAAAAGCTATAACTTTTTTTAAGGTACTTGATAGCTTAATGGTATTACACTCGGTGACCAATGTAAAGGTCCTGGGTTTGAATACCACGATGGCATGCACCGCCTACGCAGTTTTTCTCGTCTAATGTGCATCTGCGCTGACGGTGGAGGAAACCATCGCGGCATGTGTAATCCGCCTTAGACCAGCGTGGCAGGTATATGGTCCGTTCCCTCGAGGGGGAGGCCCGACCCCGGCAGTGGGACCTTAGGAGTTGATATTATTATATAACATTTTAAGATACTTTAAACTAATACAATTTTTTTACTTCAAGTAAAAGCTTCTCTAAAATGTCAGCAGACAGCAGACAGACTGACAGCACCCTTAAAATTTAACAGCTACCGTCGCCTATGGGTGCCTGCAAGGCCAGTGGCATCGCGAACACGCTGCTGTCCCATAAGGGTTCAGGAATTTGGGTCACTAATGCCGGAATACAACACAATGTTATTATGGCGGCAGACTTCAGACCAAAGGTGATCGCCATCCAGACGGGCTTGAGGCTCTACTATGTAGCTAGGGTGGGTTGTTTTGTCGCCTTTTACGACAGGCCGACCCCAGCCGCAGAGGTTAGTATTCTTTTTTCGCCCCTGCACGAATAAAAGCTTCTCATTAATCGGCTTGTTTTTGGTTGATTTTTCTAGGACATTTAAGAGTAAGTACTGTTGAGACGCTTTGAGATCAAAAAATGGAAGGCGAGGTCATATTCACTTCTTATCACCGGTAATTGGCTATAAGCTTTAGGCTAAAGATGAAGGTTCATTGGCTAGTCTGGCCATATAACGTTATCTTTGTATATATGTAGTTATTTTCCTAAAAAATATACTAAGGTGTGCCTTTAGCCAGTGCTAAAAATACTCTCATAAAACATCTTGAATCCTTCGCTAATAAAAATATTTGTGATTATATAAAATCTACTTCGCTGATTTTATTTTTAACTTTACTGTTAGAAGTGCGCTTCTTATTCAACAAAATTAGATATTTATCAAAGTTTTGAAAATATTGTATTTTTTTTCTTAGGCTTTTGTAACTTCTGATGTTCTTTGATGACCTCTGTGCAATGGGTTTTGCACATCTGAACACCAATCTATGTGATTATGTACAATATGTATTTATTAATTGTGAAACAAAATAAAAGCCGATGATAATTTTGTAAGATTTTCTAAATATCGCCAGAACTTAGCAATAGTGGCTCCTTCCAAATTTATACGCGATACTATGTAACCCGTAAATTCTTATAGTATTTGCTACGAGAGGATTTGTTGACAAGCTGATAGACGTATCGATTTTTATATATTTTTTTTTATTTATAACTATATTTAACTTTTTACTTTAGTTTTTTATTAAAACATATTTTATAGTTTAAATATTTACGGTTGTGCTACGATTAGAAAATATATAATTAAAAATACAATAAAAACTATTCAATAAAACTTTAAGAATATTCTTTCATTATGGCTGTTTCAAATATAACGAAAACCTCTTGGTGCTACATTTTTTAGTATTAAGTGTATGTAGATAAACCTACCTACATATTTCAATCACCACATGAGCAAAATAAAAATACTAATCAGAAAAATATTCAATTTAATTTAACGGGATATTGAAACGAACATAAAAGGCTTTAAACACGAAGTTTGTTTCGTGTCTAAACATAGTTCAAATCCAAATTAGCTAATAGAGTGTGTGCAGACTTTACTCAGGCAACGAACATACACTGTAATCATGAATACAACTTCAAGGTGCGACTACATTATACTCCAAGAGCTACTATCTTAAAATGCCATTAAATTGGGGGTTTACAATTAAATAGGTGTAATATAAATTCAGTAAAGGACTTTAAATTTAAATTATACACTTATGTTGGTAGCAGATTTGTATTTATATTGCTTAAAAATGTTTTAATAGGAAACTAGTATACGTAAAGGAAAAGTTAATAAACCAAATCTAATATGTATAGATAGATATGTGAGGAATGACATGTAACAATGAAGTATTTAAATAAATCTAAATTAATATTAAGAAGGATAAGTTAAATAAGCACAGATTTCTCAAAAAGATACAAAAATAACATTGTTGATAAAAAAATTGTATCACACCAACATCTAATTCTTGCAAGTATTCATTTGGTATACGAACGAATAATATACGAACCTTAATTTAGATAAGCTAATGAATATTTCCATAAATCTGAATGTCACTATAACAAAAACAGAAAAAGGGTCACAAAAGTGAATCATTCTGTAACGCCTTCTGCTTTGTACAAATTATACTCGATACAGATATAGCTTAAATGCTATTTTGTAGGAGAAATGTTTGATCTCCTTAACTATTTTGCAGCCTGTAATCTACGGAAGACACCCTAGTAATATTAGGTGCTCTCAATCCTCTCAATGACCAGAATCACATTGCGAATGAGATCGTTCATATTTTGTACTGGCTGTGCTCGTAACTCCATCCGCGTGGAATAGTGACTTTGAGCAGAATTTTTTGCATATATCTTTTGATTTATTTTGGATTTTATACCTATAAACCCTAAAATATAAATAAATGAAATATGCAAACAGTGTCATCGAATTCAACTGTTACGCCACGTAACGCAACGTGACTTTTTTTTTAATTATCTGCCTCCTAGTCTACAAGTGGTTAAAGTGCAATTTGTGCTTGGTCACAGGCGAGAGGGTGTGTTTTGCAAACCGTTAAGTAATTGGACTACTCGAAACTACTTTCAACAAATACATGAATTGCAGGCGATATATCATCAATACATATTTTTATTTAGTCTGTACCGAATACTTAGTGTAAAGGTGTGAGCGTGTGACTATGCCTATATTTTATTATGTACTAGCTGTGCCCGCGACTCCGTCCGCGTGGAATAGTGACTTTGGGCAGCATTTTTTGGATATATCTTATGATTTATTTTGGTTTACACACCCTATAAACCCTAAAATATAAATAAATGAAATATACAAACAGTCAGTGTTATCGAATGCAACTGTTACGCTATACGCATTTGGAATACGTGCGTTCGCACTTACAAAGTCCAGCCTAAGCTAAACCCTATTTTATATGATTGATGATATAAATCTGAGGTCAACTTAAACTGGATTAAAAAAAATCCGAATCTGATTATTATTAACTAAAACTTTTTTTTCTAAAATGAAAGTAGCTTAAGTTACTCCTTGTTACATCAGCTATCTGCCAGTGAACGTCCCGTCAAAATCGGTTCAGCCATTTCAAAGATTAGCTGAAACAAACGGACAGACAAAATTTGTATAAAATGTTGTTTTGGTATATGTACATATGTGTATACATCCTAATGCACTTAGTAAAAAGCGGTTATTTTAATATTACAAACAGACACTCCAATTTTATTTATTTCTATAGATATATGTCGGCCCGTTCGCATAAAGCCGCGCTGCGCGATGTACAAGTAAATTAATTATTCAAAATAATTTTCCGACTAATCATTTTTACGGACTTAGATTCATTCCATAATAATAATTATAATAAAATATTTTTTAACAGGCAGCAGACAGGTAAACAACCCATCTAATAGGAGGTGTTCGCCATCTCCTACGGACGTTTGTAACCCAAAAGAAGGGAAACTGGAATCTGGGCGGCTAACGCCGGGACTCAGCACAAAGTCAAGAGTGGTAGCCATTCGAACGGGCACAGAGCCCTACCATGTAGCAAGGGTCGTTTCATTTTACGACATGTCACTTTCGACTGTAGAGTACAGAGTTCTTACTCCGCCCCTGCGTGGAGTAATATCTCTCTTACAATCATAATTACGCTCATAGCATTTTAAAACTTCCACTCAAATGCATGTGGTTTATTAACGTACTTTTTCTTCCCCATTTCAGCAGTAGTAAATGCCGAAACTCCAAGAGACTTCTACTACTATTTATTGGAATATAATTCACTTTATGACATGAACTGATTTAAAAAAAACTTGTTACTATCACAGCTATACATTTCTGAATGATTAAACCAAAGTAATTTTAAGTATATTAAAAAAAATCGATTATTCTATGAAAACTACATATCCGTGCAGGGGCGGAAAAAGAATATTAACCTCTGCGGCCGCGGTCGGCCTGTCGTAAAAGACGATAAAACAACCCACCCTAGCTACGTGGTAGGGCCTCAAGCCCGTCTGGATGGCAACCACCTTTGGTCTTAAGTATGCCGCCATAATAACCTTGTGTCGTGTTCCGGGATGATTGACCCAAATTCCTGTATCCTCATTGGACAGTAACGTGTTCGCGATGCCACTGGCATTGTATACACCCATAGGCGACGGCAACTGCTAAATTCTAAACGGGCCTGCTGTTATCAGCAGTAAATAAAAAATAAATAAAAAAATTGTGAAATAATAGAAAATACAAACATTCAAAGTGTTGATACCCATACAATTATAGTAAATTCCTATCGCGGGACGTCGAGGTACATGCTGCTAATTAATCGCCACTCCTTTGGGGCTATGAATACGCAGTAGCTATCAAATTCCATTATTAATTTAGTTTTTCGCGTGAAATTTAATCAACACGTAATATTTTAATATGTGAGTAGTTACTCACTACTTTACTTGTAATAGTTATTACAAGTAAATTAAACAAACTGTTAATAGTTTCTTTAGTTATTTCCCGGAACTAGATTAAAACCTGTAACAGGGCTTTGTAATATGGCTGTTATCCTATCGAAGGTTGGGAGCCAAGCCGGATGGGAAGCTATCGTCTCTTTCGGCAAGACAGTAATGTCTGCGAAGGAGGCGGTGGAGAGAGAATGGGAGCGCGCCAGGTTCGCCTCTCGCTCACACAGGGCCAAGGCTCGTCGAAGGTAGGCGACCGTTCTCCGGCCGAACTTGGCGCGGCCCCTACGCGCCGCAACCTACGCACATGCTAGAAAGAGGCCCGCGGAAGTGGGCTGGCACCAGTTGGGACCGCAGCCTAACTGGTTCGTTGCGTTCCGCGACCTCAGCACTCAAAGCATGCGAGGAAATACTGGGATAGTTTTTATAGGTATACAAGTGACATGCGTCCGCCAGTTTAGAACGCGACAGCCTGTGCGCTAAGCATTTATACATCCAAAAAAGGGGCATTTTTCATAAACATACAATTAATGAACATGTACACTATACATCAGAACAAAATATTTGCAATTAATACATATATACATTACACTTAGTGGGAACCGAACCCATGTACACAATTTTGTAAGGTCACTTACGTAACAAAAGAAAAAACTAAATCGTCAAATTAATATCATTAGATTTCATCTTATCAATGTAAACGTGCCTTTAACATTTGACTTAAGGCTTACCCTTAGCCCAATTTTGTCTACGAGGAATTAACTGATGACTCAAACCTTTTAGCGATTAAGGGATTTTTTATTGCTGTGGAACAGCAGACAGGCCGCTTATGA
The DNA here is from genome assembly GCA_963693495.1 of Malacosoma neustria. Taxonomy (NCBI): domain Eukaryota; kingdom Metazoa; phylum Arthropoda; class Insecta; order Lepidoptera; family Lasiocampidae; genus Malacosoma; species Malacosoma neustria. The sequence goes on along the minus strand of OY856382.1, from coordinate 14,591,170 downwards.
CATTAAAGGCACAGTTAACACGTAGGAAAACTGAAACCTCGGTCCCTTAAACTGGAACACAACACAAGGTTATTATGGCGGCATACTTATAGACTAAGGGTGGTTGATATAGCATCCACACGGGCTTGGACCCCTACCACCAAGCAGTCGGAGACATCCGCGAAGCGTTGACTAATTGTGAAGAAACAGCAAAACCTAAACTTAGGTTATAAATGAAGCTCTGAAGTGATGTCTATCATCTTTGCATACTCGTATTTAAAAACTAAAATATGATTTTATTCAGGACCTAATTTTACATACTCATACATAATTACTCCACATGACAGTGTATAAAAATATACAAAAATTCCGAAACTTTATTGCTGAAAGATTCTTCATCTTCTCTAAGTAATACGTAACTTCAGAGACCTAACCTTTTAAACATGAACACATCATAAGCTGTCTGTAAATCTTTACTCTGTAGATCATTAAATTTTTGTTTGATCACGGACGCACAAAGTAATAGAAGGATTTAATGTTTTATAAAAAAGAGAACCTAACCAAAAACTATCTCATAAAAAAGTAAAAAATAAATGCAACCTTATATGGCAAAGCATCTCCGCAACTAAATTTTGGTCCATTTTACCTTAACCAGCCGGAATATAATTTGTCTACTGGTAGTTTAATTATTTGCTGAACTCAGGGCATGATTGAAGTAGAAGATGACATGGTGGAAAACGGTAAGAACATCTGTCACCTGACTGCCAACAAAGGAAAGTGGAAGAAAAGGGAAACATGTTGCCGATGCCGCTTATTGTGTGATAAGGACAGGAAGAAGGCTAAATAGGCCCTCAAATAAATAGCTCGACAATTCGAACATCGAAACATGTTATAAAACACTAGCTGTGCCCGCGACTCCGTCTGTGTGGAATAGTGACTTTATAAATTATAGCCTATGTGTTATTCTGATGTATAAGCTATATTATTGTAAAGTTTCATTAAAATCCATTCAGTAGCTTTTGCGTGAAAGAGTAACAAACCTACATTCTTAAAAACTTTCGCGTTTATAATATTAGTAGGATGTATTATTCTGATGTATAAGCTATATTATTGTAAAGTTTCATTAAAATCCATTTAGTAGTTTTTACGTGAAATAGTAATAAACCTACATTCGTAGAAACTTTCGCGTTTATAATATTAGTAGGATTACGATAACTTATTAATTCTGTATTTCGCGTAAGAAATATAAATAGCGTATCGTATACATACGATCATTTTCTAGACGCTGATCTCTAGATTCCAAATTTTCTTGAATCCTATCGACGCGCTTTTTATACCCGCGCAGGCGTGTAGAACCTACAATATCCAGCCTAAGTTGAACCCTATTTCATATGATTGTTGATATAAATCTGAGGTTAACTTATATTGGATTTTTAAAATTTTCGAAACTTATCATTTTTAACAAAAACTATATTTTTTTCTAAAATCAAAATAGCCTAAGTTACTCCTTGTTATATCAGCTATCAGCCAGTGAAATTCCCGTCAAAATCAGTGCAGCCATTTCAGAGATTAGCCGGAACAAACAGACAGACAGACAAAAATTGTAAAGAATGTTGTTTTGGTATTTGTACCGTGTATACGTCCGAATGCACTTAGGAAAAAGCGGTTATTTTAATATTACAAACAGACCCTCTAATTTTATTTATTTGTATAGATTAATCACGAAGAAAAATGTTCTGGACAAAACCCTTTAGATATATACAGTGTCATCGACATTCCTGCATCGTTTGCCTACACGTACATAAAAATATCCATAGTATCCTTTGAACGCCCTTCCTCGCTACTTAGAGCAACTGACAAGCCTAGTGTTACCAGATAATACAATATATTTGTATACATAAAAATTTATAAATGCAATTATCATACTGATTGGAACTCGCTTAGAGAAAGGATATATCCATCAAGTTTTCAATTATAACTTCACTATAAAGCAAAAGACCATGATATTTAAACTTATTTAGTTAACAGTTTATAATGAGATGCGGAATTCAAGAGAATAAATATATGAAAAACTAAAAGAAAAAATGACTATTTAGACCTATATTAAATTATTACTGCATGTTTACTTACCATATTTTAATTATCAAATTTTTATACTTTATTATGAAATTTTAAGATATTAGTAAACATAAGTTGGCTGAATGAAACCTAACAACGATATATTGTGTATAGAAATTTAGGGGGTCCAACTTAATAAAGTTTTTCTTTGGCTGAGTTTCATCATTTTATTGCTGTAGAACAGCGGCCATGCTAACAGCCCACTTAGTAGTTACCGTCGCCTATGCATGTTTACGACGCTAAAGGCACTGCGAACATGCTATTGTCCACATAGAAGTATTGGGACCGGGGTCACTAATGCTGGAACACACAAGGTTATTATGTCGGAACACTTATAAATATAAATAAATATATTGTGACAATTCACACATCGCCATCTAATCCCAAAGTAAGTATCATACCACTTGTGTTATGGGTACTAGACAACAGATATATTACATATATATTTTTTGTAAATAAATACATATTATACATAAACATCCAGACGCGAGACGGAAATCAAACCTGTGTCCCCCGCAAGCATACCGACGTGCGTAAGCCGCTACGTCACGGAGGCCGTCGAACTTATAGAGCTGGGATGATTGCTATCCAGACGGGCTTGATGCTCTACCACCTAATCTAAAAGGGTTGTTTTATTGCCTTTTACAACAGGCTGCCCTGGCCGGAGAATAAAACAAATACATCTTTTTAATATACAACAATAGATATGTAAATTTTGAATATTAATTTACTTCGAAAATCTACTACCATCTACTTAAAAAATCCTCAGATTGATAAGTTGTCTAGTCAGTCTTAACAGTATTCAAAATCTCTATAAAAACTAGCGAATTTATTGAGGTGGTATCCCCACGTAAATCTAACCCCGTGATAGCTGCTTGTTTTGAATAGGCTCGCGATTTGTCACTACAAATTATTCAGACGCCCTCTGTCGCTGAAAAGGGTGCCTTTTTATTTCCCAAATGTAAAATTATTCCGCCGTGGAAAGCAGTCGTTCCAATTGCGCTTATTAAGCGTTGCCTTTTGTCAGTCACTGTAATATTTATTACCATTACGACACGAACAGGCGCGTTTGCATTGCAATTTAACAGCGAACCAAAATGTTCCATATTTATTTAACCTTTTTTGTTATACTGTTTAAAAAGGCGTAAAATTAAGTAATCCTTTTTTGGTTGATTAGTTTTGAGGTTCAAATACAACGCTGCACGACATACACCGCCTAATGTGCATCTTACAATATAATTGATACGAATTGACGATGAAGAAATGTACCGAGATCACTTGTCTTAAGGATGAGGCGCCACCCACCAGCTCTGTACAAGCGTAGCAGGTAGACTGTCCATTCCATATAGCGATAGGCCTGAACCTAGCAGTGGCATGCTATAGAAGGTTATTATTATAATGATTAACAAAATGTGATTAATTAAGATCCGTTAATAGCTATAATAAATACCACTGGAAGGCATGTTTTTCTAAGAGTTTCATTGTAGTGGCAATTCAAGCCGCTAAACTAGCTCTTGGTTTAGGTAAAGCTTTTGCGCGCTATCACAACAACGCTGTAAATGTCTCGCCAAAGAGGCTAACGAAAATTAATATATACTGCAATACTAAAATTTAAAAATAGATGACACTGTTCAAAGAGCGTCATCTAATACCAAAGTAAACAGAAGAGTGTTACTATCGGTGCAGGGGCGGAGAAAGAATACTAACCTCTGCGGCCTGGGTCGGCCTGTCGTAAAAGGTGACAAAAGAACCCACCCAAGTTACGTAGTATGGCCTCAAGCCCTTCTGAATGGCGACCACTTTTGGTCTTAAGTATGCCACATCATAATAACCTTGTGTTGTGTTCCGGCATTAGTGACCCAAGTTCCTGTACCATTATGGGGCATCAGCGTGTTCGCAATGCCACTGGCGTTGCAAACACCCATAGGCAATGGTGACTGCTAAATTCTAAGCGGGTCGTCAGCCTGTCTGCTATCGTACAGCAATAAAAAAGAGTGCTTGTGACCTTGAGTCATCTTCCTCACAATATTTTCTTGGGGAGGTTTTGATTCTCTACGCAACTAACCCCCGGTGACGTCGAGCCGCTGTAGTTCATACCGCAGCTTCTTGGCATCTTATCTTCGTGGATTAATATTGGCCTTTTTGTGCTGGTGGTTGGCTTGGTGGTTCCGCGACCTCAGCTGCTTATTTCCCGGGTCCGACTAGCGTACTACTAAATCTCTGAGTGTAGGTAGCGAGTGCCGTAGTGATCTGGTAGCAGGGTATTTAGAGGGGCGAATGTATGGAGTTGTGTATTAAAATGAAACCCAGTAAATAATTTACTCACTTCTTTCTTGACGTCTGTATCACACACTAGCTTAACAAAGACTGACTGCCGACTGGATGTTCACACGCCAATTAACGTCTCCCTCCCCTTTCCCCACTCTGTACTCCGGAAGCGATGCTCATTGGTTATTTAAATACTAGTCAATGTTGCCAATAAGATGATATTAAATTGTACTTAAATTTTGGATGAAAGAAACGTTATTATACACATCTCGACATTATGGTGTATTTGTATTATGGACAGTTCTTATATACTTTGCTTACAATATCATTTACGGACGTATACAATTATATGTACATCCAAACCAAAAACTATTACAAATCATACGTAATTAACCGGTATGGGAATCGAGCACAAGATTTTACAAGACTACTTACGGAGCATTGAAAAAAATACTAACAGTCTAAATAGTTTTAGTACCTTTTTTAAATTAAAACTTTACAATCCAGACCCCTTAAAAGGATATTTATACTCGTAGATAATGCTTCAAACAATGTTTACAAAGACTATGTTCCGTTTCATAACCATTTCACTAGAATACTGCAGCTTACAATATTATCTACAATTTTATAGTTTTCAAATATTTCAATTACGTTGATTATGTCTACAATTTATTGCTAGCTTTACGACTCTTTTCCTAAATGCTGAGGAACATAAAATTCAAGAAAATTTGACGTAGAAATGTAGTTTACAAAAGTGCAGTTTACAAAAAATAACAGTGCCGTCTAGGGATGCCCAAAAAAAACGAAGCTTTATAGTATAAAGCATAGGAACTGAGCGTTAAAATATAATTAAAAAAAGACTAGAGGGAAAAAAATAAAGCCTTGAAAAAAAACTTTTTTTTCTTCTAACCGTTAAGAGAGTTCCGCTATATTTATTTATTTTCCCAAGTTTTCAGTTTTTTGACTGTCTGCTATTCAAAAGAAATAAAAACATCATCATGCGGATTGAACCCGTAACCCCAGAGGAGGAAATATAAAAGCAATTACCGTTTTTAACAAATTATTGGATTTTTTTTATTCTACACATTCAATAAGAAAAACAAACGGAAAAAATATAAAGTCATAGATAAATGAGCAAAAGTCGATCCTGTGACTGCCCACACAAAGCTAAGGTTGGTAAGCGTGATTTTAACATATGCAGTTGCGGCCATATCTGGCGATTACATCTCGGCCAGCACTACAAAGGCGGTTGCTGTAAAGTTAGAGCGGTGAGTCTCACATAGCCACGTCGGCTTCTGTCTAGAGCCCAGGGTAGTAAGTAGTTGTTCTTTGGAACAAAGGCATTGGTACAAAAAACACAATTTTTTATTCAACTTCGATAGACGAAGAAGAATAAACCGACCTATAGACGAAGATATGAACCATTTTTTTATAATAATTACCATATATGATTTTTTTCTTCTCATCCCAAACTATATGAGGTGAGCTCAACATGTTATCTCCTGCCACTCTCCTCTATTAGTCATTTCAAAATTTATACCTTTCTTACCATTTTATCTTTCGCAATCCATCCATTTTCTTTTGGTCTTTCTCTCTTTTTGTTTACATCCACTCTCCTTTATTATCTTTGCATTTTATATCCATACCAGGTTAGTCTAATATTTTTCAACTTCTTAATCACTGGTTGAACTTTGTTGTCTTTCAAAACCTTGAATGATTATTTTCTAATTTTAAACATTTTTGTATCTGCACTCATAAATATTAATATTTACATCTCCGTAGCATGCAATATCCTTTCATACTTCCTCTTTGTGGCCCAGCATTCTGATACATCATAACTAATATTATAAATGCGAAAGTGAGTTTGTTTGTTTGTTATGCTTTTACGTCTAAGCCGCTGAATCAATTTTGATGAATTTCAATATAGTCAGAACAACGTTTGTCAGGTCAACTAGTACAATGTAAGTTAAACAGACTTAAAATTTGTATCTTTAAATCTAAACGGGACTATATATAATTTCATGCTCATTTATTTAAAAACCTTGAATAAAGAAGTTTTCACTTCAATATAAAAACAAATGAAAACGGGAACTTTTGGGGTTAAATTCAGGATTCGAACACAGACCGATCTGAAACCCAGAGACCCAACCCAAGAGCTACAATCCACTCGAAATTTATGGTTAAAATTATTCAAGTTATGAAACACTTCAAAAAAGAAAGAGTATATAGGTGTCTCTTTTTACACTAACTATTTCGTTTCATCGAGTTTCAGATCACAACTATGCTAAAGAAATTTCACTTCAAAAATCTAAATGTATACAAATATCCGTTCAACGTTACTCCGTATTTAATAAAAGCTAGCTAAAAATCCAACCAACCTCGTTTCCTATTTCCAAACCAAACAAATTTACATTCCTTTTGAAGGCACGTCGAAGCAAAGACTAGCTTTGATAATTAAGCATATACACTTCTCATAAAAAAAATCGAAACACCTCTGAAGTTTGGTTTTGAATGAGTTTAATTTTTTTTACATTTCCAAAAAAATTTAAATAATGCCAGTTAATTGTGGATATTATTACAAGATATATACTCCGATTTCGTAGTTCAGACCGCTGTTGGCGACACAAAATCTTTCCTTATCACCGTTGGAGTACACCAAGGATCCGTTCTTAGTCCGTTTCTGTTTTGCGTGATACTAGACATCCCTTCAAACAGCATCAGAGATGCACATGAGCAGAAGCTTGGCGGGTGTTAGAGGGACACAAGCAAGAACTGCGTTTCACGGATATGAATATGCTGCGGTGGATATGTGGAGTAACGCGGAAGGGCCGCGTAAGGAACACCCGCATTCGCGGCAGTCTTCATGTCCATGACATTGCGGATAAATTGCAGGAATGTCGGCTCCGCTGGTACGGCCACGTTTTACGGCAACCGGATGCTTACATGGGAAAAAGCCTCTGGCCATGTCGGCAAAAAAATCTTAAAAAAAGGTTTATTCAATTCAGTATCTCGTATTTCCTTCCCGGTCTCTTTTCACTGTTTCCATGCGGTTCCTTATGGAACGAATAAACGTCACAATCTTATGTTGTGGAATGTTATCCCACTCTTCTTGTATAGCTGTTTTAATCTGACCAAACTTCTTCGGAGCAGGATCTCTCGCTCTGACTCGTCTCTTCAACTCATTTCATAGGTGATTTATGAGATTCATATCCGGGTTTCTTTCTGGCCAGCCCATAACCGCAATACCAACTTCGCTCAGGTATTGATTTATAATGCCTACAGTATGAGCCCTGGCATTGTCCTGCATAAAAATTAAGTATTCGCCAATAAAATGTGTGTAGGGTACACACACACATTTAATAATGGTAACTAAGGTCTAGATACAAACGCAAGTTCGGTTTTTCTATCGGTGCTTATGCCTCCCCAAACCATCCATGAACCGCCACCGTAACTGACTCTTTCTTTAATGCAGCACTGTGCAAAACACTCTCCCTTTCTTCAATACAATTTCTTCTGTCATTACCATACAGCATAATCTTACTGTCATCACAAAAGAGAACTTTGTTCCATTGAATGTATGACCAAGTTAAGTGCTCATGTGCAAAGTTGAGGCACGCACTTCGATGGTCATTCAATTTTCGGCCATTAGCTGGTTTATGAAGTTTCAAGCCACGCTCCGCTAATCTTCTTCTTTTGGTAGAATCGCTTACAGTCAATCCTCGAACCTAGTTAAAGTGGCGATTTCTTAGAGAACTGACACAATATACCGGTCATTTTGCTCAGACGTGAATCGATGTCTACCAGGTGCTAAACGGCGAGTAAATATACCAGTCTCTCGATAACGTTGATATGCTCTATTGACAGCAGAAATGCTTAGATGCAATCGTGCAGCCACAACACGCTGACTATATCCTGTATCCAGCAACGCGACGAATTGGGCTGCTTTTGTGAGCGAGGTATCAATATTTTTTAGGAAAAGATCTCTTTAGTAGGATGTCACAGATCTTAGTTAGCAATCACGCTTATCTCAGAGCTCAGATTTTAAAAAAATGATAATTTATGCAAAAAAATGTGATTAAGTGACAGAAACAATATGTATTCCGACAGAATACATATTGCAAAACAATCTCTACATTCATTTATTTGCTGAAAATTCGAAATTTTAAATTCAAATTTAGAATTCTGGTACACCATTGTGTACACTAAACTGCCAGCTATTTATTGGCGTATTTTTTTAATGATATCAATCCTCTTTTAATTTAAATGCCGCCTGAATAATATTTGCTGTAGTGTTTCGTTTTTTTTATGAGGAGATTTACTTAGTATTTTACAAATTGTACATTCTTGGTAGTAAAATATTTTTGCAAAATAAACACTAGAGTCGACTTACCCAGTCATAAGCTCGATGTTAACATACGCTCGGAAATAAGTTGCAAAAAGAACCCGACGATTCCGTACGACGTAGACAAATCGTTTTCTATATTTACGGAGCTGCTATCGCTATATTCTAAGGCATGAATGAATGGGGATAGCTTTTTTAGTCTATAAGTAAAGAGTTAAACTTTTTGTCTATGTATTTAATTTTTTATATAAGAAGGCAGTTTTTACAGGATGAAGTTTTTATCTCCTCTCACACTTCAATCTGTCGTCGTTATTGGGACATTCAGAAGTACGTGTGTCGTGTGGCTAAGTTGCACACCCAATATCAGTGCGAGCAGTAAGGTCACTGCTTTGTAAGGTTTTTTTTTATTTATGATGAACAGCAGACAGGCTGACGGCTTACTTAGAATTCAGCAGTTACCTAAGGAACTTAGGTCACTAATGCCGGAACACAATACAGGGTTATTATGGCGGCAGACCAAAGGTGGTCGCCATACAGACGGGCTTGAGGCCCTACCACGTAGCTAGGGTGGGTTGTTTTGACGCCTTTTACGACAGGCCGTGATTTTTCTACGCCCCTACACGGATATAAAGGTCTTGTAGGTTCTACGCTTTAAACGACGAGAACTCAATGCCTGTGCTAGCACATTGGGATGGCGTTCTGTGCGTTCTTTGTGTGATGTGGCATACCGTAGAATTTACTGACTTACTGTAGGTATTTTATGTCGTGATGTCGTAGTTTGTAAAGCACGAACCAGTTAGTTATGATCGTGAGCGTAAGTTAGGATGAAAAGTGTATCACAAGTTTTTAAACTTAATAATTTAAAAGATTACAAATGCTATGAGTCTCTATTATAAATGTAATAAGATAAAATCATATTTTTTATTGCTTTAAATCTCTCTATCAAGCTATTAAATTAGCAACTACTAAAGTAAAGTTTTATATTAGTCTATGGGTCAAAACTCAGGTCATTTAAACTTAATACTGAAACGATTTAATCATATTTAGAATTTAATATTTCGATAATACTCGTAGAAATGTCAAAACTTATATCATGTTTAGACCCACTGAAGACGTTCGTTCATAAATTACATACAACAATATTTTTTTCTATATTTTCTATAAATCAAATCTTAACTTCAACAACTAAGTATTCGTGATCGAAGTGAAAATAGATAAATATACTGTGACAATTCACGTAGCGCCTTTTAGTCCCAATGTAAGCAGCAATCACTTGATGGGTAGTCACGGCCGTAGCTAGGGGGGGGGCATTGTGGGGCAAAGCCCTACCTTGAAATCACAATGCCCTACCTTAAAAATACCAAAAACTAAGATAAATTATTATAATTAAGTTATGTTCATAGATTGAGATAAAAAAAATTATAGTGATAATTATCTAAACTTTTCCGAACATACTGCTACAACCTGCAAACGTAGCTTTGCAAACCCGAAACGCAGGATTGAGAGACGCCATATCAATCATAAAGTATGTCGAAGATGAAATTATAAAATTAAGATCAAATCAAATGTATAATCAAATTCTGGAAGAAGCTAAGTCTTTAACAAGCTACGACTGCGGCGAATCTGAAAATAGGACACAGACCTCGAAGAGGCAAGTAAAAAACCAAACCGGATGGATGACTATTTGACGTATGGCCCCTCCTGTTCCTCCGCCAGACAAAATATAGAGGAGGACGACGAGCCATTTAAGTCTGAGTATTTCGAAACATTGGACATACTAATTGCTGAATTACAAAGAAGGTTTTCGGACAACGATGATCTAATCAACTCGATTGCAAGTCTTGATGAGTTGGATGTAGATAAAATGGTCACACTGAAAAATTTGGGTGAGTTTGAAAAAATTTAATAATTAAAACAATTTGTCATATTCCATTTACAATTTTAACAAATTTTTCATATCTGAAAATTCCATCAAGTGCAGAGGCTAGTGTGGTTAAAGCTTACCTGAGTCGTAACGAGGATAAAATGGAAAATACATCGCAAGTTTTGCACAGGCAACTAGAGGCGTTCAAAGATACTTATGAACTTTTTGCATCTGTGGGGACCATAGGATGAAACACTGCAGTGTGCGAATCTACGTTTTCAACTTCAACTGCAATCAATAGGCCTCAAAGGCTGTCAATGGGTCACGAGAGAATGGATGGTATGGTATTTCTGGCATTAGAGACCCAAGTTCCTGTACCCTTATGGGACACCAACGTGTTTTCAATGCCACTGGCGCTACAAATACCCATAGGCGACAGTAACTGCTAAATTCTAAGCTAGCCGTCAGCCTGTCTGCTGGCCTACAACAATTAAAAAAACCAAAGGTCGGTTTTCCACCAAATCATGCATCTAATGAGGAATTTGTATAATGTGCTTATAATACCTAGTCAGGTCATAAGTATTGTCACACAGTAAAAACTTTTCTTTTAGAATGCTGGCCACAAAAAAGTTTATTGAATTCGAATCTCGAATTGTTCATGAAAATAAAAATGTATACTTTTAGAATTTTACTCGTTTTTTAAATATGGAGTGGACGCTTAAAGAAGACCGTGTTGCAGTTATTGCGTTGCATCGTTGCGGTTACGCGCCAATTCAAATTTTTAACATACTGAAAAATTTGAATATAACCAAAAGATTCATTTATCGTACCATCAAACGATACAATGAAGACTCTAGTGTAGATGACAGGTCAAGAAGTGGTCGCCCTCGGTCTGTTAGGACTCCAGCAGTGATAAAAGCTGTGAAGGCACGAATTCAAAGAAATCCCAAACGTAAGCAGAAACTGTTGGCCCTTCAGATGGGGTTAAGCAGAACCACGGTGAAAAGGGTGTTAAATGAAGACTTAGGGCTTCGGGCATATCGAAGAAAAACAGGACATCGTTTGAATGCTCGTCTAATGGACCTGAGACTGAAGAGATGCCGCGCTTTGTTGAAGCGGTACGCGGGAAAAAAATATCGGGAAATTCTTTTTTCGGATGAAAAAATGTTTACCGTAGAAGAGAGCTACAACAAACAAAATGATAAGGTGTACGCACACAGTAGTGAAGAAGCGAGCAACCGTATTCCGCGTGTCCAACGAGGTCATTTTCCATCCTCGCTCATGGTATGGTTGGGAGTTTCTTATTGGGGCTTAACAGAGGTACATTTTTGTGAGAAAGGTGTAAAAACGAATGCTGTTGTGTATCAAAATACAGTCCTGACGAACCTTGTGGAACCTGTTTCTCATACCATGTTCAATAACAGGCACTGGGTATTCCAACAAGATTCGGCGCCAGCTCATAGAGCGAAGAGCACACAAGACTGGCTGGCGGCGCGTGAAATCGACTTCATCCGGCACGAAGACTGGCCCTCCTCCAGTCCAGATTTGAATCCGTTAGATTACAAGATATGGCAACACTTGGAGGAAAAGGCGTGCTCAAAGCCTCATCCCAATTTGGAGTCACTCAAGACATCCTTGATTAAGGCAGCCGCCGATATTGACATGGACCTCGTTCGTGCTGCGATAGACGACTGGCCGCGCAGATTGAAGGCTTGTATTCAAAATCACGGAGGTTATTTTGAATAAACTTTAATGTCATAAGAATCTATGTTTTGTTAAGTTCATTTTGGTATATGAATGGTTACATAATGAATAAACTTGTTACAATTATTTTACATTAAACATGTGACAGAATTTATGACCTGACTAGGTATATAACGTTGTTGTTATATTTTGAAGATAAAGAACAACATCGTGAGGCAATGCCTACACTGGACAACGTGTGTATACTGTCCCTTTTCTCTGTACGCCCTAGCCCAGATGTGGAATATTATGTGTAGCAAGTATTTTGATATTCTTATATCTGTATGTTTAATCCCTACGTTGATACGTGCAAAGTACAAACTCTTAAGTAAATCAAACCCAATACGACATAACTTCTTAATAAATACCAAATATTCACAACTTGACTGAGTAACTCGCAAAAGTTGATTCCGTGCGTACAAACAAAAAATTTCAAAAGCGCCGACATACAATTTTACCAGTTAGGTCAAAGGGTGTCAGCGTTGATATAAGGAATCCAATTTTATTGGAAAGTGGGGAAACTCCATGGCTATATATCAAGCCCGGTTGAAACTTTTTTCGATCATTCAGCGAGTTCGAGAAAAAAGTTTCAGTTTTACTTTTGCAGAATGAATTTCCTTACAATATAAATTACTGTTTGCATTATGTATGATATATTTATGTTCGTTTGATATTTATCCAATGCATAATACTGTAGCCTTAAGTCCTGGTCACTGATGAATCTTTAACTAGAGTTTTTTTGTGTATAGTTTCTCAATAAGAAAAAGACTTTGTGAGTTCTGAGTTTCAGTTTTAAAAGAGTGACTATATTTTGACTCTTCAAACCAGGATGAGGCTTTCTGTAATAGTGTCCAACCGGGGAGAAGGGAATCAGCTACCTAGTGGTAGCTTGAGGTCTTGTAATGCTCAGAAGATTGGAAGCTGATATGAAGTGCCACTTTATAACAAAATAGTGCAACTGATGCAGGTGATTATAGAATACCTCTCGTAAACGCTGAAGTAGCCTGTATTGGTGAAGTCGCATGAAATGTAGAATACGACCTGTTGGACTTCCATGGACGAACACGCCCAGGGTATTTTTTTATTCTTGTAAGGAGTTGGTAGATGTCTATTTCAAAAATTGTTGCTGGGTACAACTTCTACGCTTCCTTTTAATAATATATCTTCCTCTTAATAATCTCATTGAGAAAAGAAGCACAAAAAAAATTAAATAACCCCTCAACCCCTCAACCCAAAAAGTAAAGAAAATGATTCTTTATTGCTACCATTGAATTAGTCCTTTTAACATAAAATATAGATTTTAAGCCTTTTGCTACCATATTTTTTAGACTATATAACGCACTGCACAATAAAACACACTCCAGATCTATAGTATAATTTTTAGTTTTCTATATTATAAAAAAATATCATATTAATTTCAGTTATAGTTGTAGCGCGCGTTATAAGTAAATATTTTTTTGTTTTTCGCTCATTTTGCGGATCATAAGACTTGAAACCTGAGAGTATTTTTCTTTATACAAAACTTCGTCCTGTAGTCCGAAATACGGTCCTCAGATATTGTATGACGGAGTAGCTATTATTATAATAACAGTACACAACGCCCCACAGTTGGGCTCAGGCCTCCCATAAAAGCAACCGACAGTGTAGCCACCACGCTTGTCCAATGCGAGTTGGTGGGGTACACATTCTGACGCTCTTAGTATGCAAGTTTCTTCACAATGTTTTCCGTCGCCGTACATGGCAATTATGTTGCAATATGCAAATTAGGCGAGAAAAAGTACCTAAACGGTGCGTGTGTAGGATTCGACTCCAGGGCCACAATATGGTCTCCGAGAGTAATGACTGATTTACCCGATGACTCTATTGTTATATCTGGCTAACACTAAAGGGTTACGTCAACCCAGAATTTATAAAAGTTATAAATGCTTGATGAAAAAGTATGATATAGCGCGAACGCCATCTGGAAGCTGAACATTTAATTATCCGAGAGGCTGACAGCTCCTATATCGGGCTTCTATCGACACATTGTTTTCAGAGTAGCTCATATATAAAATAATTGGATTTCTTTGATTAAAATTAAAGCTAAGAATAGGTTGTAAAGTTTTAAGTGTAATTTTATTATTTTTTTATATGCCATTACAGATAAAAATCTGCAAACAAATCTCCTTAGCTATATATATATATATATATATATATATATATATATATATATATATATATATATATATATATATATATATATATATATATATATATATATATATATATATATATATATATATCTATATCCTATATCTTTAAATGAGTAATTCTTGTATATATATATATACTTATATAATTGGAATCTCGGAATCGGTTCCAACAATTTTCATGAAATTTAGTATACGGGGGGTTTCGGGGGCGATAAATCGATCTAGCTAGGAATCATTTCTAGAAAATATCATTTTATTCGCTTTTTTTTATTGGAAGAAAAATAACAAAAAGGTGACTCTTCCTGACATCTATCGGCGAATAATAATATTATTTTTTTTAAATTGCTTTAACGACACAACAATACTAAAGCTATTCCAGCAGATGGCGTTGTTAAGTAACACGAAGTCAATGATTGTTTGCTTTGAGATTACACTAAGAAAATCAATTGTTAATTTCCAAAAAACACAATTTATAAAAAAAATACCGAGCAAAGCTCGGTCATCCAGCTGGTATATACATATATGTATATACCTAGTCAGGTCATAAATTCTGTCACATGTTTAATGTAAAATAATTGTAACAAGTTTATTCATTATGTAACCATTCATATACCAAAATGAACTTAACAAAACATAGATTCTTATGACATTAAAGTTTATTCAAAATAACCTCCGTGATTTTGAATACAAGCCTTCAATCTGCGCGGCCAGTCGTCTATCGCAGCACGAACGAGGTCCATGTCAATATCGGCGGCTGCCTTAATCAAGGATGTCTTGAGTGACTCCAAATTGGGATGAGGCTTTGAGCACGCCTTTTCCTCCAAGTGTTGCCATATCTTGTAATCTAACGGATTCAAATCTGGACTGGAGGAGGGCCAGTCTTCGTGCCGGATGAAGTCGATTTCACGCGCCGCCAGCCAGTCTTGTGTGCTCTTCGCTCTATGAGCTGGCGCCGAATCTTGTTGGAATACCCAGTGCCTGTTATTGAACATGGTATGAGAAACAGGTTCCACAAGGTTCGTCAGGACTGTATTTTGATACACAACAGCATTCGTTTTTACACCTTTCTCACAAAAATGTACCTCTGTTAAGCCCCAATAAGAAACTCCCAACCATACCATGAGCGAGGATGGAAAATGACCTCGTTGGACACGCGGAATACGGTTGCTCGCTTCTTCACTACTGTGTGCGTACACCTTATCATTTTATTTGTTGTAGCTCTCTTCTACGGTAAACATTTTTTCATCCGAAAAAAGAATTTCCCGATATTTTTTTCCCGCGTACCGCTTCAACAAAGCGCGGCATCTCTTCAGTCTCAGGTCCATTAGACGAGCAATCAAACGATGTCCTGTTTTTCTTCGATATGCCCGAAGCCCAAGTCTTCATTTAACACCCTTTTCACCGTGGTTCTGCTTAACCCCATCTGAAGGGCCAACAGTTTCTGCTTACGTTTGGGATTTCTTTGAATTCGTGCCTTCACAGCTTTTATCACTGCTGGAGTCCTAACAGACCGAGGGCGACCACTTCTTGACCTGTCATCTACACTAGAGTCTTCATTGTATCGTTTGATGGTACGATAAACGAATCTTTTGGTTATATTCAAAGTTTTTCAGTATGTTAAAAATTTGAATTGGCGCGTAACTGCAAAGATGCAACGCAATAACTGCAACACGGTCTTCTTTAAGCGTCCACTCCATATTTAAAAATGAGTAAAATTTCAAAAAGTATACATTTTTATTTTCATGAACAATTCTAAATTCGAATTCAATAAACTTTTTTGTGGCCAGCACTCTAAAAGAAAAGTTTTTACTGTGTGACAATACTTATGACCTGACTAGGTATATATATATATATATATATATATATATATATATATATATATATATATATATATATATATATATATATATATATATATATATATATATATATATATATATATATATATATATATATATATATATATATATATATATATGCATGTTTACGACGCTAAAGGCACTGCGAACATGCTATTGTCCACATAGGAGTATTGGGACCTGGGTCACTAATGATGGAACACACAAGGTTATTATGACGGAACACTTATAAATATAAAATAAATATATTGTGACAATGCACACATTGCCATCTAATCCCAAAGTAAGTAACATATGTAGCACTTGTGTTATGGGTACTAGACAACTGATATATATATATATATATACAGGGTTATTGGTAATTCGACGTATTCTCATTAGGATGTGATAGGGGTGACTATTTTATTATTCGATAATTAACGTGAGAAGGGAAGGAGACGGAAAAACCCAGCAAGTCAGACAATAACAAAGGTATTTTAGCGACCTTCCGGTACTTTACGCCACATAATTGTGACTTGAAGGTAAAAATAGTCACTTGGTCGTTACGTAACGTTTTACTAGGGGGAGAAAGGGGGGCACAAAAAATTTTACGGCACATTACATGGGGGAAGGGAGGTCAAAAATCTCCAAAAATTGCGTTACGTAATACTTGAACGCTTCCGGAATTAAAGAATGGTTTCAATTTAGTTCACTACATAATGATTTTTGATCATTTTTTCACCTGTGTTCAGGACAACATCCGTCGGGTTCGCTAGTATAGATAGAATAAACTGTTAATTATAATATATATATATATATATTATAATTAACAGTTTATATATATATATATATATATATATATATATATATATATATATATATATATATATATATATATATATATATATCTATATCCTATATCTTTAAATGAGTAATTCTTGTATATATATATATATACTTATATAATTGGAATCTCGGAATCGGTTCCAACAATTTTCATGAAATTTAGTATACGGGGGGTTTCGGGGGCGATAAATCGATCTAGCTAGGAATCATTTCTAGAAAATATCATTTTATTCGCTTTTTTTTATTGGAAGAAAAATAACAAAAAGGTGACTCTTCCTGACATCTATCGGCGAATAATAATATTATTTTTTTTAAATTGCTTTAACGACACAACAATACTAAAGCTATTCCAGCAGATGGCGTTGTTAAGTAACACGAAGTCAATGATTGTTTGCTTTGAGATTACACTAAGAAAATCAATTGTTAATTTCCAAAAAACACAATTTATAAAAAAAATACCGAGCAAAGCTCGGTCATCCAGCTGGTATATACATATATGTATATACCTAGTCAGGTCATAAATTCTGTCACATGTTTAATGTAAAATAATTGTAACAAGTTTATTCATTATGTAACCATTCATATACCAAAATGAACTTAACAAAACATAGATTCTTATGACATTAAAGTTTATTCAAAATAACCTCCGTGATTTTCAATACAAGCCTTCAATCTGCGCGGCCAGTCGTCTATCGCAGCACGAACGAGGTCCATGTCAATATCGGCGGCTGCCTTAATCAAGGATGTCTTGAGTGACTCCAAATTGGGATGAGGCTTTGAGCACGCCTTTTCCTCCAAGTGTTGCCATATCTTGTAATCTAACGGATTCAAATCTGGACTGGAGGAGGGCCAGTCTTCGTGCCGGATGAAGTCGATTTCACGCGCCGCCAGCCAGTCTTGTGTGCTCTTCGCTCTATGAGCTGGCGCCGAATCTTGTTGGAATACCCAGTGCCTGTTATTGAACATGGTATGAGAAACAGGTTCCACAAGGTTCGTCAGGACTGTATTTTGATACACAACAGCATTCGTTTTTACACCTTTCTCACAAAAATGTACCTCTGTTAAGCCCCAATAAGAAACTCCCAACCATACCATGAGCGAGGATGGAAAATGACCTCGTTGGACACGCGGAATACGGTTGCTCGCTTCTTCACTACTGTGTGCGTACACCTTATCATTTTATTTGTTGTAGCTCTCTTCTACGGTAAACATTTTTTCATCCGAAAAAAGAATTTCCCGATATTTTTTTCCCGCGTACCGCTTCAACAAAGCGCGGCATCTCTTCAGTCTCAGGTCCATTAGACGAGCAATCAAACGATGTCCTGTTTTTCTTCGATATGCCCGAAGCCCAAGTCTTCATTTAACACCCTTTTCACCGTGGTTCTGCTTAACCCCATCTGAAGGGCCAACAGTTTCTGCTTACGTTTGGGATTTCTTTGAATTCGTGCCTTCACAGCTTTTATCACTGCTGGAGTCCTAACAGACCGAGGGCGACCACTTCTTGACCTGTCATCTACACTAGAGTCTTCATTGTATCGTTTGATGGTACGATAAACGAATCTTTTGGTTATATTCAAAGTTTTTCAGTATGTTAAAAATTTGAATTGGCGCGTAACTGCAAAGATGCAACGCAATAACTGCAACACGGTCTTCTTTAAGCGTCCACTCCATATTTAAAAATGAGTAAAATTTCAAAAAGTATACATTTTTATTTTCATGAACAATTCTAAATTCGAATTCAATAAACTTTTTTGTGGCCAGCACTCTAAAAGAAAAGTTTTTACTGTGTGACAATACTTATGACCTGACTAGGTATATATATATATATATATATATATATATATATATATATATATATATATATATATATATATATATATATATATATATATATATATGCATGTTTACGACGCTAAAGGCACTGCGAACATGCTATTGTCCACATAGGAGTATTGGGACCTGGGTCACTAATGATGGAACACACAAGGTTATTATGACGGAACACTTATAAATATAAAATAAATATATTGTGACAATGCACACATTGCCATCTAATCCCAAAGTAAGTAACATATGTAGCACTTGTGTTATGGGTACTAGACAACTGATATATATATATATACAGGGTTATTGGTAATTCGACGTATTCTCATTAGGATGTGATAGGGGTGACTATTTTATTATTCGATAATTAACGTGAGAAGGGAAGGAGACGGAAAAACCCAGCAAGTCAGACAATAACAAAGGTATTTTAGCGACCTTCCGGTACTTTACGCCACATAATTGTGACTTGAAGGTAAAAATAGTCACTTGGTCGTTACGTAACGTTTTACTAGGGGGAGAAAGGGAGGCACAAAAAATTTTACGGCACATTACATGGGGGAAGGGAGGTCAAAAATCTCCAAAAATTGCGTTACGTAATACTTGAACGCTTCCGGAATTAAAGAATGGTTTCAATTTAGTTCACTACATAATGATTTTTGATCATTTTTTCACCTGTGTTCAGGACAACATCCGTCGGGTTCGCTAGTATAGATAGAATAAACTGTTAATTATAAAGAGAAAAATGTAAAACACCTGAAAATTGCACTTCATTGTGGGTGAAATAATAAAAAGAAATATAAATATTATGAACAAGTTAATTGTAAATGATATGGATCATTTCATTTGACATGAATATTTAAATCACAAAACGTAATATGCAGGACGGAAATTAAACTTTGGTTTTGACGTGATGGCTTAATTAAGATATTTGTTTAATTGCTGAAATAACCCAATTATAGTGACCGTATTCATAATGAGGATTAAATGTGTACTCATTTTCATACATTACCACTATCGTTAATTTACACATGAAACTTTGAATTAATATTTTATAATATTCATTCAAGTCTTAGTCGCATTAGTTACACCGAAGCCGGCAAGCAAGGACTAACAGTCGATCCTGGGATGCTCCCGCACATGGATCTATTCTATGCTAGATGAGTGAAGATCTGGCTATTCTATGCTAGATGATGAAGAAAGACCATCACATAACCTTGCCGGCTTCCCCCGGAGCTGGCGTGGCACCTGTAGATATTCCTCGGGATAAAAAAAGTTACTCAAAATTCCGATATCTACTTCTGAGTCTTACCGTAGTTAGTTAGCTATTGTCATTTTTGTAAACAGTTCACAAAACCTTTACAAATTGATTTTTGATACAAAATAGACAAGGAAATAGACAAAGCTTTTCCACATTTGACTAAGAAACTTGGCACAATATTGTGAGGTCCTACACTCTTATGTATATCAAATGATTTTAAAATGTTGTATACAGAATCTGCATTGGATATGATCATACCTTCAATGGAGCAAAGTTCTCTTTTCTAGTGAGAGTAAGATCATGCTGTATGGTAATGACGGAAGAAAAAAGGTGCATCGAAGAGAGGGAGAGCATATACATATATGGTATACAGCGCGGTCCGGGGTGGGTTGTTTGCCTGTCTGCTGAACTCTATCTATAAAAAAATCACTGAGTCTGAACCAAGAGAATCACAAAAAATTTCATATCTCTTGTAGTTAATAAGAGAACAATTATTAAATTGAAATGTGTTATAAAAAAAATTGACTCAAATTACAAAGCAAAAAGGTAACAAGTTTCAAATCATATTTTTTTTAAGTAGGGTTCTACAGTCCCTGAAGTAACTAGACCTGAACGGAAGAACAACGTTTTATATATGTACTAGTTGACCCGGCAAGGATTGTTTAGCCATAAAAATTAAAAAAATACGTTTTGGGTAGTAAATTTTCTTGGTAATATAGCATAGCAAGATGACTCCTCATATAACCCAATGTTACATAATACCAAATATACCCTAAATATCTATAAAAAAGAATCATCGATTAACATCAGGCATACTAAAAATAAACATTAACTACATAAATATCTATGAATATTTCAGTCAACCTTTTACAATAAAACGAATTGTATCTAACGAAATTTTGTGTTCTTTATTAATAAATATTTATTTGCCTAGATGTTTTCATACACATGAGAAACTGGAAGAAAAGGAGGATGAGCGAATGACCACCAAGTGGTATGTGAGATTAATAAACTCGACTCTTAAGAATCCTACTTTGCTCCATGAGCTCTATCTATATATTCGGCTCATGGGAGTCATGTCTCTTACTGACTCTATACCTAGAACTATTCTCCCTCAACCAGAGAGGTTGTAAACAGAGATTTGAATAAAAATATTCAAAAATAAATATTATTATATAAATTAATTTAGTGCTATATGATTCAAATAAATTATAGTTGCCTTGTAGCCGATCTACATACAGTTTGGGTGAGCCTGTGGTCACAACTCTGTGTTTCGGTTTAATTAAACATCAGAAACTAATCGATTGCGCCATCAAAACAGCTTACTGTGAAATAGTTTCACCATTATATAGATTGATCGGGGTATCCAAGAGTTAACGTGTGAAACCCCTAATGTTTATTGTAAAGATATAATAAGATAGAAAGTGCATATATGTATGAAAAATTCCCCTACATTTTAGTGTCAGGCTCGGGAATTGACAGGTTATGCATACTAAGTGTAGCGTATGCACATGAGTAAATAAACGTAAAGAGACAAAGATTCAACAACCGCGCCACGGTAGGTACATCACTACAAGTATGATGCGCGTGTGTGCGTGAGCACTGGCGGCTCGTCACGTACGGAACGAAACCTGTTTATACTGGTTCGGCCAGTGCTCAAACAAAGGGCTCACTCACCGCTCGCTGTGCGTCGCGTCGTGCGTGTTTGTTTAAATTTGAAATTTGAATTAATTAGAAACAGTGTAAATTGTGTGCATAATGACAATCGAAAAATAAAAACATATCTTTTTTTAATTATCCCAAAGAATCCACTAGGTAAGTAGTAACTATAATAATAATAATAATAATAATAATCATTTATTTCAGACATTTTTTTTTTATCCATAAGTTATTAGTGGGTTAGTTATTTAATAAAATTCTTAACAGTAAGTTAGAATTGTTAGTAGGCGATTCTAAATTAATCAACACTATATTTTCCCCGTTACAATAGCTATCCAATGCTTCTGAATAGCACAATCGTAGCGGGCTGAAATCATTTTAAGAATGCTGTTGGCGTTTAACTATAATTTATTTTTATTTTTACTTAGTTATGATAGATACCTCATATAATATGTATCTGCCTCAATTTTGAAAGAAACTCATATGGGTGCGATGGTGCAAAAAACGTTTTGGTATTGATCATAAATGATTTAAGTAGTTTTTTTAGTAAGTTGCACGAAATAGGTATGTCCTATTAGTATACTAACTTAATATACTAATAGGACTGAGCACTAGACCCGAAAAAACGAGCCGAGAGACAGGAAGATGCATAGGACGGGGGCTGTTTCCACGTTCCGGATCGATGAGGACTTTTTACATTTCCTTTATAATAGTGTATTGAACGATCCTACCAATTTTCAGCCTAGTCGGAATTTTTGTAACCTTGGATGTCTATATTGAACGAAATTGAATTAAAATATCCTTCTGTTCAACAAAATCATAATCTATAGTTCGACATAATACTTGAAGTGCAATCATTTCAATTATAGCTATCTTTTTACTCACGTGCTCAGCCCATCTTTTGTACTTTTCATTAATGCTACTTGTCAACATGTGTGCATTATATCGGTATCGGTAAGGCGCGATCAGATTTGAAGAGTCAGTTGCTATTAAGGTAACATATTTTGTATATAAAATCATTGTATCTATTTTTTTTACAAATAAAAAATATTTTAAATATAGTTTCTTTTTTTACTGACGCTACCTTCCAAGCGATGTCATATCACCAACGGCAAACTTAGCGCGAACGGGTAGTACATAAAAAAGCTGACAAACGTTTTGTGTATTTATTTTAATCCTCCTGTGCCAACCCTATCAGAATAGGTAACAATTTTGCTCGCTCTTTAGAAGCTTGGTCTCTGTACGTTTACTTTACTTACTCATGTGGCGTATGTGATTTGGTCTATGGTACAGCATACTTACGCAATCTCGTATGTATGTGTATAGTTGTGAATGTGGGTAACCTTACCGCTGTATTTGTGTGCTACATTGTCACCACTAAACACAGTTTATTTTTTATATATTTATTTGTCTACAGGTTTACACATCTAATCAGAAGGCTACGTTGTACGAGTTAGTTATTACGAAAGAAAGATGCGCGTGCGATGCGGTATGCGTAACTAGTGAATATTTGTCTACGGAGGTAGAGCCGTCGATATGCAAGTGCCGGTGCCGATGTCGTGAGCGCTAAAATGATGCACTAGGAATGTTTATTTATGAATATCTTACATGATGTCACCGTCAAGACACGAGAGCCACATGCAAGTGTGCGACATAGAGCGGTACTGATCTGAGAGTGATAAAAATGGACTTTGCCGAGCCAGTGATGTATTCATAGGAATACTATATTGCGATATTGTACTAAGTAAACTGTTAAATCATGTTGTTCTATTTCACTGCCAGTATTTTAGTCGAGAAAAACTGCTTGAAGCACGCCAATATGTAAATATCTCTAATTCGCGCCACAAAAGTTATCACATAGCTATATTGTATATATGCAAAAATAATTTTATATAACGTAGATACATATGAACGTTTATTATTCTTAAAATCTTCATTCATCGTAAATATAAGAAATAACAAAAACTACGTATGCACTGAAACGTGACAGTCAGGTCAGTGTCAAGGTGTCAAGTCAGTCACGTATTTTCCAGGTGACAGCTTCACGTTAAATAAACGTTAACAATGTCAACTTGACAGCAAGCTATCAACTGTAAACACCGTACTGTCAATCACCCAATCCAAATACGACCAAATCAACTATAATTGACGTTCCGTTCTACGTACTTTGACATAATTATATTAAATATAACTAATATTTAAACGTAAGTAATACACTACAATACAGTTATAATACAGTCAAGGGACGCAGTTATCAACATAAACCCTTACACTAAAGGCCTTTTCGTCACCAGGAAACGGTTGAATAATTTATTGAGAAAAACGTCCAGAACAAGTGAGCCAAAGTGTTTTATGATTATGGTTTGCATAATGCCCACAGCTACATAGATACAACTTTGAATTTAAGATAATGTTACTACATTTTAGGAGTGTTGGCAGAAACTTCTCCTGTTAACCTTTGGCAGATGCGAACTTCACTTTAAACAAAAGTTATAAGTTTAAATAAACATACTCGTACTTATTGATTAAAATTATAGGATAGTTATAAACGCTATAGGAAAAAGTGTCTAATCTTTTTACTATTTGAAACAATACTCAACAGCCAGCACACCAAATTTGAAAAAAGATCTTCGTGAAAATCGATTTTCCGGCAATGTAGTACTTACAAAAATTAATACCCATTTTGAGGAAAAACCGGAATAATATGTTTATTATGATTAGAGAAAGTTATTTCTTGATCAAACAAGTGTATTAAGCTTTTAGGGGATTACATTGAGAAGATAGATTTTTTTTGCAAAAATTTTCCGTAATGCCTATAGCGAAAATACCCATCATAACATCTTAAACTCTATAATTATAGTATCAACAAGTAGTTCCACTGTCTCAAAAGGCTCTCGATTTGTTTGTATATTTCTTACTCTGTATCCCCAACAACTGGTATTTTACACCAACTGCTACAGCAACACTGATACAAACTAGCTTGATTTATATAAATCAATTTTTGTTTTTTATACTATATATTTAACTAAAATAAATGTTTAAGGACATTAAAATATAACTAAATAATTGCTAAACATAATATTCAGATCAATATTAATGACTTAAACAATTTTGATCACATATAATATACGAGTACATATTCTAAAATATTCATTCTCCGTTCAGGGGTGGAATAAGAATACTGATCCCTACGGCCTTGTCGTAAGGGGCGACAAAATACCCTATCTAGTTGGTAGGCCTCCAAGTTCGACTGGATTGCAAACATTTAAAATATGGCGCTAAAATCACCTTATGTTGTGTTCCAACACTATTAAACCAAGTTCCAGATCCACTACAAGACAATGCGTTGACAATGCCTCTGGTGTTGCAAACGTCTATAGATGACGATCACCATCTACTATCAAGTGTCCTTTTGACTTTATCATAACATCAACGTAAAAATATGAAACAAAAAAAACTTAAGTTACCATCATGTGCATTGGGGCGCTAGGGGCACCGCAAACGCTTGAGTCCCAGTACGGGAACTGGGATCTGGTTTGCTTATGCCGGAACACAACATGGTTATTATGGCGGAAAAACTTAATAATAGGCAGTGATTTTAGGCGAAATGAAAACAAAATGTATTAATTATTAATTGCACTCTACCTTTCGGTCCTTTATTATTAAAAGGGCTCCCAAAAGGATCACCTGCCTGATAAATTATAAAATCTCATACCATTATATAAATGTAATGCAAATATTTGAGAAATAGAATAAAATTATAGAAACAGGTAACTTTAAATTGAGTTCCATCTGCGATTGGATGGTCAAATGACCCCTATGAAAATTAACCCCCACAAAAACAATTTTTCAGAAATAATCTAAAAGAATAAGATCGTGAATATAATAACTTACTATGAGTTGATATTGCATGACCCTAAATGGTTCATTTAATTATAGTCTTGCGGGCGACGAGGAGAACACGGTGGACCACACTGTCGCCGTGTGCCCTGCGTGGCGCAAGGAGCGCCGCGCCCTCGTCGTCCAAATCGGCGCGGACCTGTCGCTCCCGGCCCTGGTTCTGTCCATGGTCGGGGGCGATCATGGATGGACGGCCGTCGCCTCCTTCTGCGAGGCAGTCATGTCCGCAAAGGAGGTGGCGGAGCGGGAGCGGGAGTCGACTACCACACTCCCCTACCGCCAACGCAGGCCACGTCGGCGGCGCCGGAGGACAACTAACGACCTCTGGCCGCCGTAAAAAGCGCCCCCTTGGGGGAGGTCCCACCACCCGCACCATTGCCGCAAGGGTGAGGGCTGCGTGCTGTTCCGCGGCCCCCCTCAACTCCTAGAGTTATTACAGCGAGCGCCAGGGGGACGAAAGCCTGACTCCCTGGCGCCAACACTTAAGAAGGGCCTCGCCTTAAGACAAAGGGCGGGCCGGCGCCGGCCCGGGCCACGAGATCGGCAGACCATAAATATCCGGGCGTAGGCGATAGGAGAACAGCGGGGATTTTTAGTGGGTAGTCGGATGGTCGAACCGGGACTCCGGGAAAGATCCGGAGTGCTACTCTCCCCGGGCCTGGGGAACCCGTCAAGAGAAGTTTTTCCCCGAGACCAAAAAAAAATGTAATTGCAGTCTTCCCTTATTTTCACACAATGAAGTCTTTAACGTCTACTCTCAGTCTTAAGAATTGTAAATGAATTTCATCATAATTAAATACACTGCGTGTTGTTCCACAATCCCCCCTCAACTCCTCAAGGAGTCTAGTCTCAAATCTACTCAAGTAGATTCAGGAAAGTATCGGGGAAACGAAACCCTGACGCCAACATTTTGGAAGAGGCCCGCCCTTAGACAAAAGGCAGGCCGCCGCCGGTCCGGGCCACGTGATCAGGAGGCCACATATTCGTGGGCCCGGGCGTAGGCGAGATTTCAAATACCCTTTATACAGGGATCGAACAATCAGAATAGTTCATTTTTAATAGCCATGATTTTAATTTATTGTTAATTTATATTTTTTTTAACTTCATCATTTTCTAATTTGACTGTTACATATGAATGAAAGTAACTTCCGGTGTCACCAGGATGATGTAGATCAGAGCTATTCTATGTATAATCTTTTTATTTGGTCTTGGGGAAAATCCCTCTCTTGACGGGTATTCCCGGCCCGAGGGATATGTGGGACTCCGGGAAAGATATAAAGATAGTGGATGAATTTTCGCAGTATATTAATTTTTATATTTCATATCTGTCAACTAAAAAATAATAATTCATATTTCGCCCTTCACGACTGTCTATAAAAGTGTTGTGGTAGCCCTAATAGCAATGATTAATCAATGCAAAGCTCATTAAAACCGGACAGGCGTGACACATTTAAAATAATAATCGAATTTCGTGTAAGTCAATATACATTGTCTATGAAATGAACTAAATTATACTACTGAATGCCAATAATGCCATCGTAGCAATTTAATTTACCCGGTTTCAATGAGAATTGATAATTTATGAACTCTATATAAAATACACTATAATGTTATATACATATGTATATTATATATTATAGTTTGACAGACGATAAATGAATGATAAATTATACCATAACATTTTCTTAAAGCTTTAGCAAATTGTGTTTCGATTATTATTTGGTATTATTTAATTATGATGATTATTGCAGTACGATGTTATTTGTAGTATTTTTAATTTTGTTCTTTATTAATTTATAATATTAAATTTTTTATTAATATAATTAAAATAATTGGAATGTGTTTATTTTGATATTTGTCGC
Organism: Malacosoma neustria; assembly: GCA_963693495.1. Classification (NCBI taxonomy): domain Eukaryota; kingdom Metazoa; phylum Arthropoda; class Insecta; order Lepidoptera; family Lasiocampidae; genus Malacosoma; species Malacosoma neustria. The sequence goes on along the minus strand of OY856382.1, from coordinate 14,563,477 downwards.
CATTTTGGCTACTTTGTAGCAAACGGGGATGGGAATTAATTGCTTTTTAGTTGTACTGAGCAATAATTAGTCTGTATCTGAATAAAGTATTATTTTGAGGTACAAGCACGATCTACGCATAAGAAAGCGTCACGTATAAGAGGGGGGAAAGTGAGCAAAAATATTAAATTATATCATTTTTTTTTATTTTAACATACATTTCATACTGGTGCCCAACCATAACTTCAAACCTTAGGTGTATTATTCGCTATTATTATCAATAAGTAAATTTGCACGTTTATTTATGTCGGTGATCTTTCACATCAGTTCCTTTTACAAAGCGTAGCAAAGAACTACAGAACATTAAATTGATTTACAAAAAGGATCACAGGTGCAACTTCTTCTAAATCTTCAGCCTCAAAGGTACAATCTTATAATTATGAACATATGTAAATTTATTCAATAATTACACTTTTTTTTAAACTGAACAGTACCTTACTTTTGCTACCTGTGAATTATTAAAGCAATCAATAAATAAATTTAATAGTCATTTTTGCGGAAAACCTGGAGCACTTATCAGCTATGATCGGTGAGCTTTATGATGCATCAATGATTGTTGGACTAAAGATGAACACATCGAAGACTAAAATAATGTGCAACAACTCCAATATAGACCACATTACTGTGCATGGGCATGCGATAGAAAGAGTTGAGGAATATGTCTACTTGGGACAAACCATGAACCTTGCCAAATTCGGACAAAATAACGAGACTGAGCGCCACATCAGCCTAGGGTGGAGTGCTTTTGGCAAACTGTCTGAAGTGTTCATGACCACAAGCATTCCCATTAACCTCAAGCGTCGGACCTTTGAACAATGCGTCCTACCAGTCATGGTCTATGGAGCCGAGTCATGGACCCTGACAAAGCAGGTGATACACAAGCTCCAAGTCACCCAAAGCCAAAGTCATGGAATGTGTAATAATGGGCTATGTTAGGTATCTCTCTACGTGATCGAATCAGGAACACAGAGATCCGGAAGAGAACGAAATTTGTCGACATAGCCCATGTGATCACTAGCAGAAAATGGAAGTGGACGGGCCATATATGCCGTAGACAGGACAACAGGTGGGGTAGTCGGGTGCTTGAGTGGAGGCCTAGAGTAGGGCATAGAAATGTAGGCAGGCAACCGATGCGTTGGACCGACGACCTTGTTAGAGTGGCCGGTAAGGACTGGATGCGAAAGGCGCTGAACCGAGAAGAATGTCATGCATTAGAAGAGACTTACACTCAGCATTGGGTGATGAAAGGTTGAAAAAGAAAGAAGAAGAAAGAATAAATAAATATTATATTTTGTAATAATTCACACAGCGGCATCTAATCTTAAATTAAGTAGCACAGCACTTGTGTTATGGGTACTAGACAACTGATATACTACTTATATACTTTTCTTCTGTAAATAAATACATTTTTACAACACCCAGATGTAAAACGGGAATTGAACCCGTAACCTCAGCAAACGTAGTGAATGCGTTAGCCGGTACGCCACGGAGGTAGTCAATAATCCATTAGTCGCTTCTTATGACTGAGCAAATGATGGCGTGACTCTTATATCTCATTGGGACCACACTTACAATTTAAAGTTTGATTAAGAAAAGTTTAAAAAAATTATATCTATAACTTATTTGTATAAGCAAAGTTAGTTTAAAGTATATATTTTTATGCTCCAATAACGACATGGCAGGCACATTATGGAAAAGCACAACCATAAAACACTCTAGCTCTTTTGTTTTGGACATTTTTCTTAATAAATTATTCAACCATTTCCTGGTGTCGAAAGGGCCTTTCTGTGTAAGGGCGTATCTTGATGGGAGCGTCCCTTGGCAATAGAATGCGCTTACATTTATACATTAAAACATTAAGAAATATATTTTTGATTAAATATATCCTACTTTATAAAACAAATTTTTCATGGGCTAATTTTTTTTAAACCAGCTGAGCCGACAAACTTTGTACCGCTTATAAATCAATGAAGGTCTTGTTACTTTTTTCTTTTTTTTATGAACGTAATACAATAAATACAAAAAATATTAAGTTGAATAGAAAAGAATAATATTTATAATTCAATGGTGTATCAACAAGATATAATTAAGATATGCTGCATAGATTGGTTCAAATAAAAAAAAGTTGGGTGCACTCCGTTTATATTTTAACATTATGTAGATGCCGATGAAATATTGCTGAAGCAATCGACAAAATCGCAGCAAGCAGCTGTCAGCATTTTGAGGGATGACCAAACACGTTATAATTTACCGAACTAACCTTCTTTGTAGTTTCTTTACCTGATATAAAATTATTTATTCCGGATATTGTTTCCATATCACCCTAGGCCGTCCCAAAATGTTGGCAACAAATAAATGTGATTTGAGTTGTTCTTCAAAATCGTTCGAAATTATTAACCGCTGCTGTTCCAACTATTCAATAAAAAATTTACTATTTAAAATTAATAATATCCTATTGAAATTTTAGACGCGAATAAGAATGGATTGATTTAGACTTATCAGTTAAGATATAATTTTTAAATAAAACTACATCAATGCTTCTTGTCAATCACATCCCGTAAGTTACGTATGTAGTAAATATTTTCCCTGTGCAGGGGTGGAATAAGAATACCGATATAAAGAAGAAGGCCGAGGACTGTCGTAAATGGTGACAAAAATCCCTAGCTAAGAGGTAAGGATCCAAGCCCGTTTGAATGGCAACCACCACTGGTGTATAAGTATGCCGCAATAATTATGTAATTCATGATTATGGTTTAAGAATAAATAGACAATATATAAATATTTATTTATACATTATTTGCTTTGTCTTTATCGACACGTAAATCAAACAACAATATTTTTTTATGAAAGTATTCTGACCTCTGCGTCTAGAGTCGGCCTGTCGTAAAAGGTGACATAACAACCCACCCTAGTTACGAGGTAAGGCCCCAAGCCCGTCTGGATGGCGACCACCTTTAGTCTTAAGTAAGCCGCCATAGTAACTTTGTGTAGTGTTTCGACATTAGTGAGCCAAGTTTCTGCACCTATATGCAGACAGCAGTGTGTTCGTGGCGCCCCCGGAGTCGTAAACGAGTAAGGTAGACGACGGTAACTGCTACTAATATTAAGTGGGTTGTTAGCCTATCTACGGTACCTCATCAATAAAAAACTGATTCTGTCCCAAATATAACTATTTTATTGACACTTTTACAATTGAAAACTTAATTATTAAGTCATATTGAAATGAGAGTGACTTTTCAGTAGAGGTGTAAATTTAAATACAACTAAAATGCTCTCCGTCAATCGCATCCACAAAGTTACATTTCTAGCACAACATAAATATACAAATAAGACCACCTAAACAAAGCCTTACGATATTTTTCTCCTAAACACAAAGAGGCCATTTAACTATTCAGGGCAACCGCATAAAGGATTGATTGGTTTAAGTGTGGACACCCTTGACAAATAGGGAATCCGACCTAAACATAATTTGTTTTGCAAATGTTGCAGCGAAACTTACTTGTAGACATGTATTCGAATTTATATAAAATAACTTTTACATAAAAAAAACGTTTATTTTATTAATTTTTAGCCACTTTTCAGCAGCCGTTTTTAATTAATTTTCACAATAATTACATCTGTTAAAAGCAATTTTAATGCTAAAAAAACCTATGTATTGCAAGTAAAATTATTTTTTACTTTTATATTAATATTCCACTCACTATATTCCACTCAATGCAGCCTTTATAATTAGGAAATGGGATTTAATGGCTTATTAATAAAAGGACAGTTTTGATATTTTTTCTTGAGGGGTGAAGTACTAAAGGGCAGTTAAAAAAACTTCTTAAGTTGCAAAAAAATATTGTTGTTTGATTTACGTGTCAATAAAGACAAAGCAAATAATGTTTAAATAAATATTTATATACTGTCTATTTATTCTTAAACCATAATCATGAATTACATAAGGTTATTATTGCGGCATACTTATACACCAGTGGTGGTTGCCATTCAAACGGGCTTGGATCCTTACCTCTTAGCTAGGGATTCTTGTCACCTTTTACGACAGTCCTCGTCTTTAACACGTTAGATGTGGAGATCCGGTGATCTCCGGTGGCCGGTGCCACCACTTACTTTGTAGCATTTTTTTACTAAGTCATGCGTGATTTTTATAGGAAATTTATGAAATGAAATCAAGTCCTCTTGGTGGCAGCCAGGAAAAAAACCAAATATTAGGAAAACTATTAACATAATAAGAAAATTTATGTATCCATAACTGACAATGTGCTATATCTACATAGACGATGGTCAAAAATGTTTGATATTTAATGTGTCAAACTCGTTTGTATCTAAAGTAAGTTTTTATCCGTGCAGGGGCGGAGAAAGAATACTAACCTCTGTGGCCGGGGTCGGCTTGTCGTAAAAGGCGACAAAACAACCTACCCTAGCTACGTGGTAGGGCCTCAAGCCCGTCTGGATGACGACCACCTTTGGTCTTAAGTATGCCGCCATAATAACCTTGTGTTGTGTTCCGGCATTAGTGACCCAAGTTCCTGTACCGTTATGGGACAGCAGCGTGTTCGCGATGCCACTGGCATTAATTACAAACACTCATAGGTGACGGTAACTGCTAAATTCTAAGCGGGCCGTCAGCCTGTCTGCTGTCCTACAGCAATAAAAAAAAAGTAAATATTTTGGAGTTCGAGATATACAGGACTGAGCATCATCTATTATTCTTATTACTTCATTGTATTTCCGTGACACTGTCTTCCTTGAGCCATAGAAATATACATGAAATATAAAGTATTTGTTGTTTTATGAGATCAGATGCCGTTTACCGTCAAACTCGAAAGGTCTACTGAACCCTTCTTTTTCTCTCTATGAATTAGCAAAAGAAGTAATAACATTGTGGAATAGCAGACAGACTGACGACGCACTTAAGCAGTTACCGTCGTCAATGGATGTTTGAACTAGAGAGGAACACTTATACCACAAAACAAGGTTACTATGGCGTATTTAGTGACCAGGGTGCCCTCTAGATGGGCTTGGAGCCCTATCACCTTTTATGACAGGCAGACATTCTTACTACATCCTTAATAAAACTTAAGTAGCACTCTTCTAATAGCTGGCTGACATACATCCAACATTAAACTTAATCTTAGATCTAACATTGGATGTAGTAACTTTGCCTTTAAGGCATGACCACCACTTTAGGACAAGTTCAAGTTGAAATAGCCTCTTACGTTAAAAGCTTACATATACGACAGAGTTTTTAATTTGATCGTAGATTATAGATGTTATAGAGGTATATATATTTTTTATTGCTGTAGGACAGCAGACAGGCTGACGGCCCGCTTAGAATTTAGCAGTTACCCTCGCCTATGGGTGTTTGCAATGCCAGTGGCATCGCGAATACGCTGCTGTCCCATAAGGGTACAGGAACTTGGATCACTAATGTCGGAACACAACATAAAGTTATGGCGACATACTTAAGACAAAAAGTGATCGCTATCCAGACGGGCTTGGGGCCCTACCACGTAGCTAGGGTAGGTTTTTTGTCACCTTTTACGACAGGCCGACCCTGGCCGCAGAGGTCAGTATTCTTTCTCCACCCCTGCACGGATGGAATTGTCTGTGCTGTCAAAACCTGTTGTGAGACGGAGATCATTAAAATAATCATTCATAACACAACAATTTAATCTAATATAATGCCTAGTGCATTTATAGAATTGAACGGCCCGATAATGTAACGATTCAAGGGTTAACGAGGCAAATGAATATCGGATTTAATGAGGGTCTCGTCTCGACGATAGCGCAAATAATTACAAAACAATTAAGGCTCTTCCATTTCGCAAATATGGATTTAATTTATACTATTATTGAACTGATCGGTAATAGCAGTAGAATAAATAAAGCTGCCTTTAAGCGTTATATGATCGTATGACGAATAATAAAGTCTTCAAAATGACAAGCGTTTTTATTTCGTAAAGAAACTCGCACCATATGTTGTAAATTGACGTCATTTAAATTTTAAATATTTTGTAACCATTGGACGACACGGTTAGCTTAAGTAGGTGTAGTGGATACGCAAGTAATCCGATACAGTCGTGAAGGTGGGTTCAATCCCCACGGAGGATTAAATATTTATACGATGCAAGGAATTTGTACTGGTTTTTTGTGTCCATTAATTGTATGTTGGAAAATAACTCTATAATATGGGTTTTAGATAAAATAGGAACTGTCATTTAATAAAAGCTATGTACTAATTGTATATCCAAGTTATGTTTTTAAGTCTCGACAACAATAATTCAAGTATTTGAATGGCTTAGCAGACTTAGACCGTAACACAACTCAATTAAATTGGTGAGTGTTAATACCACAGATTCTCCTATGAAGTCGTGGTAGCAACACCTTCAATAAAGCCACAATTCAAGAAAACTATGTTTCTTCTGAGAAGTTGTGGTTTTCTTGACTAGGCTTAGCATTCTTAGAAGAAACCGTGGCAATAAGACAAGATACTAGGGTCCCTTATTATATTTTACGATCACTAGGAGTGGTTCATGTATTTATTACTCCTAGGTTCTCAAAGATGCGGATTCAATTTTCAGGATACATTCCAATATGATCCAATATTCTCTGGACTGGATGTTCTGGAATTTGCTATCCGATATTTTTGTTTTATAATAACATAATACAAGAATGTTTAAATAATACAAGATGCGATCTGATTAGTACCACGTAGCTAAGGTTAATATTTTAAGTTAATTAATAAGTACCAATTAATTATTTATTGTTTCACAGCGGAAGTCTGCAAACGTCAGTATGTTAAATCAAGGTAACCACTCTCTGTTATTAGGACTGTGTGTCTGTGTTTACTGTGTACTCTATCTATGTTTTTTTTTATATCACACACATTTTTATTTGGTCACACATATGTTTATTTTTATCCGTGATGTGGCGGAGAAAGAATACTGATCTCTGCGGCCAATTTTAAAATCCATCGATAAGATATGTTAAATTGTCTTTATTTGAAAACTATTTGGGATATTACGTTGATGATTAATGGTTCATAGTTTAATCTGTCTTCAATTTTTGTAGCAACCACCTCTGAAAATTGTTTTGTCCATGCAGGGGCGGAGAAAGAATACTAACCTCTGCGGCCGGGGTGGCCTGTCGTAAAAAGCGACTAAACAACTCACTCTAGCTACGTGGTAGGGCCGCAATCCCGTCTGAATAGCGACCATCTTTGGTCTTAAGTATACCGCCATGGTAAATTTGTGTTGTATTCCGGCATTAGTGACCCAAGTTCCTGTACCCTTATAGAACAGCAGCATGTTCGCGATGCCACTGACGTGGCAAACACCCATAGGCGACGGTAACTGCTAAATTCTAAGCGGGCCGTCAGCCTGTCTACTGTCCTACGGCAGTAAAAAAATTTATAATCACAATAATATTATACAATAACTACCACAAATATTACTTATAGATTAACTAAGAAAATAATAGCGTAACTTTGAATAAATTAAATAGCTACTTTTGTCTGTTATATAAATAAAGGTGAAAGAAATCAATATTGAATATTCATTAAATTTCAGAGGTCTTTGTCACTTCATATGCCGAATAAAGTATTAAAAATTAAACACTCATTTTAATATAGCTGTGAAACTGCCCACTCAAGGGACAAACATCGTCGACAGCTAATCATAATTAAGTACGCGTTAACGAACTTTCTAGAACCCTACTCGGTTATTGGCACAGAGTAATTTATATACAGAGGGTCTACTATACTTACACTTGAAATATATTACATTTTTTACGAACTAGAGTAAAAGAATAAAAACTATAAACCTATGCTGTTAAAGTAAATGAGCATAGCGCAAATATATACAAAAGTACATAATAAATCTGATAATATATACAAATATATACAAAAGTACATAATGATTCTGATAATTCACATTTCTTGTGTCATACAAAAGAGGAGACAAACATTAGATGTCACACCGTAAAAAAATTTCACCTCAATGTAACCTCTCGCAACTCGTCTTTAAAAAAAAACAATGTTCATATACCCCTATAATTTAAAAATCTCCTGGTCTATTTAAAACATGTATCACAGATCTTTTTAAACATATAATCGAAACACACCCGTAATAGAATTATTAAATCAGACATACATATATTAGGAGTTAAAGTATGTTATTTTTTATTCAGCTTAAGCCTGAAAGATTGATACTTCGAAAATCCGAGTCATTTTTGAATACGAATTTCGACGCGGAACTAACGCGGCAGCAACGACTCGCAATATCAACGCTGCTTTTGAGACTAGACTGATAATGAATGCACCATGCGTTTTTGGTTTAAACACTTTCGTAATGGAAACTTCGACTTGAAGAATAAATCCCGTGGAAGATCGCCCTCACATGTGAATAATGCCGGATTGAAGGAGGTGGTGGAAGCTGATTTTGTCCTCCATGGAAATAAAAACTATGCAAGACCAGTCTCTGAGCCAGCCGTGGCATGCGTGTTATATTGTTATTAACATCCTGTAGTTTTTTATTGCTGAAGAACAGCAAACAGTTATACGGCCCACGTAATTGTAAGCAGTTACCACCACCTATAGATGTTTGCGATGCTAAGGGCACTGCGAACACACTGCCGTCTCTTAGAGTACAGGAACCTGGGTCACTAATACCGGAACACAATACAAGATTATTATAGCGGCATACTTATAGACCAATGGTTGTTGGCCAGGAGCCCTACCACATAACTAGAATCGTTTTGTCACCTTTTACAATAGGCCGACCCCGGCCGTAGGGGTTAGTATTCTTACTCCACCCCTGCACGGAGGAAAATGAATCGATTTTCATAATTAACTCATATTTTTTTTATGTTCCATTTGTCTTGTGATAATTGAGAGAACTTATAATGTCTATTTTCTATTTTCAATTGTTACTGAAGCATTTTAGTTTGTATTTGGTAAAACGAAAATCACGATGTAAATCATATAAAGCCATCAGAATTTCCATAAAACTGGCCCAATGTAAACATTGTGGACTTCGAAACTCCATAACATAACAATGTATCCTAGAAGCGTTTGGACCTATTAAATTAGTCATGTGATAAATACTGTATTTTATGTATACTATAATGCATTCTTTATTTAACCTACCACTGTGGTAGGACAAATTTACACAAAAGGTTTTTGACCAGCAAGTTTGAACATTATAAGTGTTTTATTAACTCTAATGCTTACTAATAGACATTAAGACAATATTTTTTCATTAGGCATTTCAACTAGTTAGAGTCGCCTGTTATCGAAATTTATACTAGGAATTGTTGTGCGTACGAACTTATTTATCAATTAACTCGTTTATAGATTTAAACTTCTTTCCGGGCGCTAGTGCTAATTTTAAGTATTACTAGCATTACAGATATAAAATAAGCTTGAAAGCTTATGTAAATAGTACTCACCTCAGGATTCAATCCCAGCACATCTCGCTCCGGGGTCAATGTTTAGCCACTACTCAACAAACGCTCATTTAAAGTTCTTAGTATTCTGTAAAATCTGCGACGTAATCTTTAAAAAAATTATATATCTAAACATTATTTAAAAAACGTGTGTGTATGTATGTATGCACGTAAAAATTTAAACTTCTTTGGCTTAACAGAACCAAACATAGCTAAAGATTTCATCTCATATGCCACAACTCTGTTTGTAAAAGAAATGATAAATTAATAAAATAAGTATTAGAGTGTAATATATTTTGCTGTTCACCATGGCATCGTTAAGCTAATACTTAACACACAGTAGACGATGTAATAAGAATATATAAAATACTAGCTATAATAAAAACAATACAAAGAAATTTCTGTTATATTATATTCTATTAAATAATATTCTATTCTATTCTAAACTGTCTGATAGTAATGTTATTTCGCTAGAAAATTAGGCGCACGCCACAGTGGGATTCGAACCCGTGACCTCTAGATTGGCCTCCGAGTGTGATACCACTAAGCTTAACTACGAGTAATATAATACACTCGTATATAAATATTATTTGACAACGGTTAAGACCTCAGCGACGCAGAGGTTTTAGCACATAGTACGCCTGCGACGTTTACGGGTTCGTTCCCGTTCCGAGTCAAAGAGTTTATGTATAATTGGTATTTATAGTGCTATTATTAAAAATATATCAGTTGTCTAGTACTATAAGCGCCCTGATGCTTACTTTGAAGCTTTAAAAGAAGGAGGATTGCAGCTTTCTAAGGTTTTTTTTTGTTATCCTTGCTGGACCATAAAAGACAAGTAAATCGTCCAAATAGCAAGCGGTAAATGTATGCTGCAATATCAGTTATCAACGTACGTCTATATAGTAAAGGAAAGGGGGAAATAGGTTGGTAAAGAGGGGAAAGGTTTTTTAAAAGGAACCATGTGTTTAATGCTTTTATAAATTAATTGGCGCATGACGAATACCAATGTCAGAATGCGTGTATTTACGTGGGGATAAATGTCTAGCCATATCAACTTTTCCAGGCCCCCGACAGGAGAGACAAACCCAAAAAGTGATGGTTTAACGTCGTAAAAGGTGATATGCGTGCCAATAGACTCACTACCAGGGACGCCGAAGATCGTGCGAAGTGGAGAAGAAAAAATCAGAAGTGGACCCCAGTACCTAAGAGGAAATTTGGGTTGCACGATGTAAATGTCACAGGAACTCTCAAAAATGATTCAAACATAGAACTATTTTCAATTAAGCCTACTTATTGAAAATGCCTTAAACAATAAATTAAAGTTAGAAAAATCGTTCATAAGCCCCTATGACTTGAAAATAAAAGAAAGGAACTGGTCATTTTGCACTGTTAAGCATACCAGGGGCGTCTCGGCACATCTTCCCAGTCATTACTCCCACTAATTATTACTCTGAGAGAGGCGGAGCTGTGGGAAATGGCCGTAATAAGATTTCGTAATCTCATTTATTAATTTTCGTCTCTCATTATTCTTGTCGGCGTTGCCTCTTAAAACCTAAACACGGTGCTGTATATCTAGTTATTTCCTTATTTGTTTTTAAATCACAAATTAAGATAGTGACAAGAACGTGTTTTAATTTAATTTTCTTATGGATCAGTGAAAAAGTTTTGTATCTTTGCTTGAGAACACCTTCTAAAGGTTAGCAGACAAGCTGATGGCCTACGAAATAGTAAGCAGTTACCGTCACCTACGGATGTTTGCGACTCCAGGGGCATCACGAACGCGCTGTTGTACGTATAAGGGTACTGGAACCTGGGTCACTAATGCCGGGACATAACACAAGGTTATTATGTCGGCATACTTTTACACCAGGAGTGGTTGCCATCCAAACGGGCTTGGGGCTCTACCACGTAGCTAGGATTATTTTGTCGCCTTTTACGATAGGCCAACCCCGGCCGCAGAGGTTAGTATTCTTACTCCGCCCCTGCACGGATAGTTTAGTTGTCTTCTATATGTAAGCTATGTTGGGCCGTCAGCCTATCTGCTGTTCCGACAGCAATAAAAAATTAATCACGGTAGAAACCACTGCAACTTAGTTTTTCTTCTTCTTTTAAGAATATTGGCTCCAACGTACATTTCAGTAATTAATGAACGTCAAAGTTTGATTAAAAAATGTGAACCATATTATGACGTAGTTTTACTCCTTAGTGAATCGGTAATTTCAAGTTAATAGTTTCACAGTAAATCCTCGACATAGACAAAGCTTTCGAGCTCAGTGATTCGTTTGAACCACGTATTTTGTTAATTAATTGAAAAACTCTAACAAGATTTTAACGCACACTTAAATTGATAATTCACTCTGATTAGTGATGGGACACAACATTCTAATAAGCTAGGTAAAATTTTCATAAACTGTTCAGGTAGCAGACAAATATTTATTTTATTATATTATTATTTTCGTTATTATATAATATTTTTGTTAAATAAACATGCCACATTACTACTGAACATTTATCAAATCTCTTTTTAAATTTATTTGGATTTGTTAATTTTTTTAAATTATTAAATTGAAATATATTATATGTTCCAAACCAATATGCTTTTTAATATTTTTTCTTCTATGATAATAATAATAATATCTTTATTATCCTTAACAAAAAATATAACTAATGTAACTTAAAATATGCTTCTAGCTATAATTGAGTCAAAAAGTATGAGCGATCCTTGAACCTCAAACTAGAAAGTGGCCTATTTATTACAGTATATATAATAACTTATAATTTACACCCACTTTGGTGGGCGAATAATTAAAAAATAAATCAAAAAGATTGGAAAGAGTCAATGGAATCCAAAAAGTAAGTAGCCTAGAACAATCTCCGAAAAATCCATGTCGAGTAATCCCATCCCGTGTTCAGTAGCTTTGAAGAGATGGTGCGTCAAACGAAGCCTATTTGGCTTTATAATAATGGCATGTACACAACACATAAAACTAGCGCCAGCAATTATTTAATATGAGACCAATATAAAAAAGTTATTTATAATAACACAACTTGTATTTTAATTAATCAACATAATTATATTATAATTTACATAAGTTTATTAAATTATAATTTATTATGATAAAATAATTCAATTCAATTAATTCTAACTAGTATTATAAATGCGAAAGTGAGTTTGTTTGTTTATTACGTTTTCACGCCTAAACCGCTGATTTTCATGAATTTCGATATAGTCATTGGACTATATCGAAATTCATGGATTGGACCTTCGAGAAGGACATTGGTTTTTTTAATTCATATGGCAAAACAACGTTTGCCGGGTCAACTAGTTATTATATAATTCGTTTATAAATATTGTAATATTTTTTAACATTGCAATAAAACACAATACCAGGTTTAATTTAGTAAAAAATTGTGTTTAGATAAAATATTACTATTATTTAGAGACATATCTGTGTATAAATATGCTACACTACACATCACTACACACAAGAGAATGGAGGCCACATTCATTCCCGTGAGTGGTAATTTATTCGCATACAAGTACTTCTGAAACTCACTGGCATGTTGATAATTTTCAAAATTCTTATTAAGTTATGTAGTACTTACTAATATAATACTATATAGTTACTAATATATTTTCTTTTTATATAAACATCCGAAGCCTCTATTGGCCTATCTATCCGAGGCCTCTCAATAATGGCCTTGAGGCCATTATTGAGTATTATAGGATCAAACGTTTTATAATCGCAGCTACTTGGTGAAGTTTTTTTATATGCAAAGAAGAAGAAATATGCTTATTTTAGAACAAATATCTGGATGACCGAGCTTTGCTGGGTATTTTTTTTTATAAATTGTGTTTTTTGGAAATTAACAATTGATTTTCTTAGTCTAACCTCAAAGCAAACACTCATTGACTTCGTTTTACTTAACAACGCCATCTGCTGGAATAGCTTTAGTGTTGTTGTGTCGTTAAAGCAATTTAAAAAAAATAGTATTATTATTCGCCGATAGATGTCAGGAAGAGTCATTTTTCAGTTTAAATTGGGATTACTCAAACGCCACCTTTTGACATTTTCTAGAAATGATTCCTAACTAGATCGATTTATCGCCCCCGAAACCTCCCGTATACTAAATTTCATGAAAATTGTTGGAGCCGATTCCGAGATTCCAATTATATATATATATATATATATATATATATATATATATATATATATATATATATATATATATATATATATATATATATATATATATATATATATATATATATATATATATATATATATATATATATATATATATATATATATATATACACAGTCAGGTCATAAATTCTGTCACATGTTTAATGTAAAATAATTGTAACAAGTTTATTCATTATGTAACCATTCATATACCAAAATGAACTTAACAAAACATAGATTCTTATGACATTAAAGTTTATTCAAAATGACCTCCGTGATTTTGAATACAAGCCTTCAATCTGCGCGGCCAGTCGTCTATCGCAGCACGAACGAGGTCCATGTCAATATCGGCGGCTGCCTTAATCAAGGATGTCTTGAGTGACTCCAAATTGGGATGAGGCTTTGAGCACGCCTTTTCCTCCAAGTGTTGCCATATCTTGTAATCTAACGGATTCAAATCTGGACTGGAGGAGGGCCAGTCTTCGTGCCGGATGAAGTCGATTTCACGCGCCGCCAGCCAGTCTTGTGTGCTCTTCGCTCTATGAGCTGGCGCCGAATCTTGTTGGAATACCCAGTGCCTGTTATTGAACATGGTATGAGAAACAGGTTCCACAAGGTTCGTCAGGACTGTATTTTGATACACAACAGCATTCGTTTTTACACCTTTCTCACAAAAATGTACCTCTGTTAAGCCCCAATAAGAAACTCCCAACCATACCATGAGCGAGGATGGAAAATGACCTCGTTGGACACACGGAATACGGTTGCTCGCTTCTTCACTACTGTGTGCGTACACCTTATCATTTTGTTTGTTGTATCTCTCTTCTACGGTAAACATTTTTTCATCCGAAAAAAGAATTTCCCGATATTTTTTTCCCGCGTACCGCTTCAACAAAGCGCGGCATCTCTTCAGTCTCAGGTCCATTAGACGAGCATTCAAACGATGTCCTGTTTTTCTTCGATATGCCCGAAGCCATAAGTCTTCATTTAATACCCTTTTCACCGTGGTTCTGCTTAACCCCATCTGAAGGGCCAACAGTTTCTGCTTACGTTTGGGATTTCTTTGAATTCGTGCCTTCACAGCTTTTATCACTGCTGGAGTCCTAACAGATCGAGGGCGACCACTTCTTGACCTGTCATCTACACTAGAGTCTTCATTGTATCGTTTGATGGTACGATAAACGAATCTTTTGGTTATATTCAAATTTTTCAGTATGTTAAAAATTTGAATTGGCGCGTAACCGCAACAATGCAACGCAATAACTGCAACACGGTCTTCTTTAAGCGTCCACTCCATATTTAAAAATGAGTAAAATTCTAAAAGTTATACATTTTTATTTTCATGAACAATTCGAAATTCTAATTCAATAATCTTTTTTGTGGCCAGCATTCTAAAAGAAAAGTTTTTACTGTGTGACAATACTTATGACCTGACTAGGTATATATATATATATATATATATATATATATATATATATATATATATATATATATATATATATATATATATATATATATATATATACAAGAATTGCTCGTTTAAAGATATAGGATACACACACAATAAAAAAATATACTTCTAAAACAAAAAACACGTCAAGTGGCCGTTATGGTGGCATGTTCTATAGTCAGGGGTGGTAGCATCCAGATCCAGGTTTTGTCGCCTTTTCAACAGGCCACAGAAGGTGTTATTCTTACTCCACCTCTGCATGGAGATAACATACACTGCTGTCTACTAGAGACTAGAGAGGCGTGAGATTTATAAACAAGATCACACGTTGAGAAAAAAGGAAATATATTTAAGTTTTATTTGTGTCTATTTTATCTCCTCAAGTGTTTAATTTTGAACGTAGCAACCCTGAAGCTCCACACCATCACCTCAAACTAGAAGCTGACGTCGCCAATTGGATTTTGGGCACACGCTCGATATGCAGATCGCCGCTCGTTAACCGTCCGTCCGTTCTCATGCACGCCTCAACCACCTTTACACCGATGTGCTCCCAAATACGTTTACGTGGCCATAGAGTTAACTTTAGTATGAGCTGAGATATATTTCAAGAGGTTATTTAGATATTGCTCAAAGATTGTTATGAAATTGATGACAATATCATTAAATAAATCTTATATATAAAATTCTCGTGTCACAATGTTCGTTCCCGTACTCCTCCGAAACGGCTGGACCGATTTATATGAAATTTTGTGTGCATATAGGGTAAGTTTGAGAATCGGCCAACATCTAATTTTCATGCCCCTAAATGATAAGGGTGACCCACAGTAAAAAAAAATTTAATTTTTTTTAAATATTTTTTTTATTTTTATTTTATTATGATTTAGCATTGAAAAATATACACAACTTCAAATTTTCACCCTTCTACGATCAACCCCTGTTTTTTAATCGTGATTTTAATATTATTCTCTTCCATTCACAGATCCGCAATATGGTTGCAAGATGGCAATCGAATATAATAATAATTGTAGTATGATAAATTTTCTGTATAGTTTATAATTACAATTTATTTTAAATGAAATTTTTATTTATTAGGCACTTGGCCCATATCTAAAAAGCATTATTGCGATATCTTCATTTAATTTATAGTTTAAAGAAACAACGATTTTTATAGGAGAAATGGAGCAAGCGGTGTAGCGCGCACGCGTACGAAATCTTTTTTCGATTTATTTTTTTGTTATTCCATCAGCGAAGCGGGCGGGAACGACTAGTATTTATATATATTTTCTCTTTAATTTATTTTCTAGTTATTTACATTGTTAATATAATTTATAAGTGTCACCTTCAGCGAGAGAGATCTGAAGGACAAACTTTCAGAGAGTTGTAATTCGTTTGAATTGACAACTCGCCACCGCTGTACATGCTTAATAGGGTACATGCACACTTGTCCACGCCGAACTCCATTCTTATTGAACTACTGAACCTTTCGGTTAGTTTTAATAGTTTTAGTAGGTCCGTTTTTTTTTTACGCGAACAGTTTGAGGTCATCCATGTATAGCAGATAAGATATGACTTCACCCCCTCTGCGAAGTTAAAAACTTAGTCTTGAACCCTCAAGCAGTACGGTCAAAGGATTCAATGCTAGGCAAAACCACAATGAGTTCAGGCTGTCACCTTGAAAAATCCCACGCTCTATTCTTATTAGTCCGTCTAAAAACCGTCCTCCTCCTGGGAGGCTAAGTCTTATGAACCACTGCGCAGAGTAGCATCAATTGTATACAACTCCAACACCCTCATAAACCATGAATGCGGCACTGAGTCATAAGCCCTTTATAGTCAACCCAAGTAGTGTAGAGGTTTTTTTTCTGTTTCGACGGACCTTATCAGCCAAAATTTTGCTGTCTATGAGATGTTTCCTTAATTTTGGTCTCAAAATAGATGTAAGCAACTTATAGATTAGAGCAGGTAAGCAAGTTATGGGTCTATAATTTCTAGGATCTATATTTTTTCATTATTTATTAAGTACACAAACATAACTTAATATAAACAGTATTTAAAACAATTGTTATAATTAACTCAGTATTTTTACTAAGAACATATAGTATCATTAAATTAGGTTAATAACGTGATACTTTTATGAGCAATTTTTTTCATAAATTGGAGACCATAGCAATATACTTCAATACTACTAATGAATTAACAGAATACAATATTCTAAATTATATGATTATACACAATATACAGAAAAATAATATATTGAAAGTTATATATGTTTCATGAACAATTAAATTTTTGGAACAAAATATTAAATAAAAATACATTAATCTACACACTACAAATACATTAATCTTTCTTGAAGTCTTAAAACTAAATATCTTAATAAGAAATATTCTTAATCATGATATATTAATTAATGAATGATGAGTTTAATTATAAAAATGTATGTTATTAATTACACTATATGACCCAAAAGGAAATTATTTAAGGACTATAATAAAATTAAAATGGATTAAGCACAGAGAACTTACAAGGCCGTACTTGTATCAGTGATTACCTGTCATTAAGGAACTATATAAGTTCATGTAACATTTTCATTCAATATATGTATTAGATATGTTCATAACTTGTTTTGATAAAATAATATTAGTGAAAGAATTGGACAATATTTAAAAAATTACACTCTTAAAACACATTATACCACAAATAGAGAATAGATCATCCGACATTTCTGAACATCATGTTATTTTCTTGCCACTCTTTAGCGAGCTGCTTAGCGGTCACCTGCTGTTCTGGCCGAGAAGGGGGTCGACGTTGTTCATGTCCGACTGGCGGTTTATACGATGCCATTTGCCATCACAGTCCACCACATAAATAGCCCCGTCTCAAGTCCAAGGTCCAAATACCCCAAAACATTGTCAAACCAATGTGAACAGAGTGTGACATTGTTTGGTGAGAAACTTAAATAGGGTGAACCCCGTTCCTTTGAGCTGCGTTTTTGCGAACCATATCTTATCGCGAATATTGATGTCGTTGACCTTTATGTGTAGGGGTATAGGGCAAGCACTTGAAGAGGACTATCGAAGTGGTTGAACTTAAGCTTGTCCTTGAAAACCTTAGAGACAAGAGCTGTTGTGTTTTCTTGTTTTTGTTCAGGAATTCCATGTAAGAGTAGCATTTTTCATCTCGACCGCATTTCAATTTGATCGGTGGACAGTTGAATCAACTCAATTTGTTCCTAGAGGGCTCTTAGTGATTCCGTGACAAAAAATTTAAAACTGACAAATTCGGTGGCTAGTGAAGAAATTGAGGATGGAGGTGCTGGCGTTTTCTCAAGTTCACTCTCAAATGCGTCCATACGCTCAGTAAATATTTTTGTTAAGTTACCTTAAGCCTCCTGAATGACTTTCATTGTAAAAGTTGGTTATTGGTATTGGTATTGCCAGGACTCCTTACTATATAAAAGCGCTGTGTTGCGTTTGGAATAAACACAAGGCAGATGACTAGTCACACACTGTAGTCAAACATGTAATTTATATCATATAATAGCAAATAAATAATTTTGTAACTTTAAATTCATCGAGAACAATTTTCAACACTGTTACTTTTTTCGCACCTACCCACCAATTCCAATGCAATAATACAATATGATATGTAAAAAATTCTAAAATATAATATTCATAAAAATCTGTATAAAATTTTGGAAATATTAACATATTATATTGGACTATTATTATTACTACTATTATCGATATATCGATTCGAGTAAAGGCGTATGTATAAAAGTATTTTTTTTGGTCTCGGGGAAAAACCCTCTCTTGACGCGTTCCCCCAGCCCGGGGGGACCGAGGGATATGTGGGACTCCGTGAAAGATGTTCGGCCATCCGACTATCCACTAAAAACCCCGCTGTTCTATCGCCTACGCCCGGGCCTACGGATATGTGGCCTGCCGATCTCGTGGCCCGGGCCGATGTATAAAAGTATAAGAAAACTCGTAGTAACTATAAATATTAATTTGTGTACAACTTATTTGTAGGGATACTTAGCTGCATAAAAATTATATAATATTGCAAAACACATTTTTAACGAATTAAGTTTAAGATATTCAAAAAATGGCTGCCGCATTCAATAATATTTCCTAGCATTTGTAGTTGGTTCTGCCGCCATATCAAGGCTTAGCTGCCCGTAGACATCAAGTGTCAGAATTATGTGAAGCAGCGTTTGATGTGGGTGCTCAATTCATGCCAATCGCCCTTTAAGGCTTGATGTGCCGTAAAGGTGATAAAAAGATATTTGTACATGTATAAATATAATAGGAAAAACAAACCTATCTAAACCTATTATATAATTAAAACCTTTTTTTTTATTGCTACTGTAGGACAGCAGACAGGCTGACGGCCCGCTTAGAATTTAGCAGTTACCGTCGCCTATGGGTGTTTGCAACGCCAGTGGCATCGCGAACACGCTGCTGTCCCATAAGGGTACAGGAACTTGGGTCACTAATGCCGGAACACAACACAAGGTTATTATGGCAGCATACTTAAGACCTAAGGTGATCGCCATCCAGACGGGCTTGAGGCCCTACCATATAGCTAGGGTGGGTTGTTTTGTCGGCTTTTACGACAGGCCGAACCCGGCCGCAGAGGTTAGTATTCTTTCTCCGCCCCTGCACGGATAAAAAACCAACAATATACAATTTATAAATCAACAAGTGTGATCTAAATATTTTAAATACAGTATGTCATTGTAGAGATGATCTGATCGACGTTTATCACAGAGGATCAATTAAGGGTGGACTGTATAAATTTTATATTGTATCGGTCCCCACACTAGAAAAGGTATTAAAGCTCCAGTAACCTCGCGACCTCCCTGGTATCGGCTCAGGTGCAGGCTGTAGTGAAACCACGCACGACGCCACTATTATTTTGCGAGTTCTTGTTCATCTATACTGCACTTTTCTGTGCTGTAAGGATTCAAGTTTAGCACGGCCAATAATATAAGAATTATAACAATATAAGGCACACGGTGCAAAAGGGTTTTTGGTTTGTCAATGGTTGACACATAAGATGTGAGAATTCTACTGGACTACCCTCGTTTTAAACAGACATGAAGATAGTCACCAAAAATTAGCTAAGCATTATAATATAATTATAATGAGTGACTATGGACAGATTAAATAAAATATGGAAAAATAAATATATTCATACTTCATACAGTATAAATGTCTTCATACTCGGAGACCCGGCATCAAGCAACGTCTGTCCTCCATGGTTACAGCTTACATTCCTACCTTCTTTGGACATATATCTGGATATCGGAACATCGGGATGTCAGGATTCAATCGAACGGCTCGTCAACAGATCCTAACAAAACCTTGGGTTATATAGAGGCATGATATAAACTTATTTCTAAAAAGGTTAGCTTACAAAAAGCTGAATCAAAACGAAGTCACTAACATCATTTGCAATGCAAATTCTCCACCAACTTGATTTGTACAACATTTAATTAAATTAGCTTACATTCTAGAACTTTCCGTACCCCGAATTGAGAATGAAACAATGGATTATACTTTTGTATTATGTATTCTACTGTGAACTCTCGATCGAGCCCACAGTATATTTAACTGAATTCATAATAGAACATTTTAATTAAATTTTTATACGCTTATTTATTCTTTAAGTAATATTTATGGCATGGTAACAAACCAACATTGAGGTTTACATTGTTTTGTCCGTGTGCTCTCTGAAATCCCAAAATTAAAAAAAGGTTTTACATACATTATAAAATATATAACGACCCCCGGCTTTCACACATACCAACGTCTGTGGGTTCGATTTCCGTCCAATTATGAGTGTTTATATTTATGTTGTTATTTATCCTTTACAAAATCTTTACCTATGAAATGAACTTAATAGTTTTATTAAGAACTAATAAGTGTTTATAGAGTTACAAATTCAACACTTAGTAGGTATATTACAATATATTTCCTTTCAATTAAGAAATACCGGCCACATGTTATATATTAACATGCTTATACTAGCTTGGTATGTATCTATATATCTATGAATCTATGTATCTATATAATGGAATCTTTGAACGTGATTTTCATCCCTTTCAAAACGACGGTTTGTTTGAAACTTTGCACACTTATCAAGGACCGATGATAATGCAATAATTTGTATAATTTGTATCATTATCCTTACCAGGATCCTCAGGATTAATGAATTTTCGGACTGGTTCTCCTCCGATCACCAAAATTAAGCACCGTCGGGCGCGGTCAGTACTTGGATGGGTGACCGCCTGGGAACACCGTGACGGTGGCTTTTTGCTCTTTTTACACGCTTTATATTAACTTAACCTGTACATAAAGGATTTATTCGAGTTTTTTTTTGGATTTCGACTCGATTTTTACCCATTTTGAACAATCAAAAATTCTAAATTCTGCCGAAACGCCACCTGGGGTTTAATTAATAACACTGCCAGAAGATGGCTAACACTGCCGGAAGATGGCGTTAAATTAATACAAACATTTACCGATTAGGAATTGTCGTCAACTAATAAATTATAGGTATTAATACGTTTTTATTTTATAGTTAATCAAACTAAAAAGTAAAAAATAATTTTCAATAAATTTCAATTAAAGATAGTGTAATTAATAAAAAAATGAATTTTATTGTAAAAAAGCGTGAGGTGCTTTTAAGATATTTTCAAAATACTTTTAAATAAACAATTTACTTATCGAATCTAACAAGAGCTTCAATCTCTCACTCCTTATGCTAATCATTGGCTGCTAACTATGAACATTCCAAGTCGAGTCAATTTCGTTTTGTAAAAATATTTCAAACTAGCTGTGCCCGCGACTCCGTCCGCGTGGAATAGTGACTTGGGCAGAATTTTTTGGATATATCTTATGGTTTATTTTGGATTACAAGCCCTATAAACCCTAAAATATAAATGAAATATGCAAACAGTCAGTATTATCGAATGCAACTGTTACGCCATGCGCCTCCGGAATACGTACGTTCGAATCTACAAAGTCCAGCCTAAGCTAAACCCTATTTCATATGATTGATGACATAAATCTGAGGTTAACTTAAATTGGACAATTAAATTTCCGAAACTTATGTTTAACAAAAACTACTTACATACATGGCGTAACAGTTGCATTCGATAATACTGACTGTTTGCATATTTCATTTATTTATATTTTAGAGTTAACAGGGTTTGTAATCCAAAATATACCATAAGATATATCCAAAAATGTTGCCCAAAGTCACTATTCCACGCGGACAGAGTCGCGGGCACAGCTAGTTTCATAATATGATGATAATATAAATAAGCTTAAATTTGAAATAAAACCTAGATGCCCAGCCTAAGCTGAACCCTATTTCAGATGATTGTTGATATAAATCTGAGGTCAACTTAAATTGGTATATAAAATTTTCGAAACTTATCATTTTAACAAAAACTATTTATTTTTTCTAAAATAAAAATAGCCTAAGTTACTCCTTGATACATCAGCTATCTGCCAATGAAAGTCCCGTCAAAATCGGTGCAGCCATATCAGAGATTAGCCGGAACAAACAGAGAGACAGACAGACAGACAGACGGACAGACAGACAGACAAAAATTGTAAAAAATGTTGTTTTGGTATATGTACCGTGTATACGTCCGAATGCACTTAGTAAAAAGCGGTTATTTTAATATTACAAACAGACCCTCCAATTTTATTTATTTGTATAGATTAGTAAATAATTCACACGCAGGTATTGAGTATTAAAATTTAGGTTCCAGGTAAAAAGATAAGTATCTACCAGTTTCCCTACGTGGACAGCGTGTTAGCGATGCAAACATTTATATGCGACGGAAACTGTTTACTATTAAATGGGCTGTCAGCCAGTCTGATGTTCCACAGTAATTAAAAAATATGCATAAATTTGCCAATTTTGAATACAGTAGTATAAGTCATGATGTAAAATTTAATTTAATTTTTGATATATCATGTATACGAGTGCGTACATGTGTGCATATATTATATATAATTATGTAAGTATTTATTTATTTATAATGTTAATTATGATATATAATCATGAACTGTATATATTGGTTATCCCACCAGCAACTTTTATAAATTATTTGTTTCCAGTTCTGGGCTGTCTGGAAGAGATCATTTTTAGCAATAAGGCCGCCCATTGTGCAATATTGTTAACTATAAGATTTCAATGCAAACTACTTTATACAATGTACAATAAAGTTTTATATATCTATTTATATACATATCTACCTATCAATCTAAAATTTAAACGAATCGATTTATCCAAATAACGAATCCTTTCGTAATACAAGTCTAGTCTTCTGAGATGAATTGAAACGGACTCGTGAGAGGAATGTTTAATCTGTTTCATCTGTTACAGAAGATTTCTGTGAAATTCAAAGGCATTCTTCGAATGTTCTTGAGATACGTGTACAGTTCAATTATTGTTTTGAACTAGTTTTTATCTGATCTTTAAATGGTCTCCATGCAGGGGCGGAGTAAGAATACTAACCCGCGGCCAGGGTCGCCCTGTCGTATAAGATGACAAAGCAACCCTAGCTACGTGGCAGGGCCCCAAGCCCGTCTGGATGGCAAACACCCTTGGTCTATAAGTATGCTGCCATAATAACCCAAGCTAGGTAGTAGGACAGCCCGTCTAGATGACCATCCACGCTCTCTAAATATACCGCCATAATACCTTGTGTTGTTCCGGAATTAGCGATCAAATTTCCAGTTTCTGCTGGTGTCGCAAACATCTGTAGGTGACGACAACTTACTATTAAGTAGGTATACCTATCTGCTGTTTCACGGCAATGAAAAAATTGAATATAACTACCATCATTTAAAAACATGATTTACATTCGTGATATAAGATGTAATTAATTATTGTGTGACTTTGCCTAAATAGAGTATTTCGTCGGCTTATTGCAAGAAGTCATTATGTGACATTTCATTATGTTTACACAACAGCATTTTAGTTGAATTAGTTAGTAGTTATGTTCATTAGCCAAAGACGTAACGGCTAAAATTGGCCAGCTAGAAATTAGTGTGTTATTGCATTTTGTAGAATATGTAAATTATAGATAAAAACGTATTTAGTGATTTTTTGCAGTTAATGAGTTCTTGCAATAAGCCGACGATTTATAACACATATTGTACTAAAATTTTAAAAATCATATCTACATTTTTGTTTTTCAAGGGTAAATCTGTACCTTTATAAAGTCCTACGTTTCGGCTTTTTTTTATTGCTGTAAGACAACAGACAAGGTGACGGCCCACTTAGAATTTAGCAATTACCGGAACCAATAGGTGTTTGCAACGCCAATGATATCGCAAACACGCTGCTGTCCCATAAGGGTATAGGAACTTGGGTCACTAATGTCGGAACACAACACAAAGTTATTATGGCGGCATATTTAAGGCCAAAGGTGGTCGCTATCCAGACGGGCTTGGGGCCCTACCACGTAGCTACGGTAGGTTGTTTTGTCGCCTTTTACGATAGGCTAACCCCGGCCGCAGAGGTTAGTATTCTTTCTCCGCACGGATGACTAAACGGGCTAGCAGAAAAAGGTTCAGCAACGGGGGTTTTCAACGTATTCCAATTAATCTTATATCTTATCCGTATATAAATTCGTTTATTTTTCGATTATTACAAGGTTTTTGATTGTGTTTGCAGTTAGGATCGCAGAGCGAGAGCGCGATAACACTCGCTGTCATTCGTTGTTTCGCGTCGCCTGTCAACGATAATATTGACGTTTATTTCTTCTTTTAGAAGTTAACAAAGGATATCATTTAGAAAAAGATTGGGAACGATTCTTATTTCTGACTAGAACGAGTTTACGGTGATGTTCTTCTTGGTCGAATTCTTCTTCACTGAAGGTCATATTCTTAAAAATCAACTATCGCCTGTCTTTTAAGCTGTTTTCACTTCGTCCAGTCCTCGACTTCTCGAATAGCGGTTGCTATTGGAAGTCCAGTGAGGGTCGTTACTTGGTCACACCAGCGGCTAGGTGATCGACTACGGGGTCGTTTTCCTTCCACCTTTCCCATCACGATCAGCGTATCCAAGTTATTCGGCTGTCGTCGGGCAATGTGACCAAAGTATCCAAGAATCTTCCGATAACAGATTGCTGAGAGCTTTACTTTATCACGAAGCTGGTCCAGAATAAATTTATTTGTTCTTTTTGCCGTCCAAGGTAAGCGGAGCATTCGTCTCTAACACCAGATTTCGAGAGCATTAACCTTCTTGCGCTCTGATGCCTTAATTGTTCATAATTCTACCCCGTAGAGAAAAATTGAAAATATCAATGTTCGGACTATTCTTATTTTAGTTACGTTGGAGACCTTTCGATTATACAATATGAACGTCAGCTTGGTCATTGCAGCTTTGGCCATTTGTGTCCTTCTTTTGATCTCTAATATACTTCCTCTTTGTTCAGTCAATAGGTATCCGAGGTAAACAAACTCGCTGATAAATTTTAAGTCCGAAAGTTCTCTAGCTTTAGAGAGTTGGCCAGATCTGTCCACAATCATTACTTTCGTTTTGGACTTATGAATAGAAAGTCCCACCAATCTACTCTGCGAAACCAGTCTGCAAAGTCTTTCTCCGATGAAGCGAAAAGTGTGGTGTCGTTCGCATATCTCAAGTTACTCATTTTCATGCCACTACCCGAGATGCCCTCCTCCCAATCTTACAAGGCTTTCCTCATTATATATTCACCATTTATGTTAAAAAGAATGGGAGGAAGAATGCATTCCTGTCTTACTCCCTTTCCTGGCTTGAAGGATCCTGAGATGACATTATTCACCCATACCACAGACACGCCATCTTGGTATAAGTTAGTGATCAGCGACACGAGGTGTTGAGGTACGCCCGTTTCATGCAGGATGTTCCACAAACATGCTCGCATGCGATATTAATGCCACTTTACGGTAGTAAGACAGACATGTAGCAGTCCTCGTCGACCCCTTCTTGTGTAGTAGAACTAGCAAGGACTTTTTCCAATCAGTGTTCCATCTGTCTGTTGTCCAAACTTGGTTACATAGATCAAGTAGTAATTTAATTCCCAGATCTCCTAGATGTTGCAGTTCCTCAGCAAAAATAAGGTCTCTACCTGCTGATTTATTCATTTTGAGTTTACGCAGCGCGCCTCCGATTTCGGATTCTATTTATAATGTCCGGTTTCAAGCATTATTCATCCATAGTAGGAGTATATCCAGTTTGTACTGCAAAATCAGCGTACAGGTTTTCGCAGTACGATTGCCACCTCTCCGTCATCTCATCTATATAGCTTAATAGCGATATTACGGCTAACAGCGTTTACGGTGATATTTACTCTCAAATAATTTCTGTAGATAAAATATATATAGAATAATTACAATCCATAAACTTCATGAGACGTAATAGCCACGATAGACAATACAAAAGCCCTTCTGCGAATAAGTTCTAAATTTCTAACTGTAAGACGTCGCCAAACTATAGTAAATTGTTAATTAAAGTTGTAAACAGATTTGAACAGTTTCAACTGTTACTGAAAATGCTTATTCGAACAATCAATTAATTAGTTCACTGATGGAAATACGTTAAACCTAACACAACAAGTCCTCAGTGACTGAGCCTATTAAAACTTCACGCATTGTTATAGGAATCCTCATATAATAACACTGAAATGTTCGCCAGAGACTTAAATTGTATAAATACGCGTATACTAGTAATACGGGTACCTATATTTTGAGAGGTAGAAATGTCTAACGCAAAACATGCCCAAAGCCTTAGGATATTTCGCAGGGTGGTTTTTGTTCCCTCCTGAATGGTGTGTGTGTCCAACTATCCAGGGTATCACTTGCCGTCCTCTGCCTCTTTTTTTATTGACATAACCTGTAACGAGAAAATTTTCCACACTGTCTGCATCCTGTCTTACAATGGGTCCAAAAAGCTTGAGCACTTTTTGTCTGCTCTTCTTCGTCGTGTTCTTCATTCCTGAAGGTCGTGCCCGTGTTGATAAGCCTTTACGGAGACGCTGACGAACTGCCCCACACCACTCTGTCCTCGGCCTGTTTCAGAGCTGCAGGCAAAGTGAGCCCCTGAGTGAGTGATTTTGTCTGCAAATATCAGAAAGTCTTGTCGTTAAATTGAGTTCAGATCTCAAATGCGTTAATCCTCGCAAGCACAGCTGCTTTCAACGTCCAAATTTCAATGGAGAAGAAGCGTTCGCTAATAACACCTAACCTAACACTTTATCCTGACGTAAACTCAGAGGGCAAGCCCTCCCCCCCTGGTGACGTGGTTTAATCTATCAAAATAATATATTCTACAATGTATATACCATACATGTATCTATACTAAGACTTATTTTATAGCCCTTTACCGCATTAAAATGTATCGTGTGTTAAACACTTAAACCGCTGCCACCTAAATATTTTATTGCACGCATGGATTACATACTTTATTCTGCGAAGCGTTACACACTTATCTTAATTGAATTTCTTCCGTGCAAAGACGGAGTAAGAATACTGACACCCGGGGGCGACCCGAGGATCGTAAAAGGCGATTAAACAACCCTAGAAGGTAGGTAAGCCTCCAAGCCTGTTTGGATGGCATCAACACCTGATATTGAAATATGCCGCTATAATACCTTTCCTTGTGTTGGCATAAGTGACCAAGTTCCAATTCCTCTACGTGGACGGCAGCATATTAGATGTGCCCCTGGCACTATCAACATTCATAGGCAACTGCTTACTATATAGTGAGTCGTCAACCTAACTGCTGTCACACAGCAATAAAAAATTAACAAAGACAAAGAATATTTTTGTATGTGCCCTTAGCTGTTGCTTCTACCAGCCTTGCAGTATTTTATAGCTTAAAGCATTTCTTAGTTTTTTCATCGTACATTATTAATCCAATATTTTAAAACAGAAACAAAGCTATTTAAGATAAAAAAAAAAACTATATTTATTTGTTTATAATAATATAATCTGAAAATATATTTTACACCATCTATTTTTGACTAAGTCCGAGACCTTCTTTATTACGTCCCTCCTCTGGGAGCGTGTAAAGTGTTAACAATACAAACATTAACATAAACAAGCGCCCTCTATTATATTGAAACTAGATACTGAGGTTTACACAATACAGGTAGAGTATACATAAGATAGGACCTGAACTTATCATATCCATACTAATATTGTAAATGTTAAAGTAACTCTGTATGTCTGTTACGTTTTCATTCCTAAACCGCTGAACCAATTTTGATGAATTTCGGTATGAGATAGATTGAACCTTGATGAAGGACATAGAAAATTAAACTTGAATAAAATATAAATAAAGCGCCTGTTACAATATTAGGAGCAATGCATTCAAACGGTATCAATACTATTAATTCTCCAACGGATGAAAATTCGGTCCACTACTAAATGTTTTTTTAATACATTGCAGAACAACGTTTGTCAGGTCAGCTACTAAATAAATATACTGAAAAGTTTATTTATTGTTAGAACTGTGTAAATTATAATGTTGGTAAGTACGTTTTGTATCAACAGTTTGCCTTTTAAAGGCGTACAATATTTATAAAGATATTTTTATGCTTCAAATTATTAGGAAATAATAGTAACATACTCATTTATGTGCAATTATAATTTTATTATATCTAATTGTTTTATTAATTCGAAACACAAAAAATATAGAATTAATTTAATTTTAACAAATAAGAAAAAATAAGTTAGAAGTTTATCAAATTAATAAAATAATATATATCCATTTTTTATGTCAATTCCATAATAATTTGCCCTTAATTAAGAAACTTGTCCTTCAGATATTCATCTAAGTTATAACACAAATTCTCAATTAACATTTGTTTCAATTTGTTTTTAAAAGAATGTTAAACACAGCGCAACATTGTTCCAAGATAAACAGCAGAGCGCGGGTACTATGGCGCGGGCGACGAGGAGGACACGGTGAACCACACTGTCGCCGTGTGCCCTGCGTGGCGCGAGGAGCGCCGCGCCCTCGTCGCCCAAATCGGCGTGGACCTGTCGCTCCCGGCCCTGGTTCTGTCCATGGTCGGGAGCGATCCTGGATGGACGGCCGTCGCCTCCTTCTGCGAGGCAGTCATGTCCGCAAAGGAGGCGGCGGAGCGGGAGCGGGAGTCGACCACCACACTCCCCTCCCGCCAACGCAGGCCACGTCGGCGGCGCCGGAGGTCTAATAACGACCTCCGGCCGCCGTAAAAAGCGGCCGCGGGCGGCCCCTCGGGGGAGGATCCACCGCCCGCACCATTGCCGCGAGGGTGAGGGCTGCGTGTGTTCCGCGGCCCCCCTCAACTCCTAGAGTTGTTAAGAGAGCGCCGGGGGGACGAAATCCTGACCCCCTGGTGCCAACACTTTAGAAGGCGCCAGCCCGGGCCACGAGATCGGCTTGCCATATATCCGTGGGCCCGGGCGTAGGCGATAGGAGAACAGCGGGGTTTTTTAGTGGGTAGTCGGATGGCCAAACATCTTTCCCGGAGTCCCACATATCCCTCGGTCCCCCCGGCCGGAGGAACCCGTCAAGAGAGGTTTTTCCCCGACACCAAAAAAAAAAAAAAAAGAGCGCGGGTACTATACAACTGATATATGCGTGCAAGCGCGGACTAAGAATACTGACCCTTACCACCGGAATCACCCTGTCGTATAAGGCGACAAAACAACCCCAGCTACCTATTTAAGTAGCTCTACGGTGATAGAACTCCTTGGATGTCAAACACCACTGATCTAAAAGTTAATAACGCTATATTAACCTTGTGTTATGTTCCAGAATCAGTGACCCAGGTTCCAGTACACCTATGTGGACAGTAGCGTTTGCGTTGCCCCTCATATCATATCCCAAATATCGATAGGCGACTGTAACTGCTTACTATTAAGTAGGCCGTCAGCCTGTCTACTGCTAGTCAGTATTAAATTTAAAAAATATTTTATTAATAAATACATATTATAAATTTAATAAAACCTAGACTTCGAACGAGAGTTGAATCCGCGACCGCCACAGGCTTTACGACGTATCAAAGCCTTGGAGGTCGTCAAATTGCGTTTTATCATGTCTTTATAGAGAGGCGAGCTTCTGACCATTACATGGATTCGCCGTTCGGGTGCCAACTCCATCGTGTTTCAGGGCGAGAAACTTCGAATAGATTTTTTTTGCAAACTCTTTCTGTTACCTAAATAATAGCAGCCTTCTGACCTCGAATTGAAAACTTCGGATATAGTCGGAATGAAACGTATCAAAGATTGCGATTGAATTGGTATTTTATTTGTCACTTGCATAGTTATAGTCTGATTATATGTTAGCTTATAACCATAGTTCAAGATTGTCATACAAGCGCAAAGTCCACCAAAGTTAAGCGAAGGCACTCCGATGTTGTGTACAGAGCACTCGGTATGTTTGAATGCCGTCGAAAGCACTCGGGACCAACGTTGACGCGAGGGTTTTAACACACATCACATGCAATATCGATTACGCTGATTAGCTCCAGTAACATAACACTAAATTCTAATAATTCGGCTAGCGAAATACAATAAGTAGACCGGCAATAGAAGTAGTGTGAATTTATAAGTTGGAAGATTCAAAATCATTCAAATCAGATAAAAAATGCAGTCTGATTGCAGTCATTTTTATAAGAAACTGTTGTGGTGATTACTTGAAATCCTATTTTCATTCATATATTTATATTTATTGTACTTTAAGTCTTAGTCCATACTAATATTATAAAAGTAAAAGTAACTCTGTCTATCTGTCAATCTGTTAAGTTTTCATGCCTAAACCACTGAACCAATTTTAATGAATTTCGGTATAGAAATAGATTGGACCTTGAAGAAGGACATAGGCTACTTTCAAGGAAACTTGAAGAGGGTGAAATAGGGGTAAACGTAATTTTTTTATTTATATGGCAGAACAGCTTTTGCTGAGTCAGCTTCTTCTTTACAGTCAAATTCTTCATTGCTGAAGATCGTGTCCTTGAAAATCAACCGTGGCATGTCTCGCAAGCTGTTTCCACTTCGTCCGGTCCACAGCTTCTCGAATAGTGGTTGCTATTGGGAGCCCAATGAGGGCGGTTACTTGGTTACACCAGTGGCTAGGTGATAGGCTACCGGGTCGCTTCCTTCCACCTTGGCCTTCACGATCAGCTTATCCAAGCTGTCGGGCAATGTGACCAAGGTACCCGTAAGTAGGAATAACTTAAACTCTTTCAATATAAGAAAAGCAATGACTTTTTTTAAGAGCATTTTTATTTATACCTAGTCAGGTCATAAATTCTGTCACATGTTTAATGTAAAATAATTGTAACAAGTTTATTCATTATGTAACCATTTATATACCAAAATGAACTTAACAAAACATAGATTCTTATGACATTAAAGTTTATTCAAAATGACCTCCGTGATTTTGAATACAAGCCTTCAATCTGCGCGGCCAGTCCTCTATCGCAGCACGAACGAGGTCCATGTCAATATCGGCGGCTGCCTTAATCAAGGATGTCTTGAGTGACTCCAAATTGGGATGAGGCTTTGAACACGCCTTTTCCTCCAAGTGTTGCCATATCTTGTTATCTAACGGATTCAAATCTGGACTGGAGGAGGGCCAGTCTTCGTGCCGGATGAAGTCGATTTCACGCGCCGCCAGCCAGTCTTGTGTGCTCTTCGCTCTATGAGCTGGCGCCGAATCTTGTTGGAATACCCAGTGCCTGTTATTGAACATGGTATGAGAAACAGGTTCCACAAGGTTCGTCAGGACTGTATTTTGATACACAACAGCATTCGTTTTTACACCTTTCTCGCAAAAATGTACCTCTGTTAAGCCCCAATAAGAAACTCCCAACCATACCATGAGCGAGGATGGAAAATGACCTCGTTGGACACGCGGAATACGGTTGCTCGCTTCTTCACTACTGTGTGCGTACACCTTATCATTTTGTTTGTTGTAGCTCTCTTCTACGGTAAACATTTTTTCATCCGAAAAAAAAATTTCCCGATATTTTTTTCCCGCGTACCGCTTCAACAAAGCGCGGCATCTCTCCAGTCTCAGGTCCATTAGACGAGCATTCAAACGATGTCCTGTTTTTCTTCGATATGCCCGAAGCCCTAAGTCTTCATTTAACACCCTTTTCACCGTGGTTCTGCTTAACCCCATCTGAAGGGCCAACAGTTTCTGCTTACGTTTGGGATTTCTTTGAATTCGTGCCTTCACAGCTTTTATCACTGCTGGAGTCCTAACAGACCGAGGGCGACCACTTCTTGACCTGTCATCTACACTAGAGTCTTCATTGTATCGTTTGATGGTACGATAAACGAATCTTTTGGTTATATTCAAATTTTTCAGTATGTTAAAAATTTGAATTGGCGCGTAACCGCAACGATGCAACGCAATAACTGCAACACGGTCTTCTTTAAGCGTCCACTCCATATTTAAAAAATGAGTAAAATTCTAAAAGTATACATTTTTATTTTCATGAACAATTCGAGATTCGAATTCAATAAACTTTTTTGTGGCCAGCATTCTAAAAGAAAAGTTTTTACTGTGTGACAATACTTATGACCTGACTAGGTAGATTTATCGAATACATCAACAGCTACACAATTCGTATATATTTATAATACCTTTTTTTTAAAGGGATAACTGCCGTCTCCGGGAGGCCTCACCGATGAAGACGGCTGTGCGGGGTAGGTCCCTACCTGGACCTATTATTTGGTTGAGGAATTGTTATCCAGGACACTCTTGTCAGAGAAGAACGAGAACATCGCAGAGCAATTACCAAAAGTCGGTTCTGCGATGTCTCCACGTAAGGCTTTGGGTAGCAACCGGGGTTTTACTCATAGCCGGCATGCCGCTACGGCCACCGCTGGCCATAACATCTCAGACAATATCGTAAGGATGGCCGCCTTAGGGTTTGAACAGTGAGTCCAACATAACCACGTCGACATCCCCCGGAGTTCCAGCGTGGTACTGGTTATTTGGTTCCCAGTTATAAAAAAAGGGCTCCATTCCTGTTTTTGGAGGGCCAGACAACTGCCGTCTGGCGCTCCAAAAACCGGAATGGCGCCCTTCATTTGTGTGAACTACGAAGAGTTATCTAGGAAGAGTAAACTTTTATTTTCTTTTAGGAAGATAACTCTATTCTTTTCGTTGGCTGGAATCAAATAGCGGCAAATATTTACATAAATTGATCATTGTCAAGCAGTTTGCAACCACTGTTAGAAAGCTCTTTTATTATCGAATAACATAGAGTCTATTAATATTTAATAATATAAAAGGCCAGATTTATAAATATATCATAAGGTCAGCCATATGTTAGAAAAATGTAAGACCAAAAGCGTCTCCATTCAACTGGAATGAGAATGTTGAATGCGGCAAAATTAATTTCAAAAAGGTAATATTACGTTACTGTGGGTGGAATGACAAGAATTGATAAGGTTAGTAATGATTATAAAGGGAACTCTAAAAGTATTTCATATAAATGATAAATTAATAGTAAGAAGAGTAGCATGCTATAACCATGTAATGAGAAAGGTTGTGTACCACGTTAACAGAAGAATATTGAACCTAAAAGTAGACGGTTACAAAGACGGGGATAGACCTAAAAAGCGATTGAAAGAATGTGATGTATGTATGATATGAGGGTTTTAGTAGTAACAGGTAAAAAATTCTAGAATATAATAAATTGAAACAAAAAAAACATACTTAGCCTACCTCAAAAGATTGGGATAAGGCCAAGCTAAATATGATAAACTAAAATAAACTTTATCCCCAAGCGATGCCGGGGTGAGTTGCTAAATTTTAATAGTTTAAATTTTCATATCAAACAGAATCGTGTTCTATGATGAACAAAAATATCTACCGAACCAGTCTATAAAACAGGGGTCGTACAAAAGGTGCAAAATTTACGACAGGTTTGACGCTTGTTCTTGTGCTGAGTACCGACTTATAATAAAATATTAAAGTTGCTTCGGGCAATTTTGTGAGAGCGATCCCGGGAAATCCTGTAACCCTTAAAGACCTCTTTGCTGAGTTTTTATCAAATTCATGGGTCAAATTTAATACGTAAGCAAATTTCGCAGTATTTTATCAAATAGAATAAAAATTATATTTCTCAATATGAAATTCTATATTTAGTTTTGGAATTTGTCGAAGTATGCTTTACATGTTAATAATTTGTTTCTTAGCTTAGCTGGAAGTTAATTACGCACTTTCAACAATTTAGAAATAGCTGACAAATCAGTACAATAACCTAAGATCTCTTCGAGCCTAGAAGTCACGCGTTCTTATCCCACGATAACATGCGTCGCTTAGGCGATTTTCCTTGGTTAATGTGCACATTATAGGATATTTTTACGTACCAACGGTTAATAAAAACATTGTGAAACTTGCATATCAAGATCACCGGTATCTGCTGAGTAAACGCACGAGTAAATAAAGCTATTGTTCAATCCTTGCATAACGGGTGTTTGAAATCCCACCTCCTGATTTTTCTTACCTACCCTCACTCTCAGTGAGTTAAATGGTAAAAGCGAGGGTGGGACGAAAATAATATAAGAGTATCGCGTGAGCTGCTAAACGCGGGGGGCAATTGACGTTTGACCTTCCTTCAGTTACTCCAAACTCTATTGGCTGTGCCATAAAAGTGTGTTCAGTGCGCGTGAATTTAGCTGGTGCCGTGCAACAGTTCCTCCGCGAGTAGACATGATCCGAACCAGGAAGGGGTGAAATCAAGGTCAGTGCGAACTTCTTTGCCCATTGCAAGATATCGTGTCTCTCTAGCCACCGCTCCTCTCCCATCCTCTCTCGTACAATCCACTTGCTCTCAAGCTATCCTTCTCATTCCTGTACGGTGCAATCTCGGTCCGTGACCGGCATCGTACAGATAGATATACATTTCCTCTAGAAGAGTTTCGACTCATCTATAAAATGACAGAAATATAACGAATGCCTTGTGAACAAGCACGCTACTAAATCGCAAGCCGGTCTATTTTTCGTGCTAGTTAGCACACGGTGTGAGGCGCGGGAAAGAAAAGGGCGGCTCCAAAGCAAGTTTAAACGTGTATTCTATGCGAGCAACTACTTGATTTGTTTATCACGATGGCTCGATGACAAAACTTTAAATTTTATATTTCATTACCGAAATTATGAGTGTTTGTGGAATGTACGCTCAAGTTTATATTTATGAAAGTAATAATATAACTGAATTTAATTAATTCCGCAAAGAAACGTCCATTTTGAATGCTGAATATGAACATGTGTATCTCACACGTGCTAGAAAGAAGCGTGCTAGCAATAAGTATGCTTCTGAGGTATGTGCTCTCATGAGCAAACGTATACACTTTGAGAGCATGCTATAAATGAGTATGCTACCTAGTAGGAAACAAGCATGCTTTTCTAGTAGCATGTGTATTCCAGGCCTAAGTCATTGTCATAAAATACGAACAAAAATATTGCTCTGTGATGACAATAAATAAATAAATATATTGTAAAAATTCTCACAGCGCCAGTCCCAAGGCACGCTCGAGAATCGAACCCATGACTTCCGCAGGCATACCGAAGTATGTTAGGCGTTACGTCACGGAGGTCATCAAATTGCTATATACAACATAGAAAAATATATTGAAAATCTCTTAAAACCGATATCTAACTTTTAATATTTACCGCTGAATAAATATTAAATGTAGCATTATTTGCCCTACCCTTGCCTCTGGCTAACTCCATCGATCAACGGTTGTCGAGAGCCGAAGCTCATAAATTACGCACTATTTAAAATCTGATGACTTTATATTTTGGGAGGAACGCTTCATTGCTTTTACACAAAACATTATACCATGAGAAAGAATTATTGCTTTATTATGTGCATATATTTTAGTTATTGATTTTGTTTTTACTTTTTAAATAACTTTCAGAAGAAAATAATTTTGCGTTCAATTTCAAGCAATGATGCTGATGAGTACTGCAGAGTCAATTTATGACTAAGGTCGGCTTTACTCCTTTAGGTTTTACTCCTTTAAACTAAGGATACATATTCTGTGTATGTGGTACACACGGGTCTAAACTAAGAAAGACTGATTTTACACGAACCTATTCAGGTTCGAGATGGGAGTAGGTTTAGGTTATTAACTATTTACAAAAAAAGTATATTAGTTAGTATATAGTATATAGTAATACTTAGTATATAATATATAACGTGTCGAGTAACTATAACACATGCATTCTTTATTGAAGCGAACCTTCTATACGGACATTTGGGCCGCTCGCATATAGGCATATTTTAGTTA
This sequence comes from Malacosoma neustria, assembly GCA_963693495.1. Classification (NCBI taxonomy): domain Eukaryota; kingdom Metazoa; phylum Arthropoda; class Insecta; order Lepidoptera; family Lasiocampidae; genus Malacosoma; species Malacosoma neustria. Next base: position 14,527,034 of record OY856382.1, on the reverse strand, counting down.
CCGTCAACCAATACCATATACTTACGTACAATATAAGAATGAGAATAGTGGTGTACAAATATCTGTTGTTAATATCTGTAATATTTTGTTGTTGTTGAATAAATTATTATTATTATTATTATCTGAATGTTCTTCTGATGAACATACAGATACATGTTTTGTGAATTATTCCATAATTTTATGTAAAAGTTTTATGTTAAGACTTTGTACATATAAGACTATATATGTATGCAATAAATCTTATTATGCTAAAATTACAGGATTCAAATTATTTCTATATTTCTACTATTTTCTCAATTACAAGAAAAAAGTTTGACCAGCTCCGCTGTAGCCCGGCGTTTTTAGGAGTATATTTTATTTTTAATTTATTTATTTTCCCAAATATTCAGTATTTTATTTTCAAAAAATTTAATTCTTTTTTTTCACTATTTTTTACGCTTAAAACTTATTTTACTACTAGATAGCATGGTGCAAATTACCACAGCATATATTTGTCCTAAATAGCGTTTATGAGTACTATTTACAGCATTTGTATTTCTCGAATTCAATCTGGCTAAAAGACAAGGTGCTAACAAATTTTCATAAAAATAAACATATCCTCTGACAAGTCGGCAGCCCTTAAAATTGCGAATTAAGTATAAACGTAACAATAACACTTATTTCTTTCACATTCAAATGAGGAAGGAGATAACGTGTTTTCCAGAAATACCCCACAGTGTTTGGCTAAATTTTATTGCTATTGTAATTTTGTTGAATAATAATAAAATTAAGGAGTCTTGGAACAAATGTTTCATATTTAATTATCTATTTATGACGCTATATTCAATGTAAGCAAATTCTATATCAGACCTTTTAATCTATGGCCCAATTTGAAAATTTAAAAGACCCTAAATAAACACGTGTATGACTGAATTTTTATACAAGCATTCAAGAAAGTCACCGTGACACCTAGACTTGATAAATCTATTTGTAGATTATACAAAACTTGAGACCTGCGTCGGAATTGAACTGCTATATTTTAAAAACGAACCTACTCAAAACTAAGATCAATATAAATTACAATACTTTTTATAACTCAAACTTTCATACTTTAATATGAAAATTAATACAATATCTATACACGGCAAAATAAAGTTTATTAAGCGTACCAGTATAGACATTTGTAGCGCAGCGAGTTACCGTAGCAAAATGCTACGCTTCCTACGAGCTCACTTGTAACATTAACCGTAGCTAGTTCATGAGGTGTGTACAAAAATATTATATATGAAACTTTGGACGGATGGATGATTGTTAGTTAATCACACCAGAGTGACAATTATTAAAGATACAAGATACAATAATAGATAAACAAAAAGTTAATTAAAAATAATTATTATCGTAGTGCCTACAAGGCCTAATATAGTGTTTATAGGTGCGTCTGATTACTAACGCGTGGCGGAACATAATTGGATGAAATTTATCACAAAGCTAAATATGATACATTACAATTACATTAGTTATTTCCAAGTGAAGGAAGTCACGAATAAGTATAAGGTTTATCTTTGGCCGATGCTAACTTGGCATTCTATTTTTGGATAAAACAATGTTGTTATTTATTATGTGAGTAATACAGCTGTATAAGATCCTAAATATTTGATAAACGAAAAACCCTGATTACATAATACTATATGACCCGGCAAACGTTGTTCTATCAAATAAATTTTTGAAAAAGCTTATGTCCTTCTCCAAGGACCAATCTATGAATATACCGAAATTCATCAAAATTGATTCGGTGGATTAGACGTGAAAGCGTAACAAATAAATAAATTCACTTTCGCATTTATAGTATTAGTAAGGATAAGTCGATGTAAGATTAGCAATGTTGCTCGGGCTATAAAGCTAAGATAACGTTGTATTTTTTTTAGCTGGAGTAATCAGACGCACCTATAAACACTATATTAGGCCTTGTAGGCACTACATACTACTACGATAATAATTATTTTTAATTAACTTTTTGTTTATCTATTATTTTATCTTGTATCTTTATTGTAACTATCATTATTTCATTTATTGTACATTTATTTACTAACTCTTCATTTATTTTCTTTACTAGTTATTTACATTTCTTTACTATTTACAGATGACGATCTGTGTGGCGTAACGGATAACGCACTTCGATACGCTTGCGGAGGTCACGGGTTCGATACCCGTCTCGCGTCTGGGTGTTTATGTATAATATGTATTTATTTACAAAATAAAAGTATATAAGTAGTATATTAGTTGTCTAGTACCCATAATACAATTGCTATGCTATTTAATTTGTGACTAGATAGCGCTGTGTGAATTGTCACAAAATATTTATTATTTTTATTTATTTAAAATATTTCTTAATATAATTAAAAAAATACTTTATTTTATAAACAATACTTATAAATAAATTAAATTAAAAAATATAAGAAAACTGTCTGTCGCTGGGAGCGAGGCCAAGGGCCCAGGCTACCAGCGGTTAGGATTCCAGAGACAAGAATCTCCTTACTATGCGTGCCGTGCTCAGGAGAACTGCCTTCTGTATCCGCCCATTCACCCATTTACCTAGTGAAAGCCTGTGTTTGTCAAGGCTCTTCACTATAAGCACGTTCACTGACACCACTATTTGTACGATGCTCGTTGATTTCATGCGCCACATGGCGGTAACCTCGTGGGCGTGATCTAAATACTTTGTAATCTTGTCTATTTCTGCTTTCACGAGGTTACCATCATGCGGGACACTTCTTCCACCTTAAACTTTTTTGATCAGGAAAGTGAAATAAAAGATAAACGACACCAAAAGGTGCAAAATTATAAGGGATTATAGACATATAATGTGGAGTAAGGCGGAATATATATATATATATATATATATATATATATATATATATATATATATATATATATATATATATATATATATATATATATATATATATATATATATATATATATATATATATATATATATATATATATATATATATATATATATATATATATATATATATATATATACTGGCATAATGACTAAATGCACAGCTACCTAGTTAAGTATATCATTAAAAAAATAGACACATTCTTTCAAATCACTGTCGTTTAATAAAACACGGTACCTAACAGCTCAGTGGCATTACTCTCGGAAACCAATCTAGCAGTCTCAGATTCAAATCCCACAATGATATGCACCGCTTTGGCAATTTTTCTTGCCAAATGTGCATATTATAGCATAATTTCCGTATACTGTTTTTTATCCGTGCAGGGGCGGAGAAAGAATACTAACCTTTGCGGCCAGGGTTGGCGATGGTAACTGCTAAATTTTAAGCGGGCCGTCAGCCCGCCTCAATTTTTTTTATTGCTGTCCTACAGCCATAAAAAAAATACCAACGGTGTAGAAAAACATCATGAAAAAACATGCGTACACATACCAGTATGTGTTATCCGCCAATCCACCTTGGACAAACAGCAGTGGGACGTTTATGAACTACTATATTATTTATATTATTACTAGCTGTACCCTGCCACGCTTCGCTGTGGTACATTGTGACTGTACCCTGCCACGCTTCGCTGTGGCACATTGTGATTGAATGGTTGAGAAATGAGAAACAAAAAAATAGATAAAAACAATCCTTGATGCGGATTATATATCATGCTAAAATTTCAGATCGATCGGTGCAGAACTTTTTGAGTTTTTAAAGCGTATACAAACCAACATAACATTTTCATATATATAGAAGATTAAAACAAATTATTACATGTATAGTCAGTACACAAAAACACAATATTTTATTCATTAATAGGGGAAAAATTAAAATCAAACAATCATTACCAACAAAAGCACAAAATATTCGCGTGGTAAAAATTGATAAAATTTTCAGCCCCAAGATATTCGCTCAGTTATTCCCCGAAGATCGTTGGCAATTACGACCTTATCTTCTATTCGAATTTTCTGAGCGACTTTAAATAGCTATCATTTTCCCTCGCGGCTTCGAAACCGCGAAGTGCTTCTACTTTAATCCTCAGAAACGACGCACTTGTAAGGCATTACGTCTGTAGACATTTCTGCTTTCTTTGTATCAAATGCTTAGAGCTTTGTATGATTTTAGACAACGACACACTTTCTTATAACTGAATTAACTACAGTAGAAATGCGGATGGCCTATTTAATTTTGGAAAACAGCTACTTTTGTTTTTAGATATAGACGCTTCTAACGTCTACCTGTAAGGTAGTCATGTCCCTAAAGATGGTGACAGGTGCGAGTGCTATGTGCTTCCGCATGAGGGTCTATGTAAGAGCTGTGTGAATGAATTACCTTTTCAAGCCTACGACAGGAAAATTTGACACAAAGCAAAGTTATCAAGGATTCGGTTCCTTTCGGGAAAAGGAGGTTAGGTGACAGTTGCTCTTGAATAAATAAATAAATATAGTTTCTTTTTTTTATTGCCTGTGGGACAGCAGACGGGCTAACGGCCCGCTTAGAATTTAGCAGTTACCATCGCCTATGGGTGTTTGCAACTCCAGTGGCATCGCGAACACGCTGTTGTCCCATAAGGGTACAGGAACTTGAGTCACTAATGCCGGAACACAACATATATGGCTGCATACTTAAGACCAAAGGTGGTCGCCATCCAGACGGGCTTGAGGTCCTACCACGTTTACGACAGGCCGACCCTGGCCGCAGAGTAGTTAGTATTCTTTCTCCGCCCCTGCACGGATGAAAATAGTGTGACAATTTACACAATGCCATCTAGTATCAAAGTAAGTAGCAGGACAGTTGAGTTATCTATACTTGATAACTGAAATACTTTTAAAACACATTTCCTTAGAAATGCATAAACAAGCACACTATGCGAAAGCCGTTACGTCACTTATAAACCAATTTCAGCTACATTTTACGATCCTTGCATAAAGGATAGATGAGATCTTGCATCTTGATTTTGTAAACTACATTCACTCTTTGGTAAAGTGATGGTGAAAGCGAGTGTGGGACGAGCAGTAGATCAGATGTGATACCATAAAACATGGGATGTGTTGATGTCCGACACACCTGAGGACCACACTATGTATCAGATACTTGGTTTCTCTTTCATTGTCCATGTCAAAAACTTACAAAGTGTAGCTATTGTTATAAAAAAGATCCGGTACCTGAACTGAAATGGAAAAGGGCGGAATCATGGTCACTGCGAATCTTTTTACCCACTGCAAAGTATCGCAAATATCTTTCACCAACCAATCCTCCCCAATTTCTCATTTAACATTCCACTGAACCCTTTGCATGAATATTTGGATACTATCACGAAGTTAATATAACAGTTACCGTAGTACACAGTTACAGTATATATAATTACCCGAGGCATTACCAACGGCAGCGCGTTGGTAATGCCTCTGGTGTTGCAGACATCCATAGGCGACGGTGACCACCTGCCAGGGTGGGCCGTTTGCCTGTCTGCTGGACTCTCGCTATAAATATATATATATATATATATATATATATATATATATATATATATATATATATATATATATATATATATATATATATATATATATATATATATATATATATTATACAGGGTGACTTTGACAAACCCGTCCAAATTTTTTTTACGCACTAAACATCATTTAAGGAACCCATTTTTGCAAAAAAAATTGTATGTCAAAAAAATATTTCATGCCAAGGAAAATATGATCATTAATTCAATCATACAGAATAGTCATATGGTGCAAACGCCGTACGTTAACCTGTTATTACCTGTCTCTCCCGCGTAAATGAGTAGTGCGTATTTGCTCGCCCGGTACAATGACCGCCGTCCTCGCCCGCTTACTAGGTCATTGCCAATTTTTTGCTGTACCGATGGAGAGGTCATTGACACTCTCGCGCCGTATTATATAAATTGCGAGTTCTTTGAATGATTTTGTGATGCTGATTACTCAACATTTTTGTACTATTATTATTATTATTTATTTATGTATTTCAGACAGTTACAAAATCATGTCCATAGTGGGTTAGTAAATTATAAGTAAACTTAAAAATCTATTGTTAGTAAACACAAATATAAAATGATCAAAATGTCCATGTCGCGACTGGTGCGTGCAGCTGTACCCAGTGGCGAATCATTGGGCTATCCCACCGATTGCATAAAATTTCCACCATACTGTGAGGGCTATCACGGAACCTAGTTGAGGTAGCTGCGCAACGTTTACGCATGAGGGCCTGAAAGCTGTCAATAGCATTTTCTGCAAACATAATCGATGCACTACAAAAAACGAGGCAACCCCAACAAAATCCTGAGGGCGTCGTTATACTGCACTCGCAGGGCATCGATTGCCGCCCGCGTGTACCTCAGCCACAGACTACAGGTGTAGAAGGTTTGGCAATAGGCCTTGAACAAAACCAGCTTGACATCCCGTCCACACCTTGCAAATCTGCGAGCCAACATATTGCATCGGACAGCTAAAGCCCTACGTTCTCTCTCAATATCTAGGTTATCACTTAGATCCTCGGTCAGCCAGTGGCCCAGATACTTAAACTGGGAAGTACGTTTAAGAGGAGTATTACCAACATAAACTATTGGCACAGAAGTGCATATCTTGGAGCCAGCCTTGAAAACCAGCAACTCGCTCTTTTTGGCATTATACCTAAGCCCATGAGATTCTGCGTAACGTTCACAAATACTTATGAGTTGCCTTACTATGCGATACTAAACTAAAATACACGTTTCTCATAACTTTTACTAAAGATTCTTCTGTGTGAATTTTGACGAGTTTGTCAAAGTCACCCTATATATATATATATATATATGTATAAATATATATATATATATATATATATATATATATATATATATATATATATATATATATATATATATATATATATATATATATATATATATATATAAAGTGGTTAAAAAATCTGATAATTACAGTTACGTTTTCGATAAAAGAAAATGAAAACTTGAACAGCACTTGAGGGGTGTTTTAGAAATAAAAAATTGGAATTACGAAACTCAACACATGACAAGAATGTATTGAAATCGCTTGAATATTTTTTGACGTTAGCTATCATTTAATGTACTTGCTACGATTACGTGACGAAAACGTTAATAATTCATGCTAAGGGCACTGTTCTTTTTCGCCTATACCCGTTGTACGGTGTACTCTGGGTCCGTAACTAACACATCCTTGCAATTTTTTCTTCTGGCTTTTTGTTCAAGAAAAGTAAAAGTCGATGAGAGGCGTTGACTCAAGGCGTTGCTCTATGACTGCACTTATTAGTGGACCTTGGCTAAAGTGCAGGTTTTAAAAGGAACTGAGATTAGCTAGATGTCTAAACAGACATGATGATATAAAATGAGTGTTCAATCAAATTCTTTATTCTATACATTCATACCGATGAGATTCATTGCAGATAGTAGGACATGACATTTGTTTCCCACGTAACTGACCGGTTTTACGTTTTACCAAAACAGACCACATCAGCATAAGATACTTCTTTAGGTTATCTTTTGTTTGTAAATGCCCGGTTTGACGGTTTTAAGGCATTAATCAGGAAAAAAGCGGCCTCAATGCTACTGCGATTGCGTGGCAGCGCCAACAGCATTCTTAAAATGATTTCAGCCCGCTACGATTGTGCTATTCAGAAGCATTGGATAGCTATTGTAACGGGGATAATATAGTGTTGATTAATTTAGAATCGCCTACTAACAATTCTAACTTACTGTTAAGAATTTTATTATATAACTAACCCACTAATAACTTATGGATAAAAAAAATGTCTGAAATAAATGATTATTATTATACATATTTCTTTATTAAAACTTTTAGAGGGAAACATTTAACTACTAAGAAGCAAAAATTGATTACTTTGGCTCATGAAAATACTAGCTACTTACTTAGTCCCTTAACTGGGACATATTTCTTGAAAAACAAGTCTGGTTAGGGCGGTATTTCTGCTCTTATTACGAATAGCTACATAAATTTTACAATTTTTTTTTTATTATGTAGGTGGATTAAACAAATTCGGGGTAAACATTCATATTCTCATAACGTGGTAAATTTATGAGAATATTTTAAAATATGGTTATTATGAAGATGGTGCCTTTAATAAATAAATTTTATTATAGATGTATTATTATTTTTTTTTTTTTTTATTGCTATAGAACAGCAGACAGACTGACGGCCCGCTTAGGATTTAGCAGTTACCGTCGCCTATAGGTGTATACAACGCCAGTGGCATCGCGAACACGCTGCTGTCCCATAAGGGTACAGGAACTTGGGTCACTAATGCCGGAACACAACACAAGGTTATTATGGCGGCATACTTAAGACCAAAGGTGGTCGCCATCCAGACGGGCTTGAGGCCCTACCACGTAGCTAGGGTGGGTTGTTTTGTCGCCTTTTACGACAGGCCGACCCCGGCCACAGAGGTTAGTATTCTTTCTCCGCCCCTGCACGGATAAAAGGATATTAATTGCGTGTTGTCTTGATAAATATATCAATAAGTCTGTGGTTGGTCTGTGGTAAGGCCACTATGCGTACATTGTTATTACGCATGCAGTACTTATACGAGTATTTATTAAACTCTAACACGAGGTACTACTGTCTGATACCCAAATGTGCCCATCCTTATAAATTCACAAAAAGCAAATTAATAATCATAATTTATTTACTACCTCTCATGGTTCCTGGTGTTGGGCTAGACCTATGTTTACACATTAATTAATGTCATTATTCATCATAAAATTAATAAATATACCCTTTCAAGTAATGTTTATACGTTTAGATATTAATTATTTGAACGATTTATAAATAATTCTTTATATCACGCCAGCCCTGTTTAGTGGGTTAACACGTAATGGATTTTTGCGCTTTCGCGGTGAAGGTTTGAAATATTTAAATTCTCATTAGTAGAGACCCGAAATGTTAACAAGATACTCTCTTATATAAAATTCCCTCTTTGTTATATAATTATCCTGTTAAGACACTCTAATATAAAAGAATTGTGGAATATGACATGCGCACGGTTTGAGTGTATCGTATTATGTGAACAGGTATCGTAAAGTGTTTGTTTGTCAGTATTACTACAGAGATTTGGAAAATAAATAAACTAGACTTTTATTTGATTTAAATTTATACACTATGTGACACGAAAATAACTGGCTAATATTGGTAGAACAGTTTATTATGTTTTTCAAATTACAGTACCCCACGCATGAGTTTTAGAAGAAAACTCGCCATCTTTCTTTATTGACTACGACACTCCTTAACTACCAATCACACCTTACGTACGTTCCTACAAATACATGTTAAAAATATGAAAATTTGGATATATGTATTGATGTCCGTCACTCAATTACGCTAAAAAGGTGGGCTTTAGATGAGATTTGACTACTCTCTCCAAAAAAATACAAGAAATGTTCACGCTAGGTCACGAATTTAATATGTGAATGTGTTGCATACGGCGGACAATCATAGCTAGAGAAATCGAAATATCTTGGTCCGGTGTATATTTGAAGAGCAGTATTTTGTCCGGAACAAAAGGTAGTTTTGTTGAAAGAATTCGATCAGTACGCTTTCGGATACAGTTGAAAAGGTTGCTTTCAGTTATTGTGCTAATATTCCAAAACCGCGAATTGTTGTTAGAATAGAAAATAATAATAGAACCGTAAGTCCCTTTTACTTCATTTTTAAGAGGTAGTCTGGAAGAAATCGCTCACTGCGATGAGACAGATGATACTTTCCAACTTTATTTATAATATTAATGTAATAAAATTAATTGAGTACAATAAAGTATATTCTATTCTATCTACATTTTACTTATAAGTTCCTCTTCTAATATAAATTATGCAATCTACTAAGACAATGTATTGGTTTCCAAAGTTTCTCTGACAGTTAACAGGTGAGTACGTTAACCTACTTCAAAAGTGGGTGCCAATGTTTTCCAAACTAAGTCTTACGTACACTGAGTTAATGAAAACTGTTACCTTAATGGACATAGTTAAACAGTTGATAACGTTTATTAATACTGAAACGTCAATTAATGTAATAATAACTTCTAAAATTTATTATAATTATTTTATACATAACGTCCCTCTGTTAGGTTCGGGCCTCTCCTTAGAGGAATGAAAAGCAGGGACCTCGAGGCCCGAGTCCTGGCGCTGTTATACCAGTGGCGCCGGGACGCGGCCGAGCGTGGGTCTCGCCCCACACCTCGCCAAGTTAAGGTAAAGCGGGCGGAGGTGCTCGATGAGGTACTCATGGTGGAGTGGAAGGAGCGCCTCGCGCACCCCAGCGCAGGCCTCGCCACCATCGAAGTGGTGAGGCCCGTCCTGGCCGAATGGCTGGAAAGGCGCCACGGCGCCCTGACCTTCCGCCTAACGCAGGTCCTCTCGGGGCACGGTTGCTTCGGGAGGTACCTGTGTCGCATAGGGCGGGAGATGACGTCGGGGTGCCACCACTGTGGCGCGGGTGACGAGGAGGACACGGTGGACCACACTGTCGCCGTGTGCCCTGCGTGGTGCGAGGAGCACCGCGCCCTCGTCGCCCAAATCGGCGTGGACCTGTCGCTCCCAGCCCTGGTTCTGTCCATGGTCGGGGGCGATCCTGGATGGACGGCCGTCGCCTCCTTCTGCGAGGCAGTCATGCCCGCAAAGGAGGCGGCGGAGCGGGAGCGGGAGTCAACCACCACACTCCCCTCCCGCCAACGCAGGCCACGTCGGCGGCGCCGGAGGGCAAGTAACGACCTCCGGCCGCCGTAAAAAGCGGTCGCGGGCGGCCCCTCGGGGGAGGATCCGCCGCCCGCACTATTGCCGCGAGGGTGAGGGCTGCGTTCTGTTCCGCGGCCCCCCTCAACTCCTAAAGTTGTTAAGAGAGCGCCGGGGGGACGAAACCCTGACCCCTGGCGCCAACACTTTAGAAGGGGCCCGCCTCAAGACAAAGGGCGGGCCGGCGCCGGCCCGGGCCACGAGATCGGCAGGCCATATATCCGTGGGCCCGGGCGTAGGCGATAGGAGAACAGCGGGGTTTTTTAGTGGGTAGTCAGATGGCCAAACACCTTTCCCGGAGTCCCACATATCTCTCGGTCCCCCCGGGCTGGGGGAACCCGTCAACAGAGGTTTTTCCCCGAGACCAAAAAAAAAAGGGAATGAACAGCAAAAACGCCACGCTTGTCCGAAACGGAATGGAGCGTTCTAAAAAGCAAAAAATATGCACATAAAGTGAGAAATACTTCGTAAGCAGTTATGGGATTGGATCTCTAAGGTCGCATATCGCCTTTTAATTATGAAAATATCTGCAAAATATCGCAAATATCTCTCACCAACCAATTCTCTCCAATTATGCATAAAAATAAAATTGATATATTCCATCTTAAAATATATTACAAAGAGAACACATACGCTTCCCTGTCGTTTATAGTGCCGTGAATACATTATGTACCAAGTAGTCGATATATCTCTTTGCATACATCTGTCGCTTGTGCACCGTCTGCGACGGAACAATGTGATGCGCCTCACATGAAACTATTGAATTGCATACACTTGTACTACTAGAGCTGACATGAGGAATAAAATTTCAACGCCTTCTAAATTGATATTCCCTTTTATAATAGTATTTTATGGAACAATGGGTAGTTGAAAAACAATCATAATTTATTATTGTATAATACAAAAAGTATGATAATTTTTGTAAGGCGCCTCTTCCTATCCTTTTTTCCCTGCCTACCCGCAAGTTAATTTAGATACTGCGGCGCCTGACGGTGATTTCGAATAAAACTACTGCCACCGCCGCATCGCCTTCTTGGCTAGCGCCCGCCCCGACGACACGCACCGTCGAGTCTTAGTTAAACCCGCACGAGTTTTTATATGTGTGTTATTATCGTGAACCGCTAGTTATAAAGGCCTAGACTCCAAACCGCAGAACCAGCCGTGGACGGTCGGAGAAGCAGATCGGAGAACCTCAGGTGAGTCACCGCTCTTTCTGACTTGCTGGGTATTTTCATCTCCTTCCCTTCCACGTTAATTATTAAGCCCTTTGTTTCACGCACCACCATTACCATCTTTCGAGATCTAAGCAGCACCATTCTTTATACGGTCCTTCAGCCTCACCAATTTTTATATATTCCTATAAAGTACAACTGTCACCTTAACTGTAAGATACAATTCATGTAGCCACGAGTGAAGTGATGTACTGGTGGATAGTTACAAAAGTTCACGGTGGCAATATATGGTGGACATTGGTGAGCCAGTGAAGCACCACAGGAATCAAATACCTACATTACATATACAGGGTGTCCAGGAAAGAATGGATAAGCCTAAAACACCTCATAGTAGAGCTAATGGGTGCTCAAAATCAAGTAAAAAAAAATTATATTCCAAGTAATACCTAAATAACAATAAAAAATTAGAAAAGTTTTTTTTTCATCTTACTTTACGTTTATAATCACCACAGCTAAAAATAATCCATTGGTTGTTTTGGCATCGTAATATTCATCATAGACTATACTAATAGAAATGTATTAAATATATTTAATACATTATATAACACATACGTTTAAGTAACTGTATTACTTTTTTGGAAAAAAAATCCTAAAATTAATTTCTATGAAATATAAGAAATTTATTTTTTGTTTAAGTTAATTTATTTTTTGTTTAAATTAAGTTTAAGTGTCTAAGTTGTACAAAAATATGAAAGGTCCAACTATCAAAAAAGGCGTGTTTAATTCAGATTTTAAAATCGTATAATTCACTTTTTATATAATGTCTAAAAAAGTTATTGTTTTTAATGAACAGAAGGGGTAAATAAGACCAAACAGCCAATTTTAGTAAAACTGATAATTAATTTTCTAAAAATGTACTAAAGCATATGGGATTCTAAAAAAACATCGTAATACATTTAAATTTTTGTATTTGACCTAGGCGTTGACAACATAGGTGTAATGCTATTTATTTTGGGCATAAGTGATGGTCTGTCTATCGTCCCAGAATATTTCGCTCCCTTAGTAATGTAAAGGCCTATTTCAAAAACACAAACTTTTGGGAAAACGCGTTTAAAGATTCGGGATTCTCGATATTGTTACTCTATCATTCATAATTCGTAATTTAAAGTGCTATAGCCCTGATTATTTTTATGTAGACTATGATAAACCTACTGCAGTATTAACAGCTGAAATATTACAAAAAAATTGTTTCAAATACATACTGGCGCCTTACGCCTCTTTAGGAGGAAGAGGCGGGCGCGCGAGAGGGTGGTGTGAAAGGGACACAATTACAGTATTCATTAAAAAATTAGTTTTTTCTGTTTTTGTGAAGCCAAGTGGTAGAACAGTTGATATTGAGCCCATATAACGCAAAAAGTCAAAACCTCAAAATTTCGAGTTGTGCCCATATATTACTGTAGAAATAATACGATTTAAAGAAATATTAATTAAACTGTTTATTTAAAAAGTATAAGTAAGCTACCATAGACAATGCGAGTGCGACAACCGAGTAAGAGAGGCGCCATGAGCGGACCAAAAAGAAATCAAAAACATTTTTAATGACGTAGGCGTTGTTTACATTTTTCCAACAATTACTAAGGGAGCGATTTATTTATATGACCAAGAAAGAATAAATAAACCTAAGAGCGACCAATCCGCCTACATACTCGGCAATAACCGCGTGCCAGTAATGAAAATATGTGGAAGTCTTGTGCAAATATTTGTTCAGTATATAGATTAGCTAAGAGAAGAAAATGAGGGAAACAAATGTGCGGACTACTGTTTATTTATTCCCAGGGAGTAAAATCCCAAATAAGCCAAAAAGTATTGTCCTTTTTTCTTTTAAGGTTCCGTACACACAACCATTATTTTTTTTAATTGCTGAGGTATAGCAGACACGCTGTCGATCCACTTAACAGTAAGCAGTTACCGTCGCCTATGGATGTCTGCGACGCTAGGGGCACCGCGAACACCCTGCTGTCCCATAGGGGTACTGGAATTTGGTTCACTATGACGGAATACAACACTTGTTACATTATGCTTACTAAGAAGCATTAGTTAGTTAACAAGCTCTTTGAGGCTCAAATTCTCTTCAACAGCTAGCTGTGTGAGTGCAGGGTTGCCATCTAGGCGAGTCTTTGATGTAAGATTAGCCTAGAAGGTAGAAGATCTGTCAAATATATCTGATATAGTTCGTAACTAACAAGAGACTAGCATACTATAAGTGCAAATTTTACATCGTGACAGTATTCAATGGACCCCGGTGCTGCAGTAAATATTTTGGATGCAACTATAGTAAAAAATTTTGATGAAGAATATTTTTTATAACTATATACCATACTTCAGCAGTACGTTACAGTGGCGGAATAAGAATACAGCGGAATAAAATACTCCTGCGTCCAAGGATTAAACCAACTTATCAAGTTGGTAGGGCTCCAAGACCGTCTGGATGGCAACCAACCTGGTTTTCTTGTGAAGGGTTCCGGCATAAGTGACCCAAATTCCAGTATCCCTATGTAGGCGGCAGCTTACTGGCAATGCGTTCCAATTATCCATCGGCGACGGTAACTGCTTATTATTAAGTGGGCTGTCAGTTTGTCTGATGTTCCTCAACAATAAAAAAAATGTTCTTTTCTCCAATGTTATAAGAGTGCGCCATCCTATCTCCTGTTCGAAAGTAATAAAAATCACACAATGATAGCAACTGGTGGTGGAGAGGACAATCTTCATACACAGAGATAGTTCTCCTCATCTATTACCTCCATATATCATTACGAGTAAGGTAAATGACGGACGCCAAGTATGGCAACGACCAGGAAAAATTAGCTGACGAAGACTGAATACAACGAGCCAAAGATTTTGTGGCTGTTTAGGAAGAGGCAGGGCTGTAGCTAGAGTCGAATTTGAGGTAGGGCACCATTGGTTACATGTAGGGCAGAAGTAAAAAAATTATCATAATTGATCTGCCCTCGAAGCACGGGCTCCTAAATCAATCACCATGTATATATGTATCTTTTGTGACAGATCATGAGCATGGATCTAAAAACTTTTAAATACTCAATGATGAAGAACAAGACGAACTTCCAGATTTGATGTAGAGATCCACGTCTGAGTGAGAGTGGGGTAATAACTAATTGTTAGGTGTGGTGATACGAGTAAATAGATAGTACGACCAAAAATACCATTTAGATCATATTCTTTCTGCAAACTTATTATAATAATTAACATAATAATAAAAAATATTTAAAACAGCTGAATTCTACGATTCGCCATGTTATTAAAAATGCGACAAACGGAAAAGTTTAGATAACTATCACTGTAATTTTTTTATCTCAAACTATGAACAAAATTTAATTATAATAATTTATCTTAGTTTTTGGTATTTTTAAGGTAGGGCGTTGTGATTTCAAGGTAGGGCATTGCCCCACAATGCCCCCCCCCCCCCTAGCTACGGCCCTGGGCCTACGTACAGTATTAGCATTAACCTTAATAAGTTGATGATGATGAAAAAAGGCCTCTGGGTTTTAACCTGGACCAAAGAGCTATCTTTAAAAAATGTGATAAGCAATTAATATACGGCAAAAGTGAAATTTCAGAAAAGTAGATTACATTTAAATATATTAATCTATAGAGGCTACGAAATCCCGAACAAAGAGGTGATAAAGATTATAGGAAACACTGTATACTTGTATTTTACCCCATTCTCTCGCAAGCTAAATTATTTATATGTTTGTCTCTTTGATGTCATTTTATCGTTTCATACAATTTTGACAACGGTGCTAAAGAAGTTACATTTCAATAAAAAACACCATACTTGATGAATGGTTGGGTACAGACCAAAAGATCTCGACCTAATAATACTTCCCATTAAAGCTTTAAGCCGTCTCTACTGTTTTGAGATATTTGATAAAGGAAAAGATCAAAGGTATTACTAATGGTTTAAATGCTAAGGCGCAAAATCCTTGTCCTTAATAAAGGCTTTTCAAGAAATACACGAAATACGAAAATTACGTATCATATTTTCAAATAAATTGTATTTACATGTTTGATATTTTTCATTTGATTTGCTTACATAAAATTAAATGCCAATCGTTATTAAATAATGATACACCTTATTAGCTCAGGTCCCCCTCTACAGAGAATGTAGAATATCTATCACGCTTGTCGAAGGCGGATTACTTGTGATGTCAATATGCAGATCTCCTCATGGTGTTTTTCTTTGCTATGATATAAAGGTATTGGACTTATTTTCTTGATCTGTTCGTCAAGAAAAGAAAGCTTCAAAAAAGTGCTGCCAAATTTTGCCTTTGACAATATTCAACAACGGATGATGATCTAAACGAAATGCTTAAAATGCTTGGAAAGCTTTGAATGAAACAATGTTATTTTTAGTTTGTGAAGGATTTAGGATTAAGAAAATAAGAGCAGTGTTTACATATACAATGTATATGACGATATTAATTGAAAGAGTAGAAAGATAGCTTATAAAGAAATCTTTGACATATTTTTCCTGGCCTAATCCCAAGCTATATGAGGTCGGCACAACATGTCCTATCCTTCCACTCTCCTCTATTAGTCGTCATCTGAACATTCACATTTTTTTAACCATACCATCTTTTACACAATCCATCCATCTTTTCTTTGGTCTACCCCTCCTCTTGTATCCATCCACTTTCATTCTTAGTATCCTCCTGGTTACATGACGCTTTGACATAAATTTAAATATGGCGATTACGCCATACATTAATTTATTTTATATAATTTATATTAATATTTGTTGTACAGATCAGTTAATAAACACAAACTTTTAACATTATTTAAAATCTAATAATATATGAAATCAGTTGAAAATATGTCATCGTGTAAATAATGTATAGTTTTATATCGTTTTTATTTCAAAAACGATCAAAAACGAAATTTTGTATTCCAGTACTCGGAAATTGAATCTTCAGAATGACTACAAAACTTTTTAAACTATTCAACAATTATTGTTTGAAACTTTGCCGTGAAGTTGAATAAATTACGATTGTTACAAAACTTTTAGATATTAAGCCAGTGCTCAGTACATTATAAGTTTACAATGCAGTGAATATAGCAACGAATGAAAATTGTACTTCAAATTCTCGTTCTTTTATGATGTCAGCGACTCTAAATTTTCCTCAATTTCGATGGCACTACAGATAGCATCCGATCACTAGAAAATTGAATTCAACAACAACTACTACGACCAACGATCGAATGCTACTAAATCGACCACCAAAGAAAACGACAACAACGACCTCTTTAACTATTTTTAAAACGAACAAACAACTAAAATAAAACTCAACGCTGCAGATGAAACTCGTTTATTAAAAACATAAGTGACCCCAGGTAAATGACATTAATGAAACTATAGCTCGATTCAAAAATGTACAGCGCCATCTAGCGCGCTCGAATGTTAAACTAATTTAGCCTGTGTAATCATTCAACTCACCAGATAATGTTTGGTGTTAGGATCTTATTAGACATTCCGCCCACCAAAGGACTCGTCCTTTAAACACTTTAAATTATTTGAAATTAACAGTTTTGAGAACCGCGACAATGTAACACAAACAAAATATAAAATATAGCTTATAAAAAACCGCCCACCGTCATAAACTAGACACAACATTAATAAAAGAAAGTAACTCTAATGTAATCTAAACACAATTGATTAGGCAAAACAAAAACCTTATTAAATGGACGTTTGTTGACCCCATTTTTAGTTCTTATGCTTAACACTCTAGTGATCCCATCATGGCCAGGATGCTTCTGATCAACTCTGCCCAATAGCCATTTAGTTGGAGGTAAGTTGTGATCTTTTATAATTACAATATCGCCTATCTCTGGCTCTCGTATTTTAGTCGACCATTTGTAACGTTGATTCAGGCTAACCACATATTCTTCTGACCATTTCTTCCAAAAGTCGTTCACGAGTTTTTTGTGTCAATTTCCATCTTTGTAAGCCAGTTAAATGAACATCAGAATAGTCTTCATCTGGGATCGCCACCAATTGCTCTCCAATCAAAAAATGTGCAGGTGTTAAAGGCTGGGGATCATTAGGGTCTTCACTCAAATATGTCAATGGACGTGAATTGAGGCACGCTTCAATTTGGCTCAACACCGTTGATAGTTCTTTGAATGTTAGAGTTGAATCTCCGATCACTCGTTTTAGGTGTGACTTCGCCGATTTCACTCCGGCTTCCCACAGTCCTCCGAAGTTAGCAGCGTGCGGTGGGATAAAATGCCAGGTCGTCCCGTCGTTGGTTAAGGTCTCGGCAATTTCTTTAGGAAGCTTGGATTTTGCATTATTAAACATATCTCGTAACTCTTTATCGGCTCCTACAAAATTTGTTCCATTGTCGCTATATAGTTCGACACACTGGCCTCGTCGGGAAACAAATCTACGGAATGCGGCAATGAACCCTTTTGAGGTCAAATCTGAAACAGCTTCTATATGTATCGCTTTAGTAGACATACATATAAAGACACAAATATATCCTTTATAAGATTTTGAACCTCTTCCAGGTGAAAAACAAATATTTATGAATCCGGTGAAATCCACACCAGACGCTCTAAATGGTCTTGACGGTGTCAGTCTACTCTTCGGCAGTTGACCCATCAATTGATTGTTAGTCTGGCGTGAATATCTTAGGCACTTGATACATGTCCGATAGTATTTCTTGACTCGTTCTCTAGCTCGTATTATCCAGTATTTGGATCGGAGATAATTTAACATGATTTGTGGACCTCCATGCATGGTCTTGAAGTGAGCATCAATTATTAACAACTTAGTTAAGTGACTATCACTTGGTAGAATAACGGGATGCCTTTTATTATATCCAATGTCTGCCTGTTCTAGTCGGCCACCAACTCTTAGCACCCCAGTCTCATCAAAAATTGGACAAAGACTGTGTAGAGGGCTTTTCTTATTAACATGTCCTTGAGATTTTAACTGCTGTATTTCTTCCTGATAGTGGTAGTTTTGCGTTCTTCTTATTATGATTCCAAGTACATCAGTCATTTCATTTACACTTATATATTTAAAATCTTTAATTCTTTGTTCTTTACTTAGTAATATTTCCTTTTTCTTTTGTAGTTTTCGCTCTAGCAAATGAAATCTACGCAATATCTCTTTAGATTTTCCTTCAACACACTTAGGCTTGGTATCTTTGAGTGGTAACTGAACTACATATCGACCTTCTTCATCTCTTCTAGTAGTTGCTTCAAAATATTCTTCACATTTGATTTCTTCTCTTGTAAATTTCTTCAAAATTGAATCAGGTTCTCTTTCTATTTCCCAAAATTGCTTTGATAATTCATCTTCTTTTACTCGTATGTGACAGCTAATTATTGGTAGATTGATTGCAGTAGATGTATGCTTTACTCGACCTGATAAAATCCATCCAAATCGGGTCTCTTGTGCGATAGGACCTAATCCTGATGGATGCCTTATTAGACCATTTAAAATGATTTCTTCGTATACTTCTACTCCCAAAATTAAATCAATTTTTGCAGGTGATCCATAATGTGGATCAGCCAAATTAATTTTCTCAATATCTGGCCAATCTGATATTTTTGTTTGACACGTAGGCAGAAATGATGTCACTGTTTTAAGAACATAAGCATCGAATTTCACTGAATACTTTTGATTGTAAATTGACTCCACACTTAATGACACTATGTTCTTTGATCTAGCTTGATTATCTCCTACTCCAGAAACTATACCATTTATTCTCTTTCTCTTTAAACCGAGTGATTGCGTTGTAGCTTCAGTTATAAATGAACCCTCTGAGCATGGGTCAATTAGAACTCGTACAATTTGTGAATATCCATCGGCTGAATATGCTCTAACTACTGCAGTAGCTAGCAACATCTCTCTTTGCTTTTGATTGGTAACCAAATGAGCCAGAACTGTTTTCTCTGTATCTTTCGACACCTGGTTAGGGGTCTTTGTCTCTATTTTTTCTGGACTCGATGATTGAGTTTCACTTGAACTTTGTAAATCGTTCCTCTCAAAATGTAGCAGCGTATGGTGTCGTCTCCCACACCGGCGACAACACGTTGATGAGCGGCATTCTTTTACTGAATGTGTAGGTGCAAAACAATTGAAGCACAGCCTCTTTGATTGTACAAACTCTGATCTCTCTTGAGGGGACTGTTTTCCAAATTGTTTGCATTGATACAATAAATGCTGACTACTGGTGCCGAAACCCGGGATCTCACTTCTTTTTACAACCGTGCTGGATGCATTCGAAACTTTGGAGCCAAATGTATGCTATTCTATTGATACAAGGGCCTTCTACGTCTCTATTTGGGGGGGAGGGGGGGGAATCTTTTAATGACACTATCCTGAAATCAGATCCAAAAAACAGTATTCCACCTTTGTATGTAGTATAATAGCCAAGTACTGCAGAAGACTTGTAGAAGGCCTTTGACTGTATTCCTCGCGCGATAATCTGGTGGGCATTGCGATCTAAAAGAGTTCCAGAGGCCTATATTGACATCATTCAAGACATGTACCGTAATTCAGACCGCTGTTGGCGACACAAAACCTTTCCCCATCTCCGTCGGGGTGCACCTAGGATCCGTCCTTAGTCCGTTTCTGTTTAGCGTGGTATTAGACGTATTGTCAGACAGCATCAGAAACTCACATGAGCAGCCCCCGTGGCTGCTCATGTATGCTGATGATATCGCGCTGGCAGATTCGGACAGGGGTAGGCTGGTGCGACGTGTGAAGACGTGGAAGGAGTCGCTTGAGAACGGTGGTCTGAAACTTAACGTGGCGAAGACCGAGTACTTGGCCTATAACTCCACAGATCCCACACCCGTACGCATAGGCGGCGACACGGTCGAGCGCACGGGCCAAGTGAAATACCTGGGATCTGTGTTTCATGCGTCTGGTGACATCGATTGCGACGTCAAGGCACGCATTGCTGGCGCGTAGGCCAAATGGCGTGAGGTAACTGGTGTCATTTGTGACCCCAAGATGCCGGTAAAGTTGAAGAGACAGGTCTATAAGACCACCATTAGGCCTGTCCTTTTATACGGCTGTGAAACGTGGCTGGTGTTGGAGCGACACAAGCAGAAGCTGCGTGTCACGGAGATGAATATGCTGCGGTGGATGTGTGGAGTGACGCGGAAGGATCGAGTAAGGAACTCCCGCATTCGCGGTAGTCTTCATGTCCGTGACAGTGCGGATAAACTGCAGTAGTGTCGGCTCCGTTGGTACGGCCACGTTTTACGGCAACCGGATGCTTACCTGGGAAACAAATGTCTGGCCATGCCGCCTCCGCCGGGCCCCGGCAGGAGGGGTAGGAGGGGTAGAGGGTAGGTAAAAAGTCGAAAAGCGGACCCCGGGCACCGAAACGCAAGTTTGGGTTGCAACCGGGATGAACGCTGAGATGATGATGATGATAATAGTCAAGTATTGATGATGAACGAAAACATTGTGAGAAATGCATACCGAGGTGTTAACAAATATGTGTAACCAGCCAAGCCACATCGGACATGCGTGGTGGGTATGCTGTCGTTCGTGTCGTTCTAAGGGGAGGCTCAATCCCAGCATTGGGACTTTATGGACTGTTATTATGCAAGGACATTAAATATATTTTCCGTTAATGAAAATGAAATGAATGAATGAAAATGAAAAAATTCTTTATTTTCTCCCAAAATATTACAAGACAGTACATACATATAAAAGTGCAATAGGTCGAAAGTGTGTATATAATAAAAGTACTATCAGTAGCTCAGTGAAATAGAGGGAGACAGGAGTCCAAACTGAGCAGAAGCCCGTCCTATGGATCTCCTGGCCTCTTCTCTCTTACCGTTGACATAAGGAGAAATTATGAAAATGTGGGCTGCGCGCGTACATGGGTGTGTGTGTGTGTGTGTGTGTGTGTGTGTGTGTGTGTGTGTGTGTGTGTGTGTGTGTGTGTGTGTGTGTGTGTGTGTGTTTGTAGGGGTGGGAGCACGCACGTGCGTTTATGTTCGTGTGTAAGTATTTGTGCTATAAATAAATAAATAAAGTAACACATGATAAAGTTAACTTATTACAGATTGTAACAACATACAATATTAGGAAGTTTACTACTTAGTTATTCAACTTTAAAGTATTTAATAAGAGATTCCGTTTCATTATAGTTCAGAGATAATAGCCATTCTGTTAACACTTTTTTAATGTCATGTCTATTCATAGTGTGTACATTGAAATATTCATTTACTTTATTATATAAGTTACTGCTTAGAAAATTAAAAAATCTTTGGGCAAAGCATGTGTTTGTAGATGGCTGTTTGCAAACCATATAACTCCTACGTGTGTTTGCTTTATCGTGATCTTTTTTGTATGACATAAGTGAGTATTTTTTCAACAAAACATTCAATATAAACAGTTTTCTTACTGTTAGAACCTGTATTTCCTTGTACAGAGCTTCAGTAGGGAACAAGCGTGGTTTATTAAAGGCTATCTTAAGGATTAACCTTTGAGCTCTTTCAAGTTGCATAAAGTTAGTTTTAGATACGCCACCCCAGGAAGAGATGCAATATGTCAAAATGGATTGCCCTAAAGCAAGGTAAACAGTTTTAATCAAATCCCTGTCGGCAACATTTCGAAGTTGCTTGAATACAAATGCTAATTTCCTTACTTTCTGTGTTAGAGTTTGTACGTGATCATGGAAGTTTAAATGTTTATCAATAGTGACCCCTAAATATTTGCAGCTACGAGCCAAAGCTAGAGAGGGACAAGTACAATTCAAAAAGTTGCATGAATGGGCTATAATATTATGATTATCAGTAATGTTGTCACCCGTTTCACGTATTGAAAATGGAATATATTTGGTCTTAGATTGATTGAGAGACAATGAGTTTGCCGACAGCCAACCGCAAACACTATTAAAACCGTTCTGTGCATAATTAAAAACCTCGTCCCAAGTATCTCCATAAAAAGTCAAGGTAGTATCATCTGCGTATGATTGAATTCTGCAATTGGTCAACTTAAGCCTACACAAATCATTAATATAGCAAAGAAAGAGCGACGGGCCTAAAACACTGCCCTGTGGCACACCATATGTAATACCACATTCTTGGCTTATCACCTCATCCACTCTCACAGTTTGTCTACGACAGGAAATATAATCTTTAAAAAGTGATAGCTGATTACCGCGAATGCCAATACTTTCAAGTTTCGTAAACAGCTTAGAGAATTCAACCGTATCAAATGCTTTTGTTAGATCCAGATATATAGTTAAACATTTCTTCTTATTGTCGAGCAAATAAACCAAAAAATCAATGTAGTGAAGCAAAGCATCGTCAGTAGACCTAGATTTTCTAAAGCCAAATTGGTTATTTGCCAAAATTTGTTTACTTTCAAGGTAGTTCATTAATCTCTTATTGATAATCTTTTCAAGAACTTTTGATAGAGCAGTGAGAATAGATATAGGTCGATAGTTATCAATAATATCTTTTTTACCAGCTTTGTGTATTGGTATAATAATAGCTTTCTTAAAGGTATTTGGAAATACTCCTTCATTTAAACACCTATTAAAAAGATATGTCAAAATCGGAACAATATATTTTTTAAGCGACTTTAGGACTTGAGAGGAAATACCATCATATCCAACAGCACAACGATTCTTTAAACATGAAATTAAAGTGCTTACCTCATCATTATCAGTTTCTAGAAGTACAAATGATTCCTTTACATTATTATGGACATTATCTATAGGCAAAGAGACATTTAGTTTTATTTTATTAGCTAAAGTGGAACCAACGCTGGAAAAAAAGCAATTTATGTTATCAACAGAGGCCTGGGCTGAATCAGATAAGCTTAGAAGCTCCTGCGAAGAGTTGGATATAGTGTTTAAATTCGCGATTGTCTTAATAGTTTTCCATAATTGCTTCGTATTATTTTTCGATTTATTGATTTGTTCTTTTTCATATGCTTCCTTAGATTTCTTTATTACATTTTTTAGAAAATTTCGATATCTTTTGTAAGTAGTAGAAAGAATTTCATTTGTAGGATCTTTTTTTAATTTATAATGCATCTTGTCTCTATTCCGCATACACCTAAGAAGACCTGGAGTAATCCAAGCCTTATATATAGTTTTGCTGCGTGAAATTTTTGATGTTGTGGTGTTTAATTGGACTAAATTTTGTATATAACCTTGTAAAGTAGACATAGCTTCATTTAAATCTTGTATATAGTATATAGGACTGAAATCAAATAGCTTCCCCGCATTCTCCAGTGCTTCAAAATTAATTACAATTTTTGTCTTGTGTTTGTTATGGATATTGTATTCATTAGTTTGTATACTACACAGTACTGATTCATGGTCCGTTATATCAGAATGCAAAATAAAAGTTCGTGTAATATATTTAGTTTTAATGATTATATGATCCAAGCAGCTTGAACCTCTTGTTTCAACATAATGAGCGGGTATTAAACCATTAATTGATAAAATATCCAAATAGTCACAAGATTGATGACTTGTCTCTTTAATATTAATATTAATATCTCCTAGCAAAACAACATTTTTAACAGCACAAAAAGATAACAGTAGATTTTGCAGTGATGCCAAAAAATTATCAATAGCAAGAAAAGATGGAGGACGATAAATAGCTATGAAAACAAATTGAGAATCAAGTTGTATAATAAGACAGTTGGAATCAGCAAGTTCGTACTCCTTCACATAAAAATTCAAATCGTTTTTCACATATGCCACAAGTCCATCATTTTGATTAAAATTGCGCAAGGTACTATAAGTAGAATATCCATCCAGTGATGGAAGATTACTAACACAAGATAACCAACATTCACTCAGTATTATAATATCGCATTTAATTTGTATATTAGTCAAGAATGCACAGAAACTGTCAAAGTTACGATTGAGGCTTCGTATATTTTGTTGTAATATAGTGATACAGGCATTCGGCCTTTCAATTAAATTCAAACAGTCTTTTGGCTGGCAGGAAATTGGCTCCAATAAGTTAATGTCATCGATATTCCTAATAAACTCGTTTATTGCAGCGAATCTTATAATTTTTAGAAAACATTAGCTTAAATGTTGACACACTATAAAAAACATGCATATCAAGCTGTGTGGAACGGTAGATACACAAAACATTAAATTTCAAAAATATAATTAACTTATAAAAAATTATAAAATATATTTTGATAGTTTGGTTTCTTATTTTTGTAAAAAAATTCATTATATAATTGTTATGTAAATAATTTATGTTAAATTGCATATAGGTCATAATGTATGTTGTTATTATATATGTATAAATGATAGAATGTACATAATAACTTATTCTGTAATTCATTGAAATGAAATAACTATTAAAACTACATGTATAAATATGTATATTTTTCTTCTGCACTATTAAGTTTATTTTAGCGTTAAACAAATAATCATTATCTGAGATGAAAATAGTATATGTAAGTGTGTAGGAGAGCTTGAGTGTTTTTGGTTTTATTTTCATATAAGTAGGTGTGTTAAATTGATAAAAGTATTTTGTATACAGATAGGTAAAACAAGACCAATAAATACAGCTATAGTAATAGCTTAAAATTATAAAAAATGGCATGCATAGAGTATATATAGCAACAAGCAAAAATAATATTAAGTAGCACAGTAATAGTCAGCATATGTTCTTTTTAAGATCATCAAGACGGTCTTCGTTTTTCACTAGAATGTATTCGGAGCCAACGTCTTTTCGTATATACACTCGCCCTCCCGAACACCAACAAAAAGCATAATTATGTTTTTTTGCGAAATCACGGGTCAGATAGAAGAGTCTTCTAGTCTTAAGGGTTAGGTATTCCGAGACAAAGATTGGGTTCTTATGAGGATCCATACCAATGTGACTTGCGTTCAAGCGAGCAGTAGTATTTTCCTTGTTAAATTTTTTGACTTCCTTTAATACTCTTGACGCTATTAGAGTATTTTGAAATTCGATTAGGATCGAAGACGATTTCTTTTCCTGCTTGCTAGGAGAACGGTATACATCTCGTACGTCATTGTTTGAGATTTTCACAGAAAGATTATCCACAAGGTTCTGGATATTACTGTACAACATCTCCTTAGTCTCCTGTTGCCGTTTGGGAACATTTCTAATCTCAATAGTGGTTTTAATTGAACGGCGTTCTAATATATCAATCTTCTCATCCAACTCCCTTAAACTGTGTTCAGTTTTCTTGCGATCAGATTCTAACAAATCTATTTTGGCCTCAACGCTTCCTATTTGATCCGACATAAAGTGCAAACTCTTCTCAATTTCTTGATTAGAACTGTTAAGCGTTAAATAAAAATCCTTAACATCCTTAATATGGTTTTCCAAGAGGTCCAGACGCTTATTTTGTGCAAACATGAAGTTATTAATTAATTCCTTTAGTTCCGAGTACTCCTCAGAAGCTTTCTTTTCAGTTTTACTTGCATTTTTACGTTTTTTTGACTGGTTGGGGTCGAGAATTCCATCGAGGTTTGCAGTTAGGGGGATGTTTGAGTCTGAAGCTGACAGCACTTTGCGTGGCGGAGAGTGAAGTAGTCCACCAGGCATACTTATAAGGTAGTAGATGCACGTTTAAAATTCAGGCTATACTCCTAAGAAGGTCAGCGCAAGAGTAAAGAAAGGTGAAGCAATTTTGCGTATCGCACTATAATAATTAAAGAGCGTAGGCCTATTTGTAATATCGCCGTCGGACAGTGAAGCGAATCCAAGGTCAAAGTGATGCAGCAGGCAGCGAAGAGCGAGATAGAAGTATACGAGCAAGACAATGGGGGGCGTGGCCAGCGACTCGTGTGTCGTTCGTGGATTTGAAGCGCAGATTTAAACATATAGTTGTCTTATTCACTTTAAATCATTTGTCCTACTCAGATATGCTCAAATAGTTATGTTATTTGTTGCATCGACACTGGAACACGGAGATTTATATACGATGATCACTTGTAATTAAATATCTTAAACAAACTCACACAGTTATTTTGATATCAGGAAGAGCTTCTTATACGCCTTAAAGATGCTTGATACAATAAGTAGCAGTCGAGCGAAGGATATTTCCTATTTATCTTATATAGTTAGTGAGCACAACGAAAACACGTCTGTACGTTCCAGAGCCCAGAGAGAAGAGGGAAGGGAGGGTTAAGTTCACTATCAATTGAAATTCTTTATGCATTTGGCAATAATGCCAATTTCTATCTAAACCATAAGGTTTAGATAGAAATATACATACCAACTTTCA
Source organism: Malacosoma neustria (assembly GCA_963693495.1). Taxonomy (NCBI): domain Eukaryota; kingdom Metazoa; phylum Arthropoda; class Insecta; order Lepidoptera; family Lasiocampidae; genus Malacosoma; species Malacosoma neustria. The sequence goes on along the minus strand of OY856382.1, from coordinate 14,499,794 downwards.
TGATTATCGGTCGAATGGTATGTTTTTGTATTATCATCAAAGCTTCGATTCTAATGTTATGTTAATTTTTTCAAAATTATTACTTATGCTAGATAATACTTATATCCATGCAGGGGCGGAGAAAGAATACTGACCCCTGAGGCTGGGATCAGCCTGTCGTAAAAGGCGACAAAACAACGCACCCTAGCAACGTGGTAGGGCTCCAAGTCCATGTGGATTGTCTTAAGTATGCCGCCATAATAACCTTGTGTTGTTCCCGGCATTAGTGACCCAAGTTCCTGTACCCTTATGGGACAGCAGCGTGTTCTCGATGCCAGTGGCACTCGGATGGAAATGTGTGTGCCTTTGGTGTTGCAAACTCCCATAGGCGACGGTACTGCAAAATTCTAAGGGGGCATTAGCCTGTCTGTTGTCCTTACGCAATAAAAAAAATACTTGTTTTGGGTCGATGCAATCTGAAATTGCAATTTAAGTGTCACACGGTAGTCTCCATTGTAAAAACCAAATACAGTCAAAGCTATTTATTCTATTTACTCGTATTTTCTTAGACTTTAATCCCGTAAAATGATTCTAAATGAAACTACCTTGCCTTTGAAGTGCATTATAAAGATTTCCAATAGCAGTATTAATTAATATATCTTAGATTTATTAACAGTGGTTTTAGTAACATTGTATTAACATTAGTAACAGTATTTAGTAACATTCAAGTGTTCTAACAGTAAGGCGAGTTTGAATGGAAGTGTTGGAAGGGGTAGACCTAGGTGGACGTTGGATAACGGTAGGAGGCGTCCACATCGCCGTCGGGCCGTCCATGAATTATCTTGGACTGGTGCTCGACGGGCGATGGGACTTCGCGGCACACTTCGAGCGCCTGGCGCCGAGGCTAGTTCGGGCGGCGGCGGGACTCTCCCGTCTGCTGCCGAATATCGGCGGGCTGGGCGCAGTGTGCCGCAGGCTCTTTGAGGGAACCGTGCAGTCGATGGCCCTTTACGGGGCCCCGATCTGGGCGGATCGCCTGACGGCCAAAACGACGGCGCTGCTTCGCAGGTCGCAGCGCGTCCTGGCCGTCAGGGCGATAAGAGGATACCGCACGGTGTCCTTCGAAGCGGCCTCCCTGCTGGCCGGATCCCCACCATGGGACCTCGAGACCCGGGTCCTGGCGCTGTTGTACCGGTGGCGCCGGGGCGCGGCCGAGCGTGGCTCTCGCCCCACACCTCGCGAAACTGAGGTGAAGCGCGCGGAGCTGCGCGACGAGGTGCTCATGGTGGAGTGGAAGGAGCGCCTCGCGCACCCCAGCGTGGGCCTCGCCACCATCGAAGCGGTGAGGCCCGTCCTGGGCGAATGGCTGGAAAGGCGCCACGGCACCCTGACCTTCCGCCTGACGCAGGTCCTCACGGGGCACGGTTGCTTCGGGAGGTACCTGTGTTGCATAGGGCGGGAGATGACGTCGGGGTGTCACCGCTGTGGCGCGGGCGACGAGGAGGACACGGTGGACCACACTGTCGCCGTGTGCCCTGCGTGGCGCGAGGAGCGCCGCGCCCTCGTCGCCCAAATTGGCGTAGACCTGTCGCTCCCGGCCCCGGTTTTGTCCATGGTCGCGGGCGATCCTGGATGGACGGCCGTCGCCTCCTTCTGCGAGGCAGTTATGTCCGCAAAGGAGGCGGCGGAGCGGGAGCGGGAGTCAACCACCACACTCCCCTCCCGCCAACGCAGGCCACGTCGGCGGCGCCGGAGGGCAAGTAACAACCTCCGGCCGCCGTAAAAAGTGGTCGCGGGCGGCCCCTCGGGGGAGGACCCGCCGCCCGCATTATTTCCGCGAGGGTGAGGGCTGCGTGCTGTCCCGCGGCCCCCCTCAACTCCTGGAGTTATTTCAGAAGAGCGCCGGGGGACGAAATCCTGACCCCTGGCGCCAACAATTTAGAAGAGGCCCGCCTTTGGCGGGCCGGCGCCGGCCCGGGCCACGAGATTGGCAGGCCATATATCCGTGGGCCCAGGCGTAGGCGATAGGAGAACAGCGGGGTTTTTAGTGGGTATTCGGATGGCCAGTCATCTTTCCCGGAGTCCCACATATCCCTCGGTCCCCCCGGGCCGGGGGAACGCGTCAAGAGAGGTTTTTTCCCGAGACCAAAAAAAAAGGATTATTTTAAAAACGGTACGAAAGAAAGACGGTACAAAGCGCGCCACGCTTTTTTGAAAATAATACTATTATATTTAGTTCATTATTTTATTTGCTATATTGTTTATGCTATAATACTTCTTCTATGCTATTTATTTGTGGTATATCAATTGATTTAAGACTAAAAGGATAGTGTTGTTATACAGTTATGGCTTAATGGCTTATCTTTAAGGGCGGATGGTGGATGATAATCTGAACTATGCTAAATTGTTAAGTTATGGAAGTGAGGATGGTTGCAAAGTCATTGTTCTACATGAGTTATTTACGACTATGGTATATTGTATTAAAGTAAATAATTTTTAATTTAAAAAAAAAGGTGGACGTTTCGAGGCCAGATCAGGGACGTCTTGAAAAAAGGCCAGGTCAAGAGCACCCTAAACCGAAGGGCATGTATGAAGGGAATAATGAAAGTGGACGAAGCGAAACAATTATGTAAGGATCGTAGCAAGTGGAAAGAAGTGGTGTCTGCCTACCCCTACGGGAAAGAGGCGTAATTATATGTATGTATGTAGTAACAGTCTGTATACATTATGAAGTAAATCTGAAAAGATGGATGAATAGAACAAACCTTATCTTTTAAGGTGGGTATATAAAAGATTTCACTGTTGCTCGTAAAGTTTCTGATCTTAACCACGAATCTGGGTTCGCAAACGCAATAATCTTAAAATACCAGAACTGATTCTGTAACTGCAATAGTTTTTATCATCATCTTAGAATTAAAACTCGATAGCAGTTTTCCGCATTGATTACGGACTCTCTATTCAATGTTTTCCTTACTTTACACATTCCTGGACAACCACGTCACTCTTTATGACTATATTAACTGTTTACTCTTCTTTTATTATCTACTCGTAGTATTGAAAAAATAAGATCTACTACCTTAGCTTGGCCATATATATTTAGAGTGAATCGTCTTCTTCTAAATACGGTGTCTAATTCTTGATTGCTTTTAATACATTTTAGAAAAATTCAAATGTATTAATCGTACTAGAAAGTAAGGTCACCCTTCCATTTGGATTGAAGCTCAGATGACAGCTATAGACACAAAATATATATTTAAATAAATATCTGTTTTTCTTATGATATTATTTATAAATCGAGAAAAGGTAACGAAAATAATGAAACAATACTACGAAAATTCAAACTCAAAACAGGCACAGTAGCAATAGCTGTGTGACAAAAGTGAAAACACATCAAAGACTTCCAGTAAATAAGATGCAAATGCGATTACCCCTAGACAATGATGAGTTGTGACCCACATTCAACCAAGTGAAATTAATTTACATATAAGAAAGTTTATCAAGGCAGGAAGATATCCATCAATTCGAAGAAAATATACACGTCAAAAGCATATCCAGTGCTGAGGAAACTCGGTCATTTGTTATTTTTTTGATGTTTTGCTAATCATGACACGTGCCCATAATATATCATATAATAACTGTATAACATAATTACATATAATGGATGTTTATGTATAATATGTATTTATTTACAAAAGAAAAGTATATATGTAGTATATCAGTTGTCTAGTACCCACAACACAAGTACTATATAACTTAGTATGGGACTAAATGGCGTTGTGTGAAATGTCCTAATATATTTATTTATTATTTATTATGTATTGTTATTTTTATTAATCTAATGTAGACATTCGGTGAGATGAGACCTGATAGTTTTGTGAATATAAGTAATATGTTCACTAAAGATTAAACATGAAACCTAATGATTATTATATATGATTATGATCAGTTCAAAATGTCAGTCACTCCTCAAACTTTAATTTTACAACCTTTTAAATATTACAGTGCGAAAGCATTACGCGTGGAACCTGAGTCGCTTATGCCGGAACACAACACAAGGTTATTATGACGGCATATTTATTGACCAAAGGTGCTTTCTATCCAGACAGGATTATATAAACTTGCAGTTTATCTCCCCAACATCAAGAAATTATATGTATATTGCTTAAAGGCCTTTATATTTCATTAATTTGAAACTGACTTAATCGAAATTAACGCGTTAAAAGTTGTATGTTTTCAAACATTTAGTTTAGGTATGTTTGTTAGAGATACAATACTTTAATGGAACTAATAAACTTGTATGTAGATATTGTGTTAATACATTTTATATCATATTCCCATAAATTTTCACACTAATTTTGTAATTTTCAAGTAATTTTAAACTCTAACACAGTTTGTTAACATACAAAATGTGAAAAGAACAAATCTTTATAGAGTTGTACCGTATTTGCTACTTCACGCGATACTTTTCGGGATCATAAAATTCAATGATGTGAAACATTACGCGACCGAAGCACCCATAAGCGGAAGTGAATGATAGGATATCGAAGCCTAGAGTCAATTTACATATTGGAAATAGTGCGAAAATAGTCAGGATTAACGGCACAGCTATACACAAAAATACATAATATACATACTCGTTTAAAATGTGTGCTGTATGATCATCGTTAAAGTAAGTAAATAAATAAATCGCACTAAACTGCCCCAGTAAAATAAATGAATTTACGATTCATACAAGCATTTTGCCCTGAATGGCAATCGAACTCACCAACTTGAGAGTATTAGACCATAAAATAACTCATGCCGCCCTACAATTTTCACACAATTTACAAGTTTCCTCCAATGTTTTCCATTATCATCAGTATAAAAAAGAAAAAGTATTATATCTAAAACGCATGCTATACTAACTTTAACTTAGGACCTTTAGGTTGCGACTAGAGAATACAATCCCGGGATCCGGAATCCCGGGACCCCGGGATCCCGACCGTTTTCTGACTCCACAGTGTGTAAATGCCCTCTGATGATGAGCTAGTCTGGCCTGCGGTAAGTCTGCCATACGCGGGATTGAAGGAGTAGCTCTTTTGATTCGACAGTAAAGACATCTTGAAGCTACCGAACGAACAGTTGGTCTCAAATTTAGGATCCAATACTTCTGTCGCAGTTCGTTTACAACGGTTTCGTTATTCCCATGCACCATTGTTTCGTGATAACTCTTGGTAATTAGTCTAGCCACTGGGTGGTGTCCATCTAATATTATTAGATGTTTCACTTCAGATGCAATGTTCTTCACCTCATCAACTCGTCCAGCAACTCTGATGATGTCCACTTCATCCAGATATGGTGTTAGACTGCGAAGACGGCTATTTGACGGAATAGTTTTATTATCTCGAAGCAAATAAATTTCTGAAGCGAAAGCTTCAGATTGAGCGGAGCGTAATATTAATATTTCAGCTTGGTTTAATAGTTCTGCGTCGAGACCACATTTGTTTGATTTTCTGCATTTTTCAATGAACAATAGTATGGTAGCAGTACATCTCAACAGGCGGAGCCACGACGAAAACTTGTGAGGATCCGGGATCCGTAAATTTTCAGATATAGTTATATGATTTACGATCTCCAAATTTTCTAAATTGATTTTCGTGTTTTTGTTTCCAGGTGCGATCGCTGTCCAAGCGGCTTCCTCGCTGTACAAGAAGGAAGGCCCCCGAAACCATTCACAGTTATTGCGCAATTTATACGGTTTATTTTTTGTGGCTATGTCTGAAATATTTTTATCTGTAGATATGTAATGCCACTCGTTTAAATTGCTCAATTCATCAATTTCTCCAAGCCTGTTTGCAATAAACATTTTATAATTACGACTTTCATTTTTATCCAGTAGAGCACTGTGGTCGAATCGGTCCAAAAAAACCTCTTTACTGGCTTTATTCGATGTTCGCTTTGTATCGTTTCAGCGAGACGACAGGCGAGAACGGCCGCTTGAAGTTCCAGCCGAGGTATCGACACGGTCTTTATAGGTGCGACTCGAGCTTTGCTTGCTATGAATGAGACACACATTTTATTCTCGGCTGCGTCAAGGGTCACGCGCCAGTATGCGACAGCAGCATAGGCGGCTGGAGAGGCATCACAGAATACATGAAGTTGCAGTGTCTCGCTTACTCTCGATGAATGCAAAGCGCGCGCAAGTTATCGGGCCTCGCCGCATCGTCATCACCTGCGCCACACTCAAGCGCAGCTCTAAAATACCAACGTGGTATGCGGATTTGTTTCAACCCACTTAATTGCGATATCCAATGTTGAAAATCGTCCAGTTGTTTATGGGGTAATTTTTGGTCCCAATTTATATGATTTTTCCAGGTATTTTGTAAAATTATTTTAGCATTTATGGTGAACGGCGTAACTATGCCATATACACCGAATATGGACATAACCAGGCGCAATAATTCACGTTTAGTCGGGCACTGTTTTCCTTTCAACACAGCCTCTGGAATTCGGTGTAAAGACAAATTGAACCCTAGCGTATCTGAGTTCGGAAACCAAAGCAGACCAAGAGTGCGTTCACCTTGGCTATCATCGTCTAGTTTAAACCTAACGCCATACGCACTCAAGCCGTCTTTTGACATATTCTGGCAAACCCGTAATTCGTTTGAGGTCCAATTTCTAATTTCAAAGTTGCCTTGCCTGTGTACGTAGGAAATTTCTTTTAAAGTTGTCATCGCTTGGTTTAAGTCATCGAAACAATCAATATAGTCGTCCATATAGTGATTGTTCATTATAGCTGCAACGGCTTCTGGCATTTGTTTCACAAAGCGAAGAGCATTTTTGTTTTTAATATGTTGCGCAATAAACGGAGAACAATTCGCCCCGAATATGAGTGAAGTCATCGCATATTTCTTAACAGGTAAATCTGGGCTGTCTCTCTAAATAAACCTTAAGGCATGTTGATCTTCGGGCTTTAATTTTATTTGCAGAAAAAATTCTTTTATGTCACCTGTTAATCCGATTTTACGTTCTCGAAAACGAAACATAATACCCAGTAGGGACTCCAGCAGATCAGGGCCCCTCAGTAAGTAATCATTGAGGGCCTGACCACCCGACGTCGCGGCGGCGTCGAACACAACGCGAAGCTTTTTCTTGTTAATAATAATTATCGACGCCGAAATGCGGCAAGAACCATACTTTGTTTGCGTCTTCGTCGGTTTCTAATTCACGGGCGTATCGATTGACAAACAAATGATTTATCCTTTCCCGATATCTGATACCGAAGTCTGTGTCACTCCTCATCCTCCTCTCCATCGCCATCAAACGTCTCCAGGCGTTGCCGAAGGAATCAACCATACGTGCCTTTTCATCTTTCCACGGTAATCCAATTTCCCATTTTCCGTTTATTAATTTAGCAGATTTTTCCAATATTTCGGTGGCACGTAAATCATTTTTATTACATTAGGTTTAATGTTAACTCCTATACTCTCAAACATAAAAAACTTCCGAACAAGTTCGTGAAGCTGTGTGTCATTCTCCGGATCCGTGTGTATCGTATAAGAATTATTATTCGAGACGGAACAGGTGGCCGGCGCGAGCGTGCTTGTAAACAAGATGCCGTGGCTCGGTGAGTCATGCGTAAGTTCGCATCCGTCTGTGTGCACAGTCGACAGTGGTATAATGGTGTTGTCGGCAGTGCAAATGCAGGCGTTGCGAGGTTCGAAGCCAGTAGCGGCGGCGGGAAGCCGCTGTATCGACGACAGCATGATCCGATCCGATTGCACAGATCTCGCCTGATCTCGGGCAAACACCATGAACACACCATCCCAGCGGTGTGAGAGTAGCGCACGGTTCGTTCCTTTTACGAATAATAGTCTTTATCGGGGCGATTAAGTCGTAATTATCTTGTCCGATTAGGATCTTTGGTTTGACGTTTTCTCTGCACACAATAGATTTATTTAATTGATTTAAATGATCATAACTTTGTATTTGTATATTAGATAAGTTTTGTAGCGACAAAATTAAATTCAACTCGTTGATTTTCCTGACATTCAATGCAAATACTTCGTTGTTTTGGTTTGTTATTTTACAATGGACTAGTTGACTTTCACATGTCAGTTTGGTAGCCCACGCACCCTGTACTGATAATACTTGTTTGTGTCCGTGAAGACCGACGCACTCTGCGACGTCCGCCGCCTTAAGAGAAACGGTGGCGCCGTCGTCTAAGAGTGCATGTGTCAATATTTTACCACTAGGCCCCTGGATGGTAACAGGCACTAGTTTTAGGAAGACACACGACCTTTCCTTATTTATGTGTGTGACAGTCTCGTTGCTCTCTGTAGAATTGGAAGAACACGGTTCGCTGACATTTATTAGCACATTGTCGTTGTTATTAGGGAGCTCTTCTTTACTTTGAATCATCGCTTGAACATTACTTTTGGGTTTCCAATGTAGGAGACGGTGGTGCGGAAGCCCACACGTTTCGACGTCACAGGGGGTGGCGGAACACGTATCGCGATCGTGGGATACCACCAAACACTTGTGACACAATTTGTGTGTCCTGACGAAACGCTTCATGGTGTGATACATCTGCTGGTGTGCTACAGGGAGGCGTCTTATCTCCATTACTCTTCGCAATTTATATAAATTCTATCTCTAATAAACTTCAAAGCTCCTACCACCTCTATGCAGATGATTTTCAAATTTACTATCATTCACCTGTTGAAATGTTGCATGAAAGTATAGATATTGTAAACCAAGACCTTCAAGCTTTAATATCGTGGAGTGAATCATACGGTCTTAAAATAAACCCGAATAAGACGCAAGCGATTATTGTAGGTAGCTCTAAAATGATGGCAAAAATAAATTCAGCTTATCTTCCAAAAATAATAATTGATGGGGTTAATATTGATATAACCGAAAAAATAAAATGTTTAGGAATATTAATTGACAAAACACTGTCGTGGGGTCCTCAGTTACAGGAAGTCAGCAGAAAGATCTTTGCTTTCGCGGCGTCCTTAAAACGACTTAGAAACTTTCTGCCACACCTTACTAAGGTTGCGCTTGCACAGTCCCTCCTTTTACCTATCCTTGATTATGCAGATGTCAGCTATCTCGACCTTAATGAACAACAGCTAGACAAACTTGAGCCATTGCAAAACTTTTGCATCCGATTTATCTTCGGCTTACGTAAGTATGACCACATTACGGAATTTCGCAACAGACTCAAGTGGCTTCCAATACGTCTTCGTCGGAATGCACATATTCTTTCTCTTCTACACAATGTTTTGTACAACCCTAAATTACCCTGTTATCTTAAATCCCGTTTCCAATTTTTCACCGACGGTTATTTGAAAACCTTGAGGCCATCACTGCATCTACGACTGAGAATGCCTGCCCACACGACTAAATTCTATAGTAAGTCTTTTACGGTGCAAGCAGTAAGGTTGTGGAATGATCTACCACATTACATCCAAGTCGCAAAGACCGTAAATTCGTTCAATAATCTTGTTAAGGAGCACTATTTGAAGCTGTGAGCTGAATTCATTTTGTTTTGTTTATTATTTTGCATATTTTATGCTATGGCTGTGTGTGTATATAATATAGACTATAATTCTTTGAATAATTGAATATCTAATGTATTTTATTTTATTTTTCTGTTTATGAATATGTATGTATATATGAATGTGTATGTGTGTATGTATGTATGTGTGTGTATGTATGTGTATATATATATTTCCTATTGTTCTTATTGAATATTTATATTATGTAATAGCATGCAAAATTACCTTCTTCCTTCTTAACTGTATGTTTCTATCCATCCAAAGGTTGTCTGGTAGAAATCGCTTTCAGCGATAAGACCGCCCATTGTGCTTTTTTAAAGATATGTATCACTTGATTTAATGTAATGTGTGCAATAAAGTATATTTTGATTTGATTTGAAACGCCATCGGTCACGAGTCAACGCGCGCTTGAAGCGTGCACACTCAGACAGCTTATGAGAACTCAAGTGGCAGAACTTGCATTGCTAGTGACATCGCTCGCCTTCGCGTCTTTATCGTTAAGTAGTACCGAGTGCAACCGGCGATTTTCCGGCCTTTTTTTAGTGTCCGCTTGACTACAAATATGACTTAAACCAGCTATTGATATTTTTTGAGCCTCGCTGTATAAAAAATCTGCAATCAACTCTAATTTAGCTTTTTCGGAGTATTGATTCAAACTATAATAGTCAGCCCATTTGTTAAGTAGTATGCTAGGGCATTTCGAAAGCACTAAAGTCAGAAGCTCGGGGCTACACAGGTACTCTTTTTGTTGCACTGACTGCGTCACGGCTACGAAATTCTTAATTTTTATTGAAAAGGATACAATGTCTTGATGAAAATTATGTGATAACGATGGCAACTTTTTTAACTGGTGAGTAATCCTATTTATGATTATTTCAGGACGGCCGTAGCGCAACTCCAGGGCTTGGATGATGGTGTGCGAGGCCGTACTACCGATCAGTAGTGAAGAAACCGTTTCTTTAGCTTCGCCGCGTAACGACTTCCGTAGTCTCCATAAATTTTCACTTTCACTATAATTGCAGACTCTTGAAGATTCGTCATACGCTTGTTTGAAGGCTAGCCACTCAAGTGGGTCACCGTGGAACTGTGGGAGGTCTTTCGACGCCGCAAACCTTGACAGGAATTGCTTATTTTGAAGATTAGTTTCATGTATAGCATTGACAAGGTTGTGCATTTTGAAGCTGTTGCTAACTGCATGCTCTGGAGGTGGTGCAGGATTTCCCTCAATGTGGCTGCGATCTAGCCACTGCTCCACCTTTTCCTTAGAGTTCAGGGGAGAAACGGAATTATTATGCTCGCGTTTTGAGCTACGATCGCTCCTACCAGATCTACTCTCCAAGGCTGCGATGTCAGCGGCAAGCTTTTTCTCTAAGAGTTTCTTGTCAATAGCAGCCATGGCTTTTGCCGATTCGTACTGCAACTGCTTTTTGCGGGCCTCTATTGACATATTAGAACCGGTATTTTTTGAACCGTGAAAACTTTTTTTTATTGTATTACAATCCGTTTTTGCTCGATCCGGAGCACACTTTTGTGCAGGGTTTGTTTTAATTACATCGGATTTTATTTCGCACACTTGTGTATTAATTAATTGCTCTAAATTGCGTCTGTATGCGCCGCGGGTGCAAACCGTTTTTTCGGGCAAACGGTTGCTACACGATGGCGGTGGCGTGTTAAACATTGCGATATAGATCACGTATTATCACTTCACTACGATTATTCGGCTCAAGGACCACTTTTGTACACGATGCTGGTAATGCGCGGCGTGATTATCACAATTTTTTTAACACTTTTTACTGATTAGGGCAAGTACAATGTTCGCGGCGCGGTTGTTCCGAAAAAACTGCCACTGACGGTAGTTTTTGGAAATATCCGAGCCGAATATATTTCAAATATAGGGTATTTAATTATAATTTTTTTATATTATATATGTACATTTTTAATTTATTTAATTTTATATTTTGGCTTGGCACATCGTCTACACCTTGGATGCATTGATATTTCTACAACTGTATTTTCGAAATTCTAAATAAATTTTTTGTCTCGTTATTTCTTACTTACAAAATATAGTGTCTTTTTGTTTTGTCTTTTTTATTTTCTTACTATATTGTGATTTGTGTCGTGGACTCGTGGAATAAAATTAAAATCATTTTTCTAGAAATTACTCGTTTTTTTTAAATTTGAGCCCAATTAGAAACCACATAGTCTAATCCCGGGTTGGCCCCGGGATCCCGGGATTACGCATCAAGAATCCCGTAATCCCGGGATCGAAAAACATGCTCGGGATTGTATTCTCTAGTTGCGACAAATAAAATACCTTATAACTGCCATACTACACACCTACGCGCACTTCTCGTCTGAAAATGCCTACTCGCTTACAACAAGACCTAGAGCATTTAATCACACCCTGTATAAGTAGTACACAGTCGAGTTAGTAATTAGCAAGCTGTCAATCAAGGGCAGCTGTCAACCTAACGCTGGGTCCACCATCAATTTACAGGGACACTCCATCCGTAAACATTAATCGAATCTGTCTGAAGCCTAATCAAACCTTTCCTAATAAATGAGTAAAAATCCTCATATCGCTGAATATCACCAAATCCAATTAGTGATGTTAATTGAATAAGCAATTTCGCAACAAGCGAATTGGTGTAAGAGAATGCACTTGATATAAGCACCGCAATCAAAACACCTGTCGTGTAAACGTCAATTATGTCACTTCTGTCATATACCCATCATACGGAGAGTTGACGTAAGGAGAATCATCTGTGTTTGAAAAGGGTCCGTCATTAAATTAAATAAGCGCCACAATCGCATCAGTCTATCCGTGCAGGGGCGGAGAAAGAATACTGACCTCTGCGGCCGGAGTCGGCCTGTCGTAAAAGGTGACAAAACAACCTACCTTAGCTACGTGGTAGAGCCCAAAGCCCATCTGAATGGCAAACACCTTCGGTCTTAAGTATGCTGCCATAATAATTTTGTGTTGTGTTCTGGCATTAGTTCCTGTACCCTTATGGAACAGCTGCGTGTTCTCGATGCCACTGACGTTGCAAACACCCATAGACGACGGTAACTGCTAAATTCTAAGTGGGCCGTCAGCCTGTCTGCTATCCTACAGCAATAAAAAATAAATGTAAATTTTAGAGGAAAGTACCAAAAATTATTGAGTGGCATAGAGGAATATCCATAGCCGATGATTTAATCTGAAAAACGGCTTGCCTGTAAATAAATCGCCCTGTAGGATTCAACAGTGGAACCTAGACTTTGCAGTGCAGACTTTCAATACAACTGGGATTGATGTAAATACATGTTTATTGTTTGAACTCTTATGTGCTTTAGAAAAATTACTATCTTCTATTTGAAGTACTGTTTATTTAATAAATATCTAAAGTAAGCGCTATTCAATTCACGCAGATATCACAGATTCACACAATTTTCTAAACGCTATGATTGCTATGGTGTTGACAAAAAAATATATATTATTCTTAAATATCAAAAAAGCGTCACCGTTATTACTGTATTTTACCACTTTTTTCATAACAGTTTGACGGCCCAATTAATAGTAAGCATTTACCGTCGCTTATGGATGTTTGCGACGCTAACGGCACCACGGATATTTTGCTGTCCGCATAGGCGTGCTAGAACCTGGATCACTGGTGCCAGAACAAACACAAGATTATTATGGTGGCATACGTACAAACCAGAAGTAATTTCCATCTAGACGAGCTTGGGGCCCTACCACATAGGCTTTTAGTCAAATTAGTCTTCTTACTCTGCTCCTGCACGTAGAATAAACAATGATTACTAAAAGTAATAATAACCTTCTTTAATGTAGAGCACATAAAGTCTAAAATTATTTACTTTAATACAACATACCATAGTCGTAAATAACTCATGTAGAACAATGACTTTGCAACCATCCTCACTTCCATAACTTAACAATTTAGCATATTTCAGATTATCGTGCACCATCCACCCTTAAAGATAAGCCATTAATTAAGCCATAACTGTATAACAACACTATCCTTTTAGTCTTAAATCAATTAATTGATATACCACAACTAAATAGCATAGAAGTATTATAGCATAAACAGTATATCAAATAAAATAATGAACGAAATATAATAGTATTATTTTCAAAAAAGCGTGGCGCGCTTTGTATATCTTTCGTACCGTTTTTAAACTTATCCTACCCTTCGAATATTTTCGAAAACTGATTTATCGAGCACCCTACACTTTTTTCACAATAATTCTAATATTTCTCCTTCATTTTTTTTATTCCTATATTAAGAATTTTTTTGTTCTGGTAAACATTAAAGTTCTGGTAAACTGTTTTGTAATGGTAAACATTAAAGTGTATTTATTGTTTTTTAAAAACTATATTTATTTTTACTTTTTAGTTCAATTTGTCGCTAAAACGTGTTCTTTATTGAAGTGAAAACTTCTTTAGCGGCGTTGTGCACTTTTTTTGTGGTTTGTAAAAAATGTTAAACTCGCGTCAGGTCACGTGTCCTGATCGAAAATTCGTAAGATTCGTAAGACGGAGTTTAGCTCCAGTAATACCAACCTTATTATTAATGACTTAAGGTTTATTTTATATTGTAACTTTTAAATGATTGCATTATTCGAATTGCGACTTTATTACAATCAAATACAGTTGAGTTTTTGAAGTGAAAACTTCTTTAGGCGCGTTGAGCCCTTTTTAGGTGAACAATTTTTAGTCTGTAGAGAAGTGTTAATGACCAATTTAAACTTTAATGCTTGATCGTAAACAATTTTTTATAAACCAAAAATAATAATTTAATAGCTCGACGATACAATTCACAAGTTATTTAGATTTTAGTTTGCACTTCTATAGGCAGTCTCCAAAGACTGCCCCGCATGTTTTTTTAACTATATTTCGTCGGCTTATTGCAAGAAGTTATTATGTGACATTTCATTATTTTGGGAAAACAGCATTTTAGTTGGAATTAGTTAGTGGTTATGTTGATTAGCCAAAGACATAACGGCTAAAATTTGCCAGCTAGAAATTAGTGTTTTTGCATTTTGTAGAATATGTAAAAATGAGTCCATTATAGATAAAAACGTATTTAGTGATTTTTGCAGTTAATGAGTTCTTGCAATAAGCCGACGATTTATTCTAATTAAAATTTTCTTTAAAAATTTAATAAGGCGTACTATATAATATGTCACCATTTTTTTAATCCTGGCGATCCTAATCAGGATAATGAGATAATCTTATCGAATTGTTGTATTGTCATCGGTCCTTGATAAATCTACAACGTTTAAACGAAATCTGACCGTTTAAGTGGGTCAAAATCGACTTCAAAGGAGTCGGTTACAAACAAACTAATAAAATAAAACATACAATCCTAATAGCCCCTTGTGTTATGTTCGGGTATAAAAGACCAGGTTTCAATTTCTATACGAGGCCGGCAACGCGTTGGTAATGGCCCTAGTATTGCAAATGTTAGACGTCGATGCAATTCATACAATTAGGTTATAACTATATTAGGATATATGGTATTTTATTATTACGTATTATTATGCATTAAAAGTACGTTATTATATAAATAAATAAAACCATTAAAAGGTTCATGATTTATTTAAATAAGTTTACTAAATTACAATTTTGTCATACAGTATTAATTTAAATTTGGCGTCCTTTTGTTTGTCTAACAAAATCATTTGCGTTTCATGTGTTTCTTCGAATATCAATTGATTGACAACAATCATACTATAAGTATAATATTAGAAAGCAGTTGGAATTTTACGATAGTAAAATTTTATCTAAGTTATCGCTATCATCATAGATATTCTAAACCTTGGAATAACAAGATTTAATGATATCAGAAAAATTGAGTCAAGGCTGGTTAGATAGTAAAAATTTACTTTCATAGCTTATTATGTAATGTCTTTTGAGGTGAAGCAAATGTCATTTAGGATTAAATATATCGGTTGTCGGGCTGTTTGAAAATTCCGTGAATATTTTAATTAACATACATTTTTCGGCAAATCAGCGTTTTATTTTTCAACATAGTCTCCTTTTAGATCAATACATTTAGTCCAGCGTTTTTCCCATTTTATTTATTCCTCCAATTAATACGTTTTCTCAAGGCCCTCAAAATAGGTGTTTGTTTCGGTTATGAGCTCTTCATTCGACCCAAATCTCTTATCACCCAGCCATTTCTTCAGGTTTGGAAAAAGAAAATAATCGCAGGTAACTAAATCTGAAGAATATGCTGGATGGGATAGCAATTCGTAGCCAAATTTATGGATTTTTGCCATAGTGACTACACACGTGTGTACTCGTACATTGTCTTGATGGAACAGCAATTTTTTTTTCACCAATTGTGGTCGTTTTTCTTTAAATCAATATCGAATCTGTCTAAAAGCTTCTCTAGGTAATCTATGTGAAGGACACCGCGTGCATTTCAAAAAACTGTGACCATGACCTTGTTGGCTGATAGACCCACCTTGGCCTCTTTTGGTGCCCGTTCACCCGGTGAAACCTACTGTTTTGATTATTCCTTGATCTCTAGGGTATTGTGATGGATCCATGTTTCGTCTACGCTTATAAAAACTCGTCCGGATTACGGTTGAACATCACCAAATACTCCTTTGAAGTGGTCACACGGTTGCAGTAGTAGTTGTAGTCGAGTGTGAGCAATTGTGGCACCCATCTCCAGAGTAGCTTTTTCATGTCCAAATATTCATGTAAAATGTAATGAACTCGCTCATTTGAGATGCCAACAGCCTTAGCCACCTCATCTACTTTCATTCTCCGATCTTCCAATATTATTCCATGAATTTTATCGACGATTTCTGGCGTGATGATCTCTTTTGGGTGACCTGAACGTACAGCGTCACTTGTGCTGGTACCACCACAACGGAACTCGGCAAACCTCTTCTTAACTATTGAAATTTATGGTTCAGAGTTCCCTTAGTATCTATCAAGTCTTTCGTTGGTTTTATTGATGGTTATTTTATGCGAAAAATAATGCTTAAACAACACACGAAATTCACTTTCTTCCATTTTTGTTAAAATTTACAAGGTTCTCTGCTTTTAATGGCTATCAAACACAAAAAAAATGACGCAGCTTGCTCAAAATTTGACAGTAGTCTATTAAAAGATAGTGGTTGACGGCAGTAGTATTGCATTTAAAGTTGTTGCGCGGGAAAAAAAGTCACGGAGTTATCAAACAGCCTTCCTCGTATAGTATTAAGTCATTGAACCTTGAAAGTCAATCTCTGTTCTTGCTCCGTTCTTTACCAGAGGAACAGATTGCTTTTCCCGTCAATCTATAATATTTTTATTATTCACCATTCTTTCCATTGAGAACTTTCAGTTCTTCTTCATTATTGACAGCATACGGTGAAACGATTTCGTTCAATTTCACGTTCCCTTCATCATACATATCCCCTTGCAATTCGATCTGAATTTCTCTTAAACTTTTACCTTTTGTTTCTGGTACAATGAAATAAGAGAAAAATGCTCCCACGTATGCAAAAGTACCAAAGAACCAAAATACTCCATACAGGCCAGATAAATCTTTAACGAATTGGTATCCTTTAACCATTGAGAATGTTATAACCGCACTGAATATACTGAGAGCGGTCATTGCTACAGATTTCACATTTAAGGGGAATATTTCACCAGGCACTACAAACGACAGCGTATCGAAGCCTAAGGTAGCTGATATGTTATAGCAAACAATGCCAATAAACGTTAAGTAACGTAAATAGCTAGTTTCTTCGTGTTCAATCCCGATGACTTCTTGGTAATAAAAGTAAGTGCCAACGACGGTAAGGCATATACCACCAGCGAAGAATGATGTAATAAGAAGAGTCCTACGTCCAACTCGATCTATTATAACCGATGATAATACTCCTGTAAGAGAAAATGTTTGATTTCATTCACATGCATAAATAATCAAGTAACGAATCCTATCAATCATATGACGTGGGATTTCCCAATATTTACCGGACACAAAACGTATTGCTCCAAATATTGTTAACGCTGCAGAAACACTCAATCTAGATTTACTGTCTTGTACTATACGTCCCAAGTACTGCTGAATGGCTATTGACCCTGCTAATAGCTGCACTATCCTCAAACCTAAAAATAAAATAGAATATTATTTAAATAAATTAAAAATACATGCTAAACTAAAAAAATGTATCACGTTAATAAAAAGAATTATCAACATATGGTTTATGTGTCTGCTATGCTTTAATTTCCCGGGGAAAACGAATGGTACTTGTTGAATCGAACACTTCTAATTCAAAATTCACGTCTTTTTGCATCGCAGGGTATCTATATAAGTCAGAAAGAAAACTAATCACATCAGTTTTTGTACTATTCCAAGCAAATAATTTCAATCGACTGCAAGTATTCTATTTGTTAAAAATTTTGTTGGTATTTAAAAAACTAAATCCTAAGGGATAAAAATCACGAACTACTATTTCTATTTAACTTTCATTCTACCTTTGGAGAATGTCTTCAGTATCTTTCTTTCTATTGTTTGTTTTGTTTGGTCAAGCCATCTCAGAATGGTAGCCCAATGCAAATATTCTTTATAATTTTTGAACTAACCTACAGCAATAATTATCGCCTTACGATACTGTTTTCCAGTTAATAATTCCTTTAATGTTCCAGAGCGACGCATTTCGTTTTTAACATCTGATCGCATTGCTGACAGTTTGTCTTCTAATACCTGAAAGGATTATGAGTCATTCTAATTTTTCATAATTTGAACATTAACACTAATACCTAGTCAGGTCATAAGTATTGTCACACAGTAAAAACTTTTCTTTTAGAATGCTGGCCACAAAAAAGTTTATTGAATTCGAATTTCGAATTGTTCATGAAAATAAAAATGTATAACTTTTAGAATTTTACTCATTTTTAAATATGGAGTGGACGCTTAAAGAAGACCGTGTTGCAGTTATTGCGTTGCATCGTTACAGTTACGCGCCAATTCAAATTTTTAACATACTGAAAAATTTGAATATAACCAAAAGATTCGTTTATCGTACCATCAAACGATACAATGAAGACTCTAGTGTAGATGACAGGTCAAGAAGTGGTCGCCCTCGGTCTGTTAGGACTCCAGCAGTGATAAAAGCTGTGAAGGCACGAATTCAAAGAAATCCCAAACGTAAGCAGAAACTGTTGGCCCTTCAGATGGGGTTAAGCAGAACCACGGTGAAAAGGGTGTTAAATGAAGACTTAGGGCTTCGGGCATATCGAAGAAAAACAGGACATCGTTTGAATGCTCGTCTAATGGACCTGAGACTGAAGAGATGCCGCGCTTTGTTGAAGCGGTACGCGGGAAAAAAATATCGGGAAATTCTTTTTTCGGATGAAAAAATGTTTACCGTAGAAGAGAGCTACAACAAACAAAATGATAAGGTGTACGCACACAGTAGTGAAGAAGCGAGCAACCGTATTCCGCGTGTCCAACGAGGTCATTTTCCATCCTCGCTCATGGTATGGTTGGGAGTTTCTTATTGGGGCTTAACAGAGGTACATTTTTGTGAGAAAGGTGTAAAAACGAATGCTGTTGTGTATCAAAATACAGTCCTGACGAACCTTGTGGAACCTGTTTCTCATACCATGTTCAATAACAGGCACTGGGTATTCCAACAAGATTCGGCGCCAGCTCATAGAGCGAAGAGCACACAAGACTGGCTGGCGGCGCGTGAAATCGACTTCATCCGGCACGAAGACTGGCCCTCCTCCAGTCCAGATTTGAATCCGTTAGATTACAAGATATGGCAACACTTGGAGGAAAAGGCGTGCTCAAAGCCTCATCCCAATTTGGAGTCACTCAAGACATCCTTGATTAAGGCAGCCGCCGATATTGACATGGACCTCGTTCGTGCTGCGATAGACGACTGGCCGCGCAGATTGAAGGCCTGTATTCAAAATCACGGAGGTCATTTTGAATAAACTTTAATGTCATAAGAATCTATGTTTTGTTAAGTTCATTTTGGTATATGAATGGTTACATAATTAATAAACTTGTTACAATTATTTTACATTAAACATGTGACAGAATTTATGACCTGACTAGGTATGTTTGGCATAATAACTATGATAGCGAATTTTCTCGCTGTTGTTGTTTAATGCTGCGATCCGATCTGATTGATAGTGCGGTTTCAGCCACCAAAAACAAACTCATTTCATCTCTCTAGCTCACAGATATAAATTATTTAATTTCTATGCTATATCACCGCATCTCTGCGAAGGTAGTTTAAACCTTGGGAGTGAGTGGACAAAGATTGATAATCGTCAAATATTTATAGACTTCTTGTCTCTTAGACTTACTTGAAAGAGTTGTATGCAAAACACTAATTTTGTTAAATTTCTTTCTTACCTTATCATCTTTAAATTTATTCAGTTTTAAGAGCTCCTTCCTTGCATTATTCACTTTTCCTTCTTTTAAGAGATAGTAAGGCGTTTCAGGAATCCATAAACAGGTAAGAAAGTAGCATGTCGGCAACACTATAAGCATGTAACTCAGTGTTTGGTAGGACACAAACGACCCCACAGCAAGAACTATAAAACTCCCAAAGTTAAACATAAATCTGTTGCCAGCCTGTAGTGTGCCTCGGACGTCTTTGTCTGATATTTCAACTAGATATATTGGTGATATCTGGAAATTAATATTATATTTATATTTATTTATTTTATAATAAATCTTTTGCAATGTTATTGAGGATTGTTGTTTGATGATGATACAGCTGACCCACAATGTCGCCATGTGCCCTGCGTGGCGCGAGGCGCATCGTGCCCTCGTTGCTCAAATCGAACGAGACTTATTGCTCCCGGCCCTGGTTCTGTCCATGGTTGGGGGCGAATCGGGATGGACAGCCGTCGCCTCCCTTTGTAAGATCGTCATGTCCACAAAGAAGGCGGCGGAACGGGAGCCGGAGCAGCTAAATACGTTCCCCTCCCGCCAACACAGGCCGCGTCTTCGACGCCAGAGGGTATCCAACGACCTCCGGCCGCAAACACTATTGCCGCGAGGATGAGGGCCAGGCGCTGTTTCGCAGCCCCCGTCAACTCATCTCTGAGAGCTCTGGGGGGACGAAATCTTAATCCCCTGGCGTCAATATTATGAAAGAGGCCCAACCCGACACAAAGGGCGGGCCAGCGCTGGCCTGGGTCACGAGATTGGCAGGTTACATATCCGTGGGCCAGGCGTAGGCGATAGGCGAAGAGTAGGGTTTTTAGTGAGTAGTCGGAGACCAAACATCTTTCCTGGAGTCCCACATATCCCTCGGTCCCCCAGGGCCGGGGGAAACCGTCAAGAATAGGGTTTTTCCTCGAGACCACAATAGTAATTGAGGCAAAAAAATCTGCGTTATGCAGTTTGCATCCTCATTGCGGACCAAATATTCGTATGAATAATTGGTTACGGTCTGGGTATGTGTCCGTTAATTGTAGAATATGTTTGTTAAATGCGCCGCGATGATAACAGCCCTTTACGTCCCACTACTGCAATGGCCTCCCCCTAGAGGCAGTATACCCACCACGCTTGTCTAAAGTGGATTGGCGGATTACACGTAATGATGATCTCGATATGTTATAATAATATATAAGTTTCCTCACGACGTTTTCTTTCACCGTCGGTACATGACAGTTATGGTTTATGCACTAAGTTCCAATCTATGACTATAGAGAAATTTATCAAAATTGTTTTTTTTTTTTAATTTATTTATCAAATTCACAGTTATTACATTGACTTAATAAAATAATAGCACAAAAAACCACTAAGGTTTGTACAATGCCATCGAAACTTAAGTCTACGCACGTTCAAATGACTGAGTAAATTTAGGTTCAGTGGCTTAGGCGTAAAAACGTAACAGACAGAGTTACTTTCACATTTATAATATTAGTATGGATTAATTTTTAATCCACCTAAGTGAATGATATGAAAAATTCGACACATTTTGCAAAAAGGTTTAAAAAGATGAACAAACCGCAAATTATCCAAAAGTGTGCACTTAATGCAACGTTAGTAAGAGTAACAAAAAAATAACCGTGTGACCCCGGCCAGTGAAAAGGATAGGGCCACCCTAGGTCATTCCAAGGGAGTCGTAAAAGGCGATGGATGGACTACTCCTTCGCCAGCTTGCATGTGGCAAAGGAAGTGCACCTCTCGGTTTTTCCTCTAGGGGTTGGGAGATCGGACGGCAGTCGCTCCCGTAAAAACCAAAACTAGCCAAACTAAACATGGTCAGAACAAGTAAAGGTCCAGTTACGGATAGGGCGTCGCCGCAAAACGACGCGCAGAAGCTTCGCCCGACTTCTGTGACAAGTGGACAAGGGCTGCCGTGCCGAGGGCGAGCACGGCTAAAGACGTTAGCCCAATCGAAACCCCGCTTCGCAACATGGAACATTGGCACGCTAACCGGACGCGCGAAGGAATTGGCCGATGTACACTCCAGGCGGAGGGTGGCCGTGGCGTTCCTGCAGGAGACTCGGTGGAAGGCCAGCAGACACCGGTTCATTGGGAATGACTACAAGCTGATCTACACGGGCGCATCTGGTGGGGAAAATGGAGTCGCCATAGTGCTCTCGAAGGAGCTCCAGGACGATATTTTGGAGATGAAGCGCTGTAGTGATCAGCTTATGGTTGTGAGGGTGCTTGTTGGTGGGGTAGTAACCCACTTGATAAGCGCCTACGTGCCACAGGCCGGTTGTAGTGACGCCGACTAGATAGCGTTCTGGAACCTACTCGGAGAAGTGCTTCGTGGGATTCCATTATGACATGTGATCGTTTTGGGCGGTGACCTAAACTGTCATGTGGGTGATGAATGTGGGGAATTTGAGCATGTTCACGGTGGATTTGGGTATGGTAGCCGCAACGTGGAAGGGGAGGACATCCTCAATACATGTGCAGCTACCGACCTTGCCATCGTGAACACGTATTTCAAAAAGAGACCCAAGCATCTCATCACCTACAAGAGCGGGAGGAATGCTAACCAAATTGACTTCCTACTCACTAGGAGACACCACATCAGCAAAATAGCCAACTGCAAGGTCATACCTGGTGAGAGTCTCACTGCACAACACCGTCTTCTTGTCATGGACCTCTGCGTCAAGCCCAAAGGCAAACGTGTCGATCGCCTTCAAAGCCGAATCAGGTGGTGGCTGCTTGATGAAGTCAAGTCCGAGGAGTTCGCCTCTGCCATCAGCGACAAGTGCGCCGGTGGTGATGACGAACCGGTTCATGCGTACTGGGACAGGATTCAGGCGGCTATTATTGGATCGGCGAGGAAGGTGCTTGGCGAGTCTTTGACCGGCCTTAGGCCGGGCGCAAGTGTGACAAGGAGACTTGGTGGTGGAACGACTCAGTCCAGAGGGAGACCAGGGCGAAAAAAGCCCTCTTTAAGATGTGGCAAGCGTCCAGATCTCATGAAGATCGCGACGCATACAGAGCTGCCAAGCGCGCCGACAAGAAAGCTGTAGCCAGAGCCAGATGAGACCACTTACGACCACTTTACGATAAGTTGAAATCGTCTGAGGGGCAGAAGCTCATACATAAGTTGGCGCACTCCAGGGTCACAGCGGCACAGGATATCTCCAAGTGTCGCTGTGTAAAAGACCCCGGGGGCAACCTGTTATGCGAGGACCTCGCGGTGAAGGAGAGATGGCGCTAGTATTTCCACGAGCTGATGAACAAGCAGCATAAAGAGGTGCAGCCGCCAGATCTTCATCCAAATCAAGGATTAGTGCCACTGGTAACGCCTGCAGAAGTCCAGAATTGTCTTCGCCGCATGAAAAATCGGAAGGCTATCGGAGTCGATGGATTCCCCATCGAAGCCTGGAAGGCGATGGGCACTCGTGGTGTGGGCATTTTAACAAACCTCTTTAACCGGTCTCTCCTCACCGGTACGATCCCGAACCAATGGAGGCTGAGTATTATTACTCCAGTCTTCAAAGGCAAGGGATCGGTGCAGGAGTGCGGTAACTACCGAGGCATAAAGGTCATGTCCCACGCCATGAAGCTCTTCGAGAGGGTTATCGACTCTCGGATTCGGCAGGAGTGCACTGTCTCGGGATGTCAGTATGGGTTTCGCCCTGGTTATGGGACCATGGATCCTGTTTTTGCCCTAAGGATTGTCGCGGAGAAATACAGGACGAAGAATACGCCTCTGCACTGCCTGTTTCTTGACTTGCAGAAGGCCTTCGACTGTGTTCCTCGCGCGGTAATCTGGTGGGCATTGCGATCCAAAAGGGTTTCAGAGGCCTATATTGACATCATCCGAGACATGTACCGCGATTCCGATTCTGTGGTTCGCACCGCTGTTGGCGACACAAAATCCTTCCCAATCACTGTCGGAGTACACCAAGGATCCGTCCTTAGTCCGTTTCTGTTCAGCGTGATATTAGACGTATTGTCAGACAGCATCAGAAACTTACATGAACAGCCTCCGTGGTTGCTCATGTATGCTGATGATATCGCCTGGAAGATTCGGACAGGGGTAGGCTGGTGCAACGCGTGAAGGCGTGAGAGGAGCCGCTTGAGAACAGTGGTCTGAAGCTCAATGTGGCGAAGATCGTGTACTTGGCCTGTAACTCCACAGATCCCACACCCGTACGCATAGGCGGTGACACCGTCGAGCGCACGGACCAAGTAAAATACTTGGGATCTGTATTTCACGCGTCTGGTGACATCAATTGTGACGTCAAGGCACGCATTGCTGCCGTGTGGGCCAAATGGCGTAAGGTAACTGGTGTCATTTGTGACCCCAAGATGCTGGTAAAGTTGAAGGGACAGGTCTATAAGACCATCATTAGGCCTGTCCTTTTATACGGCTGTGAAGCGTGGCCGGTGTTGGAGCGACACAAGCAGAAGCTGCGTGTCACGGAAATGAATATGCTGCGGTGGATGTGTGGAGTGACGCGGAAGGATCGCGTTAGGAACTCCCGCATTCGCGGTAGTCTTCATATCATACCTGGGATCTGTGTTTCATGCGTCTGGTGACATCGATTGCGACGTCAAAGCATGCTGCCGCGTGGGCCAAATGGCGTGAGGTTACTGGTGTCATTTGTCACCCCAAGATGCCGGTAAAGTTGAAGGGACAGGTCTATAAGACCATTATTAGGCCTGTCCTTTTATACGGCTGTGAAGCGTGGCCGGTGTTAAAGCGACATAAGCAAGAACTGCGTGTCACGGAGATGAATATGCTGCGGTGGATGTGTGAAGTGACGCAGAAGGACCGCGTTAGGAGGGTAGGCAGGAGGGGTACCCCCAAAAAGTGCTGGCTTGACGTCGTAAAGGGTGATATGCGTGCTAATGGGCTCACTACCAGGGATGCTGAAGACCGTGCGAAGTGGAGTAGAAAGAGTCGGAAAGCGGACCCCGGGCACCGAAACGGAAATTGGAGTTGCAACCGGGATGCTACGCTTGGATGATGATGATGAGTAAGAGTAACAAAAAATTGATTCACTAGTTTTCTTTCAGAATCGTTATATCAAACACATGGCTTGCTCTGGTACAGACCTTCACGTAATTTGTAATATATGAAGTCTATGCCAACGTTAAAAAGTGGCGTTAGCGTATATTAGCGTTATTCTTGACATATGGAGGTGATTTTTGACATTCAATAAATAATTATTATTTTCCTGTGCCCCTATGGGTCAGCAGCGTTTTCGCGGCATCTCCAGCGTCGCAACATTCGTAGGCGACGGTAACTGCTTACTATTAAGTGGGTCGTCGGCCTGTGTGTGGTTCCTCAGCAATAAAAAAGATTTATGTACATATTATATCACACTCAAGATTAGCTGAAATGCTTTACCACATATTTTTAACTCATTTAAAAACTAGATTTTAAAATAGAATTTTCATAAAATAATCCTAACGAAAGTGAGTTTGTTTGTTACGCTTTCACGCCTAAACCGCTGAACCAATTTTGATGAATTTCGGTATATTCATAGACTGAACGATGGAGAAGGACATAGGCTACTTTTTTATTCATATAGCAGAACAACGCTTGTCACGTCAACTAGTGTAATAATTTTTTTTAATCGATATAAGATATGTTACGAGCTCATTGAAATAAAATTATTAAAACATAGGTACAAAAATCATAATGATTTTGACAAGATAGATCACCGTTAATTAAAAGTGGACAACTCACAACATCTGTGAAACGATCATGGTCAAAAGGCTGTATAAACAACTAGATGACACGGTGACTTCGTTTCACCTACATATAATTGTGTAAAATGGTCAAAACTGAAGTCGAAAAAAACGTATAGGTCTAATCTACATATAAATCAAGAAAAGCACAAATTAACTTCAAAACGGAAATTCGTCACTTCATCAATCTCGGACAGAGTAAATTTTCCAGTTTTAGATAGTTGACGATATATCATCAACTAACTATAGTTAGAAGAATTGTTACTACCAAATGTGCATTAGAAATAAATTATCAATTTTTATTGTATGTATGGTTCACTATTTTGGCGATAATGGCTTACACATAAAAGATATATGCTGTTGCAGGCTTTTTATAGGAATATTTAGGATAAACATTTCGTTTATACATTATATACGTGTAACTCTAACGGTTTTGGCAGCGCACGCCAGAATAGCTCGCAGATGTCGGAATTTTTTCCTACTTACTTGATCTTTATCGTTATATTTTGGACAATCCAGAAAATATCTTTAGAAATTATAGCCTATGTGATATTCTGATGTATAAGCTATATTATTGTAAAGTTTCATTAAAATGTACGAGTATTCAGCAGTTTTTGCGTGAAAGAGTAACAAACATACTATATGTATGTACAAACGTACAATGAATTGGCCACTTTGGGACAATTTAAAAAGAGCTGTATATGCGAGAAACCCTTTGCCCACGACAGTGGCAGCACTAAGAACAGCACTTTCAGAAGAATGGGACAATATTCCGCAAGATCTTTTAATAACCCTAATAAAATTTATGCGAAACCGATTGGAATCCGTAATAAGGGCAGGTGGAGGTAATACACCTTATTAAAACATAAATAAACCCTTACATAAAGTTTGTGTCTATTGTTAAAACCAATTTTCCTTAAATTTCTGTTTTTTCTTCAAAAAAGTCTTAAGGTCCGTTCCAGTACACAAACTTAAACTTAAGGATATGACCCTACGCTGTTTTAAAGTTCACGAACCAATCTAGAGATTTCAATTTAAATCTGTGTAGAAAGTTTGCATACTTATTAAAAAAAATCATTTCAAAATAATCCTGAACTTTGATGCAGTTTATGAGTCCGTCAGTTTATATTTGAAATATGTTTATTTGTTAGAAGAAATAGTCATACTCGTATGTTTAAGAGTGTCGGAGAAGTGCATAAACGCAATAGACGCGATGATGGCAAAATATGTATCCATAAAAGTAATACAAACTTAATGCAAAAAAGTTTACTATGTATGGCTCCAAAGATATTACACGAAATTAAAAAAAAAACAAAATGTTAACTTATTTAAAAATATATAAAGACATTTCTTGTTTCAAAATGTTATTATAAAATAAAGGAATTTTTGAATGATATATTATTATAGTTTTTTATAACTTTGGCAAATTTTATATCGATTAGTATTTGGTATTGTTTTTATTTTGATGTTTATTGCAGTATGACGTTAATGTATTATAACATTATTAAATGTTATTATTAGTCCTAGTCTCTCTAAAACATAAATAAATAAATAAATAAAACACAAATAGCAATAAAATATTCGAACATAATTATAAACGCCAGTGTTTTGCGAATGTTTTGAATAATAAAATAACAAATAAATATATGTTTCTTGACACTACATTCTTTTTTTCTTTTTAGATATAATGTTATATATAATAACTTCCTCTTCACAAAAAATACTATAATAAATAATGATTAAAATTATTTTAATAATTCATATCAGTATTTAAACATACGTATACATACACATATACATAATATACATACACACACACATATACACATACATATACGGTACACACATACATATCCGCATTATACAGATTTATGAAATACTAGCTGACCCGGCAAACGTTGTTCTGCCATATAAATAATAAAATGTCAAAAAATTAAAAAAAAATTTTGGGGGTGGGTCACCCCTAACATTTAGGGGGATGAAAAATAGATGTTGGCCGATTCTCATAGATACCGGATAAGCACAAAAAATCACTAACTCAATTTAGTTATCTGCCTACTGCCTACCCCCTAAGAACGATGGCGTGATTATTTATAGCCTATGACCATTTCTAGGTTATCATCTATCACCATACCAAATTTCATCAAAATCCGTTCAGCCGTTTAGGCGTGAAAGAGGAACAGACAGACAGACAGACAGACAGACAGAGTTACTTTCGCATTTATAATATTATAGTATGGATAGTATGGATATTTGTCTTTTCCAGGAATTGTATGTTTTATCGGTATTATAAATGATTATTGATATTTCCTTACTTCGATTATAGATGCAAATACATACATACTATATATAGTGTGCAAGTAATAATAAAAATTAACAAATATTAAATTGAATTATAAAATTAACGCGAATAGTTTTTCTATATCCTCGTAATTTTGTGTTTTAAGCCACTTCTTCAAAACTATCCGTGCAGGAACTGTCGTAAAAGGCGACAAAACAATCCACCCTAGCTACGTGCTAGGTCCCTAAGCCCGTCTGAATGGCGACCACCTTTGGTCTTTCTTAAGTATGCCGCCATAATAACCTTGTGTTGTATTCCAGCATTAATGACCCAAGTTCCTGTACCCTTATGGGACAGCAGCGTGTTCGCGATGCCACTGGCGTTGCAAATACACCCATAGGCAAGGGTAACTGCCTTTCTAAGCGGGCCGTCAGCCTGTCTGCTATCCTACAGCAATAAATAAAAACTATTTTGCAAATTTATTAAGTGGATATAATTGGAGAATTTCATTTAATTTATTATAAATGTATGGGCCTAGGTAATTTGTAAATTTTAAAATATAATGTGTTTTAAAATATAGTATGGGATAGACATCAAATTTAAGGCGAGTGGTATTTTGTCCACTAAAAACTTACTTTTAATGTTGACATAGGTCCAAGTAATAATAAGTTCAATAATAAACCGTTGTCATCGTATAACTTGCTTATATGCTGTAACTGCCATGTATCAGAGCAAGAGCAATCTTTAAACTGCAAGTAACAGATAGCTGCAAACGGTATTTCAATGAGTATAGAATTCTAACACTTGCTTATGTTTGAAAATTAAATATGTTAATTTGTCAAAGGAAATCGTCATATTTAAGACCGTCCGAGAAGTAAACGAAATAGATGCGATGACAGCAAAATATGCATCCATAAAAGTAACACAAATTTGATACAAAAAAGCTTACTCTATATGGCTCCAATAAACATTTTAACTTATTCAGAAAACATTTAAAGGCATTTTTTGTTTCGAAATGTTATTATAAAATTGACGATTTTTTTGAATGGTGAATTCTTAACAAGTCATGTGTTCAATTATGTCCATTTTGTATTATTTTAATTCAGATTTTGATTTATTTGTAGTTACAAATTATCGACATTTATAAATATTAATCAATTGTATTATTGCAGAATTCTACAATAATACGATTGGTTAATATTTATAAATGTCGATATTAATAACATATTAAATAAATTTAAATTATAGAATTTATTGTAATAAAATAAAAGAATTTTTATGCCTAAGGGCAAAAGTGCATTGGGAAACTTTTTTTGTATAATAACACCTTATTACAATAATCTACATTTTTACAAATAAAGAATTATGATTATGATTAAAATGTTTGCTACGCCAGGGGCACCGCTGACACACTGTCCCGTAGTGGTACTAGTACTGGAACCTGATCACTTATGCCGTAACACGAGGTTATTATGGCGGTATATTTAGAGATCAGGAATGGTTACAATCCAGACGGACTTGAAGCCGTGCCATCTACCTAGGGATCTTTTGTCGCCTTTTACGACAGGCCATCTCAACGGTCAGTATTCTTACTCTACCCGTGCACCGGTAAAAAATAAAATGTAAATTATATAAATGAACATCAATATGACTATTATCTTTAGAATTAGTTATAATATAATATTATTAAATTAATATTTAAAAATATGTCGCATTTTTTTAAATGTTCCGAAATGTCAATAGGATTATATTACTAAATATAAAATGGCAATAAACTATGGAACAAAATTTAACAATTTTATCCGTGCAGGGGCGGAGAAAGAATACTAACCTCTGTGGCCGGGGTCGGCCTGTCGTAAAAGGCGACAAAACAACCCACCCTAGCTACGTGGTAGGGCCTCAAGCCCGTCTGGATGGCGACCACCTTTGGTCTTAAGTATGCCGCCATAATAACCTTGTGTTGTGTTCCGGCATTAGTGACTCAAGTTCCTGTACCTTTATGGGACAGCAGCGTGTTCGCGATGCCACTGGCGTTGCATACACCTATAGGCGACGGTAACTGCTAAATCCTAAGCGGGCCGTCAGCCTGTCTGCTGTTCTATAGCAATAAAAAAAAACAAATATTAAAAAATAAATCATAGATTTGCATATAAAATACGAAAAATTATTGACCAATCTTATATTATAATATATTATTATGCTAATAAATTAATATTTGCATATAGGTGTTACATTAACATCCTTACTAAAATTATAAATATAATATATATTTGCATAAATAATACATTTACATATAACCTTACCTAACATAATAAATGCACAAATTGATTGTTATAAATTTTAGATATACCTAGTCAGGTCATAAATTCTGTCACATGTTTAATGTAAAATAATTGTAACAAGTTTATTAATTATGTAACCATTCATATACCAAAATGAACTTAACAAAACATAGATTCTTATGACATTAAAGTTTATTCAAAATGACCTCCGTGATTTTAAATACAAGCCTTCAATCTGCTTGGCCAGTTGTCTATCACAGCACGAACGAGGTCCATGTCAATATCGGCGGCTGCCTTAATCAAGGATGTCTTGAGTGACTCCAAATTGGGATGAGGCTTTGAGCACGCCTTTTCCTCCAAGTGTTGCCATATCTTGTAATCTAACGGATTCAAATCTGGACTGGAGGAGGGCCAGTCTTCGTGCCGGATGAAGTCGATTTCACGTGCCGCCAGCCAGTCTTGTGTGCTCTTCGCTCTATGAGCTGGCGCCAAATCTTGTTGGAATACCCAGTGCCTGTTATTGAACATGGTATGAGAAACAGGTTCCACAAGGTTCGTCAGGACTGTATTTTGATACACAACAGCATTCGTTTTTACACCTTTCTCACAAAAATGTACCTCTGTTAAGCCCCAATAAGAAACTCCCAACCATACCATGAGCGAGGATGGAAAATGACCTCGTTGGACACGCGGAATACGGTTGCTCGCTTCTTCACTACTGTGTGCGTACACCTTATCATTTTGTTTGTTGTAGCTCTCTTCTACGGTAAACATTTTTTCATCCGAAAAAAGAATTTCCCGATATTTTTTTCCGCGTACCGCTTCAACAAAGCGCGGCATCTCTTCAGTCTCAGGTCCATTAGACGAGCATTCAAACGATGTCCTGTTTTTCTTCGATATGCCCGAAGCCCTAAGTCTTCATTTAACACCCTTTTCACCGTGGTTCTGCTTAACCCCATCTGAAGGGCCAATAGTTTCTGCTTACGTTTGGGATTTCTTTGAATTCGTGCCTTCACAGCTTTTATCACTGCTGGAGTCCTAACAGACCGAGGGCGACCACTTCTTGACCTGTCATCTACACTAGAGTCTTCATTGTATCGTTTGATGGTACGATAAACGAATCTTTTGGTAATATTCAAATTTTTCAGTATGTTAAAAATTTGAATTGGCGCGTAACCGCAACGATACAACGCAATAACTGCAACACGGTCTTCTTTAAGCGTCCACTCCATATTTAAAAATGAGTAAAATTCTAAAAATTATACATTTTTATTTTCATGAACAATTCGAAATTCTAATTCAATAAACTTTTTTGTGGCCAGCATTCTAAAAGAAAAGTTTTTACTGTGTGACAATACTTATGACCTGACTAGGTATAGTCTGCATTATTTAATTTGTCTTAGTGTGTGTAGAGGCTTGATTGTGTTGCAGGTAACAAAAACAGTGAAAAGCATAAAATCGATTGGCTAAATATTCCATTACAATGGAGTATAATGTATATTTTTATATCCGCCCAAACTTTTAATTCTTTAGTTCAAACAGCAGGTAATGTAAAAACAAATTGAGGCACGTCCATTTAATTTCTATTATTTTATTTCTTAAGTTTTTATCCGTGCAAGGGCAAAGAAAGCATACTGACCTCTGCTGCCGAGGTCGGCCTGTCGTAAAAAGCGATTAAACAACCTAGCTAGGTGGTAGGGCTCAAATCCCGTCTGGATGGCAACCACCCTTGGTTTTTAAATATGCTGCTATAGTAACCTTGTGTTGTTTTCCGGCAAAAGTGACCAGGTTCCAATACTGCTACGCGGATGGCAGCGTGTTACAGTGTTCCTGGCGTTGCAAACATCCATAGGCGATAGTAACCGCTAAATACTAAGTGGGCCGTCAACTTATCTGCTGTCCTATAACAATAAAAAAAATGTTGAACAAAATGGCGTCATCATAAGGATGGTACCTTGAACCGTCATGGCCTCCAACGGTTCAAACTGATTAATTTAATATACTGATTAAATCATTTTAAAAGGCCTATAAACAGGTTATTTACTTTTAATGAGGGTATTTTCAATAAATTAGCAGTTATGTAAATATTTAAATAGATTCCAGATTCACAGTCATGTTATACTTAAATATTTAAAGCTTTATCAAAAGCAAAATTTAAAATTTTCATTATTTTTTTTTATTGCTAAGGAACTGTAGACAGGTCGCCTATGTATGTTTGCGACACTAGATGCACCGCGAAGACACTGCTATCCCATGGGGGAACATTTATAACAACACTAGCTGTGCCCGCGACTCCGTCCGCGTGGAATAGTGACTTTGGGCAGGATTTTTTGAATCTATCTTATGGTTTATTTTGGATTACAAACCCTATAAACCCTAAAATATAAATAAATTAAATATACAAACTGCGTTCGAACCTACAAGTTCCAGTCTAAGCTGAACCCTATTTTATATGATTGATGATATAAATCTGAGGTCAACTTAAATTGGATTAACAAATTCCGAAAATGATCACTTTTAACTATAACCTTTTTTTCTAAAATAAAAGTATTAGGCTACTTTACTCCTTTTACTCCGTTACTCCTTGTTACATCAAATCGTCAAAATCGGTCCAGTCGTTTCAGAGATTAGCCGGAACAAACAGACAGACAGACAGACAAAAATTGTAAAAAATGTTATTTTGGCATATGTACCGTATATACATCCAAATGCACTTAGTAAAAAGCGATTTTTTTTTTAATATTACAAACAAACCCTCCAATTTTATTTATTTTTATAGATAATAAAATATATTTCTCCATAAAAAATTTATATTTGTTTATTTTTGTCAGTGGAGTCACTGAAAATGACTTCTTAAAAGCGATTATCTTAAAACACGCGCAATTATTATTAATTCAATTTAATGAAAATTTTTAACGCATGAGTTTTCAATCTCTGCTGGAGAGGGAAATAAAGATTAAGAATGTCATTTAACTTAATCTTTGAGTTAGTGCCTCTTCAAACAAAGGTATTGATGAATTAATTCTTATATTTTATTTAGTAGACAGAAGAAAAGTACACCGATGTAAAACGATCATAAAATATACATTTTTTTCACGTCAGGAAAATTGCATTGTCAGGAAAAAAACAAAAAAAAACTATATTTCCTAATGAAGATAGTAAATAAATAGCATACTTACAACAGCTACCATGCCAGCACCGCATCCCCAAAGAAACCTTGCTATGTATAGCATCCACGCTTGCACTGCATATAACGCGAATACCTATAAATAATAATATTTAAAAAAAATATTACTATTTACTAAAATAAAATATATCTCTCGGTCAAGTGTTTCAAACTAATCGTTATAATCAATATTCCTAGAGTAAAAAAGCAAAAATAAATGGAGCACTTTGTACGATTATGGCGGGTTACCCAGGTCTTTTCCATGCAGAGCCGGAGTACGAGCCGGCCGGTGTGAGATTAGCCTGTTGTAAAAGGCAACAAAACACCAACGGCATTAACCCTACAACACCTGGATGGCAACCACCCATGGTATCTAAATATGCCACCTTAGTAGCCTTGTGTTGTGTTTCGGCATGAGTGATTGGGTTCCAGTACCTCTACACAGATGGAAATGTGTGTGCCTCTGGCGTCGCAAACATCTATAGACGACGATAACTGTTACGTGGGCCGTCGGCCTGTCAGCCATCCCACTGCAACAAAAGGTAAGACTCCGTAACTATATTCACTATTACAATCTGTTAAAAAAAGTGTTGCTGAGAATAAAAGCTTTTTTTTTTCTAAAGTCAGGGTAAAGATTTTTATTATTAGGCCGATGAAAGAAGTGTATTGAACTCGGAGGAGAATGTGTTAAAAAATAAATTATAAAAAACTGGTTAGGTTACGATATTTCTCTACAAAACTAAAAAAACCTGGTGACATGTCTTTTAATTTTGATTTATTGAGGGCTTACGCATTTGAGATAAAGAATTTCAAAAAGATTTATTGATAAAATATAACTTTATTTTCGTAATGATTTATGTCGATGAACCTTTTACATCGTGGCAACCATAAATTATAACATGCCATTTCTTCCCACGGCTGAGCTTGGTTTTACCATATAGAAGAAGAACAAAACCCATGAAGCTTATCCAAAGCGAATGGCGGGATACACAAACAGGTGCTCTCAGTCAAGTCAGGTCGGTACGTGAACGTGGTAAATATAATATACTCAGAGTGCGAGAAAAACAGCCTAAGGGGTCCATAATAATGATAATAATAATAGTCTAAAGCATCCCACGGCTGAGCTTGAGCTTTCCCTAGAGTAAACGGAGAGTATACTCACGCTCGGTTAAGTCGGATTGGCGGATTACACATACCTATGATCTCTTCACGTTGTTTTCCTTACCTGCTGTCGTGGAAGTCGAACCAATGATCTACCATTTATTATGTTACGTTAGTGCGTCCGTAGATATATTTTTAATATTATTTTAAAGAATGAAACGTATAAATTATAATATAAAATTATACAATGTAGGTTATATACCAAGGGGGGGTCAAAATAATTATTTTTTACTTTGTACTCTGAAAAATAGGTTACTAGACACCCCTAGAAAATTCTCTCCAAATATGAGCTTAATTTTAATAGGAAGGTCCTCCGCCTTACAGTTTTCCATTTTTTCTTCAGTATTATAAAAAAAATCATATCTACCTACTGTACATTAAAAATATGTGTTCTTGTATACTTGTAGGAAATTTAACGCTCTACAAAAAAGCTTTCTTATAGTTGAATGAATGAATGAATGAAAACTCTTTATTGTTCACCTTAAATATATATACAAGAAAATGAAATAAACTTACAAGCTACTGAACAATGGGTGGCCTTATCGCTTAGAGCAATTTCGTCCAGGCAACCCTATAGTTTTCACGTTCGTAAACGTCACCGTTTAAAAGCTATTAAAGGTTGAAGTTTGAATATTTTAAGACGTCCCTTTTTTTCTCTTGTCTTAAATTTTTTTTAAATAAAATTTTTCAGAGTAAATAGTAAAAAAAATTACTATTTTTTACCCATCCCATATATACGTAGTATGCTGTGTATGGAAATACTGACCGTGCCAATAAGGAAAGGAAAGGCGCTTGCCAACACCGACGTTCGTCTCCCATATCTGTCTGACATGACTCGTGCCACTAAACTGCCTGTTACTACGCCGGGTGAAGGTATCGCCACCATCCACGAAATTTCATGCTAATAAAAAAAACAATTCATCAATAATAATTTTTAAAAAATAACAGATTTCCTACTTTTGGATTCTAATATAGCGAAATGCATGTTTAAAGTTATATTAGTGTCTTAAAAAAATTCAAGGCTAAAAGAGATATTTTATGACTATCCTGAGGTATAAGCTGTTCTCTATTTTATCCTTCATTACTGGATGCAGGCAGCTTTATTACGACACATTCCGGTCTCTGGACTGTCTAATTCCTAATCCGTATGTCAACGCCAGTTATTCTTCTTCCTGTCCTTATATCTTACACAATTTCCTTCATATTTTCTTTAGTTTACCGAAGGGTTGGCCTTTTTCATAGAGTAAAATTCATAACATAGAGTAAAATAAAAAAAAATAGATTTAATTTTTATGCATTATATATTTTTTCATAAATTTTCTGCTTCTTTCTCCTGCCCTTATCCCACATTATATGGGGTCGGCACAACATGTTACATGTTGTAATAGTTGTGGCTTAGTTGCCCGGGCCACGAGATCGGCAGGCCATATATCCGTGGGCCCGGGCGTAGGCGATAGGTGAACAGCGGGGTTTTTAGTGGGTAGTCGGATGGCCGAACCACTTTCCCGGAGTCCCACATATCCCTCGGTCCCCCCGGGCCGGAGGAACCCGTTAAAAGCGGGTTTTTCCCCGAGACCAAAAAAAAGTTGTGGCTTAGTTTTTACAACCGGGGGCCTGTCTGACCCTTTTTGGGGAGAAATCTGTCATCCTTTTTATTTAAATTATTTTTCTCGTTTCACATTGAAAGTAAACACGAAATTTCGTTGCCAATCATCTAATATATCCTCAAGCGACACTTTTATTGGTTTCTTCTTGAGTAAACAACATCCGAGTGTCGGTTTGGGTGTGCAGGGTGCGCTTTTGCCGGGTCGCCGACTTTTACGGGGTCCGTGCACAATTCACATAAAATATATTTTTTCATAAATATGTTTTATTTTTATTTGACGACTTCTGTGCCATAAGGGCTAACGCACGTTAGAGCTTGCGGAGGTCACGGGTTCGATTCCCGTCCCGCGGCTGAGTATTTATGTATATTATGTATTTATTTACAAAATAAAAATATGTAGTATATTAGTTGCCACCCACACCCATAACACAACCCATAACACAAGTGCTATGCTACTTACTTTGAGACTAGATGGCGTTGTGTGAAATGTCTGAACCTGAGCCTCATAGTTACAATGTATATAAAAAAATTAAATACATGGAATACGTGATATCTCAAATAATTTTTCAACTAGATATAAATTTACGTAAATTTGTCTAATAATTAAATTACTGATATTAACTGGCATTGATCTAAACAATTATTATTTTATTAGAGCAATTATTTATTGCTTAATGATCACGGCTTTTAGATAAAATTAATATTTTTTCTTTGTAAATATACACATAAGGTTACTTAACAACTAACATTACTATCATGCGTTAATGTTGAAGAATTATCAAATATTTATTTCGTTATCAGCCAATTGTTTCTTTTTAACACGCTTTTATTAGTTTCAACCGTATGTTTGTTTGTTGGTAACCGACTCCTTTGAACTCGATTTTGACCCACTTTAAACGGTCAGATTTCACTTAAACGTTGTAGACCTATTAAAGACCGATGGCAATACAATATTTCGATAAGATTATCTCATTATCTTAATTAAGATAGGCTGGATTTAATAAATGTTGATGCATTATAAATTACTTCCGATGAAATATTTTTCAAATCATATTAAATCTATTTGTATGAAACAATCACAAATATATGCACATGTTTCGGCATTATTGGAATATAAATCAGTCGGATTAAATACCATTAATTTTTTACATGTCAAGGACTCTAATATTAATAAAGTCAATATTTATTCAATTAAGTATTTAAAATATAAAAACAATCAATTTTAATACAATAAATAACTCTGTAGTACTGTCATTAAGTCAAATTATAAGATAAAATCATTTAAGCAACACTTTTATTGTATAGAATCCTTTATCCATTAGCTATGAGAATAACTTCTTTTTTAATTGTTTTAGGATCAGTTCCCTTATGATATCTGGTATTTTAATATACTATAACTTTAATATACTAATTTTAATTAAAAAAATTTAATTGTGATTAAAATATACAGTAAAATTAGTATATTTCTATGACTCAATGTTGTCTTACGTATTGGTATTAATAAGCTCATTGGTTATCTAAATTTAATTTTTCACTGAATGCAGAGAATCTACCTTCGTGTTCTTTTACGAAGACAGCCATTTAAATATCATATTTTCAACTGGGATTAACATTGCTATTAACTTTTAAAAAAATTATTAAGCTTTTTTTATAATAATACTAATATTTTTCGTTCATTATTTTATTCCTATATTAATAATTATTTTTCACTTTTTAGTCCGATTTATTAACAAAGCGTATTATATTACTTTTTTAAACTATATTTATTTGTCAATTATATTCTAAATATATGGAAGAATGTTTTTTACTTCGTAATAAATTATATAACTTTATAAATAAACGAAATTATGCTATAAATAGATGTATGTGCACTGATTATTCACGGATCTATGTAATGAACATCAGTGTATGGTATGTATTTAGTTTTACGATGTGCCTATGCTGGTTCAAAAATATTTCTCGCTGTCTAGGTTGACACTGAAAATCAGTGCTGTGTCGATTTATTTTGATGTACCAATTCACTGAGCTGTAGACCTCGTTTGGTGCTAATTTTTGTAGTTTAGTATAAATAATGTTTAAATGTTAGCTGTAAATCACCAAATAAATACTTTTTCTTTCTTCTTTCTTTCTAGAAGAAATATATCTTTATTAAGTAGTACTTACGTCTGTTATTTGAAAGTTGGTCTCATTGTTATGAAACTTCGGTAAAACAGGCGTAGTCCAGTTGAAAGACACGCTTGCTGTTACTGCAGCCAGTGATACTAAAAATATATAAGCATACATTTTTATAATTTCTCTTAAATTTATTACTATTTTAAATTAAAAACTAAGTGACATTCTCGAAGATTTATTTTATTCCTGTGTAAAAACTGACTGGCTGACAGCCCACTTAGTACTAGCTAAACAGTAAGCAGGTACCACCTACATATCTACCTACTGATGTTCGCCAGGGGTACCGCTAACAGGTTACCATCCGCGTAGGATAACTAAAACTTGGGTCACTTATGCGGGAACAGAACACAAGGTTACGACAGCGGCATGTTCAGAGATCAGAGTTGGTTGCCATCCAGACCAGCTGGAAACCCTACCACCTGGCTACGGTTGTTTTGTCGCCTTTTATGACAGCCCGCCCCTATCCGCAGGGATCAATATTCATATCTCGACCCTTCACGGAGAGAAATATAACAAAAATGTTATCAAAATGTAATATTTGAAATGCCAATCAAGTTTAAATAATAACAGAATACCATTATTGAGAGTACCATACTTCTTCTATTTAACACACGGTGATTTTATTCATTCAATCAATTAATTTATTTTTATAGCATTATTCTAATATATGTAACTTTATGCTAATATATGTAACAAACTTGACATATACAATTAAATTAAACGACGGCAAGGACTCCATAAAATTAATTTAAATAGATTTTATATATTTAGATATTCTAAAACGGTTCCCTACATAAAACGATTTGACGATCACCGTGGCGTAACAGATAACGCACTTGGATACGCTTGCGAAGGTCACTGGTTCGATTCCCGTCTCGCGTCTGAGGGTTTATGTATAATATGTATTTATTTACAAAAGAAAAGTATATATGTAGTATATACTACAAGTATATACTTTCCTAGTGCCCATAACACAAGTGCTATATACTACTTAGTTTGGGACTAGATGACTCCGTGTGGTTTGTCCCCGTATATTCTTTTCGCCATACCCTGGCGAAAAGAATATACGGGCTAGACGGCATTTGTAGAATCTATGAGCAACTGCTAAACTTTTTCACTTTAAAATACTGTATTTTATTTGTATAATTCAGCAGACTGGCAAATGGCGCACTCGATAGCAGATGGTCACTGTCGCCTATGGAAGTTTGCAGCACCCTGGTGCTGGTGCATTACTAACGTGCTATTATAAGATGTAACTTTGATTTAGGATACATTGGACAGTCCGACCTCGTTATTGGAATGTATATTATATCAAGTAAAATGTTGAAATATTCAAATCAAATCAAATATCATTTTTATTCAAGTGCTTTTTACAATTGATTAACTTAGCGCCTCCAAACTAGGCATGGCCTGTATTTTGGAGACGTAGTAATACATAATAATATACGAATTATCTACTGTAATATTCACATTATAATTATACCTACATGATTTTTCTATTTTAGTCATTGTAACATTATATTTAAAACTTATACCA
The DNA here is from genome assembly GCA_963693495.1 of Malacosoma neustria. Taxonomy (NCBI): domain Eukaryota; kingdom Metazoa; phylum Arthropoda; class Insecta; order Lepidoptera; family Lasiocampidae; genus Malacosoma; species Malacosoma neustria. Next base: position 14,459,911 of record OY856382.1, on the reverse strand, counting down.
TGTCCTATTAATTTCCTACAAAATAATAACTATAAATATATACATACACATATACATACTCATTATAATAATTATATATATACTAATACATTAACACATACACACATTACTGTCATAAAGTATATGTGATAGCGAGTTAGCGTTTTGTGTGAGTGGATGTGTGCATGCGGGTGTGTGCGTGTTTTGTGTGTGTGCATGTGTGTGGTTTCAATATATATCCTTTAATAAATTCTCTGTACATTCATAATTTAGGGTACTCAACCAATCAACTATGCATTTTCTAGCCTCTTTAACAGATTTAGTCTTAATATCACAAAATTTAGTCACTGCATTATATATACGGACTCCGAGCAGGTCACCTATACGTCTAGCAAGTGAGCAGCTTGCTGCAGGCCTTGGCAATCTGTATACCCTTTTCGCCACCAATATGTTATAATCTTTTGATGCCAACACCGACTTGTGCATTTTCAACGAAATGCTCACAACGAATAACTGTCTCACACTAAGTAATTTACTCTCGGTGTACAGTAGCGTGGTCGGATATCGAAAGGGTTTGCTTAACATTATCTTTAAAATTGATCGCTGAGCTCTCTCTACTCGGATTAAATATGTTTTAGCAGCACCACCCCAACAAGAGATGCAGTATGTAATAAGGGATCGACACAAAGCAAAATAAATAGATTTAAGTGTATCGAAACCTACCACACCCCGCATATTTCTCATTACATAAGCAACTTTTCGAACCCGTACCGACAAGGATTCGATATGTTCCTTGAAATTCAATTTTTCATCTATAATTACCCCTAAATATTTTGTAGATTTAGTTCTACTTAAGAGCTCACAACCACAAGGATTGCCAAGATCACATTGCTCATGAATTCTCACTTCCGTTGGAGAAAAAGGCGCAGAAACAGCTGTTTTGTGAAAGCACATATACATTGTTTTTTTTGTGTTTAACGTGAGAAGATTTCCCTGTAGCCATTTGCTTAAATCTGTTAATCCAGCTTCAGCCAATTTTAGGGTTTCCTTCCACGTTGACCCATGGAAAAGAATCGCCGTGTCGTCTGCGTAGCAAACTACTTCAGAATTTTTCATAGAAAGATTAAATATATCATTGATATAGATTATAAATAGTGTGGGGCCGAGAATACTGCCCTGAGGGACACCAAAATTAATAGGCAATGGACGACTTATATTCGAACCAATTTTAACACATTGTTTCCGATTCGTGAGATAGCTTTGAAACCAGTCAAGGGCTGTTCCTCTTATACCCATATTTTCGAGCTTCGCTAATAAAATGGGCACCGATACGGTATCGAAAGCTTTTGCTAAATCGAGAAATATCCCAACACAGCGTAAACCTTGATCAACTTTAGATGTTATTGCAGAAGTCAGCAGCGACACGGCATCTTCTGTACTCCAACCCCTACGAAAACCAAACTGTCTGGCCGATAGGAGGTTCTGTGCCTCTAAAAATTTCGTAAGTCTACTGTTAACTAATTTTTCTAATAATTTTGAAAAAACAATTAATAATGAAATGGGCCTATAATTTTCGAGAAGACGTTTAGATCCATTTTTATGTATCGGTATCACAGTAGCCAACTTCCATGCACTGGGGAAGATACCACTGGAAAGGCTTAAGTTATATATATGTGCCAGCGGTGGTGCAATAGTATCTTTAATATTCTTTATTAACAGATTATTTAAATTATCAATTCCTGGCGATTTGTCATTTTCAAGACTAGTGATTAAGCTCAAAACTTCTATATGATCAGTAGGGCTCATAAAAAATGAGCAAGCATTTCCCTGTACTTTAATTTCCGCAGCAAGATCAGACTGCGATTTGCGAAGTCTAGACAAAGTCTTATCAGCAAGCTTCAATCCGACCTTTGTGAAATACTCATTGCAATGATCTATTGGACTACAATCATTCAAATTATCGTTTACGTCTAATAATTGTGTACTCGTAGCTTTTTTATCCGGTAGAGAGCAAACGTTCCTGATTGATTTCCACATTTTCTTAGGATTATCTTTGCACTGTAACATTTTTTTCTCTATGTACTGACGCTTTATTTTTCTCAAAAGACTTACAAAAAAATTGTGGTACCTCTTATATGAGACTTGTAACACAGCATTATTAGGCTCCCGCTTTGCTCGGATGTGAAGTCTGTCCCTATTCTTCATGCACCTGATAAGCCCAGGAGTTATTCAGGGTTTTAGATTACGTTGCGTCCTGCCAATGCGTTTTTCTTTTGTATTTCTCGCTACGACAGATTCTATAATATTTGTAAAAGTTTCAGTTGCGTCATCTACATTAGAGCAATTGTAAACATAATTCCAGTCCATATTTGAGAGCTCCGCTCTAATTCCATCAATGTCTCTCATTGCGACAGATCTTGTAATTTTAGGCAAGGTTTTATTGTTTATATTAATGCCAATCATTACAGGGTAGTGGTCAGTTATATCACATGGACAGACAATGCCTATAGGGGTTTTAATCGCTAAAGAATGAGACACATATATATGATCTATACAAGAAGTGCCTCTAGTAGGTTCTGTGATTGCTGAAATCAATCCACACTCAGCCATTAAACACTGATACCGTTGAGAACATTATGAATCTCGATTCTTATACAATTTGCGTCCGCCATAATGGGTTCTGAGAACATTGGATTCCACCTATCACTTACATAAACCACAACTCCACCATTTTGATTTGTAATTATTTCGCTTTTAAAAAACTCGTAACCTGGCAAGTCAGGGACAACAGAAGCATCAGCAAGCTAACATTCTGTCAGGATTATTACGTCGAAATTAATATTTGATCGTTTTAAAAAGACTACAAAAGTATTGAAATTCTTTCGTATGCTCCTTATATTGAAAGTGACAACCCCGAAACTGTGCTCCGGACTCAATACATGCTTACAATCTTCAGCTCTGTCCATAGTAGTACAATGAATTTTAAGAGACTCCAAATCACCATAGAATTCACTGTGGAAAATCATTTTTATTTTTAATTATTTTACACATCGAAAAACCAAGAGTAGACGCAAAAAGTACAGAGAACATATATACGTTAAGAATTATGATAGAAATATATACGTTAAAAAGTTATGAATTATTTTATGTTCAGCATATTTTTAGGTCTCAAATTACAATAAAATATAAACTGACGGACTTAAAAACTGCATCAAAGTTCAGGATTACTTTGAAATGTTTTTTTTTAATAAGTATGGAAACTTTCTATACAGATTTAAATTGAAACCTCTAGATTGGTTCGTGAACTTTAAAACAGCGTAGGGTCATATCTTTAAGTTTAAGTTTGTGTACTGGAAAGGACCTTAAGACTTTTTTGAAGAAAAAACAGAAATTTAAGGAAAATTGGTTTAATTAAAAAATTGGTTTAACAATAGACACAAACTTTATGCAAGGGTTTATTTATGTTTTAATAAGGTGTATTACCTCCATTTGGACGATCGTGCCGTCGTCTACCCGGTCCAGGGCGGGCAAAGTCGGCGAGACGTCGTGTGCGGTGTTCCGCAGGGGTCGGTCCTGGGCCCCCTGCTGTGGAACATCGCATACGACTGGGTCCTGAGGGGGGCGCTCCTCCCGGGCGTCGGCGTCATATGCTACGCTGACGACACGCTCGTCATAGCGCGCGGGAGGAGCCCCCGCCAGGCGTGCCTTCTGGGCACGGCTGGGGTGGCGCAAACGGTGGCTAGAATCCGGCTACTAGGCCTGGAGGTGGCCTTAAACAAGACGGAGGCCCTTATATTCTACGGGCCCCGCCAGAGGCCGCCACCGGGCCTGAGCATAACGGTGGGAGGCGTCCGCATCGCCGTCGGGCCGTCCATGAATTATCTCGGACTGGTGCTCGACGGGCGATGGGACTTTGCGGCGCACTTCGAGCGCCTGGCGCCGAGGTTAATTCGGGCGGCGGCGGGACTCTCCCGTCTGCTGCCGAATATCGGCGGGCCGGGCGCAGTGTGCCGCAGGCTCTTTGAGGGAACCGTGCGGTCGATGGCCCTTTACGGGGCCCCGATATGGGCGGATCGCCTGACGGCCAAAACGACGGTGCTGCTTCGCAGGCCGCAGCGCGTCCTGGCCGTCAGGGCGATAAGGGGATACCGCACGGTGTCCTTCGAAGCGGCCTCCCTGCTGGCCGGATCCCCACCATGGGACCTCGAGGCTCGAGTCCTGGCGCTATTGTACCAGTGGCGCCGGGATGCGGCCGAGCGTGGCTCTCGCCCCGCGCCTCGCGAGGTGGAGGTAAAGCGGGCGGAGCTGCGCGATGAGGTACTCATGGTGGAGTGGAAGGAGCGCCTCGCGCACCCTAGCGCGGGCCTCGCCACCATCGAAGCGGTGAGGCCCGTCCTGGCCGAATGGGTGGAAAGGCGCCACGGCGCCCTGACCTTCCGCCTGACGCAGGTCCTCTCGGGGCACGGTTGCTTCGGGAGGTACCTGTGTCGCATAGGGCGGGAGATGACGTCAGGGTGCCACCACTGTGGCGCGGGCGACGAGGAGGACACGGTGAACCACACTGTCGCCGTGTGCCCTGCGTGGCGCGAGGAGCGCCGCGCCCTCGTCGCCCAAATCGGCGTGGACCTGTCGCTCCCGGCCCTGGTTCTGTCCATGGTCGGGGGCGATCCTGGATGGACGGCCGTCGCCTCCTTCTGCGAGGCAGTCATGTCCGCAAAGGAGGCGGCGGAGCGGGAGCGGGAGTCGACCACCACACTCCCCTCCCGCCAACGCAGGCCACGCCGGCGGCGCCGGAGGGCCAGTAACGACCTCCGGCCGCCATAAAAAGCGGCCGCGGGCGGCCCCTCGGGGGAGGACCCGCCGCCCGCACTATTGCCGCGAGGGTGAGGGCTGCGTGCTGTTCCGCGGCCCCCCTCAACTCCTAGAGTTGTTAGGAGAGCGCCGGGGGGACGAAACCCTGACCCCCTGGCGCCAACACTTTAGAAGGGGCCCGCCTCAAGACAAAGGGCGGGCCGGCGCCGGCCCGGGCCACGAGATCGGCAGGCCATATATCCGTGGGCCCGGGCGTAGGCGATAGGAGAACAGCGGGGTTTTTTAGTGGGTAGTCGGATGGCCGAACATCTTTCCCGGAGTCCCACATATCCCTCGGTCCCCCCGGGCCGGGGGAACCCGTCAAGAGAGGTTTTTCCCCGAGACCAAAAAAAAAAAAAAAAAAAAAAAAAAAAAAGGTGTATTACCTCCACGTGCCCTAATAAGGGCACGGATTCTAATCGGTTCTTCATAGATTTTATTAGGGTTATATTGTAGCATTGGTGCGGGAGGGCTTGGATCAACGAACGATTGGTAGGAATTTAAATTTAAACCAGTCTACGGTTTCTAGAATATACAGAAGGTTTATGGAGACAGGTTCTTACAGAAGGAGACGTGGTACAGGCAGGACTCGAGCAACCACCGGTCGTGATGACCGATTTATTGTTACAACTTCCCTGCGAAATCATTTCCTCACGTCAGTTAACATCAACATCAGAGCTTAATGAAGTGCGTGAAGTAAACGTGAGTGCACGAACAATAAGAAGAAGGTTAAAGGAAGCGGATATCACCCCTTTTAGACCAGCAAATGGTCCAAAGTTGTCTGTAGCTCACAGACAAGCTCGCTTAAGATTTGCGCATGATCACCTGAATTGGACAGAAGAGCAATGGGCCTCCGTATTGTTCACGGACGAGTGTAGGACATGTTTATATGGTGCAGGTGGTCGCAGAAGAGTCTATCGTCGACGTGGGGAGCGATATGCTCAAAGTTGCATTGAGGAGCGTGTTCCTTTTGGAGGCGGTTCGTGTATGGTCTGGGGTGGCATATCGATGAACGGGCGAACAGAACGTGTGTTCATAGACATGATCCGTCAAAACGGTAAGAGAGGGGGTTTGACTGCACATCGCTACATAACAGAGATCTTAGAAGATCACGTGGTGCCTTACATGGGATTCATAGGCGAAAATTTTACTTTAATGCAGGATAATGCCCGGCCGCACGCTGCTGCACAAGTTCGACAATATTGCGAAGAGGTTGGGATACGTACAATGAATTGGCCAGCACGCAGCCCGGATTTTAATCCCATTGAGCATGTTTGAGACAATTTAAAAAGAGCTGTATATGCGAGAAACCCTTTGCCCACGACAGTGACAGCACTAAGAACAGCACTTTCAGAAGAATGGGACAATATTCCGCAAGATCTTTTAATAACTTTAATAAAATCTATGCGGAACCGATTAGAATCCGTAATAAGGGCACGTGGAGGTAATACACCTTATTAAAACATAAATAAACCCTTGCATAAAGTTTGTGTCTATTGTTAAAACCAATTTTTTAATTAAACCAATTTTTCTTAAATTTCTGTTTTTTCTTCAAAAAAGTCTTAAGGTCCTTTCCAGTACACAAACTTAAACTTAAGGATATGACCCTACGGTGTTTTAAAGTTCACGAACCAATCTAGAGGTTTCAATTTAAATCTGTATAGAAAGTTTGCATACTTGGTTAAAATATTTATTTCAAAGTCGTCTATTACTTTGATGCAGTTTATGAGTCCGTCAGTGCATATTCGTATAATAACAAAATTAAGGACATAATTCAAATTTAAACTACGAGTGTAATTTGAAATGATTTTTGAAATAAATTTAATTTAGTGTTTTTTTTTCTCGGATATTTTAGCTAAAAAGAAACAAATTCATTCATCCAAATCTAATATTCTATTAAGTATTCTACTGTGTATTTTTTACATCATAAATATAAGATTTTTTAAACCATATAACCATTATCTTATCTTATTATTTTATTATTAGAAAACAATTTTATTTACACAAATAATGTATTATTCACAGAAAGCAATTTAGAAGTGAGATGTTGTATTTAAATCATTTTTACAAATAAAAGTGGGTGAAGCCAGGCGCAAAGCTAATATATAAGTAGGAAATTAAAAGACTTACCCAGAAATGATACATAATATTGTACCCTTATATTTTTATCGCCCATACTAATTAAAAATACAAATTGAATTTAATTATTCTTTGTCGATCGACACACGTCATTACACCAACGTAGAGTTCTCAATTGTTTCCGACTTGATCAAATATTTCGTATTTATTTTGTTTAATGCCACAGTTGATGTGTTTGTTATGACATTTCGCACAAAAACTAATATTTGCCTATTATTAAATAACTTTAATATTCGTTTATAAATAACTCTGTATAGTGTTTTTTTATCATTTTGCGAAGTTGGTTTTACAGAAACAACTTTTAATAATCTACATACATATTTATGTTAAGGGTCTCTACAATATTGCTATACGAGGGCTGTTTGAAAAGTCGTTTTAAAAAGTAAAAAAATATATTTTTTAAACAATTTACATTTATTACTCAACATAGTCTCCTTTGAGGGCCAAAAACTTGTGCCAGCGAGTTTCCAATTTTTTTATCCCCTCCAAAAATACGTTTTGTCGAGGTCTTCAAAATAGCCGTTTACACATGCGATGCAGTCCTCATTTGTCAAAAATTATTGCCCTCCAAGCCATTTTTTCAGATTTGGGAATAGGTAATAATCACACGGAGCTAGGTCCAGCGAATACGGAGCATGCGGAACCAGCTCAAAGCCCAACTCGTGGATTTAGGCCATTGCAATAGCTGACGTGTGCACTGGGGCATTGTCTTGATGAAAGAGGACTTTCTTGGGGACAATTTTGGTCGTTTTTCCAACAATTCGCCATTAAAATGGTCCAATAAATCTGCGTAATAACGGCCAGTGATAGTCCTTTTTCCAAGTAATCAATCATAATGATTCCTTCGCCATCCCAGAAGACTGTCGCCATCACCTTCCCAGCCGACAAAACAGTCTTGGCCTTCTTTGGGGCACGTTCACCAGTCGCCATCCATTGTTTTGATTGCTGTTTTGATTCAGGTGTATAATGATGGACCCAAGTTTCGTCCACAGTGACAAATCGAGTCAAAAAATTCCGAGGATTACGCTTCATCATATCCAAACACAGTTTTGAAATTCGCTTTCGTTCGCGTTTTTGTTCGATTGTCAACAAACGTGGCACCCATCGTGCAGACAGCTTTGTCATACCCAAATCTTCATGCAGGATTTTATGTACTCGCTCAGTGGAGATGCCTGTGTTCTCAGCTCTTTCACGCACCTTCACTCAGCAGTCGTCAAGTACAATATTATGGACTTCTTCAACAACATCCTCAGTAGTGACTTTGATTGGGCGACCAAAGCATGGAGCATCAGATGTGCTTGACCGACCACGTTTAAAATCATTTATCCAGTTATAAACAGTCTGCAACGTTGGTGCGTTACTGGCATCAACAGAATCAAGTTCAGTTTTTATTGTGGCAGCACTGCAACCCTTCATAAAAAATGTTTTATAACGGCACAAAATTCAGATTTTTCCATAGTTGTTGAAAATTTACGAGTGATCACAGTTACACAGTGGTTAAACTGACAAAAATTGTTTTTTTTTTTGCTGAATTTTTGACAGTCTTCATTTGAAAGATTGTGGCTGCCAGTGTTAATGCCATTTACCAGCAAAAAGGTTTTATATATAGTTTTTAAAAGGACTTATCAAACAGCCTAGGTACATTCATTATTTTGTTCGCTTTTCTACATACGTTTCGGAGTCCAGGGTCTATTTTTCTCTCTATTTTTAAGACAAGAAGTATTTGGTACGCATTCATTATTTTTTCGTTAGAAACAGATTCGCCGTGTCTGGTCGGTTGTATTTAAGAGATATGAACATAAAGGTTTAACAACTAATGTGAACATGAACCTTTATGCATAGATGGAATTTTTATTTCCAATCATATATGAGTATATTGTTTTAACTTATCACATTGTAACGAACACGAACACAACGGACGTCCTTTTGCAAATATTATTTACTAGCAGCCCGTCCCAGCTTCGCACGGGTATTTAACAAAAAATTAAAAATTAAACCCTTCTATTTTTTTTCGGTCTCGGGGAAAAACCTCTCTTGACGGGTTATCCCGGCCCGGGGGGACCGAGGGATATAAGGGACTCCGGAAAAGATGTTCGACCCACTAAAAATCCCGCTGTTCTCCTATCGTCTACGCCCGGGCCCACGGATATATGGCCTGCCGATCTCGTGGCCCGGGCCGGCGCCGGCCCACGCTTTGTCTTAAAGCGGGCCCCTTCTAAAGTGCTGGCGCCAGGGGGTCAGGGTTTCGTCCCCCCGGCGCTCTCTTGTAACAACTCTAGCAGTTGAGGGGGGCTGCGGAACAGCACGCGGCCTTCTCCTTCGCGGCAATAGTGCGGGCGGCGGATCCTCCCCCGCTTTCTACGGCGGCCGGAGATCGTTGCCCGCCCTCCGGCGCCGACGAAGCGGCCTACGTTGGCGGGAGGGGAGTGCGGTGGCGGACTCCCGCTCCCGTTCCACCGCCTCCCTTGCAGACACTACTGCCTCGCAAAAGGAGGCGACGGCCGTCCATCCAGGATCGCCCCCGACCATGGACAGAACCAGGGCCGGGAGCGACAGGTCCGCAGCCAATTCCGTATGGGACTCGCATCCCCGTCGCGTGCTAGTCAGGCATGGGTACGACTACCAGACGACACTCCAGAAAAAGCAGAGTCGCCTGACGTCGTAGCCGGCCCAGCAAGACCAACCGACAGCGAGGATGCAATTCCCGCCCCGGAAACACTCTGTGCAGGCGCAGTCGAAATAGGCATGGTTTCGACTACCAAATCAGGTCCCAGGGTAGAACCCGGGACCCCAATCAGTATTCGCAATCATCCCACCGGGGACCACGCCACGAACAGAGAGCTAAGTTGGAAAGGATGTAAGAGGTAGACGGAAAGAAAGGTAGGACTCTGTCGCCTCGAACGGAGAGGGGAGTGAAGCGACGGATGCTCGGGCACCTCGGGTACGCAAACCCGTGCACTCCTCGGACAGAGGAGCGCCCCTGAGGGCAAACCCTTCTATTTGCGTCAGGTTACTAAAAAAATAAAATTATAAAGAAAGTTTGAATATTATTATTTCTATGAGCTTTTATTTTAATGATTTTTTTTGTTATTACTTTTTATTTATTTTTCGTTATTTTTTAATAAGTATTCTAATTTTTGTAAAAACCCCAGTGACGCACGCCTACATTGCATAAGGTGCTGCCTAGCTAGCCGAACAGGGTGAGCGGCTACCACGCAACATTTTTCTAATACTTACATTTTTAAACTCGTGATATCTTTCGAATGGAATATCCGAATTGAATAATTCAAAAAGTTATATAAAGGTATTGAAACAGTTTTGAATATGAAGTAATTTATTTTGATAAGGATTAATACCAAGATCCAAATAAAGAGTCTTGTCTAGGGGCGGCATTTCAATTAAATTTTTAAAATAAAAGAACACTTATTGTGGCATAACTATAATAGTTAGACATATGCTGTCGCGACACTTTTTGTAAATAATGATGTGTTCTGCAAAGTTGTAATACATTATTTTATTCTATCATCAATAGTTTTCGCAACGCACGCGATTTAAATAATATTTTAGGTAATTTTTTTACACTTTGGGTTACATTATTGGAGTTTTAGTAAGGATCCCTAATTTTTTTGAAAATATAATATAGCTATGTCACCCGGGGATAGTGTAGCTTCCCAACAATGAAAGAATTTTTTAAATCGGGTCAGTAGTTTCGGAGCCTATTCAAAGCAAACAAACAAACAAACAATCAAATATTTCCTCTTTATAATAGTAGTATAGATAACATTTAAACAATCAAAAATGTATAAGGATTATGTTTTACTTGGAGTTATAGTTGAGCAATTGTCAGAAACAGCGTCGCCTGGTTGACCTACTCATTGAACAAATCTGAATACATTCTGGTACAGACTTTGCGCCACTAGTTTCTCAGTGAATTCACCCATACACTATGCTAAACAGCTACCGACAACTTAAAAATTATTAATTATTAAAAAATTATTATTATTGTTTAAGGCTGTCACATTTTTTTTAGGAACTGGAAATGCTTGACGCACGCTCCACCGTATGGAAACGGACACAACGAACTAGACAGGCCACAGCCACGACTGGCGTGGGCCCACTTTCGCGCGTCTTCAAAGCCGGGTATGATGGGCCCCGGCATTTTCTTTCTCGCCCTTTTCTCGGTCATGTATGTGCGGTCTACGGCCCTTTTGCAGGCAGCCGCGCCCGCGACCTCTCACTACGGCAGCCGGAGGTCGGTCGCCAACCTCCGGCAACGAGTGTGCCTGGGTACGCGGGAGGAGAATCTGATGTGTTCCCGCTCCCTCTCTGCTACCTCCTTATCGGACGCAACTGTCTCGCAGAAGTAGGCAACGGCGTCCCGGTATCCGCTCCTGACCATATCTAGAATGATAGCCGGGAAAGGCTGCCGACCTGAAGTAAGTCTCTTCAACTATAAAGGTTTCCGATTCTATGATATAACTAACATTCCAAAACGATATTTCTTTCACATTCCGAATAATATTTCTGGATTAAATACTGCAAAAAAAAACTAAAATCTCTTTTGTAGTTTCAGATATAATCTACTATTCAGAAACAATATTTTTTTTTTACAGTATTAGTATGGATTTAGTACAAATATTTAGTACACAATAATAATCATGAACACCGGAATAATACAATGTCAGAAAGTAAACAACATGATGAAATTTTATTATTGACTACAACGTACTATCTTATCTGAACAGACTGGAATACGTTAGCTTGGAGCACTCGAATTATACGTGTACTTATACTCCTATACTAACAAATATTATTTGATATAGGTACTCATATTACTTGCAAACGTTCTCTTTCTTTGACCGTATAAACATTGTTATAATTTTATATTTATTATTTATATCGCAGCGAGTGATAAAACTGCCGATTGCTTTACATATTTTAATTTTAGTTATATTTCTTTTGGCGCGTTTAGAAAAAATATGAGAGTAAAATTTTTACGATGGGAGCGCACACTGACAGCCAAAAAGCGACATGATGAAGTTAGCTGATAAACTGTCTCTCAAGTGGAAACTTAAACTCATAACTATATTCAAAATAGTTTCTCAACTATTAGTTTTATCCGTGCAGGGGCGGAGAAAGAATACTAACCTCTATGGCCGGAGTCGACCTGTCGTACAAGGTAACAAAACAACCCACCCTAGCTACGTGGTAGGGCCTCAAGCCCGTCTGGATAGCGACCATCTTTGGTCTTAAGTATGCCGCCATAATAACCTTGTGTTGTGTTTCGGCATTAGTGACCCAAGTTCCTGTACCCTTATGGGACAGCAGCTTGTTCACGATGCCACTGGCGTTGCAAACACCCATAGGCGACGGTAACTGCTAAATTCTAAGCGGGCCGTCAGCCTGTCTGCTGTCCTACAACATTAAAAAAATTTTAATCCACAACTAGGGTTGCCAACTTTTTTTGACCAAAAAAACGTATGAAATGATTTGGATAGGGAAAAATAAAGTATTTGGAAGTAAAAAACGTATTTTTCAAACTTTTTATTGCCTTAAACACGTATTTTTGTGTGTTTTAAAGCACATGGTAACAATTTTTTGCTATCTTTAAATATTTCAAAGCTTGTTTAACAATCAAAATTGAAGTAAATAAACAATTCGTTTTTATTTAAATTTATTGACGCTCTATTTCTTTCTTCTCGCCACTAGATTCATTACCTACAGAAAAAGCTCTTTCAGTGAAAGCTGAAAGGACGGGAACGGAGAGTAGATAAGAATTTTTTTTTACATTTGGTAAGCTATCAGATGCATTTTTAAGTATATATTGCCATTTGTCAACTGTACTTTTCACTGAAAATTCTTTATCATCATTAGTGAATTTTCTTTGGATCTCTTTAAGAATTACTTGTAATTTTAATATTTACTTTAAAATGGATTCTTCAATTATAAACAAAACCAACAACAACCAACGGACAATTTTGTACGATTTCGCCTTTTTTATTATTATTATATCTAATATATAATATGTGCTATGCCTGCCAGTATTTATTTTTTCTTTCCAACCCCTCGTTATTACCCCTATTATTACTAAGCTTATTTATTCAAGTTACTAATGGAGTACACTCATTATTTGCAAAACAGTACAATGAGTGCCTATCTATATACTAAATACGACATCTATATACAACTAAATAAAATTGAAGGGTCTGTTTGTAATATTAAAATAACCGCTTTTTACTAAGTGCATTCGGACGTATACACGGTACATATGCCAAAAGAAATTTTTTTACAATTTTTGTCTGTCTATCTGTCTGTCGGTCTGTCTGTCTGTTTGTTCCGGCTAATCTCTGAAATGGCTGCACCTATTTTGACGGGTCTTTCACTGGAAGATAGCTGATGTAACAAGGAGTGACTTAGGCTATTTTTATTTTAGAAAATTTTATATTCCAATTTAAGTTGACCTCAGATTTATATTATCAATCATATGAAATAGGGTTCAGCTTAGGCTGGACTTTGTAGGTTTTATTTCTAATTTATGTTGACCTCACATATCCAAAAAATGCTGCCCAAAGTCACTATTCTACGCGGACGGAGTCGCGGGCACAGCTAGTCATTGTATAAAACTAGAGATTTATATATTGGTAATATACAAATCCTAATTATCTTATATAGTTGAGTAGTTGGAACGTTGTACCTGCGACTTCAGAATTTCGGGTTTGATCCACGTGAGAGTGGAGAACAGACATGACTTCATCTGTATTCTGTGTAGGGTCCTAGAGGTTCCCTTGCGTCACCTTCAACACGACACATGTTTAGATTAGTTAAATAATAAGATTTTAATTTTAAATCTATTGCGCCTCAATTATCATTCTGGGTCTTAGGGTCCACATAAACGAAATTCCTCTTCGGTTGTGCGTAAAATTTTCAATGTGTCTGTGGAGACATAATAGCGAATTGAAATATCTTTTTTTTTTTGCTAAGAAACGGCAGACAGGCTGACGGCCCACTTAATAGTAAGCAGTTACCGTCTCCTATGGATGTTGGTGACACTAAGGGGACCACGAACACGCTGCTGTCCTATAAGAGTACGGGAACCTGAGTCACCGGAACACAACACAAGGTTATTATGGCGGCATACTTATAGATCAAGGGTGGTTGCCATCGAGATGGACTTTGGGCTCTGCCATGTAGCTAGAGTTGTTTTGTGATAAATTATAATAAATAAATATTTAGAACATTTTGTGACAATTCACACAATTCAGTCTAGTCCCAAAGTTAGTAATAGTAGCATAGCACTTGTGTTATGGGTACTATACAACTAATATACTTTACTTTACTATTGAAAGATATAGAACTTGCTGCTTGAGGCCACTATTTAATAAAACAACTCTAGTTGCATATGTACTGTTGTAATGGCGGAAAGATCACAGGTACCCACAGTTACAATTATATCAATGGAATTTATTCTGTGGGTACTTACATACATTACAATACTATACTACTTATATATTTTATATTAATTATACTACTTATATATATTATATTTAATTTTACTATACTACTTATATAATTTTCTTTTGTAAATAAATACATATTATACATAAACACCCAAACGCGAACCGGGAAACGAACCAGTGGCCTCCGCAAGCGGATCCATGTGCGTTAGGCGTTACGTCACGAAGGTCGTCGAATATAGACGAGAGTTACGTTTAAAAATAAAATAAATAGTGAGCGCCATTATACGGTGATATCAGTGGGTTCGATCCCCACGCAAACAAAGTTGTGTTCCATTTTAGTCTATAATTATAAACTATATATATACTATTATAAACTATGTATATAAACAAGAGGACCTGAAATGCCGCAAATATTCATCCATTGGCAGCGGATTCATATTTAGGGCTTTCGGTGTTGAGACTCTGGGACCGTGGGGTCCACAAGCGTATAGACTTTATCGAGACCTGTCAAAACACTTGATAGAGGTCTCACGGGATCAAAAAGCTGATTTTTATTTAGGGCAAAGGTTAAGTATTGCCATCCAACGCGGTAATGCAGCCAGCATTTTGGGAACATTTCCGGCCGAAATCGATTTGTAATCAATTTATTAATTATAATTTTCGTGTTTTTGCTTTCTTTCTTTTTTCATTTCTTATTGTAATATAGTAATATCCGGATGACCGAGCTTTGCTTGGTATTTTTATTTTTTTTGAAAATTAACAATTGAATTTCTTAGTCTAACCTCAAAGCAAACACTCATTGACTTTGTGTTACTTAACAACGCCATCTGCTGGAATAGCTTTAGTGTTGTTGTGTCGTTAAAGCAATTTAAAAAAAATAGTATTATTATTCGCCGATAGATGTCAGGAAGAGTCATTTGTCAGTTTAAATTGGGACTACTCAAACGCCACCTTTTGACATTTTCTAGAAATGATTCCTAGCTAGATCGATTTATCGCCCCCGAAACCCCCCGTATACTAAATTTCATGAAAATTGTTGGAGCTGTTTCCGCGATTCCAATTATATATATATATATATATATATATATATATATATATATATATATATATATATATATATATATATATATATATATATATATATATATATGTATATATATATATATATATATATATATGCATACAAGAATTGCTCGTTTAAAGATATAAGATAATTATGTTAAGAATTATTTTTAATTTTAGTAAAAATTAAATTTTATAAATGCTTGTTCTTTAGTTTTTGTATCACTTTAGCCTATAGAAAATTAATGTTAATTTATTAAATATATATTATGAAAGTTTAGCGAATATATTCCAGTTTCAACATTTGAAAATTTAAATGAAAAATAATTAACTTTTAATAAAATTATTTATATAATTTCACCACGTGTTGACGTATTAACGTACCAATTTTTTAAGCCTGACGATTCTAATCAGGATAACGAGATAATGTTATCGAATTATTGCATTGCCATCGATTCTTGATATCTATCTGATTCCCAATGTTGAAAATAAAAACTAAATTATATCCTTTGTTGGTTGATGAAAGCAATCCATTATCTCAATCCGTTGACTATATATTTTACGACTCCTTAGAAAAATTATAGAGTAGCCCAATTCATATTCTTGATTGAGACATTATATTGCTTGATATAAGAATACTATTAAGGAGAGTTAAAACAAAAATAAAAAACTGTTATAAAATAATGTATCAGTTTATATTCGCATACTTTGTCAGTTTTTGAACAGTGCTTTTGAAAGTATTGGAACAATTCATCAAAGATTAATTATTACTGTTAAAATATGCTGAAAAGCAGGCAAAGAACTGTCACATTTGTACCCACTTTTATTTCACAGTTTATATCTTCGACTTGAAAAAGGAACACATGTATACACACGTGCGTATGTACATGCACACGCGCACACACAAGCACATATGCACACATTGATTTTTTTAAACAAAACTGGATAGGGTAATATGTAACAAGTAGTCCAGTGTTACAATGAGTGAAGAATACTACATTTAAATAGGATACTAACCAACATCTGTTAAAACAACATGCTACGAGTATGACAGCAAACCGTTCAGCTCATAATCTCTGTTCTGGCCATTCGCTATTATACATACAAATAATACGTATTCATACAAGGACGCATGTCTGTATTTTCGTAATAAGCTTAAATGGTTACCTATCCGCTTTCGCCGGAATGCTCACTTACTCTCTCTCTCTTCTACATAATATCCTTTACAACCCACAAACTCCTCATTATTTGAAAGAAAATTTTAGTTTCCTCCGTCTTTCTCATACCCGAGACTTGCGTTCATGTTAAAATCTTTTATTATCTATACCTTCACATTCCACATCCTTTGCGAGCATTTCGAGTACAAGCTGCCCGTCTTTGGAACTCTCTGCCTTTGACCATCAGACAAATCAAATCAGTTTCTT
This sequence comes from Malacosoma neustria, assembly GCA_963693495.1. Lineage (NCBI taxonomy): Eukaryota > Metazoa > Arthropoda > Insecta > Lepidoptera > Lasiocampidae > Malacosoma > Malacosoma neustria. The sequence goes on along the minus strand of OY856382.1, from coordinate 14,442,999 downwards.
CCTTTAAAAAATCTGTAGTAGATCATTTTCAGTCTATGAAATAGCAAAGCTGTATACATGTTATCATACATACATACATATAATCACGCCTCTTTCCCATAGGGGTAGGCAGAGACCACTTCTTTCCACTTGCTACGATCCTTACATACTTGTTTCGCTTCGTCCACTTTCATTATTCCCTTCATACATGCCCTTCGGTTTAGGGTACTCTTGACCTGCCCTTTTTTCAAGACGTCCTTGATCTGGTCTCTAAACGTCCGCCTAGGTCTACCCCTTCCAACACTTCCATTCACACTCGCCTTATACACTTTTTTCGTCAATCGTTATTCATTCATTCTCTCGACATGACCAAACCATCTCAGCATACTTTTCTCAATTTTTGTCACTACATCTTCTTTCAGACCACAACGTTTCCTTATCTCAGTATTTCTTATCCTGTCACTCTGTTTAACTCCTATCATATTTCTTAACGCTCTTATCTCAACTGCATTTATTCTGCTTTCATGTTTCTTCTACCATACCCAACTTTCACTTCCGTACATGAGTGTCGGAACCAGCACCCTCTCATGCACAGACAGACGAGCCTTATTAGACACCTTCCTACTGTTCACAAAGGAGTGCAAAGCTCCATTCACCATGTTTCCTGCATTCACGCTTCTTTCAATATCACTCTCACACTTACCATCTCTTGTAAACTTTGAACCCAAATACACAAACTCATTCACCTGTTCAATTTATTCATCTCCAATCACGATATTGCAGTCTGTCACTGCTTTATCTCTTTCAAACACCATCACTTTTGTCTTCTTTACATTCATTTTCATTCCCTTTCTAACAAAAGCTCCACTCATAGCAGTTACCATCTCCTGCAACTCCTCGGCCGAAGACGCAAGTAATACTTGATCATCAGCATAGAGAAAACATTTGACATGTTATCAGCAAACTATTGTATATATAACTATGATTCACTATCTAATATTTAGTATATATATTGCTCCTGATATACTTACTATATATTATATACATGTATATAATACATATATATATATACATATATATATATGTATATATATATATGTATTATACACGATTATTATATTATACTATACACGACCACACGGGCACCTGTTAACAACAAGGCTAAAGACCCAAGAGCCAAATTAACCCGACACTACACCGTAGATATCCCAGACGTCAGTCTGTACGAGATTAGTGTGGCCCTTAAACAGCTTAAAAACAACAAGGCGCCGGGTGATGATGGAATTACAGCCGAGCTTCTGAGAGCTGGTGGTACTCCTGTCCTTAAAATCCTCCAGAAGCTATTTAATTCCGTCATCCTCGATGGCAAAACGCCGCAGGCCTGGCACGGAAGTATAGTGGTGCTGTTCTTCAAAAAGGGCGACAAAACCCTTTTGAAGAACTTTAGACCGATATCACTTCTGAGCCATGTTTACAAGCTGTTTTCAAGGGTCATCACGAATCGTCTCGCGCGCAGATTTGACGACTTCCAGCCTCCCGAACAAGCCGGATTCCGAAAAGGTTTTAGCACCATAGACCACATACATACGCTGCGGCAGGTTATACAGAAGACGGAGGAGTATAACCAGCCACTATGCTTGGCGTTCGTGGACTATGAGAAAGCCTTTGATTCGATCGAGACCTGGGCGGTGCTTCAGTCTCTCCAGAGGTGCCACATTGATTATCGATACATCAAAGCGTTGAAGTGTTTGTATGAAAACGCCACCATGTCAGTCCGTCTCCAGGATCAGAACTCGAAGCCTATCCGACTACAGCGGGGAGTCAGACAAGGCGATGTCATATCGCCGATGCTGTTCACTGCTGCGTTGGAAGATGTCTTCAAGCTTCTGGACTGGAACGGACTGGGCATCAACATTAACGGTGAGTACATCACTCACCTTAGATTCGCAGATGATATCGTAATCATGGCTGAAACCATGGAAGACTTAAGCCATATGCTTGATGGCCTCAATACAGCTTCCCAAGGAGTAGGTCTCAAAATGAACATGGACAAGACGAAGATCATGTCTAATGTCCATGTCGCACCTACCCCCGTAACAGTTGGGAACTGTACTTTCGAAATTGTTGACGAATACGTCTACTTGGGTCAAACGATCCAGTTAGGTAGGTCCAATTTCGCGAAAGAGGTCACTCGTCGAATCCAACTCGGATGGGCAGCGTTCGGGAAGCTCCGTAAAATCTTTTCGTCCCAAATACCGCAGTGTCTCAAGACGAAGGTTTTTAACCAATGTGTGTTGCCAGTGATGACATACGGAACGCAGACGTGGTCGCTAACTATGGGCCTTATGAGAAAGCTCATGGTCGCTCAGAGAGCAATGGAGAGGGCTATGCTCGGAGTTTCCCTGCGAGATCGAATCAGAAATGAGGAGATTCGCAGGAGAACCAAAGTAACCGACATAGCCCGGATGATTGCAAAACTGAAGTGGCAGTGGGCTGGGCACATAGCTCGAAGGACTGATGGCCGTTGGGGCAGAAAAGTCCTCGAATGGCGACCGCGTACCGGAAGACGCAGTGTTGGTAGGCCCCCCACAAGATGGACCGATGATCTGGTCAAGATCGCCGGGATAGGTTGGATGAGGGCAGCGCAGGACCGATCATCGTGGAGATCTTTGGGGGAGGCCTTTGTCCAGCAGTGGGCGTCTTCCGGCTGAAATGATGATGATGATGATATACATGTATTAAGAATATAACTTTATATTTGGATGTGTATTTATATACTTATATGTTCCGTTTATATTTATATATAATTTAATTACTAGATATATTACACCGCCAATTAAACGGTTGCCTGGAAAAGATCGCTTTAAGCGATAAGGCCGCCTATTGTTCATGCTATGTATATAGATATTTTATTTTTCTCGCTGATGCTGTATTACTTTAGTTGATGAACAATAAATAGTTTCATTTATTCATTCATGTTTTCGCAGGCTGACGTCCTACTTAATATTAGCTTAACAGTAAGCAGTTACTGTTGCTTATTGATTTTTGTGACGACAGAGGCACCGCTAACATGCTGTCGTCCACGTAGGGTAACTATGTAGAACCGAGTCACGCCGGAACATAATACATGGTTATTAAGGTGGCATATTTAAAGACCAGAGGTGGTTGGCACCCAAACGGGCTTGGTGTCCTGCCACCTGTAAAGCAGGCACCTTTTATTAATATTAATAATTAATTATAAGTAACACTTTTCATCCGTACAGGGGCGGAGAAAGAATACTAACCTCTGTGGCCGGGGTGGGCCTGTCGTAAAAGGCGACAAAACAACCCAACCTAGCTACGTGGTAGGGCCTCAAGCCCGTCTGGATGGCGATCACCTTTGGTCTTAAGTATGCCGCCATAATAACTTTGTGTTGTGTTCCGGCATTAGTGACCCAAGTTCCTGTACCCTTATGGGACAGTAGCGTATTTGCGATGCCACTGGCGTTGCAAACACCTATAGGCGACGGTAACTGCTAAATTCTAATCGGGCTGTCAGCCTGTCTGCTGTCCTACGCAATAAAAAAAAACTGGGTACTAATATATTTTGTTCATTCCGTTATTAAATGTATTGACATAATTAAATGTATTCACATAGGTGAATACTAAGTTGTGCATTAATTCCCAATAATCCACCACCTAGCTAGGTTGGTTTATTCGTCTTTTACGGTAAGCTGCTCCCGGCAGCAGAGGTCACTATTATTACTCCACACCAGCACAGAGAATATTATATGGCATTGCCTTTATACCTGTACATCCTATGACACCTTCTTCTTACTCATTTCTCACTAAGAAATGTCTTCGTACCTATAACGTATTTTAGTGTGTGTTGAACAATTAGAGGGTTTACATTTTCCCTAAACGCGCTCGCCTCGAGTAAATACTTGAGAACAGTACATTATTGTCATATGAGTTGTGCATCACACGCGAGTGTCACAGAGTGGACAGCGGCAATACTTCAGAGGAGACACCCTCGAGTTCTGTGAGTCCCATCTATTTCCGTTCTCTTCCAATACGGTGTTCTTCGCATGACGTAGGGGGATCCCGAAAATTCTCCCGAACCAAGACCTTTCCAAATTATTATTTCTTGTTTAATGCCAATCTTATACAATCCTTTCGTTCTCTTTCTGAAAGATATTTTTAGTTAAAACCTCTCATAATTTGTCTGTCTGCTACTGATCGTTCTCAAACCTGCAGTCTATGAAGCTTAGTTATAATCTTGTGTAAATGAGTAAAAATATAAAATGTTAAGCAGTAATAAGAAACCCTATCAGACTTCTTTATCATAAATCAATAAAGAGCGGAGAACGCTCTGAAAATAATGTAGATAATTATTCTGTTTTACTATTCAGGTCTTTTAATTCTACTCCATTTTCTTTTATCTCACATTCAGCAACAACTTTATTCAGACTTTCTTCACCTTCGTCGTAAATATTCCCTTGAAGTTCTATTTGTATCTGCCTTAAACTCTTTCCTTTAGTTTCAGGCACAACAAAATATGAAAATATGCTACCAATTAATGCGGAAGTAGCGAAGTATAGAAATACTCCATGTAGGCCAGCTAGGTTCCTTACTTCTTGATATCCCTTGACTGCAACGAAATTCATGCAGCCTCCAAATATGTTGTATGACGTCATGGCAATAGATTTCACGTTTATTGGAAAAATTTCTGCTGGGATGACGAATATTAATGAATCAAAACCTAATGTAGAGAGAACGTTGCCTAAAATGATTCCAATGTATGTTACATATCGGTAGGGACTGGTGGATTCATTTTCAATGCCGACTACTTCTTGGAAATAGAAGTAAACTCCAACGGTTGCCAGACACATGCTAGCACCGAAGTAAGACAGGATAAGAAGTGGGCGGCGACCTACTTTATCGACGAATAGTGTTGATACAATACCTGAAAAAGAAACAGTGTCTTTGAAGATCTTCTATAGATAACGGGGCAAGTAGAAATAAATAATACTGCGAGAATTCACACATCGACATTTTTTTTTATTGCTGAGGAGCAGCAGACAGGTGGACGGACCTCTTAATAGTAAGCGATTACCATCACCTATGGATGTTTGCGACGCTAGGAGCACTGCCGTTCTACTTTAAACCCCTTCTACTTTATTTGGAATGCTAGAAGGTAGTGTTCTCGGACCTCCTTTGTTTATTATTTATGTTAACCATTTACCAAGAATAACTAATCGTCTTATTGTTTTATTTGCTCATGACAGCACAGTATCTATAGCCTCCAAAACAAATGGTATCTACGAAACTGACATTAATGAAACTCTTTTATTCTATTATACAATGGTTAAATAATAACTACTTGAAAATAAATTTGAAAAAGACGCAGGTGATGCATTTTAACCAAAGAAATCGTAACATTAACGTAAATATTAATTATAAAGCCAATTCAATCGCCTCGGTAGATTCCACAAAATTTTTAGGTCTCGTTGTTGATAAAAAGTTAAATTGGAAATCTCGCATAGCTGATATATTTAAGAGTGTCTGCTGTTGAAAGGGTATTTTCACTAGGGAATGGTTATTGGAGCAGTGAGAAGTCGCAACTTTCTGTAAAAACATTATCTGCTGTCTTAACAGTCAAATTTAATATGCAAAATGAAAGTTGTTCGGATGTGGCTACATTATTAGACAAACGTCCTCATTTAGCAAAAAAAATCCACTCCGAAGAAGAAAATGTTTCTTCGATGTTTTTAAAAGAAAATAAAGGTTTTATCGTTTTTTCTTCTTTTTTTTCACATAAGAAATACTTGCAAAGTGTACTCTTTTTGAACAAAAAATAGTTGGTCACCTTATATGTATGGCTCCAAAGGTATGGTACTTTATTAAGTACCAGAATATATAAAAAATCAAAATGTTAACTTATTTAAAAAATATTTAAAGACATTTCTTGTTTCAAAATGTTATTATAAAATAGAGGACTTTATGAATGATAAATTATTATATTTTCTTATAGCTTTGGAAAATTTTATTTCTATTAATATTTGGTATTATTTTAATTTTGATATTTATTTCAGTATGATGTTAATACATATATTATAACACAAATAGCGATAAAATATTCAGACATACATATTAATAAACGTTTTGCGAATCTTTTGAATTATAGATAAAACACATTAATCTGGATATATATATAGTATAACCTGTTCAATAGAATATTGAAACAACCTCTTAACACTTTTTATTAAAACTTGCAAATATTCAGGAGGAATAATGAAGACGACAATAATAATTAATAATGAGATGTAGGATGACTTTTAATTTCAGCAGGATTATAATTAGTCATCATATTCTTATAATAAAACCGACATTCGCAATAACATTTTTATATTATTATTTATGGACCGTGTTTTAATTTATTTTAGGTCCATGTAATAATAAGATCAATAATAAACTGTTGTCATCGTATAACTTGCATAGATGCTGTAGCTGCCATGTATCAGAGCAATCTTTAAACTGCAAATAACAGATAGTTGCAAACGGTATTTCACTGACTATAGAATTCTAACACTTCCCTGCTTATATATCTATGTTTGAAATATGTTTATTTGTCAAAGGAAATCGTCATATATTTAAAACCGTCCAAGAAGTGAACGTAATAAATGCGATGACAGCAAAATATGCATCCATACAAGTTACACAAATTTGATGCAAAAATAACCTGCATTTTTACAAATAAAGAGTTATGATTATGATATGGGAACACGCTGCTGTCCCATGGGGGTACAGGAAACTGGGTCACTAATGCCGGAACACAACACAAGGTTATTATGGCAGCATACTTATAGACCAAGGGTGGTTGCCACCCAGACGGACTTGAGCTACCACGAAGCTAGGGTGGTTTTATCGCCTTTTACGAAAGGCTGACCCCGGCCGCAGGGGCAAATTCTCTTAAGCAGCGAAGGGTTTATATTATGGGTACCATTAATATATTACTTACATATTTTACTTACATATTTTACTTTGGCAAATAAATACATTTTATACATAGAAAGACTCAGACCGGGAATCGAACCTGTGACTCCTGCAGGTGTTCCGACGTGCGAATGTCGTTGCGCCACTGAGGTTGACAAGAATTACATCAATAATCTCAACATTCTCCCACTTCAAAACCCTGGGACTGATATAATAATAATAAGTCCAAAAATAGATACGACAAACACTTCCCCTCCTATGCTGCATAATGATGCTGCTGCATGTTAATTAGTCAAAGAGTGATCCATATAACATCGATACACTTGGAAAGTTATTTAAATTAGGAATAATGAATTAACTCACCAACAACAAATCTAATAGCTCCAAATATTATTAGTGCGGTGGATACTTCCATTTTAGTGTTACTTTCTTGAATAATTCGACCTAAATATTGTTGTATGGGAATCGATCCAGCCATTACTTGTGTTAGTTTTATGCCTTAAAGAAAAATAACACAAGTTTTTAAAATATAGATTCAAAGCTTTTATATCATACAAGTATGATATGTTAAGTAGATAGAAGATGCTTAGTTACAAATATGTTGGTAGTAAATCTTTCATTATCTTTCTTAAAATGGAACCCAGATTGAATCTTCTTCAACTTCTCCCATACTTCCCTGTATTTAGTTAGTGTTAGCCTATCTCTGTCTGCCTTTTTAATGGTCCCATGGTTTGTTACGTTTGTCTACTCTTCTTCAGCCTATACGAAGTAAGTAGGAAGAAGTTTTAAGAATCCCTACAGCTTCTTATATAGGAATATAGCATTGAAATATAAGTGATTTTCAATCGAATTTCTGTTAGTCATAGTTGGTTCATATACTAACTGACATGGCAAACGTTATTCTGTCATAAAATGGATTAGGATTTCCATACAATCCGTTCTTAGTGAGCGTCTAAATCATGAAATGTGGATATATTCTGAACTCGAAGTCATTAGGATACATAGTTTTACAAGTCTTGTGATGAGTACTATTTCAATAAAACACTGTTACATCGCATTCTATTTAACTAATTTGTGTATATATATTCAAATTTTTGGACTTAGTTGTTTTGTTTCTTGCAGATCATACAAATATTTAATGCCGAGAGTTGACGTCACAGACATGGTAATATAGTATGATTATTGCACATTTTTGTATGAAATGACTTTCATTTTCAAAAGATAATGGTTTTAGCTTACCTAGAGCTATAATGATGGCGCGTCTATACTGTTTGCCAGTGAACAATTCTTTGACAGTACCACGACGACGCATCTCTTTATTGACATCGGATTGCATCACAGCGATTTGATCTTCTAATACCTAAGCATTGATTATGTTATGATAAAATATGTTGATTATGATTTCACAAATATTTTTATTGAGACTTCTATCTTATCTCTTAGTTAGTCTAGTTTATTATTTTATTTCAACTTAAGAAGTATAACGAAACTGAACTGAAAGACTGAAAGATTCCCAACTCAACGTGATAATAGCAGCACTTGTCTATAAAAGTTAGTGAAGCTTGTAGTAACTAAGGAAGTAAGTAAGGAAGGTATACAATATTAATAACTCCTATATCGTCGTTGTCAAACCAAAAAGTCAAACTTTGCGATATGGAGTAAAAACTTTATTATCGTCGGCTTATTGCAAGAACTCATTAACTGCAAAAATCACTAAATACGTTTTTATCTATAATGGGCTCATTTTTACATATTCTACAAAATGTAAAAAGACTAATTTCTAGCTGGCCAATTTTAGCCGTTACGTCTTTGGCTAATCAACATAACCACTAACTAATTCCAACTAAAATGCTGTTTTCTCAAAATAATGAAATGTCACATAATGATTTCTTGCAATAAGCCGACGTTATGTACATTTTTGTAAGAAATAATTTCTTTTAAAGTTATTTATATTATATTTATCCCTGCAGGGGCGGAGAAAGAATACTGACCCCCAAATAGAATAGTAGTAATAGAATAGGGCCCCAATCCCGTCTGGATGGCGACCACCTTAGGTCTTCAGTATGCCATCATAATAACTTTGTGTTGTGTTCCGGCATTAGTGACCCAAGTTCCTTTCCCTTATGGGACAGCAGCGTATTCGCGATTCCACTGGCGTTGCAAACACCCATAGACGACGGTAACTGCTAAATTCTAAGTAGGCCGACAGCCTGTCTGCTGTCCTACAGCAACAAAAAAATATTAAAGTACTGTAATGATCAGAATCACATAGCAATTTTTATATATTAATTTGGTTGGCAAACATACTCGTAGTCAAAATGTTGACACTTCAAAACAGTGCACATAGCAGATATCGGTGCAATATAGTTTACTTTCTACTGATTCCCTAATTATATTACTTATAAAAAGGTCGTTAATAAAAATGAGTTGCAATATTTGCAAACCACCCTTTTTTCACTTAACAAAATATATATTAACTCAAATAAGTAACTTAGATTTTAGAGAACAATGTAATATGTAACACGAGATAATTGAGCATGAGTGATGTTAGGCGTACCCATGCTACGTGACCCATTCAAGGGAGGGTTTCCAAACAAACACGCGTGTTCATAGAGAGGAGGGGGGTTAGGCATTCGTCACGTAGTCAATATCCTCTAAAGGATATTTCGTATTTTTTCGAGCTACATTCAAACGTACCATCGTTTAGCGTTTAGTTTTTACTTGTAACTATAAGTATGCATGCACTTTTGGCTTCATGCGGCGTGCGCTCAGGACAAAAATGATTGAAAACCGTGATTGAAAATTTTCCTACGTGAAAACTTGAGGGGGGTCTTGTGATCTACACATAGTCACCAAAGGGAGAGAGGGAGGTAAAAAATATACAAAAATATGTGTCGTAGAATATAGTACGTTTTCTGAGGAGTAGCCAGGCTAGCTCAACGTGGATCCCAATCATAAAAAAATAACAGAGACATGACAAACAGAAGATACATTTGAACATAAACATAGATATGAAAACTGCTCAGATTTTGAGCTAGCACATAATTTTATTTTATTTTTTATCAATAGTACAAAACTCCATACATACTCGTAATTCTACAACTGACACCTAAACTGAGAAACCTTGTATTTTAGGTGACAGCTTTTTGATGTATGCAAGCAGCTGTTTGCATTTAGCGAACAATTGAGACGAAATAAATATAAAAGAACAATTTAAAATGGCAAATAAAAACTGATCAGATAACCGGAATGTGAATGTTTGAGTGTGTTTGTATGTATATGTACACATGTGTACGTATGTGTATGTGCATGTGTAATAATAACTAATGCATATATATATAACATAACATGCAAATGGTCTCTGTGTATATTTGAGGTTCTGTGACCATGTTTTATCATCGTTTTATAATACAACAGCTGGTTGAGAGTGGGTAAATACTTAGAATTCTGTGTACGATCAAATTACCTTTTCATCCTTGTAACCTCGAAGTAAATTCAGCTCGTATTTTGCAGCTTCCACTTTTCCCTCCTTCAAGTAATAGTACGGTGTCTCTGGTATCCACCAACACGCCACGAAATATATAATTGGGAGAGCTAACAGCATCAAGTTCAGTGTCTGGTAGGCTGTGAATGGACCAATAGACATGACCAGGAAACTTCCGAAGTTGAACATAAATCTGCTGCCCACTGATAGAGCTCCCCTTATGTCTTTGTCAGCTATCTCTACTAAGTATATAGACGAGACCTGAAAGTGTTTATTATTTGCAGGAGGTTATAGATTTCATTTGATCCCTCATATAAAGGATTACCAAGTTCCATACAAAATTAACTCTTCAAAGCAAATCTTCGTAGACGAGAAAAGGATAGATTAGATGCGACTAAATTTGGATTTTACAAGAGCACGGTTGCTCTTATCTAAGCGTCCAATTCACCCTTACTACTAGCCGCGGACGGCACAATCAGGAGAGCTTCCGCCACCCGCCCCTAGTGGTGAGGGTGAGATCACGCGTGCTGTTCCACATTCAATCTCCGATTGAAGAGCAGTTCCGCTCTGATAAGAGACGGACTGTGACTGGGGCCGACCTGGACCCTGATATTGGCAGGCCAGTTGTGCGTCGGCCCAGGCTCTAAGCGATAGAATAACTTGTTTTTAGCGGCTAGTCCTAATGCTCCTGTTGTCGAGGGGATTTGCAAAGGAGTTTTTCCCAGATTAAAAAAAGGAGTCCATCATTAGCTATCTATGAACTGCTCTAAATATCCAATAGTCAAGCAGGTTATTAAAACTAACATTTGCTGAGCTTGACACCTTTTTAAGGCTTACGACGAGTATAAATAAAAAGTGTTATATTTAAGTTTTATGGGTTACATAAAAATTGTATAAATTTATATATTCTACTTTAATATATAAAAATTACATTTATAAATAAAGGGTTTCTTATTTAATAAAATAACAATAAGAAATAATAACCATTTGTCATATTTTACAACAGCCATAAAGTATTCAACTCAAATTTAAACATCGTCGTGTTTGTTTCTTAAATTAGATGTCCACAACGAAGTCGAAGTATTCTATTGCTTTATATGATTACAATTTAATGCGCTCATGTAACTGAATTGGTATTTCAGATCAATAAATAAAAATATTCTAATGCTAGAAGTTTCATCTACGTATGTTAATTGGTAATATTTAATACTTATTGGTTGACAAAACAAATAAACCTAAGATATACGTTTTCTTTTATGTACTTACGGTAACAAATAGACCTGTGCCGCATCCCCAAAGTAATCTCGCAATGTAAAGCATCCAAGCTTCTGAAGCACATAAGACAAAAACCTAAAAAATGACAATTGGTAATAAATAAAAAATATATCAGGAGTTCATTATAAGATTCATTATTTTTTTTATATTTTTACCAAGTTCAAAAATTATTTTATTTTTAATCCAAATAATTACAATACATTATATTAATGTATAAAAGCTACGAAAGCCCAACAAAGGAGACAAAGATTATAGGAAACACTGTATACCTTAGCCTTAGAGTATACATAAGCAAGCTATAGCTTGCTTATGTATACTCTAAGCTGTATACTTGTATTCTATCTCATTCTCTCGTAGGCTAAATCTTATTGGAATGTGTTTGTCTCTTTTTGGTGTTGGTTTTCATTTCATCGAACTTTCATATCACAATGGTTCTTAAGAAGTAATACTTCAAACAAAGTATTTTTAAAATTTTGAAAATTATGTTCTCTGTTTGTTTTAAAACTCTGTTTACCGTGGGTGGTGGGGGTTGAACATGAATATGTTGATTGTTTTTTTAGGATGCCAATTGTAAACTCATCATTAACCAAGCTATTGCTTTAGAACTCTAGGCCCGTTTTTGAATACTGTTGGCGCCTGATGTATTTGCATGAAGACGCACAGTTTAGCTAATTACTATAAAATATGTTCAGGCGTTCGAATATTTGTATGAAGTGAACAATGTTTAAATGTATCTACCTTCACGATATTACTTGTAACTTTTTTTAACTACAATACAGCAAGTTAAACACGTATCCCGAAATTTTGTTTATTATTCCTTAAATTCTTAACAAATACTGTTAAATGACTAAATAATGCACGCTTCGCTATCATCGGTGCTGCTGTGAGTGAAACTTCCCATTCTTTGCATAGAATTAGAAAACAGATAGAGTAGGTAAATAAAATACTAGTATGTAATAACACAAAGAAAGATTTAATTTGGTCTACATGAGCCACTGTTGACCTCCCAACTAGGAAAGGAAAACCTTATAAGTGCATCCAGGGCCGTAGCTAGGGGGGGGCATTGTGGGGCAATGCCCTACCTTGAAATCACAATGCCCTATCTTATAAATACCAAAACCTAAGATAAATTATTATAATTAAATTTTGTTCACAGTTTGAGATTAAAAAAATTATAATGATAGTTACATAAACTTTTACGTTCTTCGCATTTTTAATAACATGGCGAATCGTAGAATTCAGCTGTTTTTAATATTTTTTATTATTATGTTAATTATTATAATAAGTTTGCAGAAAGAATATGATCTAAATGGTATTTTTGGTCGTACTATCTATTTACTCGTATCACCACACCTAACAATTAATTATTACCCCACTCTCACTCAGACGTGTATCTCTACATCAAATCTGGAAGTTCATCTTGTTCGCTTGTTCTTCATCATTGAGTATTTAATAGTTCTTAGAGCCATGCTCATGATCTGTCACAAAAGATACATATATACATGGTGATTGATTTAGGAGCCCGTGCTTCGAGGGCAGATCAATTATGATAAATTTTTTACTTCTGCCCTACCTGTAACCGATGCTGCCCTACCTCAAATTCGACTCTAGCTTCAGCCCTGAGTGCATCATTCAGTATTTAACAGGATGCACCTTGCAGATAAAGTTTTTATTTTATTTTTGTAGTTAATTTTACCCTCTATGTACCTGAATGCCTCGCATTCCTATCAGGCAAATAGACGCCTGTAAACCAGCCGTTTGTGTATCATATACCATAATTAAAACATTGATTGCTCTATGTGATTGCTAATAAGCTATTAAACTTTTTATCCTAATGCTTATAATTTACTAAAGCTAATGATAAAGCAGTGCTTACCGTTCCAGCTAACATAGGTAAAGCTGTTGCTAAAATTGACAGACGTCTTCCCAATCTGTCTGCCATGTACCGCGACGCGAAACTGCCGATCATGTAGCCCGGTGAGGACAGTGATGCCATCCATGATACCTCTTCCTATATTATTATTATAATTTTGACATCCATCGATAAGATATGTTAAATCGTCTTTTATTTGAAAAACATTTGGGATATTTTAGAATTTAGCAGTTAACGTCGCCTATGGGTGTTTGCAACGCCAGTGGCATCGTTGCTGTCCGCTAAGGGTACAGGAAATGGGTCACTAATGCCGGAACACAACACAAAATTATTATGGCGGCATACTTAAGACGAAAGGTGGTCGCCATCCAGACGTTCTTGGGGCCCTACCACGTAGCTAGAGTGGGTTGTTTTGCCACCTTTTACGGCAGATTGACCCCGGCTGCAGTGGTCAGTATTCTTCCTCAGCCCCTGTACGGATAATTTTTTATGATTACGTTGATGATTAACGATTCGTGGTTTAATCTGTCTTCAATATTTGTAGCAACCACCTCGAAAACCTACGATCGTAGCTAACAATATTTATCTCTTAAATCCACGATGAATTACATATGTACATTCGTTGTGATATTTTAAACTGGCAGAAATCGTCACGTAACGAAAAGTGTTAAACCCCCTTCGAGCGACCATCCCTTGCTTTCTCATTCGTACGTGTGTGAGAGAGAGAGAGAGTATGTGAGGCAAGATTTGACAGCATTGTGTATGGTGAACAATATAACTTCAATTCTATAATATATAAATAACATTTATAATACTTTTTGTTGTCATTTTAATTTACATTAGACTTCCTTAAGCGACAGGCCTAATATTAAGTGGGCCGTCAGCCTGTCTACTATTCCGCAGCAATAAAAAAAGCATAGCTCTTGTGACATTTGGTTTTAGATAATTAATATATACTTTTCTTTTGTAAATAAAGGCATATTATATATACGCGGGAGGGGAATCAAACACAAACAAAAACAGTAACTTTGACAAGCGATCTTTAACCATTACGCCACGCAGGTCATCAAAATGAAAGATGTGATTGTGTTGTTCCGGCATTAGTGATCCAGGTTCCAGAATCCCTATTCGGACAGCAGTGTATTCACGGTGCCCGTAACCCCCAACATCTAGCTGACGGTAACTGCTTACTATAAGTGGGCCGTCAGCCTGTTGCTGCTCCTCAGCAATAAAAATAAAGATTTTTTTTATTGCTGTAGGACAGCAGACAGACTGACAGCCCGCTTAGGATTTAGCAGTTACAGTCGCCCATAGGTAACACCAGTGGCATCGCGAACACACTGCTGTCCCATAAGGGTACAGGAACTTTATTTAGGACTTATGGCAATAAATTAAAGCGATCACCTCACTTCTGTTATATCTAAATCTGCTTGATGATCATGGAATTTTGGTATCATGGGCGTGCTCCAGTACACTGACACACCTGCAGTCACGGCTGCCAAGGACACTGTCAAATAATACAAAAAAGAATATTGTATAGTTTTTTTTTTTTTTTTTTAAAGTTAAACATTCTAAAACAACTTTATAGTAAATCTTCTTTAAGTTAAGCTGTACAAGGATGTCAACGGAATATTTTTTGGGTTTTGATGTTAGTTTTATTTTTATTTTTTACCTACCTTTTGTAAGAAAATTACTTGGGTAATTTTACTTACGGATTTTTTTTACTACTATAGAAATTTAAACATCAATTATAGGATAATTTATAGAGTATATGATTTTTTTTAATCATTTGCGACTATCGACTTGGACGTACATTTCTATAACGACACACGTTCCTTCCTTTTTCTTCTGCACAAAAACGACACAGCACTATTATATACCGTGAAAAACTATCAAAATCCACTATTAGACATAGCTTCTCCCAAAGTTGGTCAATGAGCCCAATCTTTAGTTCAACCAACTCCCGCTAGCCATATTTTGTCTGTCGTTGCGCATCATACCCACTGGAAGTCCATGCTTGCAGATACGGAAAGAAATAACTCCAAAGAATAAGTATTTACAGATAAATTCAAGAACTGTTTTACTCTACATGATATACTCATAAAAGTGATATTTAAAAAATTTATGTGGAAAGGAATATGTTTTGATGCCACGACTATTTGGTATTATTGGTTGCAATACATTGCAAATTTCTCTGTAGAGAAACAATAGTATAAACGTATGCGTCTCCCCAACATTTTTCGTAAAATTTAATTAAATCTAATATATAAAATTCTCGTGTCACAGTTTTCGTTGCCATACTCCTCCGAAACGGCTTGACCGATTCTCATGAAATTTTGTGAGCATATTGAGTAGGTCTGAGAATCGGCCAACATCTATTTTTCATCCCCCTAAATGTTAGGGGTGACCCACCCCCAAAAATTTTTTTTTAATTTTTGACATTTTATTATTCATATGGCAGAACAACGTTTGCCGGGTCAGCTAGATTTTATTATAAATCTTACCTGCCAAACAAACTAAATATTGCACTTTACGGCTATCACTGCGTTCCTCCATTTTCAGCACAATATATTTCCAGTGTATTATCTCGTTCACGAGATACTAAATGAATGGTCACTACTAACAGCTTAAGTTGTAAAATTTTTACCATACGCTATTTTACCATCAAATTAGCAAGAATACGCGAAACATATGACCATAACCAAAAGATTACAAAGCCACTTTATTAAAAGGTAACGATATACGCAAAAATGAAACAATGTTATATTTATCAATCACGTTTCTATAAAATTTTGCCTATAAATGACCTTTCAATGTTTCCGTGTAAGAATTATCATAAATAAGTAAATTGAAAAACGTATTACAAGATATCGTTAAGTAATTAGTATGACTTATGTTTTCGATCTTTGCATAAAGAGTATTTGAAATCCCACCTCCTGATTTTTGTTATCTACCCTCACTTTCGGTGAGGTGAATGGTAAAAGTGAGGCGAGCAGAGTAGTATCGCGTGAGCTTCTAAACGCGCGGGACGGTCGACGTTCGACCTCCCTGAAAAAGTAGTAGTGAGCTTCTAAACGGCCGGGACGTTCGACGTTCGATCTCCCTGAAGAAGTAGTAGTGAGCTTCTAAACGGCCAGGACGGTCGACGTTCGATCTCCCTGAAGAAGTAATATCGCGTTAGCTCCTAAACACGCGGGACAGTCGACGGTCAACGAAACAACCCAAGCTAGGCGGTATGGTCCGAAGCCCGTTTGGCAAACAACCCTGGTCTATAAGTATGTTGCAATAATAATCTTGTGCTGTATTCCAGATTTCAATATAAATTATACCCTATCGTCGGTAGGCGACGGTAACTGTTTACTATTAAATGAACTCTCAGCCCGTCTGCTGTTCCTCAGGAATAAAAAAATACTTCATTGGGCTACATGACAAGGATTGTGACTCGTTCGACACGAGAATGTATCATATACCAGTGGCTTACGACTAAAGGTTACTGAAATTAAAGAAAACCATTTTTTAAATTAATTTTAATACAAATTACAAAAATACTTTTTTCATAATAAAATCAGGCAGTTGGTTTGTAAATTTTTACAAAATTTTGTATTATAATACTTAAAACATAACAATCATCATCACACATTCTTTTAATAAATTTAGCTCGCAACATAGATGATGATCTCATGTCTTTACGGAGACATGACATATATTGTTTTGTTATACATAAGTTAACTTAATACAGAAATTAAGAAATATGTTTCCGAAGATATTTCAATGAAATTTATAAAATAATTATAAAAGCTAACTAAATATACGAAAAATCTGTTCAAAAAATCCTTGTTTTGAATTTTGTTAGATTAGGTAATACTTATGATTGCTAATGATGGTATATTTATGAGGTTTTTTAATATATTACAATTAAATTGGTCCAAATGTAATACCATGTCTATTATGTAATACTCGTATATGTTACATCAAAACGTCTACATCTGACGCAATAACTTAATATATGAGTCAGATTATATATACTAGGGTATATACTAAAACAAGATATTCAGTAACAAATAGACAAAACTATATACCATAAATTGCTTCTGGCCATTAGAATTTGACCGTTTATATAAATCAAACAAACAAATATAATATTCATACATGAGGCGTTTAGTTGCTAAACTCGCTATAACAATATTTTTTGGAAAATCGTAAATTGAACTTAACCAATGCTGAATGAACTTTGATTCGAAAAGCAAAATAAATTGTTGAATATAATATTGGAATATATAGAATACTAGCTGACCCGGCAAACGTTCTGCCATATAAATAATAATATGTCAAAAAATTTATAAAAAAAATTTGGGGGTGGGTCACCCCTAAAATTTAGGGGGATGAAAAATAGATGTTGGCCGATTCTCATAGATACCGGATAAGCACAAAAAATTTCATCAAAATCGGTCAAGCCGTTTCGGAGGAGTATGGCAACGAAAACTGTGACACGAGAATTTTATAATATATTAGATTAGATAGATAACATTTGTGCAATAAAAAGTTAATAGCTTGTAGTGTTTAGAGTGTTTTCTGGATACTGAAGACCGTGTGAAGTGGAGTAGAAAAAGTCGGAAAGCGGACCCCGGGCACCGAAACGGAAGTTTAGGTTACAACCGGAATACTACGCTTAGATGATGATGATGATGGAGTGTTTAGAGTGTTTTCTAACGATATATATCGTCATATATATCGACATTTTGTCAAAAAACGTTTTAGCTGGTTTTGCAACTACACGGCTCACATGTTGACTGTAATTAGTCGTCTTGTTGTCGTCTGGCAATATTCCGCAGAAAGACCAAAATGTTCGCAAACAGAATTTCCGCATATTCTTAAATTTTCACTCAACTAATAAGTTGAGTGAAAATTTAAGAATATGCGATTGATGATAATAAATTAATGAATTGATGATAAATATATCATCAATTTTCAAGCATTTTAAGCGCTAGATTAATTTTAATCCTTCTTGACATTTCAGCCATTTGTATGTAGCAGTTTTCGTCAATGAAACTAAAAAATAGTTTCAGTAAAAATTTCCATCATTCATATCCCAAAAAAATTTTAGGGCAAAATAAACACGTCTTAGGTTATTTCTAGTTCTCCTACGCGGATGGCAGCGTTGTAACGGTGCCCTGGTGTCGCAAACATCTATAGGTGACGGTAACTGCTTACAAGTGGACCATCAGCATGTTTGCTGTTCATCAATAAAAAGAAATTTATTCTATCGGTATATGTAATGGTCACTATTTTCGAATATCGAAAATATCCAAAATTAAAAAAACAACGCATACCCAAGGCCTAGGCCCTTGATATTAATAACTTAACATAAAACATGACTATCGTGAGTAAAAAAGGAAAAAAAACACACAAACAAAAGTATATTTTATAAATATACATACTGAATATGGCGCTTGTCTAGACACGGTATAGACAAAACTAGGCGATATGATGACAGCATGGTTCTTCTAGTGGGTAAACCCGTAATGTCACTTACCTACTACTAGAACTAGAGAAAGTCAGGGGTTTACAGAACTTAGGAAGACTAGCGTTTATTTTGCAACCAAGCCTCTTAAGCCACTTTGAACTATTTCTCTTACAACCAAGTATTGCATAATTAATTCTCTAAATAAATGCAATGCTGTGCGTATAATAGGTATGTTTATAGACGCGTATATTTTAGATATTAAAAAGCTTAAATAAAAAAAAATTGTTTAGTATTCAGTTGTAAACGATATTGAATTTACACAAAATATTGTTTATACATTTAGAAAACAACCTTTTATTAAATTAATATTTGACCGATAGGTCAATCAGAATTTCAAAATAAAAATATAGTTAACCTAACAAATAATATTGCTTAATATAATGACAATATAATAGTTTTCGACACTAATTTGAGATAACATTTTCTAAAACTAAATTCCTCAACAATTCAAATAAATTTCTTTCGCCGAAGTATAAAATTTATGTAATTTCGAATCACTATATAATATGCCTTTTTAGCACTTCTATCTACTAGTTTTTAGTCTTTTTAGCACTGATTAGACCTTAAAAAGTTAACCCTTTCATTACCAGCGCCGGATGTATTATTATCCGACTTCCACTGGACGTCCATTTGACAATCCGTGTCTAAGAACGCCGAAACCGTGTGGTTTCACGACCTTATATTGCATTAAGTTATATTGGATTAATTCCTCTGAAAGTGCAATTAATTTCGTTACTGAATGTGCACATTTCGCTTCGCGCTTCAATAGCGTCACTTCAGCTGAACGGACTGCGGTAAGGAAAGGGTTAATAATAACTCTTAATACTAATAATTTTAAAGCACCTTTTACATCACATCACTTAGCCTCAACATCTTTTGAATTCAAAACCACCATTTCAGTAGCATCATTGTTTTCTTTAGTCACATCTTCATAATATGGACCCTGCAACAGTTTCTGTATCTCCGCAAGATCTTTACCCTTTGTTTCTGGTACCACAAAATATGAGAATACAGCACCAATCAAACCGACCGCAGAGAATATCCAAAAAACGGTATGCAATCCACTTAAATCTTTTACCAGCTGGTATCCTTTTGCTAGAGTAAATCCTAGAATACCACCGTAAATATTCAAAGACGACATGGCAACTAATCTGACATTTAACGGAAATATTTCTGCTGGTATCACCGCTAAAAGAGAATTGAAGCCTAATGTAGAAATAATATTAGATAATAATATACCAATTAATGGAATGTAACGCAATACTATATTAATTTCCTGAATGTTCAATACTACGTTGATTAAGAAGAAGTATATGCCGACAATGAGGAGGGATATGCCTGTTCCTGCGTACGACCAAATGAGTAGTGGTCGACGACCTAATCTGTCTACTAAAGCTGATGACATGATACCTGAAAGATTAAAAAGTTTCAAAGTTTGTTTAACATCTTGCCTTCGTCTTCTTTCCTAACCACCATTTCCTAGACCTCTTCATTCTAGAAAAGGTTCTAAAGAACTTTCAAGTTACTTTCTCTCCGAAGGGGAATGGGCTTCCGGTTGAGGTTTTCCCATCGCAGTACGATGCAAGGTTTTTCAAAAAGGTGTTATGATTTTTTTTCTAGACGCCAGCAGCGAGTTGCCAATGCCTCTGGTGTCTATCAAACTTCTATTAGCGACGGTGACTACACGCTATATGGGCGGGACATTTGCCTGACTTCTGTAAAACAAAATTTTATCCGTGCAGGGGCGGAGAAAGAATACTAACCTCTGGGACCGGGGTTGGCTTGTCGTAAAAGACGACAAAACAACACACCCTAGCTACGCGGTAAGGCCCCAAGCCCCTCTGAATGGCGACCATCTTTGGTCTTAAGTATGCCGCCATAATAACCTTGTGTTGTGTTCCGGCATTAGTGACCCAAGTTCCTGTACCCTTATGGGACAGCAGCGTGTTCGCGATGCCACTGGCGTTGCAAACACTTATGGGCGACGGTAACTGCTAAATTCTAAGCGGGCCGCCAGCCTGTCTGCTGTTTTACAGCATTAAAAAAAAGAGTTTTTGTAGATGCTATGTTATTAATCATTTATGTGAGATATTTGTATTATCTACAAATAATTTTTGACCAAACGATAGACTTTTTTCCTCTTTTTAAAAAATAAAAATAATATTTAAATATTAATTTTCGACGTTGAAGGTAAAAACGCAATTCATTAATGCAAATAACGTTTTAACGATATGGCTGAACCAGTTACTAGCTAAGTGGCCTGGTACGGTTGGTGTGTAATAAAATATATCTTTAATTATCTAATAAAGCCTTACCATAAAAAAATGTATGTGTATATAAAGCAACTCTTACCAACAAGGAAGGTGACAGCACCAAAGACAATGAACACAATCGGCTGTTGGTCCTTCGAACCATTCGCTTCTCCCATTATCACACCAAAATACTGCTTTATGGCTACGCCACCAGATATTATTTGAGTTAATTTCAAACCTAGAAATATATTATATCTATTATTATATGATAGAGCATTGGGTTGCTGAAGACTTAGGAGGCGCCTGTGATTGGTCGGGAACGTAGGTCGCTGGCTGCCCGTTGAAACATGCTGGCTCGTAAGTTCACTCATTGTACACCAGAGGTAAAGGAAACTGCTTCAAACTTACTGCCAGTCGTTTTACACGTATGGCCTATGGGTCAGCTACACTCGTCGGGCATTCAGCGATCTGCACGTCCAATACAATAATGGCTTGATGGTTTTGTTGGGGCTGTTCGCAGAAGCGCGGATAGATTGCTTTGACGCAATCGTCAGGAAGAGATGCGCATCGCTGCTAGATCGGGTTCGCGCCAGCACCAAGAGCATTCTCAAGCTATTTACAGACCGTTTGGACTCACCGATGCTGCAAAAATGGATTCGGTATCACACTCAACTTAATTCATAGTGAATATATCTGAATCTATTTATGTAGCACGTTTTAATTTTATTTAATTTCATTATTTACTTTAGTTGTGTAATTTAATGTTTTTGTATTTCGGTGACTGTATGGAATCTGGTTTCCGAAATAAATGATTATTATTATTATAGGCAGAGGGTAGTGTAAGAATACTGACCACTGAGATCAGGGTTGTAAAAGGCGGTTAAACCTAACTAGGTGGTAGAGTCCCAAAGCCAACTGGATGACAACCACCCCTGGTCTATAAATATACTCCCATAATAACCTTGTGTTGTGTTGCGGCATTAGTGACCCAGGTTTCAGTAGCCCTATGTGGACAGCAGCGTGCCCCTAGCGTTACAAAGATCCATAGGCGACGGTCACTGCCTACTATTAAATGGGCCGTCAGCCTGTCTGCTGAAAAGAAAGCCTTATCTGCAAGTTGCATCTTGTGATTTCCTAAATAAACGATTTATTTTTTAAATGTATTTCTGCTAATGCACAGACAGCAATGGAAACAAGAATATCGTACGTTTTCTTTTCGCAGCTGTGAGGCCACACGTCATCCTTGTAGCAACATTAACCTTGTACTCATTTATAATAATTTCTCACTGAACCACTTAAGTTAAAGATTCCGATGACACACATTAAATAAAAATAAATGATAATTAAGCTGGTTATACATAATTTAAATTTTAATAAACTTTTTTCAATTAGCGTATTAACCGGGGAATAACCTGTTCAACTCGTTTCACAGCGGAGAGTTTTTTCTTCATAATTATATCATCACACCTCAAGTAATAAATGGTCTTTCTTATTGATTTTATTTATTTCGACATAATATTTTATAACATACATTATAAATCAAACAACTTCAATGCAGAAAAAAATAATAGAACGACTTTATATAATTATTATGTAGTATATTCCAAATTTCCATGACGAAAAATATCATGCCCATTGCAATAGTACTTCATGTACGATGAAATATTTCGTGATACCCGGTCATCACGTTAAATCGTTACAATTACTATAAGTGTTGTGCTTTAGTGAAAAACAAAATTAAGTTCGTCATTAATAATTAAAATTCGTTTGTGCAATCGATTGAAAGACAGGCATAAAGTAAGTAGGCATTTTCGTGTAAGCATTAAAAACAAGCCAAACCTGCTGCTATTATGATTGATCTCCTGTACCGTTTGCCGCTAAATAGTTCACAAACAGTACTAGATCGGCTCATATCCTTTTTCACTTGAGCTTGGAGCAAATTCAATTCATCTTCGCACTCCTAAAAATGTAAATGCTATTTAAAAACAAAAATAAAAACGGAATGAAATATTTTTTTATATTTTTTATATATGCGATATCTTCATTTAATACAAAGTTATTAAAATTTTAATAAAGAACAATTTTGTGTGTTTTCCTGCCCCGGAGAAGTGGGGCATGCTGTATAGAGCGCATGCGTAGGAGATAGAAAGTCTCTTCTACCTCTGCCTCATGACGAAAACTTTATTAATATATCAAGCAACGCGGAAGACGTCGCGGGTATCGACTAGTGATTTATAAAGGCACGATTACCGCCTTCAAACAGATATGAAAAACTGACCGAAACATGTATGAAATCCCTAAATTTTTTTTTTTTGCTGTAGGACGTCAGACAGACTGTTGGCCCGCTTAGAATTTAGCAGTTTCCGTCGCCTATGGGTGTTTGCAATGCCAGTAGCCTCGCGAACACGCTGTTCCATAAGGATACAGGAACTTGGATCACTGATGTCGAAACACAACACAAGGTTATTATGGCGGCATACTTAAGACCAAATGTGGTCGCCATCCAGACGGATTTTGGGGCCCTACGACGTAGCTAGGGTGGGTTGTTTTGTCGTCTTTTACGATAGGTCGACCATTCTTTCCCCGCCCCTGCACGGATAGAATTTAAAATATTCTAGATCATACTCGTGTCTGATTTTCATGCGACAGTAAATTTCGTCCATAATTTGATTAAGAGGAAGACCTAGAAGAAAATGGGACGACGTGTGTAATGTGGTATGTTTTTTTTTTATATATGGATTTCAGCAGACAGGTAAACAGCCCACCCGATAGCAAGTCACCATCTCCTTTGCATGTTTGCAACACGAAAGGCATTGCCAACGCACTGCTAACCTCTAAGAAATTTTCTAACGCCTTGTTTAAAAACCACATATCGTACTGCGATGGGAAACCCATAGCCGGGTACTCATTCTAAATCCGTTACGTAACATGAACGTTCTTGAGAACCGCTTCGTGCGTGAAATAAGGGGCTGCGGGAAACGGGAATGAACGCCCAGCCAATGGCGGGCAGTACGCAAGTAAAAGGACGATTAAGCCACCATTGTAAGCAGTTCCTCAGAACAATCATCAACACAAACCAAAAAAAAAAACAGAAAAGTATGTGAGAGAAACTGGTTAAGAGTTGCAAGGGATAGAGCGGATTAAAGGAAATTGGAGGCCTACACTACACCGCATAGGCGACATCAATTATACAAACAATTAATAAATTTATTTAGAACTGCAAAAATGGTAGAAAGCCTTTTTGATTTTAGTATTCTATATTTTCTGCCATATGGAAGAACTTCTCCAAAAGATGGAATCCACAAGTCTTGAATTCGGCCTCAAGATCAATCGCAGCAAGACTAAAGTTATGATCGTTGACCGAATTAACAACAACTCGCCCGAAGTGACACAAATAGCGAACTGTGAAGTGGTGCAATCTTATGTCTATTTGGGAGCGTTCATCTCGAACAACGGAGGCTGTATAGACGAAATCAAACGGCGCATGGCGATATCCAGATCAGCTATGGATAAGCTGAAAAAATATGGAGAAATCGTAAAATAACGAAACCCACTAAGACCCGGCTAGTTAGAGCACTGGTATTCTCCATTTTCCTATATGCTTCGGAGACATGGACCCTGCGAGAAAGTGAGAAGAAGAAAATAGACGTTCTCGAGATGTGGTGTTGGAGAAGAATGTTGAGAGTGTCCTGGAATCAATCCCGGACCAACAAGTCCATTCTAGAAGAACTCGGCATCAAGCAGCGTCTATCTTCCATCGTACAGGCTCGAATTCTCACTTTCTTTGGTAACGTGACTAGGCGGGACGATGTCTCCATCGAACGTCTAGTTGTCCAAGGGAAAGTAGAAGGAACAAGACCTCGCGGCAAATCGCCTATGACATGGACGGACCAAGTAAACGCTGCAGTGGACGTCCCAGTACACGTGTGCTCCCGAAAAGCAGCTGTCCGGGAGGAATGAAGACGGATTGTCAGGCGTGTGACTGAAAAATAATGACCACGAGCGCTCTGACAAGAGCGCAACGAAAGAGAAGATTCTATATTTTAATAAGTTTTCATTTATAAATGATGGAAAGAATGTGTGATGCATTATATGAGGGTTTATGAAGTGACAGATGAAGAATGCCGGGATAGAATAAAATAGAAGACATATTGTGCCTACCCCAAATGATTGGGACCAGGCCAACAGCCAAAGATGATGATTTTAACACTTTAACGACCGCTAGCTTAATCGGCTTTTAGCTAACGACGGTTTATTATTACCTTGAATTTATGTTATGAATGTTAATTTATAATGCCCTTTTATATAAAATATAGATAGATAGATAACGCTTTATTTATCACCAAAATTACAAATTACAGCACAAGTATACAATAAATTGACGGTGAAAAAAATATATTCAAAATAAAATTTTAATTCAATAAAATTACATTCCTTTGAAACAAAATAAAAAAGGACAACATAACGACCGGTACTAGGAGTAAATGCGTGCGCGCGACTAAGCCCGTACTTGGAAAGGGGCAGACTCAAAAACGACCGGTCGATAAAGTGTTAGTAAGTGTTTAGGTAAAATTTAGGGCCTATATCTAAACTTTGAATAAATTAAGTTTTTCAAACACTGATGAAATTGATTTAAACTAATATTACTGACAAACTATGTAACTTATCTCGCAAGGTCAGCGATCTATTTTTAGGGTTGCTAAAAAGTAGAAATAAATTTAAACCTACAAATAAATATCTTACTTACCCTTTGGTCCGTGTACCCTCGAAGTTGCATAATAACACGTCTCGCTTGTTCTACCTTGCCTTCTTTCATATAATAGACCGGTGACTCTGGTATTCTCCAGCAAAGAATGAAATAAAGTATAAGAGGAACCAACATAATTCCGTTTAGGACATCGTAGGACAGGAAAGGCCCGACGGCGATGACTATGAGGTTACCGAAGTTAAAGGCATATTTTGTACACACACCCGTAGTTCCCCTGATATCTTTATCCACTATTTCAGCTAGATAGATATTAACTCCCTGAAAATATACATAGAATGTACTTTAGTGTTGCGTAATTTTTATTACTTTATTGCTGTAGGGACAGCACATAGGCTGACGGCCCACTTAGAATTT
The DNA here is from genome assembly GCA_963693495.1 of Malacosoma neustria. NCBI lineage: Eukaryota > Metazoa > Arthropoda > Insecta > Lepidoptera > Lasiocampidae > Malacosoma > Malacosoma neustria. The sequence goes on along the minus strand of OY856382.1, from coordinate 14,416,515 downwards.
AGCAGTTTCCGTCGCCTATGGGTGTTTGCAACGCCAGTGGCATTGCGAACACGTTGCTGCCCCATAAGGGTACAGGAACTTGGATCACTAATGCCGGTACACAACACAAGGTTATTATGGCGGCATACTTAAGACCAAAGGTGGTCGACATCCAGACGGGCTTGGGGCCCTACCACGTAGCTAGGGTGGGTTGTTTTGTAGCCTTTTACAAGCCGACTTTGGCCACAGGTGTTAGTATTTTTTTTGCGGCCCTGCACGGATAATATTATATAATAAGGATACTGGACACGATCCACCTCCTAAAGTGAACGAACAGTGCACTCGCCACGTCTGTTCAAAAGGCATTCGTGAGTAACACATACCAGTGATCTCACGATGTTTTTCTTCACCGTCAGTACTTGTAAGAAAAACTGCTTAAGCCGACCTAAGACTTCTAGATTGCTCTGCGATATCTATACTACTATTATAAAGAGGAAAGATTTGATTGTTTGTTTGTTTGTTTGTTTGTTTGTTTGTTTGTTTGTTTGCTTTGAATAGGCTCCGAAACTACTGACCCGATTTAAAAAATTCTTCCATTGTTGGGAAGCTACACTATCCCCGGGTGACATAGGCTATATTATATTTTCAAAAAAATTAGGGATCCTTACTAAAACTCCAATAATGTAACCCAAAGTGTAAAAAAATTACCTAAAATATTATTTATAAATCGCGTGCGCTGCGAAAACTATTGATGATAGAATAAAATAATGTACTACAACTTTGCAGAACACATCATTATTTACAAAAAGTGTCGCGACAGCATAGGTCTAACTATTATAGTTATGCCACAATAAGTGTTCTTTTATTTTAAAAATTTAATTGAAATGCCGCCCCTAGAAAAGGCTCTTTATTTGAATCTTGGTATTAATCCTTATCAAAATAAATTACTTCATATTCATAACTGCTTCAATACCTTTATATAACTTTTTGAATTATTCAATTCGGATATTCCATTCGAAAAATATCACGAGTTTAAAAATGTAAGTATTAGAAAAATGTTGCTTGGTAGCCGCTCACCCTGTTCGGCTAGCTAGGCAGCACCTTATGCAATGTAGGCGTGCGTCACTGGGGTCTTTACAAAAATTAGAATACTTATTAAAAAATAACGAAAAATAAATAAAAAGTAATAACAAAAAAAAATCATTAAAATAAAAGTTCATAGAAATAATAATATTCAAACTTTCTTTATAATTTTATTTTTTTAGTAACCTGACGCAAATAGAAGGGTTTGCCCTCAGGGGCGCTCCTCTGTCCGAGGAGTGCATGGGTGTGCGTACCCGAGGTGCCCGAGCATCCGTCGCTTCACTCCCCTCTCCGTTCGAGGCAACAGAGTCCTACCTTTCTTTCCGTCTACCTCTTACATCCTTTCCAACTTAGTTCTCTGTTCGTGGCGTGGTCCCCGATGGGATGGTTGCGAATACTGATTGGGGTCCCGGGTTCTACCCTGGGACCTGATTTGGTAGTCAAAACCATGCCTATTTCGACTGCGCCTGCACAGAGAGTGTTCCCGGGGCGGGAATTGCATCCTCGCTGTCGGTTGGTCTTGCTGGGCCGGCTACGACGTCAGGCGACCCTGCTTTTTCTGGAGTGTCGTCTGGTAGTCGTACCCACGCCTGACTAGCACGCGACGGGGATGCGAGTCCCGTCCGGAATTGGCCGCGGACCTGTCGCTCCCGGCCCTGGTTCTGTCCATGGTCGGGGGCGATCCTGGATGGACGGCCGTCGCCTCCTTTTGCGAGGCAGTAGTGTCTGCAAGGGAGGCGACGGAACGGGAGCGGGAGTCCGCCACTGCACTCCCCTCCCGCCAACGTAGGCCGCGTCGTCGGCGCCGGAGGGCGGGCAACGATTTTCGGCCGCCGTAGAAAGCGGCCGCGGGCGGCCCCTCGGGGGAGGATCCGCCGCCCGCACTATTGCCGCGAGGGAGAAGGCCGCGTGCTGTTCCGCAGCCCCCCTCAACTCCTAGATTTGTTACAAGAGAGCGCCGGGGGAACGAAACCCTGACCCCCTGGCGCCAGCACTTTAGAAGGGGCCCGCTTGAAGACAAAGCGTGGGCCGGCACCGGCCCGGGCCACGAGATCGGCCGGCCATATATCCGTGGGCCCGGGCGTAGGCGATAGGAGAACAGCGGGGTTTTTTAGTGGGTAGTCGGATGGTCGAACATCTTTTCCGGAGTCCCTTATATCCCTCGGTCCCCCCGGGCCGGGGGAATCCGTCAAGAGAGGTTTTTCCCCGAGACCGAAAAAAAATAGAAGGGTTTAATTTTTAATTTTTTGTTAAATACCCGTGCGAAGCTGGGACGGGCTGCTAGTAATAAATACTACTATAATAAATACCGCTGAGCTACCAAATACCATTGCGATTGTATATAAATATATAATAAATACTTACAGTGCAGACTATACCAGTTCCACAACTCCACATAAAGGTCGATATGTATAACCACCAAGCCGATTTCGCGCACAGCACTGTCACCTGAAATAATTTTTATTAATGTTAGAATATCAGTCAACAATGTTTTTTTTCTATTTCTGTCAAACACGCGACAGGCTGACGGCCCACTTAACAGAAAGCAGTTACCGTCACCTGTGTGTCAAAGAAGAAAGAAAGATAAATATTTATTTATGACCACAACACTCAAAAGTTTTTGTATTCTAAATTTAAATAATAATAAATAAAATTCATTATACCTAATTCTTATTAATACTATAAACGCGAAAGTTTAGTAGTATGTATGGATGTTTGTTACTCTTTCACGCAAAAACTACTGAATGGATTTTAATGAAACTTTACAATAATACAGCTTATACATAAGAATAACACAGGCTATAATTTATTTGCCGGGTTAATTTTGACGAATTTCGGTATAGTCATAGATCGGACCTTTTATAGGCTAATAATAATAACTAAAAAAACTAACTAATAAACATAGGCTACTTTTTTAATTAATTTTTTTTATTGCTGTAGGACAGCAGACAGGCTGACGGCCCGCTTAGAATTTAGCAGTTACTATTGCCTATGGATGTTTGCAACACCAGTGGCATCGCGAACACGCTGCTGTCCCATAAAGGTACAGGAACTTAGGTCACTAATTCCGGAACACAACACAAGGTTATTATGGCGGCATACTTAAGACTTAAGGTGGTCACCATCCAGACGGGCTTGAGGCCGTACCACGTAGCTAGGGTGGGTTGTTTAGTCGCCTTTTACGACAGGCCGACCCCGGCCGCAGAGGTTAGTATTCTTTCTCCGCCCCTGCACGGATAAAAAATTGATTGACTGATTCATATGGCAGAACGTTTGCCAGGTCAACTAGTTTATAAATAATTTTCTTTAATAAAATATGACAAAAAACCATCCGCGTGATTCGTTTGACCAAATAGGTATATATTGTTGTTCTTGTTGCCGCAATTTTTTTTTTTTTTTTTTTTTAATTTATTTATCAAATTCACAGTTATTACATTGGCTTAATAAAATAATAGCACAAAAAACCACTTGTAAGAAACGTACATAAGCCCAAAAAAATAAAGTCGTTTAAACTAATGAAATGTTCGAGTGATTCCACTTGAGCTCTTGAGTGCATAAATTATTGCTTAATATTGCATAAATATTGAAAGATTTAAAAAATTTAACCCTTTTTTTAAGTCCCTACTTGAAAACTATTTTCGGATTGTGATCGAATTTAGAAAGCCACTTGATTGAAATTATTTTTCGACGTCCCATTAAAATAAAATATATGAGGCATACCACCGTGGCGTACGTTGAGCAGCGTACAACGTACAACGCACGTTGCAATGCCTGTGGAGGTCATCGGTTCGATTCCCGTCCCGCGTCTGGATGTTTATATATAATGTGTATTTAATTAAAAGAGCAAAGCATATAAGTAGTATATCAACCGTCTAGTATCCGTAACACAAATGCTATGTTACTTACTTTGGAACTAGATGGCGCTGTGTGAATTGTCCCAGTATATTTATTATTATTTATTTATTCTTATACCTGTATTTTGCAGATGTTTTTTTTTATAGTAGAAAAGAATATTTTGTAAAGAAAAAGCATCTAATCCATATGTCCAAACTACCAGCGGTTAAGGAAACACAAGTCAGGAACCTCCTCACAATACGTGCCGTGACCAAAATGGCTGCCTTCTGCATCCGACCCTTCAGCCAGGGACCAAGCGAGAGACTTAGATGTTGATCGGAGTTCTTTGCTATCAGTTCACCGACACAACTATCGGTACTACGATTGGACTATCCAGCCTCCACCTCCACATGGAAGTAATCTCATGCGCAAGGTCATATTTCAATTGTATCACTTTTTATTTTTCCCCTGTGCAGGGGCGGAGTAAGAACACCAACCCCCGCGACCGGGGCTTATAGGCGACAAAACAACTCTAGCTACGTGGTAGAACCCCAAGCCCGTCTGGATGGCAACCACCCTTGGGCTATAAATATGTCGCTTGTGTTGTGTTCAGGCATTATTTTGCAGTACCCTTATACGCACAGCAGCGTGTTCTTTTTTTTTATTGCTGTAGGACAGCAGACAGGCTGACGGCCTGCTTAGCAGTTACCGTCGCCTATGGGTGTTTGCAACGCCAGTGGCATCGCGAACACGCTGCTGTACCATAAGAGTACAGGAACTTGGGTCATTAATTCCTGAACACAACACAAGGTTATTATGGCGGTATACTTAAGACCAAAGGTGGTCGCCATACAGACGGGTTTCGGGGCCCTACCAGGTAGCTAGGGTGGATTGTTTTGTCTCCTTTTACATCTTCGCAAACATTCATAGGCGCAACTGCCTACTATAGGGTAGGTCGTCAGCCCACGTATACTGTTCGTCAACAATAAAAAAAAGAAATATTTATTTATAAAAAGATCTTTTACTTACAGTTCCAATTGCAATAGAGAAAGCACTTCCCAATATATTAGGTCGTCTTCCAAGTCCATCGGTGATAAATCTACTCAGAAAACTGCCAACTATAAACCCTGGTGGATTCATGGCCAGCATCCACGATACTTCATCCTTGAATTATTAAAAAAACACATTTGTATATATATTACGTCCGTTAATTACATTTTAATTAATATAAGTAGCTTACATTAATTCTTAATAAGCGTGTATTTTTTACATAATCAATGTCTTATTTCCGTGCAGGGGCGGAGAAAGAATACTGACCTCTGCGGCCTGGGTTGGCCTGTCGTAAAGGCGACAAAACAACACCACAACGTGGTAGGGCCCCAGTGCCCGTCTGGATAGCGACCACCTTTGGTCTTAAATATGCCGCCATAATAACTTTGTGTTGTGTTCCGGCATTAGTGACCCAAGTTCCTGTACCCTTATAAGACAGCAGCGTGTTCGCGATGCCACTGGCTAAATTCTAAGTGAGCCGTCAGCCTGTCTGCTGTCCTGCAGCAATAAAAGAAATACTGCTCTGACCTCTATTGCAGAGATTGAGAGGTTTCAGACGGTACTCACCTCCAATAGACGACCTCTGGCGTAGCGGCTAACGCATTTCGGTACGCTTGCGGAGGTCACGGGTTCGATTCCCATCTCGCGTCTGGGTGTTTATGTATAATATGTATGTATTTATAAAAGAAAAGTATATATGTAGTAAATCAGTTGTCTAGTACCCATAACACAAGTGCTAGGCTAATTACTTTGGGCCTAGATGGCGCAGTGTGAATTATGCCAAAAAAATTAAATGAAATAGACCTTGAGGTTCGACAAGATATTACACTATTGCATACCAAATTAAAACACTAGGGCTGCAATGAGGCGTATCTTAAACAAAGGACAAACAGATAGACGTGTCCTAAAGCCTCTTTTGTAAGAGACGAATCTTATGGACGTTCATGTTGCGTACTCTCCGGATTTGGAACGAACTTCCTGTTAAACTTTCCTGATGTATGATATAAAGTTTTTCAAAAAAAGGCGATACACAGTTCTTAGAAAGGCGACAAAACAACTCTAGATACGTGGTAGGGCCCCAAGTCCGTCTGGATGGCAACCACCCTTGGTATTAAGTATTGCCACCATAATAAACTTGTGTTGGGTTCCGGCATTAGAGACCCAGGTTTCTGTACCGCTATGAGAAGCAGCGTGTTCGCAATGTTATTAGCGTCGCAATCATCCATAGGCAACGGTAACTGCTTACTATTAAGTGGGCCGTCAGTCTACCTGCTGTTCCTCAGCAATAAAAAAAAATACTACGTAATGTCACCAAGGAGAGGAAGGGGGGGCAAAAGTTCACGTGGTATAGGTACCATACCACGTGGTTGCTGTGTATTGGAGCATATGTCTGTTAAGACATATGCTCTAATGCTCTAATTAAAGAATAATAATGTCGTAACAAGTACCTTTGTGATATCCACTTTGGTTTCATTATTAGAAAACTTGACCAAAACAGGTGTGGGCCACGCTGACGACATGCCAAGTGTAACAAAGGCCAGGGAAACTGTAAATAAAAAATATAATATTCATCAAAATTACACTTACTACGTAAAACTATTTTTTTTTTTTATATTTTGTGACAAATCATACAGGGTCATCTAGTCCCAACAAACTAAGTAGCCTAGCACTTGTATTATGGGTACTAGACGACTGATTTACTACATAGTATATACTATTCTTTTATAAATACTTACATATTATACATAAACACCCTGACGCGAGACGGGTATCGAACCCGTGACCTCCGCAAGCCTACCGGAATGCGTTAGCCGCTACGCCAGAGGTCGTCATTTGGAGGTGAGTACAGTCTGAAACCTCTCAATCTCAAAAGAGGTAGAGGTCAGAGCAGCTGCTTGTAAATTCTGTAAATTTGACGACTTCTGTGGCATAACGGATAACGTACTTCGGTGCGCTAGCGGAGGTCACGGGTTCGACTCACGTCTGGGTTCATTAGTATGAATAATATGTATATATTTACAAAAAAAAAGTATATTAGTTGACTAGTACCCATAACACAAGTGCTGTGCTACTTAGTTTGGAATTAGATGGCGCTGTGTGATTTGTCCCAGTATATTTATTATAAACAACACCCAGACGCGGGACGGGAATCGAACCCGTGACCTCCGCAAGCGTACCGACGTGCGTTAACCATTACGGGTAGAAGTCGTTATGATGATGATGATGATGATGCTATATTGGATGTGTGGAGTGAAGTGAAAAGATCGCTTTAAGAGATCCCTCAATGGCAATTTTCGTAACCGAGACTGGCCTTCGATTACGGTTTACGACAACCGGCTACTTACGAGGTAACAAATGGAAGCAGTTACAATTGCCTGTAAATGTTTGCGGCGCTAGGGGCATCGCAAATACACTTCTGTCACGTAGACGTACAGGAATCTGGGTCACTAATGCCGGAATAAAAGGTTATTATGGCGGCACACTTATACACCAAGGGTGGTTGCTATCCAGGCGGGCTGTGGGCCCTATCACGTAGCCGACCCCGGCCGCAGGGGTTTCTCCGCCACATTCTTACTCCACCCTTGCAGAGAGATACAGTAAACTCACAAGTTCTACAAAAAGTCGCAAAATGTGTAGAATTTGAATATTCCCGATAATCAGCTCTACAAAAAGTATGACATATGCAAAGCACCCTGGCCCTTTGAAAGAATTTGCTACTGGCCCTCGCTTGCCTAATCCGGCACTGGAAACAATATATTAAACATCTTACCATAAAAAGTCACCAAATACTGGACAGTTCTTCGTTTGATCTCCATTCTGAATTAAAACAACGAAATTATGAAAGCCACCAGATAAATATAAAAAATTAAGAAGTTCTCGTCAACCGATAACAGCGAGAACTAATAACTAAGTGCCGTAACAAGTTTTCATTCACGTTATTTATACATACAAACCTAGTTATGGGATTCATTCATTCGGGGACAGTCCCTTAAAACAGTGGTATAATATACTTCAGCCGAATTTGTGTTTATCAAATCGGAAGAGATAACGCACATACAATAGAAATGTCGGAAGTGAAAAAAAATATATCGCTGTATCGATATTTATTAAAATATCAATGTCGACGTCGATATATCGAGGAAAAAATATTGATATATCGGTTATTTTCAAAAGATTTTGCGTTTTTAAAATAATAGTGTATTTAGCTCAATATGTAATATCAATAGTAATTTTACACAAAATGTACAAAAATCTCAATAAAAACTAAGGTATTTTTATCAGTATTCCTTTTTATTAGGCAATAATTACAAAAATATCAATATCTAAAAAGATATCTTCTTTACATGATCCGCTGTCAGCCGGCTCCTATTGTTAGGAACCGCCAAATTAACGGCAGAAACCACTCTCTCTGAAGGTACAGAGGAAGCCGTAGTTGTCAGGTATTTAAGTGCTAGAACACAATCCATAACAAAAGAACTCACGAGTGAGTGCCGTGACGGTTGATGAATGACGGACGGCTGCAGACACACATACACGCAATGCAAACATACTAGTCAATAGTCATGGTCTATGGGGGACAATAGGGAACCAACACATAGGAGTGGCTTAGAAAAAAACTAGCTGAAAATAGCTGACATTTCTATTTATGTACATATATGAGATAGTATTAGTGATCACAAATACTTATGTAAAGACGATAGATTTGTAAGCTATTAATAGTTAAAATTTCAACAGCCAGATGTCATGACCCAATTGGTCAGTTCCCAATACAGTTACTTATTTTCCGTTCGTTCCTATGCTTTACGGTTTTGGATTTTAGTAACTTTAGTTAGATAAATAACACGTAATAGAAGTGAAACCTTGAAAAATGTAAACTTCAATATAACACCGCTCAAAAAAGAGACCAGAAACATAGGAAATACTTTAAAATGTATTTTATCTCATTCTCTCCACGTTATATTATAAAGATAGGTATCTTTTTTTACTGTGATTTTTCCGTTTCATCGAGTTTTAGATCACAACGATGCTAAAGAAGTTTTCACTTCAAAAAATATATCGTTTTTGATACAATTTTCGCTATTGGATATTTTGTATCGATATATCGGATCAAAATATATCGGCTAAAAATATCGATACATCGATACTTTTTCAACAAGCCTAACATACAATCGCCATTGTATTAACAATAACAATTAACATATTATTAGATGCTTTACGTAGTAATAATGTAAGTATAATTGTATTTATTGTATACACTATTCTGAGAAACAAGAACCTTTTTATTTTAAATGCATTGTATTTTTTTCTAGCAATAAGGTCTGGTAGCTGAGTGGTATCTCGAGAATACAATCCCGAGCATGTTTTTCGATCCCGGGATTACGGGATTCTTGATGCGTAATCCCGGGATCCCGGGGCCAACCCGGGATTAGACTATGTGGTTTCTAATTGGGCTCAAATTTCAAAAAACGAGTAATTTCTAGAAAACTGATTTTAATTTTATTCCACGAGTCCACGACACAAATCACAATATAGTAAGAAAATAAAAAAGACAAAACAAAGACACTATATTTTGTAAGAAATAACAAGACAAAAAACTTATTTAGAATTTCGAAAATACAGTTGTAGAAATATCAATGCATCTAAGGTTTGACTTCCAAGCCTGCTGGGAAATCCCTTCTAAGTTCTACGACAAACATATTATTAGAGCTGTACCTGTGTAGTACGTATCGTACGCATGTCAAAGGTTTGTTTTTTTGTCGATATGTCATAAATGCTATTAATATAATCTAGACACGGTCATTGTCAACTCGCAACGGACAACGGAATGCAAACTAGACCTGTTTGTGGCAAACCCGAAAATCCCGAGATTAGCCAAGTACAGTCCCGGGATTTTCGGGGTCAGAAAACGGTCGGGATCCCGGGATTGTATTCTCTAGTTGTATTACATTTGTAGAACAATCTAGAGGTTCCGGTTCCAGGTTCGAATCCCACGGTGGCATTCTTCACCGCTTGTTATGTACGGACGCGACGGTGGTAGATTATTATGTGTAATCACTAATCACCAATCCGCCGTGAACAAGCATGGTGGGTTTACTGTCCGTTCCCTTTGGGGATAACCCGATTCTGTTAATAAAAGTTCGGTAACACTCCGAATTTGAGAGGACAAGTCTCTATAACGCGACGGATTTTATAGGACCATAGATTATGTATTAGTTACTACGTAACGTAATAAAGGACTGCCGTAAGGATATAAGATCTTTAAGAAATATGGATATTACGATGATATTGTACTGAATACCAGTCATGTATCATTTAGCATATCATCAAGGAAACCAGTTTTATTATTTTCAATTATTCCTCAGTTATAATTGCATGGAAGGGATTGCTTTATGCAATAAGGCCACCCATTCTTCAGTAGCTTGCAAGTTTATTTTATGCTAACTCGGCAAACGTTGTTCTACCATATAAATTTAAAAAAAAGTAGCCTATGTCCTTCTCCAAGGTCCAATCTATCTCTATATCAAAATACAACTAAATTGGCTCAGCGGTTTATGCGTGAAAACGTAACAGACAGAGTTACCTTTACATTGATAATATTAGTATGGATTTTTGTATACATATGGTGAACTACTTGTGGTGTAATTTTTCATTCAATCATCGAGTCAGTTAATAAAAAAGACAGTGATATAATGGATTAATATAGATCAATTATATCATTGCTCAGTGTCCTTCGGAAAACCAAAGTTCAATGACCTATTGGTTGAATAAAGGTTATGCATTATGATTTACAATTTATAAATGATTAAATATAATAAATTTATATTATTTCATAACATTTCACTATAAACTTAAATTATCTATGATATAGACATTACTTACATTATAAGAAGATAAATCAAATTTTTTCGTAACTGCAATGTCTGCAATTACATTCACTATTTCAAGTATTTTTTACAGAAGTCATAACCTATATTGGAATTTAAATTACGCAAGTTGTTTATTTACACCAGTTACAAACACTAAATAAAACACGAAACTAGTAAATTGTATTATTCTGCACAAAATTGCCATATTATATGTAACAATTTTATAAACTAAACTTTAAAAATAAACTATATATGGTATTAAGAACTAGTAAACAAATAGTCGTAATATTTTAGTGACTACTTTAAAAAAACCAAGGACCTAGCTTACTAGCTATCAGTCAGTGTTCTTGTACTGCAAAATATCCATCTGCGCAGTGCGCAGGCGTTAAATTGTTACCTAAGGCTGGGTCTAGATAAACAGTAAACTAATTCAAATGAATATAAAATAATATATAAAACAGTCGAAAACGTCCCAAACTCAAAAATGTGGTGTTGCCTTCCCTTTTTAACCCTCTAAACCTCCGTTACTTGAGATCTGAACCCTCTATAACTCTAAAATAAATAGATTGAATCTCTATATCTTGAGTATAAAAATGTTAAAACTCAACTATTCGGAAACCGACTTTAAGAATATGCCGATTTCACCTCTACTAGAAATTAGTTGGAGTAAATTTATACCTATTTACATCTCTTACAAGTTGAATGTTTTCTTACTAAATTCGCTTAAGTTGAAAACTCTATAACTCAAATTTTTTGGCGTCTGCCTTCGAGTTCGACTTACAGTGATTTTAATGTGATTGGATATCATACACTGCGATATCACATTTCTATTAAACTGCAAAACTTATATTATTTATACTGTAATGGAATTTATTATAAAATGTCAAATATTGTTGGCTTGTTGGAAGAAAAAGTCGGAAAGCGGACCCCGGGCGCCGAAGCGAGAGTTTGGGCTGCAACCGGGATTCATCGCTGAGATGATGATGATGATGATGTCAAATATTGTTGGCTACTAATTCTGGCTACAGACTTCTAATCAAATATAAATAACGCCAACGTTTAATATTATTATATGTATTAGAACTCGTGTAAGACTTAGAACTAATACTTCATTAGAGATGCAACCGTTCCTTCAAAATCGTAACTTGTGATATGCTTCGCTAGAGCTGATACGCTATAAAATTACCATACATAATTACAAGTTTTAACCTGTAGTATTGTAATATAAATCTCTTATTATACTCCTCTTATACTAATACCAGCATACCTATTAAATAAATATATCACAATAAATATATTGGGACAACTAAGACAACGCTATCTAGTCCCAAAGTAAGTAGCAAAGCAGTTGTGTTATGGGTACTAGATAACTAAAAACTACATATATTATAAACTACTATAAACTACTTATTAACTACATATACTCATATTATGTAAATAGATACATATTATATAAACACATTAACAGATTCTCTCCGTGCAAGGGCGGAGTAAAAATACTAACCTCTGCGGCCGTGGTCGGCCTGTCGTAAAAGGGAGCACTTTTGGTCTTTAAACTAAGACCATTATACTTATAATTATGCCATCATAATAACCTTGTGTTGTGTTCTGATATTAGTGACCCAGGCTCCTGTACTCTTATAGGACAGCAACGTATTTGCGGTTCACCTCGCAAAGCAAACATGCATAGGCGACGGTAACTGCTTACTATTAAATGGGCTTGTCTGTTGCTTCTCAGCAATAAAAAACACCAGAAACGGGACGGGAATTGAACCCGTGACGTCCGCAAGCGTTCCGACAGCTATAACCGTTATGCCACGAAGCCGCGGAGTCGTTTATTAAAATTAATAAAAGTTTTCTGTAATAAATCACTATAATACATTACGACTGACCTCTTTCTGTTATACCGCAGCCTTATCTTGCAAAAATATATTGCAGTCCTCTAAAATTCTTGTTTGAACATAAATAAAGTTCAAAATCGAATAACCTTGAAATAAATAAACAATATTATTGTTTCTGAGTAAAAATACATTGCAGTCCTCTAAAAACTCTTGTTTGAACAGACATAAAGTTCAAAATCGAATAACCTTGAAATAGCCAAACGATTAGCAACGTTTCTGAGTATTATAATTATACATATAAACAGTAGGTACTAGGTACCTATTTTAATTTTGAACTTGATATTCTTATCGACAGGATGTCACAATTATTATTGTGATTTTAACAACTTAATTCCATATCGAACAATAAAAGGTTTGTATAATTCTTTGACTTTTTTGTTTTGAGGTGAAATTGCTGGCTATCCCGTCGCTTGCAAGTTCGGTGTAATGGGACTCTCATGCAATGCGCCTGAGTTGACCAGAGGATACATGTCGCTGGTACATTCACCTAGAGTACGACGGAGTACCTACTTAGACCTTTTTTTTTTTGGTCTCGGGGAAAAACCTCTCTTGACGGGTTCCCCCGGCCCGGGGGGACCGAGGGATATGTGGGACTCCGGGAAAGATGTATGGCCATCCGACTACCCACTAAAAAACCCCGCTGTTCTCCTATTGCCTACGCCCGGGCCCACGGATATATGGCCTGCCGGAGGGGAGTGTGGTGGTCGACTCCCGCTCCCGCTCCGCTGCCTCCTTTGCGGACATGACTGCCTCGCAGAAGGAGGCGACGGCCGTCCATCCAGGATCGCCCCCGACCATGGACAGAACCAGGGCCGGGAGCGACAGGTCCACGCCGATTTGGGCGACGAGGGCGCGGCGCTCCTCGCACCACGCGGGGCACACGGCGACAGTGTGGTTCACCGTGTCCTCCTCGTCGCCCGCGCCACAGTGGTGACACCCTGACGTCATCTCCCGCCCAATGCGACAGGTACCTCCCGAAGCAACCGTGCCCCGAGAGGACCTGCATCAGGCGGAAGGTCAGGGTGCCGTGGCGCCTTTCCAGCCATTACCTACTTAGACCTACTAAAATCCCTCCAGTGAGTCCAGTGTCCCTCTGCTAGCCTAAGTAAGCCGACGCACGCCGCGGTTATATTTTTCTTTTTTTTTAGGTATGACCACGCATAACTTTTTACAGAGTAGTCTGATTTAAAAAATCTTTTTTTATTGGAATGGGTATAACCCGAAGTTGAACCCATATAAATTTGAAAAAAAAAATCCAACCCTACGGGTACGAAAACAGAGAATGATTGATTGTTCACTGATTATATCTATGACCACGCATAACTTTGGACAGAATTGATTTATTTATGCATGTTATAGCATTAATAGATTATAGCTACAAAAAATTATGAAATAAAAACTTTTTAACAAAAAAATTAAACCGCCGCAAAAACTGAAAAGCAAAAAATAATAAACCTTTTTTTATTAACCTTAATAACTAAGTTCTTAAGCAAATGTAAGTATACCTAAACAATTTTGAGTCGGCGCCAGTGCTCTTACGTGTGTGCCCGTTCGGGTTGCTGTCTCGCTGACATTAAAATATCTAAACTCAAAAAATGTAAACTTACAAAGAAGAGACCACAAATAAATAAGGAAATAATACAAATAATAAACGAAATACTTTATAATGTCTTTTATCTCATTCTCTCCATGTTATATTCTAAACATATTTAAAGATGTATAATAGTTGTCTCTTTTTACAGTGACTTTTCCGCTTCATCGAGTTTCAGATCACAATGATGCTAAATAAGTTTGCACTTCAAAAAATATATTATTTTTGATACAATTTTCGATATTGGATATTTTGTATCGACATATCGGATTAAAATATATCGCCTAAAAATATCGGTATATTGAATTAAAAATATCGATATATCGATACTTTTCAACAAGCCTATCAGTCCTATCACGGCTATCACTCAACCAAACCAATAAACCAACACTCACTCACTCAGGCTATCAGGCTCACTCAGCGTTGCCAGATGGGGGGATGCCCTGCAAATTCGGGGCTGTTTTCGACTTTGGGTGGGAGATTCGGGGGGAAAGATTCTTTGGGGGGACCTACAGGGGAAAAATTAAGTTGGGAGAAATTTTGGAGGTTTTTTTAGTGTCAATAATTCATCCACAGACACAATTACCAACACTACAATTATTATATAATAGGATATATTTTTATCATAGAATTAATTATATGTTTATTTATACGTAAACTTCAATTCAATCGTTCATTAATAATTCAATTCATTCGTTCGTTCGTTACTATGCCGTCTCTGTCTTTTTACTCATGTTCATGTTGCCGATTGACGATTGCCGATGCGATAGCAAGAGGCGAGAGTGCTTATGAGTTTCGTTATTTCGTTCGTGTTGGGTTGTTAATGGTTTGTTACTGTTTCTTGTTGTTGGGTTGATTTTGATGTCATGTCGTTGTCGTGTTGTTCATTTAATTTTCCAAGTTTTCTTCTTACGAATTGTTTAAAGCGCAAGCAAAAAGTCGAAATCTAACTAAAATCATATGTCAGAACTCTGAACATACCGGAAAGAATGGGAAGACGAAGCGGTATTTTCAGGTTAGTAAACAATGTTTTTACATATTATCGTAGGAAGTAGTATCGTATTTTACCATATGTAGGTACATATGTTCGTTGAAAGGCAGCTGACAAGAAGTGGATGAAAGAGCCGAAGATCGGGCTCAGTGGCATGCTTTGGGAGAGACCTATGTCCAGCATTGGACTTCAATAGGTTGATGATGATGAAAATAATGATGAGGTATGTTCTGTAGAGTACCAGGTTGTTATTATAGAAACTTTACTCGGAATGAAACATGAGTAATCGTTAATATCGTAATTATTGGACTTCA
This sequence comes from Malacosoma neustria, assembly GCA_963693495.1. Lineage (NCBI taxonomy): Eukaryota > Metazoa > Arthropoda > Insecta > Lepidoptera > Lasiocampidae > Malacosoma > Malacosoma neustria. Next base: position 14,400,904 of record OY856382.1, on the reverse strand, counting down.
GAATATTTAAAAAATAATAGTGTCCCTGTTTAGACATACTACGAGTATTCATATAGATATAGCTACTTACTCAGTACATTAACATTTTATTTTTATGAAACAGATCGTCCTGTTCATAATTATGTCCATCATATGTTTATAAAATAGAGATATCCCATGCCCTATCAAAAAGTTACGTAAGTAAAGATGAAGTTGGTGGAGGAAAATTAAAAACTATTTTGCATTGCATTATTTTCTTTTGTGATTTGATTATTGTGTGAATGGGTATTGATGTTGGCCGATGGGTGGTGGTACAACCTTAATTCTCTGGAATGCACTAACATATTGAGTATTGATTTTGGTTAAATAAGTAGTGAATAAGACGAGTAAACTAACTAGGGTTTGGGTGAGCCATATCAGTCGTTTCATTGTCTGTCTGGCTTTCTGCTCTGCCGCCTCCTGCAGTAAGAAGTAGCAGAGCAGGTTTAGTGGCTGTTTTGTACATCTATTACTTGAGCTTAAGCGGAATTTTATTTTATATTTGAATTAACTCTAAAACTGAAGTAAACAATAAAGGATTATCTATCTAGGTACTTTTGTTTTTTTTATCCTTTTAAAATAAGTAAAAACTGTTCTGGGGTTTTTTTCCAAAAAGCTAATTTTCGGGGACATTTCGAAAAAAGTTGGGGGAAATTTACATCGCCATCTGGCAACACTGTATAGACTATCCTCACTTACTAAAAAATTAAAACAGTTTCTTGCGCAGTTTAGCTTATTTAACAAATCAATGTATAAGTGTGTTTAAAACTGATTTTAGCGGCATAAATTAAAAAAAAAAGTAGAAATGCTATTTTTCTGAAAATAATAATTATGCTAATTAGGTTACGTAACGCCTATATGTCAGCGGGCTCACTACCATGGATGCTGAAGACCGTGCGAAGTGGAGTAGAAAGTCGGAAAGTGGACCCCGGGCATCGGAGAATTAAATTATGGTGCGATTTGTTTTATTTTTTCAATAGAACTCAAGTTTTCTTGTGTTCCATTGTATCATTCTATCACTTTTGAGAACTTACAATTATAAATTAAAAACCCCCGACATTTAAAATTATTTCGACACAAAGTTATCTCTCACAAAATCAAACTTATAAAATTAATAACACTACTGCTTTTTGCCGGGTGTTAAAAAGTAAAATATTAAATGAAACGTTTAAAATCAAATCTTGATTTAAGTAAATGAATTAAAAAAGGAACGATTAAAATTAAATTTTAATTTAGAATTGATTTTCCGTGATAATCGAATGCTCATGATAACGATTTCTTTTCGGCGCATCATTAAATACGTCAAAATGACAGCTGTCCAAACGGGCCTATTACATCTCACGAACTATAATCACTATATATTTGCAGTGTTGCCGTTTTAGCGACTTTGTCGCTAGATTTAGCGGATTTTGGATGTGTCTAGCGACATTTTTTTCCATCTAGCGACAAAAATAAATTTAGCGACATCTAGCGACTTTTCGATATTTTTTTGTTCGATCGGTTTTATGCGTCTCACTCTATCAAAAGATGTACAGATATAGCTATTTCTTTCTCATTCATTCATTATCCCGCTTATTCAAAGAAAGGAATGCCCGGTTTCGAAAGTATTTGTTACTTTTTCGCAGAACAAACCGGTTTTACATAGTGTCTATGTGTGTATTGTCGTCATTATTATCAAAATCATATTGTGGATATGGAAATTCCTTTATAAAAGAAGGCATACGCTCAAAAGTATAAACTAAAATGGGAACAACAAGAAGAGTTTAAAATGTGGTTGAAACCTGTTAAGACTGATCCAACTAAAGCTTTTTGTTCGTTTTGTCACAGTGAAATATTCGCAAATTTAAATGACAGAGTTACTTTTATTTAGACCATATTTATAAAATTGAAGATTTTAAAATATTTAGCGACTTCTAGGGATTTTTTTGAGTACTTTTTTCTTAATATCTAGGGACATTTTCATTGAGGTCTGGTGACTTTCTTTTTTCCTAAGCGGCAACACTGACTATTTGGCTTTGGTTATAAGTGGGTCGTCGACGATTTTACAGTCGACGCAACGAGACCATTTATCGTCGATGATAAACTAGTTGAAAAAGCAGTCTAATTTTCGACTAGTTTATGTCAACGCTTAGACAAGACGAGACGCTTAGTTTATAATAAGACGTACGTTGATCGTTCATTGGTAAACTTCGATCAACAATAGTAACTATTGTTGATCGAAGTTGGTAAAGGACAACGTAAACTTCAACGAATTTTATTAAACAATATTTAATATTTATGAGCATGTTGAAATGAACTCCCTTCATACTTTTTCCAGGCATAGGATTGGCAGGTTTATTATTTTAGATAGCTAATAGGAAATAATAATATTAAATTAATTAAGTTAAATATTATGAACCAGGCGTATTTAAAATTTCATTTCATTTTATGTACATAATCAGTTTCAAGTATTTACATATTTACACGACTTTAGAATATTCACTATTTACATGTTGTTTTCAAACCTTTCTTTATCTAAATTTATATTTAAAAACATTAATTGTTCTACTTTGTTGGTTGTTAATCTTGTCCTGCGCACTCTAACACTAAATATTTACCTACAATTAAACTTAATAAAAAGTCCCAGCTTATTTAAACAATAAAAAATATATACACAATTTAACCTTAGTGGTTTTTGTGCTGTTATTTTATTGAGCCAATGTAACTGTGAATTTGATAAATTAAAAAAAAAACAATTCCAGTTCGCGATAGCCTTTTTTGCAGTCACCTTTGAACTGCACTGAGCGTAACGCATTCAAATAAAACTAAAAAAATAATGTAAACAAACAAAATTTCAATTTGCAATCCAATACTTTATTTATAATAAACGCAACACAAAATATATTTTTATACACTTTAAATATATTTTAAACACAAAATATAGTTTTACACTAATCAAAATAGAGTCTATTTTGATCTAGCAATAAGCTCAGTGCAAGTATTAAAACTAAAAATGTTTCATTTACAATGTACATTGACGCTTCAATATGTAATGATAGTCCCATCACATGACAGCAGTGTTCAATGAATTGTAACTCAATCAATCTATGCGTTTCGGCTCGACTCGCGCCCATGGACATTGAGGTTTTCGGGGCGGGTAAGGAGCGTAGCGAGCCGCAAGAGCGCGCGCGCGTCGCGTCGTCGTTCGTGTGTCCTTCGTTGATCGGACGACCGATTCGCGAAGCCGTTCATACATAAACATGTTTATCATTCAACTATAAACTAGTCTATTAGTTCACGGCAAAGAAACAGTCGAAAAAAACTGTTCGTTCATTCAACGATCACCGCTAGCTTTGGTACTTGTGTCTTGGTCTTGTGTCTGTGTCGTGTGGCGTTATAGTTCATGTAGTTTCTTAAAAAATATTAATTAAAATACTATTTCCGTGATGTCAGAACATGTGTTACCGGCTGAAGAGCCGATTAGATTTATTGCCCCCATAATTCAAGACAACCCAACAGGATGGGGTCCTTGCGAAATGCCGGAGCAATTTAGGGACATGCCTTACCAGCCCTTTAGTAAAGGCGATCGTTTAGGTAAAATAAGTGACTGGACAATGGTACAGGATAAAAAGTATCAAAGTAAGTCAATACATCTTACAATCTATCGCTATTTGCTTTAATAATTGGTGCAATATTGTTGATGTTTGAGGTTATGATGACGTTTATAGAAACGTAGCTATAGAAAATAAAATTGTTCTTGCTGGTATCAATAGGTTGGCCGGTGCCAGAGGTCTTAAATTTATACACACAATTCTTCTCTATCTAATTCTATAGCCCATTTTTTTTTACTGTAACATGATTTCAACTGTGTTCAAACAGTCTAGCCAAACAGGGGTCAATCTATCCGTTATTTTCCGTAACTGTGATTAAAATATGACATTCGTGTTATTTTTGCATTAAGATCATAATTTTCTGTATCTTCAACTGATGACACAATAGACTTGGTCTGGCAGGAATATCTGTGGTTCTAATATTTAATATTCTCACAGATCTAATATTTACAAATAATTTATTCTGCTCTGAATGTATGTCACATCAATTGTAGGTTTATGGTAAAATTCTGTTAAGATTATCATCTGGTGTAAAGAAGCATTTCAAAAAATTTAAGTTTATCACCATACCATATCTCCAAATATAAAACAAACGTCTCCTAGTGAAATTGCGTGAGTAATCAGGTCCCTGGATACAAAAAGCCCCAGGTTATGACTTGATAACACTTGTGATATTTAAAAACTTACCCAGAAAATGTATTGCATATCTTGCCTGCTTGTTTAATGCTATCTTTAGTACAGCACACTTTCTGGCTTACTGGAAGGTTACTCAGGTGATTATGATTCATAAACCTGGAAAGCTTGAACACTAAGGCTGCGGGCACGAAACTTGCGATGGCCGAGTGACGCGGAGCGATCAGGCAGCGATATCTCGCGTGGGCACGAAACAAGCTGGCAGGCAGTCGCGCTCGAGCAGTGTTTTGTTTTTATGGTCTACGTTTTTACTGTCCCATAGAGCAGGTTTTGATAAAATACTAGATATAAATTCCTCATTATCAATTTCCATTACTAAAATAATAATTCAATACAACACTGGTACCCGCGCAAGCGATGAACCAAACTAGTTTGTTCTCGTCGCTTTCGCGTCGCTCCACCGCCGCCCATTTCGTGCCTGTAGTATACTGCGCAATGCTTTTGAATACATTGCCGTCGCGCCGCCCCGCCATCGCTCGGCCGTCGCAAATTTCGTGCCCGCAGCCTAAGTGTCATCCTTTCACCCCATTAGCCTGGCTACTATACTATCTGAATTATGGGAAAGGATACTTCTTAGCATGTTAAAATAATGCACCCAACTATCACTTCGGGTTTCGGAAGTCACACTCAAATACTAAACAAGTTCACTTTATCTGTCATACTATTAGGTAAAGTTTCGAATGCAAAAAATACTATTCTGTTGCCTTTCTTGATGTGCAGCAGGCTTTCGACTGAGTATGGCATAGGGGTCTTATAGCTAAGATTAAAGAGATTCTTTCTTTGAGAAATGATTTCTCCTGATAGCTTCGTATCTTTTGGACCTGTTCTTCCAAAGCACAATCAAGACTGGATAAGATTAAAGCTGGGGTGCCTCAGGGTCCAGTTCTCAGCCCTATAGTGTATAATTTAATTTGTTCACATAGACCTTCCTGTAGAATGCAAGATTATGGCCGCAACATATACTGATAAAGTTTGTCTGTCCATGGATAATTTTTTCCAGTGATCTTAAATTCTATATCTTATGCAGATTTTCTCACTATGTTTTTCTTCACTGTCGATACATGGCAATTATGCACTAAATGAGAAGCCACCATGAGATTTGAAGGAACCTTTTACCAATTAGTCCCTGAGTGTAATACCACTGAGCTACCAGGTACCTTATTTATTTTAGTTACCTAATGTAAATTTTATTATTTTTATGTGTAATCTTGTTAATTTAGGATGCCTTTAGATTAAAACTGTTTCTGTTCTGCAAATATTGATAACTCTAGTCAAATAATCCTTGTTTCAGACAAATATGCATCTCAATTTGGTGCTGGTTCATCATATGCATACTTCCATGATGAAGATGAGAGTACTTTCCACTTGGTGGATACAACAAGGGTGCAGAAGCCACCATACCAGAGGGGTCGTGCTCGTGGGCAGCGAGGAAGAGGGGCTAGAGGAGCTCGTACTCCTGGTGGCATGACCACTTTAAGTAAGGTAAGGAGTTTATTATAGTTACTATTATTATTACTCCTTGTGAACTGTGAAAGTGCATGGATGCATTGCATTGAAATCCCACTGCAATCCTCCAAACAATAGTGTCAAACATTTCCACCTAGTTAACAAAAAAGAAAGGTGGCCTTCTGGATGCAATAGATGTAGCCTTTGTTTAAAGACTACATTTTTTTACAATAGTTCCGGGCCTCATTGTTTAGGAGCTGTGGACCTTTCACTGAGGAAATGGAGTTGGATATCACAGTATGGTACTGATTACTTTACCCAAGTGGTAATAAAATAAAAAGAAGTAATCAGTTTAGAAAGATGGTATGCTTTTTACCATTTTTGATAAAGATTGCAAGAAAATTATGATCCTTTCAAAGAAGACCACTAAAATAATTGAAATATAGGCAAAGACCTTTTCGTATGGGTTTCTTTAAGAAGTGGGAATAGTGATAAAGATCCAGAAAATTATTAAAAATATCTATACTGTCATTGTATAAGTTGTATTTCTATTTACTAAATTCTAATTATGTGTATGTAGTCCACCCAAATGAAAAATTTACAATATGCAATAGTTTAAATATAAACACATACTAATCATTTTGTGGTGAAAGATTTGACTTTAAAATTTCTAGCAACGTGACCGTAAACTGGGCAAGAGATGGGGACAACGAGGTGCGCCCATGAAGATCCGTGATGCATCTGTGACTGTCAGACCTACATGGGTTACTATTGAAGATATGGATTTCCCACGGCTTGCTAAGCTTTCATTGCCTAGTATCAAAGAAGGTAATAAAATCCAAAAAAAAAACTTAATTACAATTCCCTAGAAGTTTGTAATAAAGCTACAAATGGCTTAATCTTGCCTTGAGCTCTAATAATCGGGTCAGTTATATTTATTATTTAAATAACAACTACCAAAATTTCAACTTATGAAGACTGAAAATGATAGAGGTATGCAGTTGTGAGCGCATCATGACAAAACTACTAGATAAATTTCAGTTAAATTTAAGTTTTATTTTTTAGACACTTGGCCCTTATCTAAAAAAAGTATTGTAATATCTTCATTTACTATAAAGTTTTAAGAAATAATTATTTTTATAGAAGTGTGGCAAGCAATTTAGCAGGCATGCATATGAAAACTTATATAGCTGCTGTACATTTTTGATAAATGATGCATAGATGCATCTCTTTTCCAAGATCTTTATACTCACCAACCTCTAAGTTAAGTACTAAATAAATATTAATTATAGTTTTTCCTTTCGTTAAACTTCAGAATTATTGTTTCAGGTGAAGATATTGTTTGCTGTGGTACCTTGGAGTATTACGACAAGGCGTATGACCGCGTCAATGTGAAGCATGAGAAGCCACTTCAGCGTATTGACCGTATTTTCCATACGGTGGGTATTCTATTTTAAATTGTTATAAATGTAATTGAATTCAATATGAAATATAATTTGCATGCATGATACTTGTCATATTTGAATCCTTCAGTTCATTTTAGACAACCAATGAAATGCTAGTAATCCTAATATTATAAATGCGAAAGTGTTTTTTGTTAATTTGTTACACTTTCACGCCTAAACCGCTAAATCAATTTTGATGAATTTCGGTATAGTCATAGATTGGACTTTAGAGAAGGCTTAGGCTACTTTTTTAAAATTCATATGACAAAACAATGTTTGCTGACTCAAATAGTAATTAATGAATATTTGTGACAATACTTTATTATTGTGATATATTGTGCAGGTAACTACAACTGATGACCCGGTGATCCGTCGTCTAAGCAAGACTACTGGTACTGTGTATGCCACTGATACCATCCTAGCTACCATCATGTGCTGCACTCGCTCTAACTACTCCTGGGATATTGTCATCGAGAAAATTGGTATGGATTTATTATTCTGAAATAGTACATTAAAACAAGCATCTGGGAAAAAAGTCCAAAAATACTTCTGCAACGATAAGTCTATTTGTTTTTTTTTTTGTGACATCAGAACATTATTATCACACTTGAAATGTGTAGGATCAAGAAAGTTACAGGCTATTTAAAGCAGTACTAGTTATTCTTTGTTTGCCATAATCGAGGGCTCCCAACCATCATGAAATGTCAGATACTGACATTTGAAATGTTGACAATTCTAGGTGACAAACTGTTCCTGGACAAGCGTGACAACACTGAGTTTGATTTGTTGACTGTTAACGAGACGTCTGTGGAACCGCCTGCTGATGATGGCAACTCGATCAACTCGCCTCGCAACCTCGCTTTGGAGGCGACTTTCATCAATCACAACTTTAGTCAACAGGTCTGTATTTTTATTACTAAATTTGATATTTTTCACTTTAATGTGTCAAGAGTAGTAATACTGTGGTGGATATGTACATTTAATTCATTTTATTTGTTTAGGTATTAAAATCTGGCACTAATGAGGCGAAATACAAGTTCCCGGAACCAAACCCGTTTGTGTCTGAAGAGGAGGAGGGTGAAGTGGCCTCAGTTGGCTATCGTTATCGCAAGTGGAACCTCAACAATGGTGTGGTTAGTATAACAATTTCATTATTATAAATTATTTACTTAATGCCTAGTATACTATACATACTATATCCCAACGGAATATCATGGAATCTATCTTGTTATTATTGTATCAACCTAATTGTTTTTTGTATGACACATACATATGTAGAGTAATCATTATTGCTTTCCTTGCCCCCAAATCAGAGATTTGCTATAAGAAACTCTTTTACAAGTTAAGTTTACCCAATTTAAGTAAATGTATATGTGATCTATTTTAAGCTTTTTTGTATGTAATATATACATATATATATATATTGTGTACAAAGAATAAATGTAAAATCAGGTGTTGGTGGCGCGTTGCGAGCACGACGCAGTGATGCTGGGCCCGCAGAACGAGATGCAGTTCCTGACGATCAAGGCGCTGAACGAGTGGGACTCGAAGATCGCCAGCGGTGTCGAGTGGCGCCAAAAGCTCGACACGCAGCGCGGCGCCGTGCTCGCTAACGAGTTGCGCAACAACTCGTGCAAGCTCGCCAAGTGGACCGTACAGGTATACCCCACACCTAGCCATGAGGTCGAAAGACAAATCATAGACATAATTCTATTGTGCTACGTCTTTTTCAAAAATGTCTTGTGCTATATAAGCACAAGTATCAGAGTTATTATTTCAAACATACAATTGGGTATTTGAAAAAAAAATATTGATTTTTTTTTTATGTATTTTAAAACTTTATTATTAATAATATTGATATTTAATGCAAAAACTTTAAAAAAAGTTTTTTTCAATTAATTATAAACAATTAAAAATTGATGAAATTTAAATAAAAATCACGTGACTATAAACGCGCCATGATTGGTCAACATAATTGTGACGTCATAATGTAATAGCTGTTAGTGATGTGAACCGATTACGATTTTCAACACCGGTATATACTTTGAAAACTAAACCGGTTTTTAAGTTTTTTTTTTAAACAAAAAATACACTAAAATAATATTAATAATCATAAGGATGTTGTTTATTTTTCTTAAAATAATCGCATTAATTGTACATAAGAAATAATCATCAAACGGACACAATATGTAACCATAAAAATCTATTTTTATTTTGCATCTTTTGCTAATAAATCATAATTCTGATTTACAAAACAAATTTAGTCAACAGCATCTGCTTGTATCCTGCTCTTTCTAGATGATATTACATATCCAGTTTTGGAAAACATTCTCTCTGAAGGTACCGATGTCGCTGATATAGCCAAATACTTTAGCGTTATTATATTTAATGGTGCTAAATGTTTGTTGGTGAACCAAAAGCACCCGCACTTCGCAACGAAGGAAAGCAGTTATGCTTTTGTGATATCTGCTTCTTCCTCTTGTGGATTTGTCTCAATATACATACGTAATATATTAACTGCAGAAGCAGTTGGATTCGTAAAGGGGCTTCTTTGTTTTAAAAAATCTAGCAATTCCGATTTTTTCTCTTCAATTGTTCCGTCACTTGACGTGTTACTTGCTTGTTCTGAAGTAGACGTTAGAAACCTGTCAGAATCTTTAATGTTATGGGCTAATTCTTTTCTTACTAGCTCTTTTGCAGACTGCATGTTTTCCGGGTGACGAAATGCAGTTCTTAATGAGGGATGTAAGAATGTAGATATTTGGGACACAGTTCTTGTCTCATATGAGAGAAGTCTACTAGTCATATTTTACCTCACTGATGAGTGAAACATCTTGCCTATATCTGTTGCCAGGGAAATTTCAGTAACATTCAGCTTTTCAAATAATCCACATATTATAGGAATGACTAATGAACTAGTCGGATACTGAGCAGCGTTAGTAAGTTTTGTAGTTTCCTAAAATATTTCCAAAATTTTAATAATTTCTAAACCGGCTTCTTCTTCGGGGGCAGATAAGTAGTCAGGTGCAGGCTGAGCTAATTTCCTGCATACCAATGCAAGAATGTTAGATAACTGTAGTAATCTTTCCATCATGTAGAACGTACTATTCCACTGTGTAGATATCTCTTGTATTAATCTCAATGGTGTAGAATCGGGATTTCTTTCTTTCTGAGCTATTTTAAGAGCTTACCATCCCGCTGTAGATTTTTTGAAAAATTTCACAATAACTTTACATTTGTTAATTATGCCCTCCACCAAAGGAAGCTTCAAAGAATCGTCTAAAGTTAAATTAAGAGTATGGGCGAAACACGGCATGTGCCGTATTCCCAGCAAGTTACACATGATTACCGTGTTGCTGCCATTATCAAAAAATATGACGAGAAAAATCCACACAATAAACAAAAAGCAAGCAAAACTGAAATGTTTTGGTAACGTGAAGTTAGTCAAGTATCAAAGCGAGATATTCGGAGATTCCTCCTACCAAAGACACTAGACAACACTAGTGACGCCCATGTTCGAACACATAAATGCTCGAAAATTTATTTTGGGATCGTAATCGGTTTCCTAAATAAAAAACCGATATTTATCGGTTTCTATAAAAACCGGTTTATTTTAGGTTTTTAAAAAACCGGTTCACACCATTAACAGCTATTCAATAACGTCAATAACAGTACAGCATTAAATGCGACCATATTATTGAAAATTTATTGCTAAAATACGAGTTGTTAGTTCCGATTAGCTATGTGTGATAAAGGATTTATTAAGCAAAGTCTGATAATATTCCTGATGTTGATATATTTATTACCAATTAATAAAAAAATGAGGTTTAATTCTGCTGAAGTTCGAGGTGCCAAGGTAAGTCTGTTATAAAATAATGTAATAAATGAAAATATTAAAGTATTTATTATATTATTTTGTTTTGGGATTATCACAGTGCACTGCTTGAAACCATTTATTTCGACATTAATTGTCATCTTGGGGAACATTTAAAAAGATTTTGTCAGGAGTTGATTTTGTAGTATTCGTACATAATGGTACCAAACAAGAACGATAACTTTTTAGGTTCGACATTTTTAATATAAATTTAAATATTTAACAATGACAACAAAATTAAATAGATCAAAACGCTGTATTTATTATTTTTCTATCAACTGCGATGAGTGAAAACATTGTGACGTCACACGCGCTCGGGTTTGTTCGGGAGTTGTCGGCGTGTCTTCGGTATTTCTGGGACTAAATTCAAAAATTAATTTTTATTTTGAAATAACTTTGGAATTATTGCGAAAAAAAATAAAATAAAAATAGTTTTGCTATAAAACTTATATATGATCTTTTCATTTATCACAAAAAAAAAATTTGTTCAAATTGGGTATTTGAAAAAAAAAATATTGATTTTTTTTTTATGTATTTTAAAACTTTATTATTAATAATATTGATATTTAATGCAAAAACTTTAAAAAAAGTTTTTTTCAATTAATTATAAACAATTAAAAATTGATGAAATTTAAATAAAAATCACGTGACTATAAACGCGCCATGATTGGTCAACATAATTGTGACGTCATAATGTAATAGCTGTTAGTGATGTGAACCGATTACGATTTTCAACACCGGTATATACTTTGAAAACTAAACCGGTTTTTAAGTTTTTTTTTTAAACAAAAAATACACTAAAATAATATTAATAATCATAAGGATGTTGTTTATTTTTCTTAAAATAATCGCATTAATTGTACATAAGAAATAATCATCAAACGGACACAATATGTAACCATAAAAATCTATTTTTATTTTGCATCTTTTGCTAATAAATCATAATTCTGATTTACAAAACAAATTTAGTCAACAGCATCTGCTTGTATCCTGCTCTTTCTAGATGATATTACATATCCAGTTTTGGAAAACATTCTCTCTGAAGGTACCGATGTCGCTGATATAGCCAAATACTTTAGCGTTATTATATTTAATGGTGCTAAATGTTTGTTGGTGAACCAAAAGCACCCGCACTTCGCAACGAAGGAAAGCAGTTATGCTTTTGTGATATCTGCTTCTTCCTCTTGTGGATTTGTCTCAATATACATACGTAATATATTAACTGCAGAAGCAGTTGGATTCGTAAAGGGGCTTCTTTGTTTTAAAAAATCTAGCAATTCCGATTTTTTCTCTTCAATTGTTCCGTCACTTGACGTGTTACTTGCTTGTTCTGAAGTAGACGTTAGAAACCTGTCAGAATCTTTAATGTTATGGGCTAATTCTTTTCTTACTAGCTCTTTTGCAGACTGCATGTTTTCCGGGTGACGAAATGCAGTTCTTAATGAGGGATGTAAGAATGTAGATATTTGGGACACAGTTCTTGTCTCATATGAGAGAAGTCTACTAGTCATATTTTACCTCACTGATGAGTGAAACATCTTGCCTGTTGCCAGGGAAATTTCAGTAACATTCAGCTTTTCAAATAATCCACATATTATAGGAATGACTAATGAACTAGTCGGATACTGAGCAGCGTTAGTAAGTTTTGTAGTTTCCTAAAATATTTCCAAAATTTTAATAATTTCTAAACCGGCTTCTTCTTCGGGGGCAGATAAGTAGTCAGGTGCAGGCTGAGCTAATTTCCTGCATACCAATGCAAGAATGTTAGATAACTGTAGTAATCTTTCCATCATGTAGAACGTACTATTCCACCGTGTAGATATCTCTTGTATTAATCTCAATGGTGTAGAATCGGGATTTCTTTCTTTCTGAGCTATTTTAAGAGCTTACCATCCCGCTGTAGATTTTTTGAAAAATTTCACAATAACTTTACATTTGTTAATTATGCCCTCCACCAAAGGAAGCTTCAAAGAATCGTCTAAAGTTAAATTAAGAGTATGGGCGAAACACGGCATGTGCCGTATTCCCAGCAAGTTACACATGATTACCGTGTTGCTGCCATTATCAAAAAATATGACGAGAAAAATCCACACAATAAACAAAAAGCAAGCAAAACTGAAATGTTTTGGTAACGTGAAGTTAGTCAAGTATCAAAGCGAGATATTCGGAGATTCCTCCTACCAAAGACACTAGACAACACTAGTGACGCCCATGTTCGAACACATAAATGCTCGAAAATTTATTTTGGGATCGTAATCGGTTTCCTAAATAAAAAACCGATATTTATCGGTTTCTATAAAAACCGGTTTATTTTAGGTTTTTAAAAAACCGGTTCACACCATTAACAGCTATTCAATAACGTCAATAACAGTACAGCATTAAATGCGACCATATTATTGAAAATTTATTGCTAAAATACGAGTTGTTAGTTCCGATTAGCTATGTGTGATAAAGGATTTATTAAGCAAAGTCTGATAATATTCCTGATGTTGATATATTTATTACCAATTAATAAAAAAATGACGTTCGGTTTAATTCTGCTGAAGTTCGAGGTGCCAAGGTAAGTCTGTTATAAAATAATGTAATAAATGAAAATATTAAAGTATTTATTATATTATTTTGTTTTGGGATTATCACAGTGCACTGCTTGAAACCATTTATTTCGACATTAATTGTCATCTTGGGGAACATTTAAAAAGATTTTGTCAGGAGTTGATTTTGTAGTATTCGTACATAATGGTACCAAACAAGAACGATAACTTTTTAGGTTCGACATTTTTAATATAAATTTAAATATTTAACAATGACAACAAAATTAAATAGATCAAAACGCTGTATTTATTATTTTTCTATCAACTGCGATGAGTGAAAACATTGTGACGTCACACGCGCTCGGGTTTGTTCGGGAGTTGTCGGCGTGTCTTCGGTATTTCTGGGACTAAATTCAAAAATTAATTTTTATTTTGAAATAACTTTGGAATTATTGCGAAAAAAAATAAAATAAAAATAGTTTTGCTATAAAACTTATATATGATCTTTTCATTTATCACAAAAAAAAAATTTGTTCAAATACCCAATTGACAAGACAACCACATACACCGAAACCAATCGTACAGGGGCGTGCAGGGGCGGAGAAAGAATACTAACCTCTGCGGCCGGGGTCGGCCTGTCGTAAAAGCCGACAAAACAACCCACCCGAGCTACGTGGTAGGGCCTCAAGCCCGTCTGGATGGCGACCACCTTCGGTCTTAAGTATGCCGCCATAATAACCTTGTGTTGTGTTCCGGCATTAGTGACCCAAGTTCCTGTACCCTTATGGGACAGCAGCGTGTTCGTGATGCCACTGGCGTTGCAAACATCCATAGGCGACGGTAACTGCTAAATTCTAAGCGGGCCGTCAGCCAGTCTGCTGTCCTACAGCAATAAAAAAAAAAAAGTACATTATACACAATTTTTACCGCGTGGAGATTGAGAACCCACAAATTACCTCACCAATATTTTATTGGCAAAACATGATGTGTGAAATAACTATGTAAGATCATTTAACCATGTTTTATACTAGTAAATTATTAATTAAAAAGTATGAATTAAATTATATAGGAGAAAGAAAATATAAAATTATTTATATATGCCAATAACAACATCAACATCGCTTAAATCAGTAATCATTCAAAAATATACATCCAAATTGTTTAATTTTCCAGCGCTGGTTTTCTATGCCTACCTCCAATATGGAGTGAAAGTTTACTAGTACCAGAACACAACAAACCTTGTGTGGTGACAGTCACGGACCGAGATTACACCATACAGGGATGAGAGGGATTGCTCGAGAGCAATGGACTGTATGAGAGGGGAGAGAAGCGTTAGTCAGAGATATGCGATGCCTTGCAGTGGGCAGAGAAATAAGCACTGATTACTGATCACTGAATCACTGATTCCACCGCTTCTCGGTTCGATTCAGGTTGGCTCGCGGAGGAACTGTTGCACAGCATCAGCTAAATGTCACAAGCTAAACGCTGAACACATGTTATGGCATGGCCGATTTGGAGTAACTGAAGCTAATTGCGCCCGTGCGCCGTCTCTACGCCGTCGCAGAGACTGGTCTTCAGGGTGGTCGACCGTCCCGCGCATTTATAGGCGCGATACTACTTTCGTGCCCCGCCTCCCTTTTACCATTTACCTCGTGGAGAGTGAGGGTTGATTACAAAAATCAGGAGGAGAAATTTCAATTAACCCTTTATGCGAGAATCGAACAAACTTGACGGCTTTGACGACCTCTTGGCGTAACGGATAACGCACGTCAGTACGCTCGCGGAGGTCACGGGTTCAATTCCCGTCTCGCGTCTGGGTGTTTATGTATAATATGTATTTATTTACAAAAAAAGTATATAAGTAGTATATAAGTTGTCTAGTACCCATAACACAAGTGCTATGCTACTTAGTTTAGGACTAGATGGCGTTGTGTGTAATGTCCCAACATATTTATTTATTTAAACTTTTTCAAACTAAACTATTCGATTTTGCTGTCAGATAAAATCTTTAAAGTGAAGGGATAGAGATGGTTGTTGAATACTAGTGTCTGTTGTGGGACAGGCGCTGCTGGCGGGCTCGGACCAGATCAAGTTCGGGTACGTGTCCCGTACGCAGGTGCGCGACAACAGCCGGCACGTGATTCTCGGCACGCAGCAGTTCAAACCGCACGAGTTTGCCGCGCAGATCAACCTCTCCATGGACAACGCCTGGGGTATCCTGCGCTGCATCATCGATATTTGCATGAAGCAGAAGGACGGTAAGTGTATTTCAGCAACCATCCTGTTTCCTCGTGCACTTACCTCAAACTTCCGCTTCAGTACCTGGGGATCCTACTTCCGACTTTTTTTTTATTGCTGAGGATCAGCAGACAGGCTGACGGCCCACTTAATAGTAAACAGTGACCCTCGCCTATGGATGTTTGTGACGCTAGGGGCACCGCTAACACGCTGCTGTCCCATAGGGGGTACAGGAACCTGTCACTAATGCCGGAATACAAGGTTATTATTATGGCGGCGTACTTATAGAGCCCGTGTGGTTTACTATCCAGACGAGATTGAAGTCCTACCACGTAACTAGAGTTGTTTTGTCGCCTTTTACGACAAACCGACTCCGGCCGCAAGGTTAGTATTCTTACACCGCATTTTTTATGCATTAAAGTTGTTTGAGTTATATATAAGTTCATTATAAGTTATAGGTCATTTCCTTATGTTACTTGAAAAAAGTTTATTAATTCTCCGGTTAACAGTTAGTTAATATAAAATTATATCATTCTCCTTTCATTAAAATAAAATTGTTCTCAGGCAAATATCTGATAATGAAGGATCCGAACAAGCCGCTGATCCGCTTGTACGATATCCCGGACAACACGTTCGAGTCGGACGCCTCCGAGGAGAGCGGCGACGAGCCCGCCGACACCCCCTTCGCACCCCTCTACTCCTACGGGAACGCCAAGAGGATTTAAACCTTGGTCCACAATCCGATTCGCATTTTCTTCGCGGGAGGTTTCCTACTGAATATTTATAAAAATCCTTTATTTACCCAAAATATACAAATAGTATTTTTTCAGGGTAGTTATTTTAGTAGTATTTTAGTAATAATTTCATCAGTTTACAAGAATTTCTTTGTTTAAATATTAAGATCGGATTTGGTATTAGGTTCAATAACAGACTATGTATTCCAATTTTTTATTATATATGTTACAGTTTTATAGTCACAATTGTGTTTTATTTTTAAAACAGTTGACCCTGTAAACTTTGTTCTGCCACATAAATTAAAAAAGAAATGGATAGAATTTCCGTAAAATTTCTTCCATAAAAGTTCTTGTTGAGCGTTTGTATCCTGGTGAGTATGCTAAGTTTCAAGTTACTCGCTTGTACAGTTCTAGAGATCTCATGATAGTGGTATTTCGCAGATATATACAGGTATTTGGTACATCGTTTGCCAAATTGAAATAGTTGATAGAGAAGACGTTATTACCTATCTATCTATTAGCATCCTGCAAATTAGTTTTAACTTCACCATAATTTTAATAACGATTATGATTTTTTTTAAAGAAACTAAAATTTTGTACATAGATATTTTTAAAAATTTTAGATAAATCCTAGTAATTTTGTTTTGATATTCAAGTTGACTGTTGGTTGTCTCAATAAAATTCAAAATCATTCACAATGAACACCACCAACTTTTGTTTTTATTGACTGAATTGAGTTCTTCCATTAACTGATTTAAATTCTTTAGTTTATCTTCTTTCCAATGGTATGTAATATGTTATACAAACATGCTCACTTTATTTGCAAATTTTGGGTAAAAATCTTGCAAAATTTGTCCTGAACGATGTTTATTACAGTACCTAAATTGGAAACTGTATTGAATTATTGAACAAAATAAAGATTTTACATGACTTATTGCATTATTGTTATTACTCTTTAAATAACTGTTTAACGTTTTTAGTATATTAAAAAACAATTTATTTTTAACTTTCTAGTTCAGTTAATTATAAAAGAGTATTTTTTAGTTTTTACACGCTTAATGTTAACTTGACCAGTGTGTATATAGATAAAATCGAGTCTGAAAATCCCGTTATATAGATAAATATCTCTCTTAACGGAATTAGTGTCATTTCAACACCTGAATCCAAAATTGTAACTCGGAAAAAAAATTACAACACATAAGTGTACATATTTAGTTCAAATAGTTTAAGGGCCGACTCACACCGGAATGGCAGTGGCCGGCGGCGATGCCAGCAGGCCCCGGCGTCGCCGCTGGCGGCCTCGCGCGCCTTCCAGACTGCACGCGCCTAGTCTCCTCTTGACTAGTTTAGTTTCTTCATTCGGCAATGATACTCGTGTGTTTGGAGTGAACATGATGGAATTGGTTATTATAGCACTTATTGCGGAAGAAGAAGAAAGAAACAAACAAAGGAAAAATAGAAAAAGGTATATATGGGTCCATGACTTATGGAAGAAACGGCGACTGTTGGGAGAATTCGGCGGGGGTGAGGAGCGCGCGGCCGACCGCGGTGCCGCGAGCGGCCTTGTGTCGCCGCTGGCAGAACCACCGACAAGACGCACGTGGCGCGCGGCTGTTCGCTTCAACGCGGGCGACCTTTTCAAGTGATACTGATCTTTTAAGTATCTAGATAAGTTTAAATTTAATTCCACACTGAATGCTCGCCGCGACGCTGCCGGCCGCTGGCATTCCGGTGTGACTCGGCCCTAATAGCACTTGTGGGTACTAAATAACTAATATAACATAAATAAATAAATATTACACATAAACATCCAGACGCGGAACAGGAATTCGCAAGCGTACCGAAGTGCTTCACCCGTTACGCCACGGGTCAATATACATCAATATCTTCATGATTGCGTTTAGCCATACTTAAAGCTTCATGTTCAGGCGTCATCTCCATATTATCCAGAACCTCTTCCAGCGTCTTATCTTTGGTTTCCGGCACGAAAAAGTAAATAAAAAATATTCCAACATACCCTATTATCGCGAAGGACCAAAAAACGGAATAGTGGCCGAAAAGCTCTTTCACGTTCTGGTAACATTTCGTCACCATAAAACCTAATATGCACGCTAACATCGTAGCTGTGCTTGAGGCAACCGCTTTTACGTTGACCGGAAATAACTCAGCTTGCATAACGTAGGGTAAATTACCCATACCATTCGCATATAGTACATTAAAACCAAGAATACCGATTAAGGGTAAAGGAGCTAAAGAATTTAAAGTCTCTTTATCGACTTTTACGAAGTCTTGTAGATAAAAGTATACGCCTATTAAAGTCATACAAATTGATACTCCGGTGCATGATGCGAGCATTAAAAGTCTTCTAGGAAGCCAGCGTGTTAGGAATGTTGCGAGAATACCTGGAACAAGATATTTTGTTAGTCGAAGATCGGGTATGTGAGAATCTGGGAAAAATTGTCGACATCCGAGAAGCTAGTAAAAAGCCCCGCTTTTCTCATAACGCCTACTGCCTAGGCCTACGGATAAACTGGCTTGCCGATCTCGTGGCACTACTCCTTGTGCCAGAACGAGCCTCTTCCACGGTTTACACTGAGAGATAGCTTTGGCGCTCTCACGAGTTTCGACCGGAAGAGGTTTGACGCTCTCCGACGATGTGGTCTAGGCCTGCGGTCGGGTAGCGGATTTTTTCGCTCCGAGGCGACGTCGCTCCATCCAGGTTCGCTTCCAACCAAGGCGGGCAGTGATATTTATCACTTATAGTTTTTTTTTTTTTTTTTTGGTGTCG
The DNA here is from genome assembly GCA_963693495.1 of Malacosoma neustria. NCBI lineage: Eukaryota > Metazoa > Arthropoda > Insecta > Lepidoptera > Lasiocampidae > Malacosoma > Malacosoma neustria. The sequence goes on along the minus strand of OY856382.1, from coordinate 14,381,547 downwards.
GGGAAAAACCTCTCTTGACGGGTTCCCCCGGCCCGGGGGGACCGAGGGATATGTGGGACTCCGGGAAAGATGTTTGGCCATCCGACTACCCACTAAAAAACCCCGCTGTTCTCCTATCGCCTACGCCCGGGCCCACGGATATATGGCCAGCCGATCTCGTGGCCCGGGCTGGCGCCGGCCCGCCCTTTGTCTTGAGGCGGGCCCCTTCTAAAGTGTTGGCGCCAGGGGGTCAGGATTTCGTCCCCCCGGCGCTCTCCTAACAACTCTAGGAGTTGAGGGGGGTCGCGGAACAGCACGCAGCCCTCACCCTCGCGGCAATGGTGCGGGCGGTGGATCCTCCCCCGAGGGGCCGCCCGCGGCCGCTTTTTACGGCGGCCGGAGGTCGTTATTTGACCTCCGGCGCCGCCGACGTGGCCTGCGTTGGCGGGAGGGGAGTGTGGTGGTCGACTCCCGCTCCCGCTCCGCCGCCTCCTTTGCGGACATGACTGCCTCGCAGAAGGATCCAATCACTTATAGTTGCTTTGATTTCAAAGCAACTATACTCAACTTGCGGCCCGAGGCCTTTTGTGGTTGGCTTATTTGTGTTATTTTACAATAATTAGAAAAATTGAAAGCGCGGTACGTAAATAGGTCCTATATAACATTACCGCGCCACAATATATGTTGTCCTACTATTGAAACAATAATTTACCGTATTACTTATTTAATAATCGAGAAAATCTAACAAATTTATTACCATTTTTTGCGGCCCGCGACTCAATGACCTGTTTGAAGCCCCTATCAAAAAAGGTTTAATTACTTATATCTATGTATCATCTGTAAACGTTTTTTTTATTGCTGTAGGACAGCAGACAGGCTAACGGACGGCCCACTTAGAATTTAGCAGTTACCGTCGCCTATCGGTGTTTGCAACACCAGTGGCATCGCGAACACGCTGCTGTCGCATAAGTGTACAGGAATAACATTGCCTCGTATCTATCATATTTTATATTACAAGATGAGGAAATATTCTTATCAAATAGCAATCGAACAGTACTACCAGACGTGTTACTTAATGTTATTATAATTATCGCAGTCATAAACAAACGTAACAGATAAGATTGTATAGATGACTGCAAAACTGAATCACAAATACTTTTACGAGGTCTTGATAATACAACTTGTCGTTAAGTATTTCATTTCATGTATCTATATAAATAAAATGATAGACGTACGCGCATCACAGCAAAGCTACTGGTTAGATTTTAATTAAACTTTCAAGTTTTATTTGTCAGAGTTTTGGCCCTTATTAAAAAAAATTCTTGCGATATTTTCATCTTATATATAAAATTCTCGTGTCACAATGTTCGTTCCCGTACTCCTCCGAAACGGCTTGACCGATTTTCATGAAATTTTGTGAGCATATTGAGTAGGTCTGAGAATCGGCTAACATCTATTTTTCATACCCCTTAATGATAAGGTCACTATTCCACGCGGACGGAGTCGCGGGCACAGCTAGTTTAATATAAAATTATTAAAGTTTTAAGAAACAACGATTTTTGATTTTTTTTCTATTACTCGATCAGCGAAGCGGGCGGGGACGGTTAGTATAAAATAATTTCTATACCTTCGTGGTCTGTACATTCTAGTTTGATCATTTTTTTAACATTTACTTATAACAGACACCTGCTGATGTTCCGCATTGTCCAAAATATTTACAATAAAGGCTTCCATGATTGATTCTAGATTCGATGGTAGTTGTCCCCTTGTAATAGCCAAAATATCATCTACCTATTTGTTAGCCGACCGAATGGCCTAAACTTCGGCTAGAATAAAGACGCCATGTCGTGAACGATTTACTATACTAGTTAGGTTACTAGTACCGTACACTTAAAGAATGGGATAGAAAATGGCGTTCACCTCTCACTCGCACACTGTCGCTATCTATCACTCGCCGGTACGGACAACACCACAAAAACCGTTATGATGACCGTCTTTTGTATTCGTAACAGTCCATTTATATTAGCCGCCATTTTTAATCCCATTCTTTATCTGTACGACTAGTACTTATGTATACACCTATGGGAACGTACCCATAGTACCCGTTCGGGGGGAGGGAGGTCTTCAAACACCACGCTTGGTCACAGAAAGGAGGGGTTGGCGCTTATGTTTTCGTCGGGTAATCAATATCCTCTGAATGAAATTCACCTACCGTGTAAATCGGGGGATAAAATATATTTATAATAATGTTTAAAACTTCTACCGGTCAAGCCAATTCCAATTTAGATGGAATTTCGGCGAGTTGTTTCGATATTCTATTCAAATAGAATTTTACAACGGAAAACTTTGAATATTTGTTAAATATTTAAAAAAAAACACGCTATCTCTCTATCTTTCTGTTGTAAATAGATAATAATGTAATGATTACCTACGATATAAGAGTAAAAAGTAATTTATTTTAACAATATTAAATATTACTATATTATAATACTAATATTATTAGCTGGTAAATCTGCCCTTTCTAAAACAGCCAATTCCGTGGACGAAACGATGATTTTTTACATGAGTTTATTTCTTTTGATCCCAATAATATTTTAAGGAATTTCCTTAATATTGCGTGTACCTTGATCAACTATTCATCGGGACAGTATCAAACGATTGAATACACATACGATATAATTGAACAAACAATACACACAATTTTCCAAAAACATTAATGTTTAGCGTGTCGTTAACACCAAGTTATTACTGATCACAATTTAAAGTCTAATGGATTCTGACACCTTCCTGAGTCCAGAGTATTCTCTGTTCCCACTAAGAAAAACCACTTCCGTGTTACATTCCAGACAGGATAAACATGGATACGCGGGATATAGGCATGGCCAGTGGTCGGGCGGTGGTGGTGGCCCGCGATTTGCGCCAATATCCCTCTGCCCGGGTGCCTGGCAGTACACAAACAAACACTAAGGTGGTTTCAGTCTCTGATGGTGGTTCACCCTTATCGACTGTAGGGTGCACAGGGGCGAAGCACAGGAGCCCTACTCTACTCCGCCGCGAGTATTTTATATGGGATGATTATATCCCTAATTATAAAAATATATCCCTATGCACATTCAGAGATGTGTAATATTGAGTCTTATTGCTGCTGAAAAATATAGTATATTATAGACATAAAAAAATTGGAAGTAATAGTAAGAAGCTTACCAGCTATTATCTGGACCAGACCATACACAATGCTGGCGATAGAGCCCGAAACAGAACTGCCTTGTCTAAAGATTTCTTCTAAATACGACTGTATCACAAGAATACCGGTCATGTATTGTAAGATTTTTAGACCTAAAAAAATTAAGTAGATATATCAACTTCAAGGTTGGAGGGTTCACCCTCTCTCTCTTCAGAGAAGTTGGGTTGAAATTAAGCCCCAATGGTCAAAAACATGTTGTCTTGATGAAAAACGTCTGTGACTCTAAAGATCAAAGAAATTTGTACATTCGTCGCATGGCGTCACACACAACCATAGGTGATCGTAACTGCCAATTATTGTAAAATCGGTCATCAGCCGGTGTAACAGCAATAAAAACACTCTCCGAAAGAAGAAATTGAACTGCCTATGAGCTATAACAAGTATTCTTCATTAAAAAAAAAACAATTAACTTACCAGTAACAATGTAGATAGATTTCCTATACTTAATATTAGATACAAGTTCCCAGAAAGTGGTTTTGTTTTCCATACTTTCTCGAACATGTGACCTTATGACACCCAATTGTTCGTCGATCCACTGCAAAGAATCTAGGTTATTTATACAATGTAGTTAGAATAATTAAACACGGCATATCCATTACATAAATTAAATATATAATTAATGTATATTTATATAATTAATAATATAATTAAATATATATTTCGGATAGCGAAAATTTTAGTATGAGCTATGCAGGGTGACTGACAATCCGTCCAAATTCACACAGAAGAATCTTTAGTAAAAGTTATGAGAAACGTGTATTTTAGTTTAGTATCGCATAGTACAAAAATGTTAAGTAATCAGCATCACAAAGTCATTCAAAGAACTCGCAATTACAATACGGCGCGAGAGTGGCAATGGCCTAGTAAGCGGGCGAGGACGGCGGTCATTGCACCGGGCGAGCGAATACGCACTATTCATTTACGCGGGAGAGACAGAGACAGGTAATAACAGGTTAACGTACGGCGTTTGCACCATATGACTATTCTGTACGATTGAATTACTGATAATATTTTCCTTGGAATGAAATATTTTTTGACATACAATTTTTTTGCAAAAATGGGTTACTTATATGATGTTTAGTGCGTAAAAAAAATTTGGACGGGTTTGTCAAAGTCACCCATATAAAGTACAGAACTGCGGCGATTTATTTCCATATTACTTCTGCAAGTAACAAAGCTGCAGTCTAGCTTCCCAAATTCAAAGTTCCATTATGTGTGAAATAGCGAAAAAAGGGAATTCTTCAAAATAACCTCCGTAGATTTTTTATTTCATATATACGCAGAACAAATTATTGATAATAATATGATCTGTTAACGTTTCTTGTGTGCAAGATTGCCAATTTTAGTATTTATGAGAAACCTTACGAAATAGTTTTATAATAATTCACCTTTTTAATTTATTATAAAAAAATCGATGTTATTCAAAGAGTAGTAATTACTAACCTTCTCATCAGTGATTCCTTTTAACTTCACGAACTCCTTCCGAGCCGCTTCGATCCGGCCATCTTTCAAATGGTAATACGGCGATTCCGGTATCCACAAACACGCCAGCAAATAAATAACTGGGATCGATAATACGATAGAGTTCAGCGCCATATACGACACAAAGGGCCCTATGCCGTATACTATCAAACTACCCAAATTATTCATTACTTGCACAGTCATGCCAAGGGAGGCCCTTATTTCTTTATCAGCTATTTCTGTCACGTATATCATCGTTACCTGAAAGGAATATCGAAGCGAAACTCCTTTAGCACCGTTGGGATTTGAAAATTCAATGAAAAGAAAAAGAGACATCAAAAAGAGGCAAAAATATTCATAAATAGGATTTATGTTGCGAGAGAATGAGATAGAATACATGTATACAGTGTTTCCTATAATCTTCGTCTCTTCTCTGTTCGGGCTTTCGTAGCTTTTGTACACTAATATATGAAATATAGACTACTTTTCTAAAATTTCACTTCTGTAGTATGTGAATTGCACACACACACTATAACCTAAACAGACGCTTATTTTGAAGGCCTTGAGAAAACCTATTATTTGGAAGGAATAAAAAAATTGGAAAAACGTTGGACTAAATGTTGATCTAAAAGTATATTATGTTGAAAAATAAAGCAGTTATTATCCGAAAAAAAAATTTTTATTCACATAGTCACGGAGTTATCAAACAGCTCTCGTATAATTTGCAAATTACATTTTAATCACTACAAACAACGGGAGCGAATCTGTATTTGACTTGAAAAATTGAGTAAAGTTCTACTACAGAGTGGGTCGAACTCAAATGTGAGATGTATATATGAAATTATACATACCACAGCAGTTATCCCAGTTGTCATCCCCATCAAGAATCGCGCTAAGCTCATTAATATAGGCGATGTTGTGAACATCATAATACTCTGCAAATTAGACAGTGAATGAATGAATGAATGAAAATGAATGAAAAACACTTTATTGTTCACCAACTAAATCTATGTACAATGAAAACTAGAATAAGTTACAGTGATACAATGGGCGGCCTTATCGCTAAAAGCGATCTCTTCCAGGCAACCCTAGACAGTGTTACACATTTATATATGAATTTTACAAAAACGACCTCCTCTTGACTGTTACACCTTGAGTTATTCCTTCGGTTATTACCGGTACCCTACATTAGTATTTCTCGTCATCCTGTCACACGGATTATAGTACTCAACGAAAACAACGCGTACATATACTCAATTGCACAATACAATAAGGACTCTAAGAACTAGATAAGCGATTGAAATGCAGTTTTATCTTAACTGTAGGGGACAAATTGGATAAAAAGAATAATTGTTAGACTACAAATGGGCCACAAATACCTATTATAATAGTCTTGAAATATATTGGGAACGAATAAACAGTTACTTTCATATAAACACAATTTATAGTTTCAAGAAAACGAAGCACATATGAGACATCTATCACAATGAGCCTCAATCATTGTGATAGAGGAAAGTTTCAATAACACCGTGGTCTTTTTAACCACTATATGTGCTTTTAGCATTTTGAAGAGTGCACAAAACGTTACAAGATAATTGGTCAGGCGGGTACATCACAGTAGGAATCGAAGGAACACGCATCTCTCCGCCTGCGGGTCGGACGGTAGAGGAACACTGGGGTGATTTTATGTGCATCCCCTTATCCACTGTGGCTTCCCACATCACCCCGCTGCGAGCCCTCAAAGGATGGGAGGTGCATCAAGCATTTCCACCTAATAAAAAATACAACAACTGAAGTAACTCTTTAGAATTTGGGGGACTAAGGTTGTAGCAAGTACCGCTATGACATCTCTGTAAGTAGCGGTCAGTGTAGTGGAGTGGCGCGGTTTGGAAGGATATCAGAAGTGTGTTGTTCACATCCAGTCCAGCGAGGTATTCATAAAGGATATCCAGTATAAAACCAACCTTACGGTAGCTGTACATGTCTTCTTCTCTGGCGTTACACTCTTGCCAGAGTGGTCGTGGCCGTCACGTTGAGGTTTTTGTAGCCTGTTTTACAATACGACGCCACTCTTCGCGAATTGCCGCTCTCCTTGTGCATTCGTGCAGAGGAACGTCGATGGCGCCTTTCACTTGGTCCGTCCACCTCATCGGTGATCTCCCGCGTGGTCGGGTGCCCTCAACCTTGCCCTGCACTCGATGGATTCGCCTCCGCGCCGTGATACGTATCCAAAGAAAGTGAGAATGCGAGCCTGCACTGTGTTTGATAGCCTCCGATTGATGTCCAGCTCTCGAAGAATAGACTCGTTAGTTCGGAATTCCGTCCACGATATACCGAGCATTCTTCTCCAGCACCACATCTCAAGAGCATCAATCCGTTTTTTCTCACTTTCTCGTAAGGTCCATGTCTCCGCAGCGTAAAGAAATATGGGGAATATGAGAGCCCTGACAAGTCTGGTTTTGGTGGCTTTGGTGATGTTTCGATCCCTCCATATTTTCTTCAGATTATCCATAGCTGATTTGGAGATTGCCATGCGTCGCTTGATTTCGTCTATGCAGCCGCCACTATTGGATATCAATGCACCGAGGTATATATATGATTGCACCACCTCACAACCCGCTATTTGTGTAACCTGTGGCGAGTTGTTGTTTGCACGATCGACAATCATCATCTTAGTCTTGCGGAGATTTATTTTGAGACCAAAATCAAGGCTGACACGTTCCATTCTGTACAGTTCCATCGGGGCTGTACATGTACCAGATCTTTTATTCCATTATTATTATGTATCGTGCAACAAAATATTTATATTTACAAAGTAACTATTAAACTTAGTGCATAATAAGCGACCTTATCGAAAGAAGTGATCTCTACGAGACAACCTTATATGGAGGATATAATAACAATAAATATCTCGAAACAAATTATTATAGAATGTTACCTAAGAAAGTAAAAAAGTACTTTCTTACAGTAAATTTTTATTTAGTTACAGTTAAAATTTTAATTCACAAGTCTCCTTCTCTCTCTCTCTCTCTCTCTCTCTCTCTGTGTGTGTGTGTGTGTTTGTATTTTTTTATTATATGTAATATTTTTGGGGTAAAATTAACATACCGCACCTAAAAGCCCTGGAGCAGAAGAACTGAAAATCGTCCGCCGACGGCCGACTCGTTCGTTCAGCACCTGACCGATGTAACAGCCGACAAGAGCGCCGGCATTATGGAGGGAAACCACCCAAGATATTTCCGCCTGATATGAGAAACATGTCAGCATTTTGTATACTTTTGGCATCTTTTTTTTTATTGCTGTGGAACATACAGGCTTTCCGCCCACATAATAATAAGCAATTACAATCGCCTACATTTGCGCCGCCAGGGGCGCCACTGACACGCTGCCGTTCACGTAGAGAAAAAGGATCATGAATCACATATGCCGGAACACAAGTTATAGCGGAATAATTAGAGACCAGGAGTGGTTGCCATCCAGATGCGCTTAGAGCCCTACCACCTTGATTAACCTAATCTAAAATAAAACCTTACGTCCAAGGCTACATTTTAGCGGGATGCATTAGTTGGGGGATGACTACCTCACCTTAGCCACTTGACCTCGAAAGTGTTAGTAAGACCCATACACACCTTTCTTTTTGATAGTCACGGATATACTATTAAACATATTGTATAGAGAAATAATATTTAAACAAAACTTCAACTGTTTTATCATCGTGTTAGCCTGATACATACTAGTAGTATTACACTCGGAGACTAATTTTGAAGTCCCAAGTTCGATCCCATGGTGACATGTATAGCTATATAATGATATATGAAAACTTTTCTCGCATAATGTGCATTGTAGTATAATTACCATGTAGCAACGGTGAAGGAAAATATCGGGAAGAAACCTGCAAGATCACCGGTATGTGTAACCCGCCAACCCGCCTTGGTTAATCGCGACGGGTATACTACCCGTTTCCTCTAGAGGAGTCCCGAGCCCAGCAGTGAGATGCCATTGGCTGTTATTAATATTTATACACTGGAATGAACCTCAATCGCTATAATTACGTACACCGCGTCATCATTCATAAGAAACTGCATAACAAAATGTTTAGAGTAGACTTTTTATGTTACCCAATTTTCATGTACGTATATGTTGTATACGTGCACAAATCTTAACATATATAAATTATGTGTCACGTTGTTTGTCCGCTATAGACTCATAAAGTACTCAACCGATTTTAATAAAATTTTGCACACTATGTGCAGTTTTATCCAACTTGAAAGATAGGATAGTTTATATCTCAATTTATAACCGCAGTTTTATTTTATTGCGAATTATTTGTTTATTATCTGACAAAGAGTTATAATTATCTGTTAGTTCGATACGATTCTAACAGATGGCGGTATAAGGTAATTAGTTGGCTGGATTGAGTAAATATCCAATAGATGGCACAATTTTTTAAATTTGTATGACTGGATAACGTCTGCCAGGTCAGCTAGTAGTACATAAAAATCATAGAAATATTGTGTACAAAACATGTAAATGACATCAATAGCGGTAGACACCACAAAAATACAGATTAGGGATCATTGAACCCAGCCGCATATCTGTAACGATATTAAATGTATACCCGAAACATATTGACGACCTCTTGGCGTAACGGATAACGCACGTCGGTACGCTCGCGGAGGTCACGACTTCGATTACCGTCCAGCGTCTGGGTGTTTATGTATAATATGTATTTATTTACAAAAGAAAAGTATATTGTAGTATATCAGTTGTCTAGTACACATATCACAAGTAACTTAGTTTGTGAAACGCAACTTAGTTTGGGCAGTGCCGGATTAACCACGTAGCAAGAGTAGCAATTGCTACGGGCCCCTCGCGAAAGTGGACCCCGCATATTTAAACCCACTCATCTCTGCCAGAGTATCTAATATACAAAAACAAACAAAACGCATAGACGGCAAATAATCGACTTAGGTATTGAGTATCGAATTGTTTTTTTTTTACTTTAGTTACATAAGAACCTCTAGCAGATCAAGGGCTCAAAGGGCAAATAAAATTTACTACGGGCCCCGCACTTGCGTAATCCAACACTGAGTTTGGGACTAGATGGCGTTGTGTCTCAATATTTATTTATTTATATTCCACTTACATCTGTGATTTGTACGTTTGTCTCCCCACGATTGAACTTAGGTATTGCCGGTGAGGACCATGCCAATGTCGCCCCCGTGAACATGAACGCCAGCGCCGCTATTGAATTTACGCCGCTATAGTCTTTATCTTATGTTAATTAAAAGTAAACACTATAATGGGAAATAACATGTACGGTACACAGTACAAATAATAAACAATATACATTTTTTATACAATAACGCCTTTTACCAGAAGAATTAAGAAAAATAATCCAAGCGTAATTCGAGTTTGTTTTTAAATCATATTTTATAGTCCAAATGCTTAGGACTAGCTATCATCATCATCCCAGCGTTATGTACCGGTTGCAACCCAAACTTTCGTTTCGGTGCCCGGGGTCCGATTTCCGACTTTTTCTACTCCACTTCACGCGATCTTCAGCATCCCTGGTAGTGAGCCCATTGGCACGCATATCACCCTTTACGACGTCTAAATGTCATGTGAATATTTGTCAAAATAGTTTTAATCGACAACAATGAGAGAAAAAAATTAATATAGTATATAAATTTTTTTTTCTAGAACTAAAGTGTACATACCTATTTGTAAAATATTTGTTAATAAATAAATAATTTGATTCAATTCAATATTGTTTTTATTAATTTACTATATATAATAAATAATAAATTATAATAAATTATACTATATTAATTACATAATAAAGAAATAAATTCTTAATCATATCAAATCTTAAAACATTGTAATGAGGGATATTGATGAAGAAAATAACAGACATAGAGATAATATTATATTAACGCCTGAAGTGACTTGCAACGACCATAAATAATCAAAAAAAATTAAACATTCCCGCGATAAATACACTCACCGCATATTCCCGCCAAATATTGGACCTTCCGATTCGTTTTCAATGACATTGTATCGTTATAACTATATATTTATTGATTGAAGTTACAAAACGTTCCAGTCACACCACTTTCCTTAGCAAAAACATCCGTTCAAATGATAATTTATAAACAAGAAAATAAATATGAATCATGACATGACGTTAACGTTAAACTAAATTATCTAAACCGACTTGAATTGTTGCGATGTCAACGCGCACTACTGTCGTAATTTAAATTCATTTTCTTTATCATTTAGGCCTGGCACATATGTACTAGTTTTTAACCCAATACACGAAGCCGGCGAATTGCCAGTCAACTATATTATGGTATTAAAGCTAAGCCGGCGAAACGCCGGCCTGTGCGTTGCGTAGTCATTTTATGCATAAAAATCATTGACGACAACTTTATTCATGTAAATATCGTTACTAGAATAATTGTTTCTTTGAAATAAAAGTTGTAATAATTAAATAGTGTTTTTAATTATCAAATTATGCCATATTATTAGTGGTTGAATGGGTTAAAGCTAGTAAACAACACATACACTAGTAAAGATTTCTATTTTAGCTAAAATTTTAGGGAGTCTCATCTATAAATTTTACAAATATACTTTTTTATAGTGTATTCTGTGAAATTGTTGGTAGGTATCCTTCTTTTATAAGTATTTTGACGTCAGAGCGAAAGCGAACGACCTACTTAAATTTAAAAGACTGTCGTCACCCGTAGGTGTTTGCAACACTTGGAACATTACATATTGTCGACTTTGTTGACCCAGTAACAGATGTCACTAAGAACAGCAAAAGGGGGGCAAAGAAAATGAATAACTCAAATGCTGATCAACTTATTATTATTACTATACAGAAATATAATTATATGTTTACTATAATTATTATTTACAAAACTTGGTTTTTGATCATGACAGCTAGTGTAACGCTTACTACATAATGATTACAAAATCTTTGTTAGATTTTTAGTTTTAAGACAATATTGTATGCCGAATGTTGGTGAAACATGTGATGATTTTGACAACTTATGTTTAATGTGATAAATACTTATTCTATTATTTGAGCCTTGCTTAAATTTTATGGCTTAAAACTGGTCAGTACTCAGAATTATTTAATAAAGCAAATAAATACAATGTTTTATAAGAACAGGCATAGACTATAAGTATACAAAATTCACAATAATACTTGATTAGTTATCTAACTTATTGTTATGAAATAAATTGTTATATGGTATAATTGTATACCACTATGAATTAATTTGACTTTATTCTGCTTAAATTTTGCATATAAGTGACAAATATCAATATTGTATTTAAATACAAAAAGATGGGTATTTTATAGGGATATGATGAGGGGAATGTAGGGATATGCTTTCGCGTACGCCTCCCACCCAGATGGTCTGGGCTGACATGTTGACTTTGGCTTGCCTCTTTGTTGGCCAAGGTAAGTGTCTCTTATCCCGGCTGCCTTTGGATTCTCATAGTGGTGAGAGGGGCGCACGGAATATAGCATGCCCCATCTCCGGCCTGATGACCTGCGGCTTCCCTATGCCAGCTGGTCACATGAATGTCTATAGTGCAGTGCCTCAGCTAAGGCACTGCTGATAAAATCAATAACTATAATTATAAGTCGACTAGTTAATTATGGGTTGTTATTATTAACTAGTCAACTTAATTACACAAAAAAGCTTATTTTATATTTACCTTCTTTTTTAAGTTTAACATACTTATAAAAAAAAGTATGTTATGCTAGTATGAACTAGCACAGTTTTTAGTATTAGTAGAATATTGCTACTTTCTCCCAATATGAAATACAATTAGATCATTACTGTTTCAGTATTTTTAAGAATGAAAATCAATTGGCATATTTTCTATAATTTTTTTTACTTGCATAGCAACAATTGGATTATCTGTACATAAATCAGATGCACTATATGGTGGTAATATGCTAACATTACCGAAAACTATATTATCTCCTGATTCTGACACAGGAAGACGATTAAATTTAAACCAAGCTAGGAGTCTTGTCTTTCTCGCATGAGTATCTTCAGTTGATACAATTTGTATTCTTTCAGGTTGCTTAATATCTTCTGGTTGAGTTTCTTCAGCAATCTTTAACACTGCATGTCCAGGTAGAAGAACTGTTTGATACTCATTTTTATTTGGTATTAGAAGAATGACACTGAAAAGTTAAATACCAAATATTAAAATAATGTAATAAAGAAAATTAGAAAAGTGTAAGCCGATGTACTAGGTCCTAATATAACCGATATGTTGTTCTAAACAATGTCGCTATAAACAGTTTTAACTGTATATTTAATTCTACTATAAAATTTATTTACTTTTGAAGTTAACACACTATATTTTAAAATTGTAAAATACCCTTACTTTTCATAAAGCTTTGTGTGGAATTAAATATTTTGTGGAATGAATGAGAATTTATGATAAATTTTGCAGGAAAAATCATATTTTCTCCATCCTAAAAAAAGTACATTAGGCATTTCTAGGTAAATATATACACACATTTGCAAGCATTTTTTCTACAATTGCAAAAAAATACATTAAGAAATTAACATTTAACTTACCTTTTGGTGAGTGGATCTATTGAATGGATAAAGCCAGTATAAGCCATATTTTTAATAAGCTGAACTTTGGTGTATTTATTAACCATAGCAAGTTGAATTAGTGGATCTTCTGATGAAGCACTTTTATTTTCTTGACTATCCATTTTGATGTGTTTTGACTACAAAAGTATTATCATTACATTAAAACTATTGGTCTGGCTAAAAAATTTTAAAAATAGCTAAGTTGCTTTCAGAATTCAGAAGTTTGTTTTTAAACGTACGTTTACGTCAGTGTTGTTATCCTATAAATCTGAGCTGCCGTATGTCAGAGTCTGGTTTGCCGTATTTCAAAGGAAAAAATACCAAATTGCCGTATTTAATTATTTATTTTAAAAACGTCTATTCTTCATGTCTTTCTTCTCCATAAAGGTTTCGTATCGTTTCTATTACTTCAGATTCATGTTTATCTAGTGCGTACTTATCCTTGCTTCTCATTTTGTCGCACATTTCGCGCGACATCATCATACATCAGCGTTATATTCCGGTTGCAACCCAAACTTTAGTTTCGGTGCCTGAGGTCCGGAGCTATAGTCGATATTTCCACGTGCATACACCATAACCTTTCCACGGTGGCGCTGCTATGTGGTACGCACAAAAGTTTCTTCAATAATTGACATAATATTACGAGAAATGTTAGAGACCCGTTTCCATTTTCAATTCGTGTTCACGTTTTCAAAAGTTGATAATATCGGGAATTTTGTTTTGGACAATAGATATATTGACATTTCTTTACATTTACCATTCTCTATCCAGTCCAGTTATATTAATTAGACAAATATTAAAAGAAGAAATAATCTATATCTGCAATGGAAGGGAATTTCTTTTTTATCTCACGATCCAGAATTGCTTTGGGGTCTATCATCAGATATTTTAATACTTCTGTCGTTAAAAGGAATTTTTAATATCTGTTTTGCAGCTTCCAGATAAAACTCCTTACAGTTTATGGGAATATTTTCAGCTGTTCTTCCTCTAGTTCTCCAATTTCTTTCTTTCTTCTGATCAGATTTGGCACCTTTCCATCGATGTATATTTTTTGCAACGGTAAATGTTTCTGCTTATGCGAGAAGTCAAGATTTAATATTTTAGTTTCTTTAGCGTCTAAAATATTTCATGCTTGAAAAACAGTAAAAATTAGGAATGAAACAGAAAACACTGATGTATGATGATGTCGCGCGAAATGTGCGACAAAATGAGAAGCAAGGATAAGTACGCACTAGATAAACATGAATCTGAAGTAATAGAAACGATACGAAACCTTTATGGAGAAGAAAGACATGAAGAATAGACGTTTTTAAAATATCGGTGTGAAAACAGCAAATCTACTCATAAAACAGTAGGGTTGGTAACACTGTTCAAGGTTCCACCTATGTACATTCCGTTTTATTCATTACGCTAGTATAAAATCGTTTCATTCCACCACCGCCAATTGCCGTATTTTGTGATACGGCAATGGGAGGCCTGCCGTATACCGTATTTTCTGAAAAAAAAATCGTGGATTGCCGTATAATACGGCAATTGCCGTATCAATAACAACACTGGTTTACGTTCAGTTTCTGAAGGTTTGGCCCCAACGCCTTTGTCATTGATTTTGTCAATGTCCAAGTAAATTAAAAAAGTGAGAGGTTTAATGGCGATTTAAAAAAATTCTACTATTTCACGCACGCTATCGATAAAATATCCATTTAACATCTAGAGATTTTATAAATTATAGTAAATATTTGAAACTGATAGTAAAAATATACTTTTACTTATAATATACATATATACATTTTTAACTTGCGGTTACCTCTGAAACGGCTGTCAAGTCAAGCAACACCCAGTCAACTACCACTATATGTACTGTTAGTACTGTGATATTTATCTACAACATTAAAAACTACAACACGACTTCATGATCTTTTACACTTCATAGGGCCATGTTAAATGTTTCTATCTAGATTTTGATATATGATATGTGTATCACACCCTTGCTGATTTTCGGCTTATAGTTCTTATGTTTTCATTTTCATACACCGTTTCTTTCATTTTCTTTCCTACCTTAATTCTAATCTCACTTTTCTATTTTTTTAACACATTCAAGAGTGCAACATTACTTACCTGTAACTATTAGCATTGCCACTCTGTCATGAGCCATACAAAAAAATATTTAGGTAGGTACTTTCTCTATCCCAGTGTATAAAATATCATTGACAAATAATTGTTGATCTACGATTCTACGCCAACTTGGGATAAGAATTAATTACACCTATGTACCAAGCGTATGCAATACCATTTTAATTCAGGGACCAATCTAGAGGTCCCATGTACCACTTAGGCAGTTTTTCTGGGCTAATTTGCATATAACTGCCATGTACTGACAGGAAGAAAAACATCGTGAGGTAACCTGCGAGATTTATTACCCGCCAATTTGCCTTAGACAAGCGTGGCGGATTTACTGTACGATCTACCTAGGGGAATGCTCGAGCCTAGCAGTGAAAAGTTTATGAGCTGTTGTTATTTCATAACTTTATTATAGTGTTAAGCGTTTACGCTAATATTTGGCTTGGCAAAAAGATTTAAGTAACGTTCCACAATAAATGTCAAATCAAATCCACTTTATGATTTATAAAAAAATTTTAGACCATAGGCTCAGACCGCAATACAGTTATTAAACGCGGCTGATTTTTCCTTGTTGACATTGCGATAAATAAAAACTTAGAAATCATTTCCCATAACTGGACTGAGGACTTTATTATTAATTGAAGAAAAACCATGAAACAATTTGTAATGTACGGAATTGCGATGTATTCATTTAAACAACACCTGTTTACTGTTTCGAAACAAAAAAGTATCCTCTTAGGGCTAGCAGATTGTTTTTAACTACAGAACTGAACGCAATGTGATAAATTATGTGCATTTTATCTTTAGTGCTCAATTCAAAATATGATGTCACGCTGTTATTAATACAATCAAGTAGATATTTAATGGCTAATAAGAATCAAGAAAAGTGTGATACAAAAACAGGCGATTATCATGACCAGATAAATACTCAAAATTTCACAAAATGATTACAAGAAAAGCATTATCGTAGCTTGTTGCTTATTTAAATGATTCGGTCTTCCATAGATTCGATCACCAAGTGACATCACAAACGAAATTGGACTTTATTTGTGGAGCATTACCGTAGCGTGTTGCTTATTTAATCAATTCGGTCTTCCATAGATTCGATCACCAAGTGATATCACAAACGAAATTGGACTTTATTTGTGGAGCATTACCGTAGCGTGTTGCTTATTTAATCGATTATTTCGTGCATTCAATCACGCAATGACGTAACTATTAAAATATCTTCTATCTCTTTCGTTTAAGTACATACATACTATCCTAGTCACACAGTGCACTCTTTCTATCTTGTTGTTTGTTGTGCCTTGTATGATTGTATCCAAAATTGCGCGGGATCTCTCGGGTCACACGCGATTTGTCAATCGCGGGAGCGGATTTAGATTTTGAATTTTTGAGGATAAATCAATCAGTTGCATCGGTGACTCTGACTACTGACCTGTGACCACTGGTGCCAATTTAGCATATTTTTATGTTAGCTTAGAGCATATTTCTTTAGCATATAAAATAATTATAAAATAAAAGTTTAATCATGAAAAATTACATTAATGCGTACGTCATTATTTTCATTTAGGATAAATCCCTTTGCTAGAGCAATGGGTGGAATTGAAATTCCTGTTTGAAGTTGCCAGGCGCGATAAACACTGGTATATGGCAGAAACACTTTATACCAAGTACAATGATCCTGTAAATCATATGTATTTATTGTATTTAAATCCTGTTTTGGAGGAAGTTCAGGCTGTAAACAAGTTATTTGAAAGCAGCAATGTTGACCCAACAAAACTTTTTCTATACACACAGGACGGCATTTTTGTTATAATTTTATCGTCACTACTTACTTAGTGCTTGGTTAGACGCGACTAAGGACAAAACGTCCCAATTGGCCTGTCTTCGAGTCTTCACTTGGCGTGCGCTTGAATAGAAACATATCTGCCTCTTTTTAGAAATATATAAAATATCATTGTGACTATAAGTATATTTCCGAACCGAATGTAGCCACGTGATGTCACGGGTGTTCCACGAATATCGTTGCGTTTTGGAAATATTCCACGAAACATTTTAAACAGCCACTTTTTGATAATAAAATTTTACTATTAAATGATAATAATTTTTAAAAATAATTGTATAGTTACGTTTTTATAGCAATAAAGATTACGAAAAAAAATCTACCCTTTTTGGAGTCTTACGCATAGTCCCTATTGCGTCCCTGTTCTCGTTTTAAAGTGAGAACGAGATCGATCGCGCAATCCTTCGGTCATTTATATTATACAGATACATACGAACTGGGACCGAAATGACCGAATCTTTTTAACCCGATCACTATACGAATCGGTTACGATCGACCCGGGTCATGGAAAATGATTGACCGACACAGGTCTATGTTGAACAATTGGAGAGTAAGATCGAATTTTTAACTTTAGAGGCTTTGCAATCAATCACTCCTAAAGATTAGAAAAAGGAAGTAGATCACGCGAAGAGACTGGAAGAAGGATACAGAATGGCGAAAAGATAGATAGGTCGACGAGTTTATTTATTATTAACACGGGAAATGATATTGATTCTGACGAGACATCACACTCGGATACCAATTCTGAGTCTGATGTAGATTATATGAGTGGAGTTGAAGAGTTATGTTTATATTTTCAAAAATGTGATGAATGATGATGATGATTAAAAGTTAAAAATTATTCAAACATTTAGTTTTAATTAAAAAAAACATCAAATTTCCTTTATAAACTTTTATTAATAAATGAGAATATTACGTTTTGATAACTGTACCGTTTCTTTGCTGATGACGTCACAAGGGCGTTAATTTGACAAGGTTTAAGCGCATTCAATTTGCGTGGCTTTTATCTGAAAAAGTGCGTAAAATCCGCGAGGTTCCCATCAATGTCAATAAATGACATTTGTATTAACTTTAGATCATGAGTCATATTTTGACTAAAGAAGGAAGAGGCAAGGATTAGGAGAACTATCTCAAATGGGGGAAAAGTTGAAAAAATGTCCTGTGCTTGACCACTTTTATACGCTGTAAAAAAACTAAAACCCGACAGAATGGCGCTAGTGCAGCTTTAGTGTATAGTGTGAATGTAGCTATTGTAGATGAATTGAAGTGTGATGTGTATGGAGAGCAGAGGCAGAAAAGTATCTCTTTCCTTGTTTATTAATCGATTCCACTCTAATAACTTTTGGCGTTTTCACAATGGATGGACACTTTTTCTTACAGAGACAGTTTTAACCTCTACGGTCCATAATTTTGAAATTGCTTACCTTACGTTATTTTTATTTAAATCTTTGATTTATGACAAATTAATTTTAAGTATTTCTGTAATAATTGTTTTTATGTCAATAATGGCAAAACATGTAACATAATTTATAAATGTTATTTCTATATTTCACAATAATAATGATTTGATTTAAAAGCAGCAAAACTGATTAAAGTGGTTAGATGGTTTAATGGATGTCCATACCGATTTATTTTGGTTGCAAGTCGAAAACTATTAAACCCTCATGTTCTTAAAACCGTAGTGCGGATTGGTTATGCGTATTTAAAAATCAAACGCTACTTTCGGTCATCCTTTGCCTGCCAGATTGGCAAATTAAAACAACAACAACTACTTTCGGTCACAGAGAATAGCGACACTATGTTTGGGGAACTACCTGTTGTGTTCAAACGCTTTCAAAGACTATAACAGGAAAATTGTAATTTATCCGAATGACATAAGGCTCAAAATTCTATACAATTAAAGTGAAATATTACCTATTGAGTTGGGCGGCAAGCTTATCAATAAAACTGAAGTATACAAATAACCAATCGCAGTCCAATGCAAGTTAGTTTCATTGTCATTGTAGTCTTTGTGGCCAACCACGTCTAAGTTTAGTCTGCCATTTTAAATTTCAACTTTTCAAGGTAAAATCGTGCTTTAGTGCATTGAATAAATTGAATTGAAGTTGTAGGATAGGGACGCATTGTTGAGAAGAAGAAGTAGGTATGTATAATCCAATTTTATTGAAGCATTTTTTTGGTACTTTTCATAATTATGCATTCATGTGTCATGTATTCCGTCAGGTATTTTTACATGGTTTCATTAAAACTACAATTGAAATAACTAAGTATGCCATAGGCCGGCCGTACCTAACAAGACATTCTTCACATTTTCAAGTTTGTAATTTGATACATACGCGTTTATGTGCATTTGCATGTAATATATATATATAATATATATAGTTATATACACTGTTAAACGACATTTTTAATAAGTTATTTAATTAGGTATATAGTGCAGGTGCAGGCATTGCTCACTAGTAGTGATCTGGATTGTACTGTACATACATATTATTATTGTTATCAATATTTATTTTATACATGTGAAAGTAACTATGTCTGTTACGTTTTCACGCCTAAACAGCTGAACCAATTTTGATACATTTCGATATAGAGATAAATTATTGGACCTTGAAGAAGGACATAGACTACTTTTTAATTTTTAAGGCAGAGCATAGTTCGCCGAGTCAGGTAGTAGTTTTATAAATAAAAGTTTGTATTTTTTTAAGTTCTTGGAGGTATATCTAATTTTTATTACAGTTATAACTTAGTTCTTTCTTTCTTTGGATGTAAATAAAACAAATGCGTAACAAAATGAGGAATAAATACATTGTTAATTATAAATAAACAAGTTTGATTTATCTATAATTAACATGTAGGTAATGATAGTCTCTTATCGAAAAACATTAATGAAAAGTATACAGTAAATACGTGCTTTACTAATCGTCATTTGTGGTGAGTCGTTGGGAAGTGAGCAGATATTGTTTGTTTAAATGAGCCATTGTCTTGGGGCTCATGTTTCACTGGATACATATATATTAATAAACAAGTTGACCTGGCAAATGTTCTGCCATATAAATTTAAAAAAGTAGCCTATGTCCTTCTCCGAGGTCCAGTCTATAACTATACCGTAATTCATCAAAATCCATTGTCGTTTTTTTTATTGATGTAGTACAACAGACGGCTGACGGCCCGCTTAGAATTTAACAGTTACCGTCGCCTATGGGTGTTTGCAACGTCAGTGGCATCGCGAACACGCTGCTGTCTCATAAGAATACAGGAACTTGAGTTGAAGTTTTTGCGTGAAAGAGTAACAAACATATATACATTTTATCCGTGCCGGGGCGGAGAAAGAATACTAACCTCTGCGGCCGGGGTCGGCTTGTCGTAAAAGGCAAAACAGCCCACCCTAGCTACGTGGTAGGGCCTCAACTCCGTCTGGATGGCGACCACCTTTGGTTTTAAGTATGCCGCCATAATAACCTTGTGTTGTGTTCCGGCATTAGTGACCCAAGTTCCTGTACCCTTATGGGACAGCATCGTGTTCGCGGTGCCATTGGCGTTGCAAACACCCATAGGCGACGGTAACTGCTAAATTCTAAGCGGACCGTCGTCAGCCTGTCTGCTGTCCTACAGCAATAAAAAAAATACAAACTTTTGGGTTTATAAATTAGTAAGGATATAAAAGGAAAATAGGCTTTCTTTGACACACCATCACTTTAAATTACTGAACGTATCCGAATAGAACGGTAGACAGGACTACTCGACGTGTGATTTTTCGTCGACGTTTCTCTACTTACTTTCTGGATTCCATTGATCCTTTCTAATTTTTTTTTTTCAATTTACTTTTTTCTGTTATTCGCCCAGCGAAGCGGGCAGGGATTGCTAAGTATGTTACTAAGTCCCGTATTGAATACGACGAATTAATGATTTGCTGACTTCGGTATGTAACTATCATCATAGGAATGGTGAAGTACAGTCACAGAACATACATCAACGCGCCTTTTTGTGTCGAATCGTCTGTTTTGATTTATCGACTAAGTAGATTCTTGAAAAAGCTGGAGTGTTTATGTAAAGATTTATAGGTAAATATAAATAGTGTATAATATGTAAATACAATTCATATTATTGTATTGCTATATAGTCCCAATGAAAGTAGCATACCACTTGTTTATGGGTACTTGACAACTAATACTAACCTTTTTTCCTTTATAAATAAATACATATTATAGATAAACATCTAGACGTGGGATGGAAATCGAACCCGTGACCTCCGCAAGCGTACCGAGTGTGTTAGCCACGCCACGGAGGTCGTCATAGAAGCGAGTCGGCGTCAGCGATGCCAATAAAAACCAAGTTTATTTGCATTTATTCTCTTGCAGTTCTCTTCTCGTGTAAAGGAAGTGTTAGTGAGAAGCTCTAACGCAAAAACGCTTTTGTCTCCGTGCAGGGGCGGAGTAAGAATACTAACCCCTGCGGCTAGGGTCA
Organism: Malacosoma neustria; assembly: GCA_963693495.1. Taxonomy (NCBI): domain Eukaryota; kingdom Metazoa; phylum Arthropoda; class Insecta; order Lepidoptera; family Lasiocampidae; genus Malacosoma; species Malacosoma neustria. The sequence goes on along the minus strand of OY856382.1, from coordinate 14,359,799 downwards.
GTCTGTCGTAATAGGTGACAAAACAAGCCCGTCTGCATGGCAACCCCCTTTGGTCTATAAGTATGCCGCCATGATAACCTTGTGTTCCGACATTAGTGCCCTATGGGACAGCAGCGTGTTCATGGTGCCCCTAGCGTCGCAAACATCCATAGGCGACGGTAACTACTTACTATTAAGTATGCCATCAGCTCTGCTGTTCCTCAGCAATATAAAAATAATAGGTGCGCACCAGAATACTCCAACAGACTCCGGGCTCCTAAGCTTACAACCAGTATATTAACAACCTCCGTGGTGGCATAACAATTAACGCATATCGGAGCCTGTGAAGGTCACGGGTGTTCGGTTTACGTCCTGCGTCTGGAGATAAAACATAAAATGTTTAATAAGTGTTTGCAAAAGAAAAGTATATTGTAGTACAAGGATGAGCAACACGCGGGCCGCTTGCGGCACGTTAAACATGTTTATGCGGCCCGCCAAGCATTTCTAAAATTGAATTTATTTTATCGACTTTCTCCCATCAATATATTGTTATAAAATTAATTATAATAAAATGGTAGTAGATACAAAACCGAAATATTTTTTATGGCGAGTTACTTGTCGACGACGTTTTTAAACATGCAATACGAACGCGTTACGTCTGCGTGATTTTTTTGTGACTTGTCGGTGACTTGTTCAAACATGCAATACGGACTGCATTACGATTCCAAATGTTCAAAGCTGAGAAGACAGCGGTTTCCATGAAAATGTTTTCCTCGCCATTTAATATCGACGTGGATACAGTTCCCGAAGACTTTCAAATGGAAGTGATTGACATGCAGAATAATACCGATTTAAAAAATGATCTCAGTAAACATTGAAAATTTTTATAAATCTTATGTGAGCCCTGAAAAATTTCCGCTTTTGACGAAAAATGCAAAGCAAATGATGTCTCTTTTCGGAAGTACGTATGTTTGCGAACAATTTTACCTCTTTATAATATTAGTATAGATATAGTATGCATTAAATTGAAATACCTAAATAAAAGGGCGGCAATATTGTCTTCCGCCCCCCGCCCCGGGCGATCGTCACCCACGCTACGCCTCTGACTTGAATAATGCATACATATACAAAGTAACAACTTTAATTCAAAATATTTTCCGCCATTAGTGGCCCAGGTTCCCGCGGTGCCCCTAGCGTCGCAAACATCCTAAGGCGATAGTAACTGCTTATTGTTAAGTAGGCCGTTAGCCTGTCTGCTGCTGCTGCTGCTCAGAAATAAAAAAATTGCTTTGGAACTAGGTGGTGTTGTGTGAATTATGCCACTATTCATTTATTTATAAATCTTGTAGTAGTATCAGACAGTATCAGTGTTCGAAATGTTTATAAATTTCTCACGTATTCTCAAACTATGACGCCATCAATATTATTATTAGATACTAGCAGACACCCGCGACTTCGTACGCATGCGCGCTACACAGCATTATGCGACATAATGCTCAACGTTGAATGTTTCAACTACAGCAACGCTTCGCACAATTGAGCAAAATTAACAAGTATTTTTTCTTTAAGTTGGCATTGATCGAAATTAGTTAGTAATATTGTTTAATGTTGAAAAAAATTTAAAGCTTTCGTTTTGTCGTAGTTTTTTTGAAAATACTCAAAGTTAATTCAAACTGTGTTAAAAAAATAATATAAGTATGGATGGTGCACTCTGGTGGTGCATTTGAAAACTAATTCACGTTCCAATTGACCATAAGCATAATTCGGCATTGTGCGCCACTGAGTCGCATTATGCTCTGTAATTGGAAAACTACGCTTGTCCAATTCAGATTGGCGGGTTACACATACCGGGAATCTCGGTGTGCATTTCTTCACGACGTTTTCCTTTCACCATCGATACATAGCAATTATGCTATAACATGCACAGTAGAGATGCATGCCTTCTGGGATTCGAACCCGGGATATCCAGATTAGTGTTCCAGTATAATACCACCGAGGTACCATATATTTTATTATTATTCATGTGGTTATCGTTTTTCAGACTAAAATGGCAACGGCGAAAGCAAATAAAAAGTAAGTATTATTGTTTTTTTTACTGTTTTTTGTCTTTTTTGATTTATTGTACTGTTTTTTGGAGGGATTAGGCGTGTTAACCTACCCGCTAGCCTAAGGGGTCCTGGTAGGTGAGAAGTAATCTATCTTGCTCGGACTGTGGGTGCTACCGTTGGGGTTTTAGTTAGACTCATCCGCTACCAACCCTAAGGTAACACTCCTCCTCTGAGTGTACCTAGATCATTAAGCCGTCGGACGCACTAATGATCCCCCCGAGCTCTCTCTGTTCGTTGACCCTACCTCCCACAGGGATTTAAACCAACTTAATGGAGTTGCTCTACTTAACGGGATCCGCCGCGAGAAGGCAAGAGTGGAGTTGAGGTGCAGAGGCTAGAGAATTCCTCTTGACGATAATTCTTATATTGCGCATGATACCCCAATTGGATCCAGAAAGCTCAATGTCGCGCCGATTGGAAAAAGTAGGAGGAGGCATACACCAGAATGGTTGAAGGAGGCTAAAAAGAAGAAAGAAGAGTACTGTTTTTTGATTTATTGTTTTTGACGCACCATCACAACAAAACTACTGAACATATCGGGATGGGATCGTAGATGGATAAGGGTTATTTATTTTTTGGATTCCATCGACCCTTTCTCATTTTTTTCGATTTACTTATGCCTGGTCCATAGTTTCGCTAAAGAGGTGCATATTGTTTGTTACATGGCAAAACATCAACAGTCCTTTTTACATGGGTCCCCTTTACTGGACTGAAAGCACAAGTAAAACGAAACCTAACCTTGAAAAAATAACCTAACGGTGATCTTCCTGAGATGTTTAACATTAGGAATAGACAAGAATATATTTATCACATCCCATTACTCCCTTGGAAGTGACAAGACAATATTGTACCATTGACCTTTTGGGTCAGAAAAAAGCATTACCATACAGTGCTGCCGGATTGTGGGTAAGATGACTCCCCATAGTACATTTGAAGGATCTGGCTGCATTTAGTTAACTTATTCTTTAATGACGAGCTTAAAGTTCTTATTCGGTCCTTGAAAGAACGAGCACAACACAGTAGTTCTGATTTCTTAATCAGCTCCAACGATCCTAACCTTACATTGTTCATAAGAACTACAAGACTGTTTTTAAACACCAGACAGGCCGTGGTTGCAGTTGACCTCCCAGAATGTCCTGTTTGCATGGAAACCATGTCGGCGCCGATATTCCAGTGCCAATCTGGGCACAGTTTGTGCAACAATTGTACGAACACATTGCGCCCGCCAATATGTCCCATTTGCCGCGAAGCTATGACGCAGATGCGGAATTGGCAGCTGGAAGAGATTATTGCTAAGGTATCTATGATTTTAATGCTTTTCTATGAAATTTTAAATGTAACCTTTAAAACACGAGTTACATGTCACCTACGTGCAGGGGCGGAGTAAGAATACTAACCCCTGCAGCCGAGGTCGACCTGTCGTAAACGTCCCCTAGCCTATCAGGATGGCAACCACACCATCAAGTGGGCCGTCAGCCTGTCTACTATTTTGAGCAATAAAAAATCATCTTTAAAATAAATGTCGCATCACTATTTTATACAATTCATGTTTTTTTTTAAATTTTACAGGCAAAGGTTCCGTGTCCAAACCGATCCGCGGGCTGCGTGTATACGATGATTAATTTAGATTTGGAAGATCATCTTAAAGAGTGCATTTTTCGGGAGATGGAGTGTCCTCTTGGTGTTGTTTTCGGAAGATGCTCTTGGAAAGGTACTTTCTAAGTTCTTCTGTTAGCCATAGTTGAATATTACACCCGCTCAGAGTATGTGGCTTTGATTTTGAAACTCAAAAAATTTATATGAGCGTTGAAAGCCAAACGAATAAACAGTATAAGTACGTTTATTATAATAAACATATAATGTTCTAATTAAATCACACTAAGCTCCAGTGTTCCATTCCAAACTGGTTGTCTAAGGTTTAGTTTCGCCAAATAAATTATTTTGCGTATTATATGTGCCCGCTACGCTGCGCTGGGTGATTAACAGGCAAAATTATATCGAAAAAAAAAATGGGAAAGGGTATCTTCTTTAAAAATATTATTACTCAATAAACAGTATCCTATGTTTCTTCTAATACATCCAAGAATATGTGTACAAAGTTTCATGATGATCGGTTAAGATGTCGGAATACCATACAAGGTTATTAAGGCGGCATAATTATGGACCAGGGGTGGTTGCCATCCAGACGGGCTTGGGGCCTAAGTCTGTTTTGCCGTCTTTTACGACTTGCGAAAGCCATTGTGGCACTGAGGTCGTAAACACCAAACTAAATCCCCTCTTTTTTAAATTTCTGTTTTTATAGGTCAATTGAAGGAGATGATGGACCACTTTAAAGAGCGTCACGCATCTAACTGCAACATCAGTTCGGACGCTGAAGTGGTCCTAACGGTAGACTTGAAGGAAGACGATCGCCATTTATATCTTATCAATCAGGGGAAAATGCACTTCATTCTTACTGTGAAGATAGACACCTTACAAAAAATGGCGTACTGGAGCATCCAGCACATAGGAGGGAAGAAAGTGGCCAAAGAGCATGTCTACGAAATACATGTGACTAGTAACCTAGATGCTAGGAGAAAAGTGGTTTTTATTGAACACTGCTTCAACGATAGTATCAAAGCAGATGAAATATTTCGTCAATCCAAATGCGCTATATTGCCCCTGGACGCGTTAAACCACTTCATAAAGGATAAAAAATTAACATTCAGATTCTTTATCAAAAGAATCCCTCCTCCTCCTAAAAATAATAAGAATGATGCCAAAAATGATAAGGGACCAAATGAAAATAAAGGTCCTAAGGGCCCGGGCCCAAAAGGACCAGGCCCTAAGGGAACGGGACCTAAACAGGGTCCAAATGGACCGGGGCCTAAGGCACCTAAAAATGTAGCTAATAAGGCTTAATACTTCATATTTTGTTCAGTTTAACAGATTTATTTATATTTTTCAATATTGAAATCATGTTGTTTGTTGTTTAGTCATAATTAAGTAAATAACTTAGGCAATTACAGCTTTCGTCTTGTGACAAATCAATATTCTTTCAATATTGCATCTTTTTCTAAAAATGGGCTAGTTATTTTGTCGGTAATTATTAAAATGTTTAAAAAAGTCACGCAATTTAGTTTGGAAATTTCACGCTGACTAATTATTATTGCAGTGATCGTATAATTTCTTTGTTTGTCTACAATCTACCAAATCAATTGAATCTAGTTTGATAATAATTCTCGATAATAGCAGCATTTAGATAAGATGTAACATATATAATAAGGATTGTACGGAATAAGTACATTTTCACTATACGAATAATGGAAAGCCTAGGTTTTTTACTTATATACGAGTCTGATTATTAACAAATGGCATGTTATTTTTTATTAATTTCTACAAATAAAATTGTAATAACGAATATAAATTTATTTTTGCGCGCTACCTGCATATAATTTTAACCTGCAATGAGGGTTATTAAAATATTGTCAAATTACGTATCAAAGCATTTAATATGAAAACTTTTTTTAAATACTGAGATGTTAGCAGATAGAAGATATAATGCAAGGTTGATCAGTAGTGTTGTACCGATTTGAAACCAGCTTGAATGTACTTTGTGACTGTTACTCCGGGGAAAAAATTATTTAGATGTATAATTACGAGGCATGCCTTTTAAGTTTTGTCGTTTGAAGAAAAAACACAACTAGAACCTTAAAGTACTTTTTATTGTTTTTCAAAGTATTCACCACGTAGCATAATACACTTTTCCATTCGCTCAAACCAGTTATTTATAACATTTATTCCACTTTAAAGTGGGGGTGTTCAAAATGGCTGACTTGAAAGCGTCGATTGCTTCTTCACCGGACCTTTGACCACGAAGACTTTTCTTAATTTTAGGAAATGTAAAGAAATCGTTAGGGCTTAGGTCAGGATGGAGCATAGATATAGAATACATTAGTATTCTATATCTATGATATGGAGGATGGTCAAGAATTTCTACTTTTTCCTGTTTCAAATACTCAATTGTTTGACGAGCGCTGTGTGAGCTTGCGTTGTCGTGGTGCAGGATGATGCGTCGGTTTGAGCTAGATTTTCGAAGTTCGGCGATGACATGTGGTAAACAAACTGTGTTATACCACTCTGCGTTAACCGTTTTACGATCTACAATAGTCGCAACATGACCGGTTTTTCCAACGAACGTGGCCACCATCTTCTTTGAAGTGCTTCGAGAACGAACGACTTTAGTCGGCTTTGGCTCGTCTTGAAAGACCCAGATTGTAGATTGTTGTTTGGAATCAGGATCGTATGCATAGATCCAAGATTCGTCACCACTGATGATGTAGACGTGATTTGACTCTCCTCGGTTGAACCTTTGCAGAGTTTTTTTACACCATCTGACGCGGGGCGCCTTGTGATCGTCGGAAAGCAGATGCGGTATCCAACGGCAAACTAGCTTTCTCACACCAAGCGCTTCATGCAAGATCTTCTGAATGGTTGTCCCTGAGATGCCTAATAAAGCCTCTTTTTCTCGATACGTCATATGACGATCTTCGAGAATTAGTTGTCTCACAGCAATGATGTTATTTTCAGTGAAGGCGGATTTTGGGCGTCCTTCGCGAGATTTGTCACTTAACACTAGTATGTCCACGCTGGAATTCTAAATACCAGCGTTCGACAGTCCGCAGACATGGGGCATCACTAAACACAGATGTTAGCTCTTCAAAACACTAAAGCCGTGGCAGGCCTCTTCTAAAGTTGTAGAAAATTATTGCACGAACATTTTCCTTAGAAAGATTCATTTTCGTACGTGCCCTGACAGATTCCAATCGACACTGTGACTAAACAATAACATTAATTCTAATACTTTTAACTGTTTTGAGATTCAAAATTTAAACACATTCGATTAAAGAATAGTTCCAAATTCAAAATTGCCGGGAAATATGGAAACGATAGAACTTAAAAGGCATGCCTAGTATATACATATAGTTATATATGGAACTGTCAAGTTAATTATATATAGTTATATAAAATCACTAGCTGACCCGGCGAACTTCGTACCGCCATATTTTATTTCTCTAATCGCAACTGCGGAAATAAAACCCTTCCGGTAAAATCGAATTAGCTAAATTAAAATAATACGATTATATCGTGAACATAAATAAATATTACGTGAAATAAAGTAATAGAATTTATATTCTAAGAAACAGAACACAGCGCCATCTATTGGGTGTATTTGCAACCTAAATGTCAAATAATATTGAAGAATTTTATCGATGAATCAACGTACACCGCCATCTATGAGAACTTCATAAAACTAAACAGTAAATAAACACTTGCATAAGAAACAATTAATTGATATATTTTATTCGTTTACATTCACGACATAAGCGAATAATTGAGATAATAACTATCCTATCCAGTAAGTTAGACCAAAATACGGGTACATGTGATATTTGATTGAAATCGGTTCAGTAGTTTTGGAGTTTATTGGCAACATACATCGTGACACAAGATTTTTATAGATATATGTATAGTTATGTATATATTTAATCGAGCGACTTTAAATAATTTATTTATTTATTACGTTTTGTCATATGAAACCAGATGGCGTTGTTCATTTTCATCAAAATGCTGAATCGCACTAAGAAGTAGGCGACTCACACACTGGCCAGGCGCGGAGGCACGGAGCAGCAGATCCCGCGCGCGGCGACGGAGGAGCAAATCTGCCTCTTCGAGCAGATTTTACCGCGCCTCCGCGCCTGACGGCTTTGTACGCGGCCCGCGCCAAACTAAAGGTTACTTTCCATTTGGTCGTCGTGGTGTCAGTTACGTTATAATGGGCAATACTGAACTCATTCAAGACGCTGCAATTGTTTTAGCAATATGGTTTTTGTATAAGCAAATAAGTAGACCTAATAGAAGATATTGAATACATCCTTTTTTACGAAATAGATCGAGAAATGTTTCATTTGTACTGAATTACATGTTAAGAAAGCATGAAGACAAGTTTTATAACTTTACACGAATGTTAACTGCATCTTTTGACTATTTATTGAGCAAAGTTCGACGGACTATTACTGGAGTAGACACAAATTTTCGTCTCAGCATTACGCCTCCTCCATGTTTGCGTCCTCATCTATACAAATAAATAAAATTGGATGGTCTGTTTGTAATATTAAAATAACCGCTTTTTACTAAGTGCACTCGGACGTATACACGATACATATACCAAAAGAACATTTTTTACAATTTTTGTCTGTCTGGTTGTTCCGGCTAATCTCTGAAATGGCTGCACCGATTTTGACGGGACTTTCACTGGCAAATAGCTGATGTAACAAGGAGTAACTTAGGCTATTTTTATTTTAGAAAAAAAAAATAGTTTTTGTTAAAAATGATAAATTTCGAAAAATTTTAATTCCAAGTTAAGTTGACCTCAGATTTATACCAACAATCATATGAAATAGGGTTCAGCTTAGGCTGGACATTGTAGGTTTTATTTCTAACTAACTGTGCCCGCGACTCCGTCCGCGTGGAATAGTGACTATGGGTAGCATTTTTGGATATATCTTATGGTATATTTTGGATTACAAACCCTATTAGCCCTAAAATATAAGTAAATGAAATATGCAAACAGTCAGTGTTATCGAAATGTAAGTAGTTTTTGTTAAACATAAGTTTCGGAAATTTTATATTCCAATTTAAGTTGACCTCAGATTTATATCATCAATCATATGAAATAGGGTTCAGCTTAGGCTGGACATCGCAGGTTGAATTTCCAATATAAGTTAACTTAGGATTTATGTCATGAGTCACATGAAATAGTGTTTAGCTTAGGCTGGACTTTGTAGGTTCGAACGTACGTATTCCGGAGGCGCATGGCGTAACAGTTGCATTCGATAATACTGACTGTTTGCATATTTCATTTATATTTTAGGGTTTGTAATCCAAAATAAACCATAAGATAAATCCAAAAAATTCTGCCCAAGTTACTATTCCACGCGGACGGAGTCGCGGGTACAGCTAGTCCGTAAATATATTTGTTATCTGTTCCCATTTCTTCACTTTTTGTACGCGATCACTGTATTCTTTTCATTTCATATCCCAAATTGCTGGGCGTTGTTCAATTTTAAATGTTACTTGTGTATCGTAGTTGATTACTATACATATGTTATTTGTAATATATCATGTCGCAAAATAAATGGTTATATTATATTATAGTTGTCTAATAAGATCCTAACATCAAACATTATCTGGTGAAGTGGTGAGTTGAATGATTACACAGGCTAAATTAGTTTAACATTCGAGCGCGCTAGATGGCGCTGTACATTTTTGAATCGCGCTATAGTTTCATTAATGTCATTTACCTAGGGTCACTTATGTTTTTTAATAAACGAGTTTCATTTGCAGCGTTGAGTTTTATTTTAGTTGTTTGTTCGTTTTAATACTAGTTAAAGAGGTCGTTGTTGTCGTTTTCTTTGGTGGTCAATTTGGTAACATTCGATCGTTGGTCGTAAATTTCGTAATAGTTGTTGTTGCATTCAATCTTCTAGTGATCGGATGCTATCGCCGGCTATCGGTAGTGCCATCGAAAATTGAGGAAAATTTAGAGTCGCTGACAATGGTAATATTTATTTCTCAGTCAAGATTTTGAATCCTGTGGAGAGTATTTATCCAGAGAAGCAGGTTTGCATGACAAATCGCTTGACGCTCAATGCATGTCCAAAATTTATGTATTTGAAAGAATTTTTATCTTTACTTCACTGCACTTTAGAATGCAAAATGACGACACTTTTGTACACTAAAACACACATAACAAATCAAAATAAATCAACCATGCTTTTCTTTCAATTACTCCCCACAGAATCGACTACGTACATTTGTTCTGATTTTCGAACGTAAACGTATTCCATCAGGGCAGCCTACTATGCGAAGACATCGCGGTGAAGGAGATGGCGCTCGTATTTCCACAAGCTGCTGAACACACAGCACAGAGGTGCAGCTGCCAGATCTCCCACCAAATCAAGGACTAGTCCCACTGGTGGCCTGCAGAGGTCCAGCTAATTGTCTTCGCATGAAGAATCGGAAAGCTGTTGGGAGTCCCCATAGAAACCTGGAAGGCAATGGGCTCTCATGGTGTGGGCATCTTAAACGAACTTTTCAAGAGAACACTCCACCTCACCGGTAGGTACGATCCCGAGCCGATGGAGACTGAGTATCATTACTCCAGTCTTCAAAGGCAGGTGCAGGAGTGCGATAATTACCGAGGTATTCATGGGTCGAGGTCATGAAGCTCTTCGAAAGGGTTATCAACTCTCGGATTCGACAGGAGTGCACTGTCCCGGAATGTCAATAGATAAGGGTTTCGCCCTGGTTACGGAACAATGAACCCTTAACCCTGTTTTTACCCTAAGGACTGTCGCGGAGAAATACAGGGCGAATAATACGCCTCTGCATTGCCTGTTTCTTGACTTGCAGAAGGCCTTCGACTGTATTCCTCGCACGTTAATCTGGTGGGCATTGCGGTTGCAAAGGGATTCCAGAGGCCTGTAATGACATTATCCGAGACATGTACCGCGATTCCGATTTCGTGGTTCGGACCGCTGTTGGTGACACAAAATTATGTACACCAGGGATACCGCGATTCCGATTTCGTGGTTCGGACCGCTGTTGGTGACACAAAATTATGTACACCAGGGATCCGTCCGTCCGTTCTGTCCAGGGATCCTATCCATTTCTGTTGAGCGTGGTATTAGACGTACTGTCAGACAGCATCAGAAACTCACGAGCAGTCCCCATGGTTGCTCATGTATGCTAAAGATATCGCGCTGGCAGATTCGGACAGGAATCGCTTAAGAACGGTGGTTTGAGTACTTGACCCGTAATACCACAGATCCCACACCCGTGCGCATAAGCGACGATATAGTCAAGCGCACGGAACAGGTGAAATACATAGGATCTGTATTTCACGCGTCTGGTGACATTGACTCCGACGTTAAGGCACACATTACTGCCGCGTGGGCCAAATGGCGTGAGGCGACTGGTGTTGTGACCCCAAAATACCGGTTAAATCGAATGGACAGATCTATAAGACCATCATTAGGCCTATCCTTTTATACGGATGTGAAGATGCCGAAGATCGTGCGAAGTGGAGAAGAAAAAGTTGGAAATCGGACCCCGGGCGTCGAAGCGAGAGTTTGGGCTGCAACCGGGATTCAACGCTAAGATGATGATGATCAGGCGTAGATATACTGCCTGAGTACATACCATCTTCGCTCTAGCTGCTTGCTATCATGTATCTGATAAAATAATAAAACAATGATTTTTATGAGTTTATTATCTTATAAGCTAGGAAATTCATTTGGCGGCCTTGGCTTCTCGCGTGGCCTTCCTCTCTGCCGCCCTCGCGAGCTGTTTCGCTGGCTTCAGGTTGCCCTTCTTACAAAACCTCTGGTTCCTAAGAAATTTGGGGTCCATCTGCACAATAAAAACATATATTCAAATATTTTGGTTAGATGGCACATTGTCGTTAGACCTCAGTTTCAAATTCATGACAAATAAATTCAGAGTAGAACATATTTTTTTATTTCTGTAGGACAGCAGATAGTCTGACAGCCCAGTTAGAATTTAGCAGTTACTGTCGGCTATGGGTGTTTGCAATGCCAGTAGTATCGCGGACACACTACTATCCCATAAGGGGGTACACGAACTTGTGTCACTAATGCCAGAACACAAGTTATTATGGTGGCATACTTAAGAACAAAGGTGGTCACCATCCAGATGGGCTTGGGCCCACCCCCTATCACATAGTTAAGGGTTGTTTTGTCGCCTTTTACGACACGCCGACCACAGAGGTTAGTATTCTTTCTCCACCCCTGCACGGATAAAATATATAACATGCATAAATTGCAGTCTAACTTATTAAATTCAGTGTATAAATAACTTATTAATATCTTTCGAATGTATTTTCTAATGAACATCTAGGTTTTTGTTTAAGATTTAATGTAATTTAATCTCAAATTATAAGTGTGTACATGTTTCAATACACAATATGAAAACTATTAAACATTACAAAGATAAAAATTCTAATCCTCCCTTACAGAATAATATTTTGCTCAAGTTTTAACAGCTATATTTCAACAATAAAATGATGTCATTTTAATTATTGTTAGAACAGAGGTTGTTGTCATCATATTACTGATTTTTCCTCCACTAATATTGTTTTCCTTAAACTATAAATAATTAAAAAAATTATCCAACAAGTTTGTAAAATCAATCAATTTTATTAATTACAATTATTACATACATTCTAATATGCCATAATGCAATGTATTTGTAGCATTTATCCCAGTGACATCTACTTTGTAGTTTCAAATAGTGATGATTGAATCAAATGAGTACTGTCTGAGACCAAACTCCTACATCTATATTGTATCCATGCCTCTGACAATTCTTGACCAGACATAAAATGTATTAGAATACATCATATTAGAGGCAAGCATTCTCTGATCTCTATACTGAGGTAACCTTGTTTGGTAACAAAAGCTCACTACCTCAGAGAGCAGAATGATTAACACATTCACTGTATAATGAAGCATAGCCTCATGCATGACTCCACTGGTATGGTGGTCAAAATAGACCTATGTACTGGCTGAAAGTCCACCAAAAACTGCCTCACAGTAAATGTATCATTTACAACCATCTGCTGTTATATGGAGATAGTATAGCTCAATTTTATTTATTGAGTTCCCAGGTTCATATACCTATTGCATGCATTTCTTAGGCAGTTTTTCTTCACATAATTGAATTATATAAATGGTGGAGGAAAGCATTGTGATGAAATATGCATACTCAAATTACCAGTTTGTGTTCCCTGGCAATCCACCTTGGACAATAGTGGTGAGTGTATTGCCCATTCTCTCTAGACATAATAAACCAAGCAGTGAAATAATTGGCTGTTATTATACCATATAATATTATATACAGTAAAAATTTAATCCACAATAACTACACCTAGATGTCAACAGCTTTATTAAACAAAATATACTTACACCTAAAGTGGATTCATGCCTGAACTTCTTGGGTTTTTTAATCCCATTCCTGTGAGCTTTGCGATCTGAAATCAATTTTAAGACCATAGAATAAGCATTTATCTCCAACAATGCAAACATAGTTTTTAGATATAGAATTAAATACTAATAACTGGAGAATGCAGATTACCAGATCATGGTCAGTGTGAAATAATTATTATAGGCGATATTAGTTTACTTGCACGAATATTATTCGATACATAGGCGGCTAAAATACTAGTGAAGCAGAAAATGGATCACGGAACACAGTAAACAGTTGCAATAATAAATTTGCTAGTAACAGTTGCATGCATTACATATTATTATAAACATTTTGTTTACTCACTTTGGTTATGATTTGTGTGATTCTTTGACTTCGCCATATCGAGTTTATATCTCTGCAAGACAAATATCAATTTAATCAACACATAAAACTTCACATAAATCTAAAATTAGAACAAATTTATATAAACCAGTCACGATTATATTAATTTTTATGGATTTTAACAAGAAATCAACTTTAAAACATCCAACTAACCTTTAAAAAGACAGCAAGTAGTCATTCATTCAGCAAGAGAAAGAGAACCGAAATCAAAACACAAAAATGTCAAATTAAATGTCATTTTTTTCATAACTTGTGGCTTGGTATAGTTATAATTAAAGTAGATATTCCCTCAAATCTAATAATAGGACAAAGATTTTTTTTATATTTTTCCATATCATTTGTGTTTAAAAAATTTATGATTTTCTTATAATTGCAATATGGTTTTGAGTCTAATGTTTATAAAATCATTCTTAATACTCAAATTGTACTTGCATTTTATTACACTTTACCATAGAAGTAATAAGTATTACGTACAACAGGAATGAGCTGTTGTCGCAAAATTGAAGCCGAGCGAGAGCTCAGTAACTGTACCTTTTATCCCTCTCTGGCGATGGTGACCATATTGAAATATGATTTAAGGACAATAATTATAAAAAATGATTTGTGATCTGATGTCAGCAGATTATTGCTTCAGGTGGATTTTAATCGAAGATGCTAATGAAAAGCTTGCCCTTTGCGGCACTATACATTTCCTGTTTTTGCTTGCTTTTCACACTCGCGTTATATAGGTAGGTAGTAAGTACTTACTTACCTACTGGTCCTTGTGGGACACAACATGCTGCTGAACTGAGATAAAATTACGATAGCTACTTATTGTGGTATATTTAATTAATTAGGTAAGAAAAACAGTTTAGTTTACATTTAACTTTAATTCTAAATCAGACATTGCTAAATAAAAACAGTCCTGTGAAGTTTCTGCCACAAACCCAGCTTATTCCTTATATGATTCATTGATTTTAATTTTGCGTTATGATTTAAACGTAAATTGAGATATGAATTCGCTAACGCATTCACCAATTGAAATCATGTGAATCTTCAAATATAGATTGAGGAGGATGTGGTGGATCTAACAATGTATGTAGTTTGCTATAAAATTCTTGGACAACATACATGATAATTTTATTTTTGTGTACGTATTTAGTGATTGATTTGATAATGTAATAAACAGTTTTTCAGTGTACTTCAGAATTTCAAATACAAATCTGGAAACATGCTTAAGTTTACCTCGATCAATAAAAGCAGTAAATGCATCAAATTATGATATGTCGACACAGTAGATGTGATCTAATCTATGGTCTTGTGATCCAATAACACCACACGACAATTTGAACAAGAAATTTTGTCAATCATCCCATTCACGATATATCCAGCAATATAATAGATAATGTTCAGTTTAAAATCTGAAACACAAGCATTATCTACGAGATCCATCAAATCATCTATTGATGTCGACTGATCTTTATTACATTCTTCCACAATAGCCCTCTTTTTGTTTCTAAATTCGAGTACAGGAGTCAATTCATAATCATCAGTGGTGCAATTGGTATTTATGCTGGGCTTAATACTATTTTTGTACAATAACTTTCGCAACTTAAATCTGAATTGCATTGCACTGGGGTTATCATTTACTCCGCCGCGAGCTCTCACGCTAGAAAAGTACATCTCTAGATGGTCCTGGGAACATTTATAGGTTAAGAAATATTTGAACTCATCAGACTCTAATAAATCCATAGCCAAATTTTCGAAACTAGTAATATTCACAATAAATCCCAGTACCGACATCTTACGTCGGTGCTCTAAAAATCTGAAATTGAAACAAAGTTATTTTAATTGATAAAGGAATAAAAAATGCATAGGTATTTAAGTTATTTGTTTTTGAACTAGGATTGGATAGTCAAGCATGGTCACCCTAATTCTTCACTAACAAATTATGTTTAAAACTATTACCTGTAAAAAAATAAACCACAATCAGGACAATATTCGCTTCCGCAAGCCTCCACGACACTAATTCTCCCCATTTTAACTAAAATTATTCAATAATATCACGAAATCAAGAACACTCCGCCATTTACGTCCGATTCGGCGATGTCATGTGGTGTGGGGTTGTCAGGTCCAGTGTCCGTATTTCATACAAATAAAAGCAAACCTATACGCCAATCGTAAAATTTTTGCGTTAATAAGGTTTTACACGTAGTAACAAATAATATTGCTTTAACATATCGGTAATAAATTATTATTTATATTTAGAAACATTTTAGAAGTAAATGTTTTTACTTCATTACATTACATCAATCGCATATTTTTCTACAAACAACGAAAGGATTGAAATCAACTCTTAGACTATATACCTATAGACAGAGCTATTGGGTGGCTGCACAAGAGACAGCAATAGTTTTCATAATGTTGCCATGTATAAAATATTTCCCAAAGAACTGAGATATTAAGTCCCATGACTCTGTCTCCAGGTATAATAAATTGGTAATGAGTAAGGGTAATTAAATAAATGTAAGCCATTTTAGTAAAAACATATATTTCCTAAAATAATATTTACAGTAAAGTGAATATCGACCGTGGCATAGAATGGGGATATGTACAGTAAAGTTAGCAGGACATCCATCAAACGTGATGGACGTTATTTTTATACCACATTCACTCAATAATTGTATACATGTCTGTAATAGAGCGCTACGTTGTTCTCCATTGACGCCATTTATTAGGAAATAGCCGACAGGTACTTTCCACTTGCCGTTTATTGCCGTAACCATGAACACCAAAGCATCTTTAGCTATAGGTAAATTGTCAGTGTCCAAATTATCACCGACATTCACATACCCAACAGTTTGTTTGCCGTTCTACTGTAATTGTTGCCGAATTGATATCTCATCGAGACTGACAGCACAGTACTTTTTCTGGTTGTTTACTTACAAGTAACTTGTTGCCTCGAAAACTTCATTTGTGAACCCTGGTTGACAATCTATACATGTATACCACTTATATAACGTTTTCGGGTGGGATAAACATGTATCAAATTGGTTTCTGACAAATGCATACACCTTCGGGCTTATAAAATGCAAACATATTGCAATTTTCTTAACGATGCTGAATATTTTCTCAGGCAGTTTTTTTTATCCAGGTATCGCCTAAGAAAATCAGCATTTTCAGTTTCGATATTAGACAATAGATCCAGCTCCTCTGAATTAATTAGCACTTTACGTTTTAGCTCTGCTATGACGTTTTCTAAACGACCTATCTTTATAGATAATCTTCGTTTGGATTCACGCGCACCTCGCAATTTTTTTGAGTCGAATAGCAGATTTTATCTTCTCGCGCTACAGCAGTTTCTTTAGTTGCCTTTCCTTCTTGGGGGTTGATGGCAATGCGGGCCGAGATACAGGCTGTTTTAATACGGTGAGGTCATCCAAATCCATTTTGGAATAAATTGTTGGTTGCCAATTTAACTTTCCAGTAGTATCCACCCATTTCAATCTTATGTTAAGATTAGAGGGAAACCTAAAAAGGGAAATAAATGTTACAAAACGTGAATTAGTATTAAGCATGTTCACATGACTAAAACTGGTATTTTCGCGCACAGACATATCTAGATATCATTTAGACTAACCTCGACGTATTTCGTGCCCACGGGTCAAGGCAAATTGATCGAAACATCGATACATTAATTTTAATCTGTGCCCGAACTGGCCCGGTTTAATATTATAACACTAGAATTCAGTTCGCCATTGTTTAAAAGTAGTATAATAATATCAGCTCACCGAAACCGAAATCTAGATAAATGATATTCACAAAATAGCAAAACCTAAACTATTTAAATTTTGTAAAATTATTAAAAATTTATCTGAATTCCTTATGCAAAAAGCAGTAGTTTAGTTTTATCTCACTATAAAAACACCATAGTTTATCATAAAATTGCATAATTAACTACAAATTGATTATATTCTTTACTTACGAGTGAAAGGTCACTCCCGGTTATTTTTCGCTCACTGCGGCTTTTGCAGCCTAATAAACTACAGCCCAACATCACAAATACATTAAGTTCAAGGAGTCTCTATCTCAAAACATACTAGCACTCTAAGAATATTTAAAACACCCACGAAAAACGAAAATTCTATCCGAACGCTGAACCAACTTTGCCAAACATCGTATTTTGACAGCTTGACAAACAACAAAAACCGGCCACGCAAAGACAAAAAACAATTGCTTCGTCCTTTTTCTTCATGCATAAATTATATCTTGCGATCTCGCTTTAACCTTTGGAAGTACAAACATGGATCTGTCTATAAGTATATAGTCTAAGAATCAACTTAACTCTGGCAACTCTAAGTCATTGTTAGAACGGGACACAGGGTACAGTGGTAGCCCTCTCACTCGGATTCATTTTTATTTTGCGCGCAACAAGACTCTAACAACCTTAGTATAAGGTTTATTTTCTTTATAAACTTATTACTTCCATGCACTACTACTACATTGTACATGACAACAAACGTGACGTTTCTTTCTTCTGTCAAGTGTTACTAGTAGATAGGTGACAGTAGGTAATTTACAAATTTTTACGTACTCTCGTTCTCGTTACAGTCACCAATTATAAATTTTACAATTTTCAGCATATTTGATATGTCTATTTCTCTTTAAGTAGTGCAAATTTAATAATGATGGAAAGGAAAGATTGAAATTATACGTTAACATTGTCAAATTTCCGTTAACATTTACAAAATACGGATTTGTCGTGTGTCGTGTCGTGGACTAAAGTAAAAATATAATTTTTAGACTATAGTTTAAATTGTTACGATTAACGTGATTGTAACATCATTATGGTAATATTAGAAGGTGAATCTGGAGATACGAAGCAGTTAAGTGCCGAAGAAGGCGAAAAAGAAGTGAAACCACCGAATTCCTTATCGCTAGAAAGTATCCTTTAAAAGTTGGAGGTTTGATAATAAAACCTTCGTATTTATTAATATTTAACGTTCGTGATGTTTTATTCATTTTAATAAATCAATCTAAAATAGCATACGAATAGTAGAGGCTTTCTGTAGCGCCTAGAAACAGCTGTTTCATTTATGGTTAGCAAAATAACTGGTTTCATTTGCCTTATTTTAGTTATTTTTTTTTTGTGTCACTATTACATGCACTAAATATTTGGTAACTATCAAACATTCTTACTGTAGTATATAAAAAGATAATTCAAATAAAGTTAATTGTAAAGATAACATTCCTGCATATTACGGTGCATTGATTTGTGAATATGAGCAAGTGCATCATAGTTTAATTGTTACAGCATAGCACTACATTTTACTTATAGCAAATCAATATTTTTTATAAGAATAATTCCAGTCACTAGTATTTGATATTAATTTAATTAATTACTATTTTATTAACAATTATTACTTAACAGCTATTTTATTATACATATTAAACATAATGATTTTACATTACTCACTTATTACCAAATACAGTGTAAACTCTTTATGTCACTTGATTTATAGACAAACTCCTTAAAATGTATAAATGGCTTGACTGGTTCATTTACTCAGTTTTTTATACAATAACACACTATTTAGCTTCACAATCATTTTATTTTATGTCAACAATATAGCATTATAGATCATTAGGGAACAAAAAGTGGATGAAGAAGGTGAAATAATATTTTTTATATAATCAAGTTGATCTGGTAGTATCTCAAGATATGAAGAAGAACTTACTCAATCATTTTATCTTCAATTAATTGAACCCATCAACATAAAACCTCTTATACAGCTAATAAACCAGCCATATTGTCTTCTTTCTTCTCCCTTTCTTTATTCATATTTCCTGTCAATTAAAATATTGGTTTTGCATTTCATTATGTTTATTTTGACAAAAGATATTCAGGATAACAGGTCTCATATAGACTACTATACCGGCACGCTATGATGGCCGTTTTGAAGTTTGTCCACTCATGAAGTTTCATATTAATTAGTAATTACATTTGAAGTAGCAAATTGCTGTCCTTTATTGTCAATAGCGACATACAGTTATCTGACTATACCTGACGACCTGATCCTAACTATAAATCTAAAACTCTAACTTTGCTTATATTTAAATTTTACTGATAGGTGACCGTCTGGGAACACAGTGTGATGTTGCTTTTTGCTCTTTTTTAAAATTAGAATAGTGACATTAATTTTATACTTATAGCGGCCGGTAGACGACCGAGTGCGCTACGCGCGGCAACGCGGCACTCGCGATTTTTTTTTTCTTATTTACGCTTCTTAATTTATAATTATATAAAAAAATTACACTATTTTTAATTCAAATTTATTAAAATTTATTTTCAAATTTTAGTTGGATTTTCTGTAAAAACGTGTTTTTTTAGTTTTTTTTTTAACTATTATTCTCTGTCCCTGTAAATCCTTACTAATATCATACAATTCATCTTAGCATTAAACACCAATTGCAATCCCAACTTCCGCTTCTGTGCTTAGGAGGGTCTGCCCAATTCTAATCAATGCACATTGCAGGTACTTCGGTATCCCCGATAATAATTCCATTGGCATGAATATCATCCCTTACAAAGTCAAATTCAATTTTTTGGGTCAACCCTTCCTGCCAAGGCTAAGTGCAGGTGGCATGGCTTGATATTTGTTCCCCACATTTTATAGGAAAACAAATTCCAAGTAATACATTCGCAAACAAGTGATTATTTCCTTAAGTCTACATCAGTATTTCGTATAATTAAGGATGCTCAGCAACAGCACGGTCTACGCCATGGCGACTATCAAAGGTATCGGGGTTACTGTTCTCGTCGACTGAGAAGACTTCGTAAAGTGCTGAAAATACCGCAGGTCAAATTGTTTTATTATTAAAATTAAAGGTCAATTATTTAGAAAAAACCATTCGAGAATGACTGCTAATCACACCTTGTTTGCAATTGATTTCTGAAACAATAATACCGGTTGCTTCATGTGTGCTATAATAACTAGTGATGCAACGGAAGTGTCTTAGCGGAACCAGAAACGAAAACAGATGTTAAAAGTAAATTTTAGCAGAAACTGAAACGGATGCAGAAACGGAAGTGTAAATAATATGAAAATAAAAACAAATTTACAAATATATTTCTTTATTAAGTATCAAACACACCAAATCTAGATTAGAAATAGATATATTAGAAATCTACTATAGAAAACAATATTGCAACTTTGCAACTGAACATTTTATTAATATTCAAAATTAAGTAGTGGTAAGTTATATTTTATGAAAAGTAATTTGGCCGCTTTTGCACCTAACAAAACAAAAGTATTGACACAAACAGCAGCAGAAAATATTACGCGCTTACATTCACGAAAAAGTACGTAGACAAACGAATCCGAAAAGTGCCGAAAGGCCGTGCACGGACTGCGCGGCTCGCTGGCTGACACCTCCCCCGCGCGCTCAACCGTCGTAAACCTCCGATTGTATCTCCGTTATAAAAGTAGCGGAAACAGAAGCAGAAACGAATGTTGTTCTCAATGCGCGCATTTGCGCGCGGAACTTCCGCACTTGCGGAAACAGAAACAGAGATCCATTGCATCACTAATAATAACAACGAATGGGTTAACCCTTAACCAATTAAATATTTTTTAATACTATTACTGTAAGTTACCTTAGAGATGTTTAATTTATATTAATTTTTAATGTTTACTAACTTGATTTCAGTGTCTATCTATCAAAATTTCAATAACTTTTAGATCAAGTTGAAATTTTTATGGCTAATGACGGGGTATTGTTCTGTTGACCATAATAACATTTATGTTAACAGGGCGACCGCAGACATTATCGGCGTAAAGATGTAACAGCAGCGCATTTGACTGCAAATAATGCGGAAAATCGTTTACTATGCATTCCTCTATTGCAAGCAGAGAGGGCGTGGGCCCACGCCATGCAGTTGCGCCAGGAGGCGAATACGGAGCCGCGGAAGAAGTTTCACCTTGTGGCCAGATTGAGAAAAGCATACGGTCATGCGCAAATGCTGTTGCAACTGTGTGAGGTATACTGCATTACATATTATAAAGTAACAGACTAGCGTGGTTTGGCCATATAATGCGCAGGGACGAATGTCATATGACTAGTAAAATGATAGAAATGAGAGTGGATGAATACAAAAGGAGAGGTAGATCAAAGAAAAGATGGATGGATTGAGTAAAAGTTGAAATGTTGAAAAAGGGTGTGAATGTTAAGATGACAGCTAACAGGAAAATGGAAGGAACATGTTGTGCCGACCCCATATAGTGTGGGGTAAGGGCAGGATGAAGAAGATATTATTGATGTGTGATCGATGATATGAAGATTTGTGATAAGGTAAGAAGATGAATAAAATAGAATAGAAGGAAAATGCATATTGTGCTGACCCTAAGTAATTGAGATAGTGTCAGGCTAATGAAATTATAATTTTTACAGGTTGTTTAAATTGAAAGGAAAACCAGAGTGCTTGCACATCAATAAGCTAATCTATGTCACAATTTCGCGCACTATTTTTAGTCTAACTTATTAACTCAATCGCTGAGACCGACTGTTAGCGCATTTGACTTCAAATGACTCACTTTACAGTAGAGTTATTAAAGTGAAATTTCTTTAGCACTCTTGAAAATTCGATAAAAGGAAATAGCGAGAGAATGAGATAAAATACAAGTATACAGTGTTTCGTATAATTTTTGTCTCCTCTTTGTTCAGTCTTTCGTATTATGTGCGTTGTGTGGGCCATCGTATTAGCTACTTTTCTGAAGGTTCACTTCTACCGTGTAAGAATTGCACACACACACGCACACACGTTTTTTTATTAATCTATTGAAGTTTCTATTTTTTACTGATTTAACTGTCTGATTGTTCTAGCAAAGCGGTGCGTGTGATGCGCGTACGCAGCTGGAGGCGGGCGCGTATGCCGCGTGCGCGGGCGGAGCGCTCCTACTGGAGATGCAACAGTGGCGCGCCGCCGCCGATAGCCTGCATCGCGCGCAGCTCGTGCTCGACAACCTTAGCTCTGCACTGCCCGAGGATGAGAGAATCATCTACAAGCAAAAGGTATATTGGATTTTTTCGTGTAGATTAATAAGTCGTAACGCCACTGTCACTGGAATAGAAGACTCCCCTTTGCTTGCGATAGTTGTTTTATCCATAAGTTTTCTCATAATAGAACGAATAATAAATTTTGTTCTCTAAAACCTGAATGATGATTGGACGCTATACCAAATGACAAAACAGAAATATACAATATAACCTCTTTAAGTCGAACCTTGATAAGCCGAAAACCTCCCAAACTCGAGAAAATGTTTAGTTCCCTTTGCCTTCAGCCATCTAAACCTCTGTAAAAAATATGTTATTTTTTTCGAATTGCCGTCGTCTAAACACGCTATTACTACGTCACTGTAATCACGCTACTGTCCCATAGGAGTATAGGAACCTCGATGAATCTTATTATATAACCTGTAACTAATATCCGCTCTTCCTGCTTTACCTATTTTAATTCAAGGTAGAAGAGTTGAAACCAAGCCTCCGTTACTGCGCCTACAACATCGGCGACGAGTCCGCAGCCGGCGATCTGGTCGCTATGCGTGGACAGGGCCTTATTGAGAACCTGGACACCTTGATGGCTCAAGCCAAGTTAGTATCATACATACATCATTTGAAAACTTATATTTTGAAACTATTAAAATTTTTATAAATTTTAAGATTGGAATTCCAAGTAAAAAGTGGTATTCTCATTGAAACACTACATACATTTATGTCAGGTTCGATGTTTTGTATGATAAATATGTAAATTACGTTTCTGGTATGATCACATTTAACATATACGAGTAAGAACAGCCAGCTTGAAGATTTCCTCCGTAGTGTATAAGGGCTAACGGACTCCAGTACGCTCGATAAATCGGTTCTCAGAAATATTCGATCGGTACGATTAGTCCGAAAATGCACTTTTTTCACAATAATACTAATATTTTATTTCTATATTTAGGATTATTTTTCACTTTTTAGTTCGATTTAAAATTGCGTGCTTGCGTGTTTTTTTAATTATATTTATTATTCCTTTCATCTTATGGACAGAATAAGCGTAATTCGATTAATCTCATAATTTTACTACATACTTATCACTATTATTTTTCTCGCAGGGAGTCGCGTTCAGGTGTAATGCACGAAATAGAATGGCGCGGACGTAAAGTGACCGTAAGGCCAGAGAAGGTGCGTCTCTTCTTAATCGCTCTGCAGGACTTGGACAAGTCCGTGGCCAACGCCACCTCCATCCAAACTAAGATCGATATCCTCGAGAACATCTTGATGGACTGCAAAGACGCCATCTCGGACATCAAGGAGGAGATCAAAAATGATGCTAAATTGAAATCGGCCTCCGAAGCCCAAATGTCCAGCATCAACTATCTGTTGTCGTATTTGATGTACTTGCGCTTGTTACGCACGATCCAACGCAACAACTTGCTGGTCGAGCAAGCCGAAGAAGCTAAGAAGAATAATACCCAAATCGACGGGAAAAAAGTCCGCCCTCACGACTTGACGAGGCTCTATGAAATCATACTTCAGAACTTTACAGAGCTACAACAGTTGCCTGGATTCGAGAACGATACAGCCTACCAGAAGGAAATAGAAGAACAAATGAAGGCATACCGCGCATTCAGATGCTATTACATCGCCCAAGTGCTCACCAGCTTGAGACGTTTCAGGGAAGCGTTGGCCATGTTGGAGAGGTGTAGCAACTACACAGCGGAGTCGTTGAAAAGCAAATTTGAAGACAAGCAACTGTTACAGAAATTGAATACACTGAAGAAGGACATTGAGAGCTGCAAGTTTGAAGTTCACGCGGATTCGGTGTTAGAAGACGACGAGGATGATGAGGAGTCCAAGTATCCGAGTGGAAAACATTACAAGGATAAAAAGCCTCTTGTGGACCGTCTGGATGAATATAGGGAGGATACTCAAGTGTTAACTAAAAATCCAAACATTTACAAAATACCTCCTCCTATGGAAGCTATTCCTTGTAAGCCGTTATTCTTTGATTTGGCATGCAATTTTATAGAGTTTCCGAATTTAGATGACAAAACTGGTGCAGCTGATAGTAAGAAACAAGGTGCCGGTCTCACTGGACTTGTCAAGGGATTTTTGGGGTGGGGCAAGAGTGATAAGTAAGTTTCTTACCACCCCAATCGCAAATATTTTTATCAGTTCAAAATATATGCATATTCAATATAAAGCTAGTTTCATTTCCATATGCGGCTTGAAGGACCAAGGGTAAATAGGCTCTTTTTATATTGAAATAAAATATATCGTTGTCAAACCAATATTTGCTACATACAAAATTTTTTTTTGCTGATGGACAGACACGCTGACGTTTGAATTTAGCAGTTACCGTCGCCTATGAGTATTTGCAACGCCAGTGGCATCGCGAACACGCTGCTGTCCCATAAGAGTACAGAAACTTAGGTCACTAATGCCAAAACAACACAAAGTTATTATGGTGGCATACTTAAGACCAAAGGTGGTTGCCATCCAAACGGGCTTAGAGCCCTATCACGTAGCTAGGGTGGGTTGTTTTGTCACCTTTTACAACATGCCAAACCCGGCCGCAGAAGTCTGTATTCTTTCACTGCCGCTGTATGGATAAAAATATAGCGAATAGAACTAGAAACGATTGTAAAAATAACACGTCTCTAAGGAGTTTCCCGCCATTTTTGTGAAGTACAAGGCCAAATGCCCATATTAAAAAAGCTACCTATAGATCCGTTTTTTTCGATGGCATACAATACTAAGGTACCTAGTTTTTATTCAGGAAAACATAAGTAGTAAATATTGTATTAGTAATGTGTATTACATTCGAACGATATTCGCACACGCCTAATTAATAAGTATTTTACTGATATATAATTTTTTTATTTTAATAGTACCTATTTTTAAAACTAGATGTTTTTTAAATATTTGATTAAGATACTTTAGCTACAAAATTTAAATTCAATTACTTTATTAAGCTTAAATAATAAAATTTAATACACCGTTTATAACTTTAATTCATGAGAAATTTATTCATATTTCCTATCACAACATTATAATCCAAAGATTAAAAATACGTTTACCGTTAAATAAGTATGAAATTAAGCAAATTTATGTTTTATTTTCAATAATATTTGTGATACTATTTATTAAGAATAACCTTTGCAAAATTATGTCCACGAGGCCTTTCAAATGAATTTACTTTTGCATTTATCCATTGTCACGACGATAATGCTAATCTCGTTTATCTCGATACATCAGTACTAATATTATAAAAACAAGAAAAAAAAATATAGGTACGCGTCGAATTGATAACCTCCTTCGTTTTTTCGTCGGTTAAAAAGGAAAAATTGTTTGTTTGTTCAAATGAACCTAAATTAAAACATTACTGAAATGAGGTCTTATTTTTTTCTTAAGAAAAAACTCAGTTGACGAGTGCCATCGACGCGGGGGATTGGAACTCTAGGAAGTTAGGCATCCGACTACCTACTAAAAACCTATCTTTTCGCCAAGATCTACGAGTCCAGAGAGTACGCTCACTCTGCCTCCGCCACCTCCTGTGCAAATACCTATGACTGACTCGTAGGAGGCGACGACATTCCATCCAGTTTGGTTACCGACCGTCGCTGGATAGAACTTATTCAACCTTTATTATATGCTAGTACAGGGACTCCCAGGGAATCTGTTTCGAGCAAGGGAACCTTGTTCCAAAATGAACTGTCACCTTAGACCCCATAGCCAAATTACTTTAAAAATCCTATCTCTAGTTTTTTTTTATTGATACAAAATATTAGTCCCTACCTGCTAAAATATTCGTTTTAACAACTTAGTACAACACGCAATACAACTACAGTATCTTGAAAGGTTTAAACCTCTCAAGATTCAAGTTCTTAAACTTGTTGTTAATCAATAGGGGTAGATTTATAAGCCTCGTCGACCCCCAAAATCAGTTTCCGATTATGTCGATCCCCTAAGAAACCGAAATCGACCTCTTGAAGTCGAAATCGGTTTCTCAGAGGGCCACTTTGGGATTCCCTGGGCTAGTATTAAGTACTTGAGACATATTTCAAACTACGTGGGTTGTATTTATCAGTGACAGACATATGTATATCTCAAAGCTCAGCTCAAAGGAGATGATTAGCGCTATAAAATGAATGTTAATACAATAATTTTCCAAAATTTATTGGAAAAGCAGATTATATAAAATTTGGACACTCCTTTGGTTCTATTGTTTCTGATTTTTCAAGTCGTAAATAACGGTCGAAAATTACAAAATAAAGTATACTAACACAATATGTATTAAATCATTTCTTATATGTATAAGGTAAACTGTTTTTAGATCAGGCACTCATATTAACAAAGTACCAAAGCGACGTCATATTGAATGGACGCAGGATCAAATTTAAAAAAATATATTTTTATTACATTTAATTACAAACCTCAATAGCAGCACTTGATATCTTATGCAAGTTTTACAATAAAACCAATAAAAAGTAGTCAACAAAATAATTTACACAAATTAAACCAGTTTTTTGTTTGATGTACAAAAATATTAAAAAATTAAAATGATATTGATATTTTCTCTAATAATAGAACTTTGTTGTCTAAAAATCACTAAGTATAGGATTCGAAGTTATTCACTTAAAAATGCTTCACTGTAGTGAAAATAAAAAATGCATCATAAAGTTTTATTAAACTGGTAACCGCGTAACCCCCCCCCCCATCTTGAATTCGGAAACAATTGTCAAACTCGTCTAAATTGACGATGTATATATTCGAGCATGTGGAGGGTAGAGGTAAGAAATATCTTTGTATGAAAATTGTTCGTCAAAACTTGCTAAGGTGGCGCCACAGCATTATACATGGCGCCGCATTAGTGTAAATTTTAGAGGAAAGCGCCAGAATTCATTAGAGTGGGGATAATTTTCAACTTACCATACTTCAAGTTGTTAACATACAACTACATACTAGCTGCACTAGTGCCTTTCTGGCGGCAAACTATAATTTGAGATGGTTGGAAAGTTTACTCTCCCTCCAGATTCGATATTATACTCGACTGGACAATTTCTGAAGCGTTCTATTTGTATTTTCTCTAATCTATAATTGGTGTTAGGGCCGAGTCACACCGGAATGGCAGCGGCCCCCGGCGTCGCCTTGTGGCCTTGCGCGCCCTCAAGACTGCACGCGCCTAGTCTCCTCTTGACTAGTTTAATTTCTTCATTCGGCAATGATACTCGTGTGTTTGGAGTGAACATGATGGAATTGGTTATTATAGCACTTATTGCAGAAGAAGAAGAAAGAAACAAACAAAGGAAAAAAATGGAAATATGGGTCCATGACTTATCGAAGAAACGACAACTGTTGGGAGAATTCGGCGGGGGTGAGGAAAGCGCGGCCGACCGCGGTGCCGCGAGCGGCCTTGTGTCGCCGCTGGCAGAACCAGCGACAAGACGCACGTGGAGCGCGGCTGTTCGCTTCACCGCGGGCGGGCGGCAGCTGCATCGCGACCTTTCCAAGCGAGCTTTTAAGTATGTAGATATAGTTTAAAATTATTTCACACTGAAAGTGCTCGCCGTGACGCTGCCATTCCGGTGTGACTCGGCCCTTATAGAATTTTCCGTTTTCAACTCGAGAGTTCCAGTTGTACATTACTCATAATAAAATTGAAAAAAAAATTCAATTCCTCTAATCGCTGCACTGTTTTATCATATTGATTAATTGAGCTGATAGCGTCCCACCTAGTTCTTTTTCAGGTGTATATTTGCAGAAGTTGCAAATTGAAAGAGCTGTATATTATTTATAATATGTATATTAATTACCTACTAACGAAAAACTTCATATTAAATATGGCATGACTGCCATGATTGTGAGTCAAAGCACCGGCATCGGTCGTGTCAATTCCATACTCGATGTTTTTAAATAAAAAAATGCCAAAATTTTAATATCTGTCTGTAGGAACCGAATGCAAAAATGTACAGAGTCTTCAGTTATAAGCAAAATATTTATTCAAACCTTTTTTCACCAATTAAATCAATATGAACTATGACAAAAACTCGTTTTAATTAACAGTTAAGAATTCTTTACTAAGTTACTACTAACATCGATATATTTACAACACCAAGACGACTCTCTGAATTTTATTATTGTATTAAATATTTAAGGACCTCCGATAAATTTAGAAAAAGTATGTAATAATTGCAAAAGAATTATATTTTTAATAAAGTATAAAAATAATATAAGATTATGTTATAACAATTTGTTCGAAATTTAAATTCGTATTAACATTTTGATAGGTTGATTTTTAGAAATGTCATTATGCGGCAAGATGAAGTCAATTTAACAATTTTTTATTTATGTTCAAAATTTAATAATTTTGGCAATGCGCATTTACATTGCATTCCAAATTAGAATTGTATTGTTAAGGACTGCCATCTGTAGGTATAAAAAAGTTCAACATTAAACAGGAAGCATTAAAGTAAAATTCACATACTATTTTTTCCTGATACAATACTGAATGTATTCAAGATCAAAATTTTGAATGAGTATAATAAAAAAATATTTTGAAGTTTAAATATTGCATATTTAAATGACTATATTTTATAACGTTTAACACTATGGCGACGAACTTTATACAAGCGGACATTTTAAGCCTTAATCCATATGAATTAAGGCTTAAAATGAAATGGCATTCCTCTACATTCTCAATATTTAGAAATGTCTGTAATACATACATTAAATTATACAGTTATTAACAGTGTGCGGTTTCTACGTTTCATAGATAAATAGACACAGAAGTGACATTATCACAATTGAACTGCTTCGTGAAAGCAGAGTGAAAATTTACAATAAAAGTAAATATTATTAATAAATATACTGCGTATTTTTGTAAAAGATGAAGATAGTCTTGCGTAGTAAGTAATACACACGATTCTCAATGACATGCATTTCTTAAACATTTTTTGCATACTGAAGTGAGTGTCCACCAATCCACGCTATGAGTATTTATACACTGCTGCTTTAGGCATAGACAAGAAGTGCAGAAAATGGATATGTTAGCTATCTTTATAAATAGTTAAAAAAATAACATTAAAAGCACAATTTTTCTAGACTTCTGAGAATCGCTCAGTAAGTTCTCCATGTAACAGTCAAACTGTTGTCAAAATTATTTTGTTATTTGTTCTATTACAATAAATGGACTATAGGACAGGACACATCCATTACCCGCACTTTCACTCTGCTTTCCTATAGATAGGGGAGATCTAACGCGAGGAGAGAGGGGGCCAGTGCGCCGTGTCGTGCGCGATCCGGTCACACGGCGCGACTAACTGACCGCAATTCGCGCACACCCCCAATTCCACATCCCTCCCCAGCACCAGTTCCTGCTGCTTCGCAATATCCGGCAGCAACGCCACTAAATCCGGGAATACACTATCGAAATGAGAACCCAACGCTTCGCGGCAGTGCTGGTAGAACTCGTCAGCGCTTATGATGCTATCGCGGAATGCTCGCGAAGCTATTTTGAAATCTTCGACCTCGGCAAACCCGCCGAGAGCCACTTGGAACTTCTCCATTAAGGCTCGATTACGATACTCGAAGTCCGGCGGAGGGATATAGGAATGAACGGGCGCGGGAAACGTTTGTCCCGCGGAATTGGTGAAGGTCATCCCATCGCACGCCGGCCTCGACTTCGCGGCTTGCTTCACACCATTCGCAAGTGTCTGCGATAACAGAGGCTTGTTTGAATTCTGATTTGGTGCAGGCAAGTTTTCACTCCTCGGCGTCAGTGGAGGGTAGTCTTTTGGAGCTAGTGCAAAATCACCGTTTCCCCCATTCCTTTGCTTCTCCATATTAATAGTTTGAGTGGTATCGATTGTTTTTATTTTTGTATCGGTGATTACACTCCTTTCACCATTCATTCCTGCATGATCGAACGCTGGATCCCGGGCATATTTCTTATCTAACCCATTAACTACTGGAGTTTCAACAATGTTCTCCTTTTTATTATTTTGCTTTTTTTTCTCCTTCTTACTTGGTTTCGACCATTCATTGCTCACTGGTTGACTAGGTTGGGGCTGAACGGTTTTTTTTTTATTTTTATTCTGGGGTAATGTGGGGAAGTCTGCGACTGTGTTCAAAGATGGTTGTCGCGGTGCAGGTTGGGGTTCCGTTTTAATCACTGGTTGTTTCTGTTTACTTTTGGAAATAGTAATCCACTGGGGAGGAGCGGTGGGACCTGATGATGAGGTCAGCGCCGGGAATGCCTCGGCAGTCAGTTGAGGTTTCTTCTGTTGGTGGTTTGATTGATTGCTCTTCAACGATTGCATTTCTTGACTATTGACTAATGTTACCTTTAATGAAAAAAAAATGTTATAATTTATATGTCATAGTCAAGATATACTTCACTCAGAGACCAACCTAAAGATCCCGGGTTCGCATCCCACGATGGCATGCGCAAATAAGGTAATTTCTGTCGACCAAAGTTTAAATTATAACATAAGTAGTTTCATATGCGTAACCCACCAATCCCTCTTGGACAAATGGCGGGTATATTATTAGTTGTGCGAGCCATCAGTGGGGGATTATAGGCTGTTATAAATTATACAAGAAATTATTTATTATTGTCTTAAAATATGGTATCATGCCAATCAATACCTTCGCCGGCTGGATGGTGCTGGCGCCAATGCTGGGGTGGTCGTCTCTGATAATCGCCAGCGAAGGGAAGTCATCTTCGGAGAGTGTACTGCGTTTAGGCTGCGCAGACGCTGCCGAGGAGGCATGGCCACGGTGCGCGCTCGTCTGCGTCAGCCGGAAGTTGCTCGCGCTCGCCGGCTGCCCTTGCAGCTGAATGGACACGCTGGGTTTTGCTGGAAAGTCAGTGTACAATGTACTTTACTTGTACAACAGTGTACTTTTCCTTTTTCAACCACAAAGAATTCATCTGAAAAGTTTTTTGACATACTTATTATCTTAACTTACAAAAATAACTGCAGTTACATTAGTACAAGAAATTAAGGGATAAGAAAAAGCACAAACTTATTGGGTGATTTTCAATAGGCTGTTTAAAAAATGATTGTACAGCAAATTAAAATAGTGATAAATACAGTGGATTAACTAGTTTTAGGATTTGAATAATCGTAAGAAAACTACAAGCAAACAAAAAAAAAGATTTTAATATACCACTAGTTCAATAAGGTAGAAGTAAAAACTTACAAATATTTGAAAATATGGTATGAGAGAGGGATGGAATACAGATATGTATATCTGTGGCCTATGAATGAGAATGCCTACTGTAATAGACATTTCCATTCTCTTGTAAAGAAGTTTTTATATTATGTTCACAGTGACCTATAAAAAAAATTCATATTGGACCAGAGGCAAAATACTCGATCCGACCGATAACGTAGAAAAGTGTTAACTTACTGTTTCTAACGATAGTTGCAGCAACGGGACCGGATGAGGGCGGCGGTGCTCGTGAAGTACTCGCGCCGCCCTCCAGCGCGGGGAAGTTCTTGTCGGTACGGGCCAAACCTTCCGACCCTGTTACAATTTATTTATGATACTATGTGTCAAAATTATTAAAAAGAAATAATAAAAAAGTATCATTCCTAATACTCGTACAAATAACTGAATAATTACCCTTGTAAGAGCGATGCGGCGCTGCGAGTACGATGCTCGGAGCAGCTGGAGCAGTCGAGAGGCGCGGAAACTGTTCGTCACTGTGCGTGTCAATTCGCGTCGGCGCCGGCGCCACCGGCGGTGGACTGGCAGGCGGCTCCACATTACGCTCCCTTATGTTAAGTATGTAAAACTTTTATTATAGTTAATTCAAGTAAATTTAAAAGACGCTTTCGCAGAGCAATAAACAAAATTAGATCCTGTGACTCCAGGTTCAATGTGAAAAAGACTCTCGATCGCAACTGTGGGTATGCGCGACCGCGACCACCCTGGCCATCCTATCTCACCTGAGTGGTCGTAGTAGCAAATGAAGATCCCCAAGTTCCAACGCAGCACTGATAAGGTGCAGTTTTTCTCGGACAAAAAAAGCTCAAAAGATATTACAGTAAAAATTTAGTACATAACATCCCCTGAAAATTGTATAAATTTTACAATTATAGTTCAACAAGCCGAACTATATTATTTTATATGATTTTTCTTGTCACCTCGTGGTACCCAAACTAAACTTAATATTTCTGTAAATATTACTTGATATCTCACCTTGGCGCCCTCTGGGTGACTACGGTATGCGGCGTGATGTTGAATTGCAGCTCGAGCGTACGCGCCTGCCTAGCCGCGCCTCGCGCCAATCCTCGCCCATGGATGGTCGCTTTGTGTGCTACAATTTACAATTATATTATTACTATCGGTAATTATATATATACTATGGTCTATCCGTGCAGGGGCGGAGAAAGAATACTGACCTCTGCGGCCGGGGTCGGCCTGTCGTAAAAGGCGACAAAACAACCCTAGCTACGTGGTAGGGCCCCAAACCCGTCTGGATGGCGACCACCTTTGGTCTTAAGTATGTCGTCATAATAACCTTGTGTTGTGTTCCGGCATTAGTGACCCAAGTTCCTGTACCCTTATGGGACAGTAGCGTGTTCACGATGCCACTGACGTTGCAAACACCCATAGGCGATGGTAACTGCTAAATTCTAAGCGGGCCGTCAGCCTGTCTGCTGGCCTACAGCAATTAAAAAGAATATTAAACAACAGTTTTGTATATTTGGGTTACATCCATTCTTTCCACATAGAAAATTCAAACTGTACCTGAGTACACTGCGGGTTTTGACCTCAATAAAGTCGGGGGGTATATGGTACCTTTTGAGTCCACCCACTAAAAAAACTCCGCTATCATCCTACCATCTGGGACGACGGACGAATGCTTAGCACATGTGGCGGCCAGGCCAGCGCCAGGCCGTCCTTTATATGAGAGCTTTGGAATAGCACACGCACCCTCCCCTCGCGACATAGACAAGAGCAGCGGAACTTCTCTCGAAGGGCCACACGCGGCCGCTGTTTTCTGCGCCGGCCAGAGGTCGATCGACGCTCTCTGGAGCCGTTGTCGTGTATTGCGTTGGCGGGATGGGAGCTGGCTGTTCAATTCGGCTGCATAGGGCTGGAGTCACAGCATTTGTCGTAGTACATTTTCCACTCCAAGACTAGTTTTCTGGTCACCCATCAGTAAGGCGATAGACAGGACTGGCCTTGCCACAAATTTGCTATTAAATAATAATATAATACTCAAATGGAAGAGTAGAAATAAGTTATATAAGTATTAGAATAAACAATCCCTCCCGAAACATTGCAATCCTTATCTGATTATTAATTTATAATAAAAGCAGATGCAAAAAAAAATTGGTACATGCACCAGGTCAAAAAGGTCCACTGCACAATCAATCATACCTTTTAGATCTATTTCACTCCTGAACACAGCTGTGAGATGTTCACCAGCACATTCTCCTTCTTCGCACAAGTAATGATCAGAGCGGAAATGCTGCGCGAGCGCAGAATGCGACGCGTAGTACAAGTTCTTTCCGTCCGCATCGCAAAGGTGGCAGTAAAGGTGCTCTTTACGTAAATGGCGATACAACTCATCCGCGTCCATGAAACGCTCTTCGCAGAACTCGCAAAGAGGGTGACCCCTGTCAACAATTTACTATGGACAGTAATGTACTGTATAATAAATAGGACTCTTGGTTAAAATTCAACCATAATTATATAATAAGTTATAGAGGAATAAATAATATTAATCTCAAAGAAACCAGAAAGCAAAAAGCATCTGCTATAAGCTGACGGCCCACTTAATTGTAAATTTGCGACGCCACCTGGGTCAAAAATATTAGCTTTTTGCATCCCTACTAGATAAAAACTATAAATTTGCCAATTTTTGTATCATGCCATAGAGATTTGACAACCTTATTACCTATTTATACTAAATAAATGTGAAAGAGCAAAGATTGAGTCAATGTTCAAGATCTTGTTGGGTCACCTGAATGTGCAAACATGATCCTTCCATCAAGCTTTACAGCAAGGAGTAAAAAGTAGTGGTGAATATCATTAAGCTTCTATGTAAATAGGTATCTAATAAAGGCAAAATAATACAGATAAATTGAGGATAGTTATATTTATCCCTTATTTTGTGAAGTAAAATGAGAATATCCTGTATTTTTTCTTAAGATTGTATTATTAGTGATTGAGCTATAAACCATATATATCACCAATATGACAATATACTTCTTGGAAGGTAAATTGGAGAATAAACATTACCTGTGTGAAGTATCATCAAGATCGCCCTTCCGTCTGTGGTGTGCAAGCTCTTGGCGGGTATAACACTTCCTTTCGTTGGTGAAAATCTGTAAAAAGATTAATACTTAGTTAAAAATAAACATAAATAACACAAACTGAATTCATTTTTAACCGTGCAGGGGTGGAGAAAGAATATTGACCTCTACGAGCAGGGTCGGCCTGTCATAAAAGGCGACAAAACAACCCTAGCTACATGGAAGGTCCCCAAGCCCGTCTGGATGGTGACCACCTTGGGTCTTAAGTATATCGCCATAATAACCTTGTATTGTGTTCCAGCATTAGTGACCCAAGTTCCTGTACCCTTATGGGACAGAAGCGTGTTCGCGATGCCTCTCATTGCAAACACCTATAGACGGCGGTAACTGCTAAATTCTAAGTGGCCTGTCTGATGGCCTACAGCAATAAAAAAAATCTAATTCTAATGATACACCATTTGAAAAGATAGCTGTATTATATTCGATATTGTTTCCATTATATTATCTATTGTATGAAATTTGTACAAAAAATCTGAAAGCATTATATAAATGAAATATAAAATTAAATTTAAAAAAAATGTAATTTAGAAACTAAAAAACATGCCAATCCCACTGGTTCTGGTTTCCACAGAAAGTGATAGCTTACAATAAAAGGTATGCCAATTATAATAAATTAATTTAATTTTATTCCAAGTTTTAATCAAATTAATTCAGATGGTAATATTAGGCAGTTTAAAAGTAATGCCAGTAATTGACAAAATAATTATTTTGTCTGTACCTCCAAACAATTTGAAGGGAAAAATGTTAGGAATGAGAGTAGATAGGTAGAAAAAAGGTAGGCCATATATGATATACAAAATAATATAATACTTGAATGTGTGATGGAGCATGAATGTGTAAGCCCAAGACTCCTCTGGATTAGGTTAAAAGTCGGACTCACTCGCTTGTTTATCCTTGGGGTCTATGCACCAACGGATCTGCGCGGTGGTGGGTCATTAAAAGCCCAACAAGAGGGAGAGGAATTTTGGGATAGCATGAGAGAGGTCTTGAATAAATCCGGAGAAAATGAACGGATCGTGATGTTAGGAGACTTTAATGGGTGGGTTAGAGTAAAGCGTGATAGGTATGAAGGAGTTCTGGGTACGTTTGGGGATGAGAGAGTGAATGACAATGGGAGAAGCCTGCTTGAAGTATGCTTGGAATGGAATCTTTGCGTGGCCAACATAATGTTTGACCACAAAAAGATCCATTTGTATACAAGAGATGAGGGTGAGTCTAGAAGTATGATTGATTTTGTAAGTGTGGATGAAAGACTGAGGAAGAAAGTGCTAGACACTCGGGCATACCGCAGTGTAGGCCTCAACACAGACCACTTCCTGGTCATAACCCGAATATGTGGCCTCTTTAAACGGTGGCGACACCGAGGGGCCTACGAGTGTTTTGGACAGAGTAAAAGTGGAAAATCTACAAGAAAAAGAAAAGAAAGACGAGTATGTAGAGAAACTAAAAGAAAGTTTTAAAGAGATAGGTGTGATTGAAGATTTGTGGGAGACATTTAAGAAAGGGGTCGTGAATGTTGCTATTGAGGTATGCGGGGTAGCTAAAAGAAGGAAAGGAAGAAAGAATTATAATGTGTGGATGGATAAAGATGTACAAAAGGCTGTGCAAGAAAAGAAGAAAGCGTGGTTGGATTGGTTAGCAACAAAAGCTAACCAAAAAGTTCAAAAGGCAACGAATGACGAGATAAAGGAAGCAAGAACGAAGTATAAAAGATTAAAATCAGCAGCGAAAGAAGTTGTCTCTAGAAAGAAAGAAGAACGAAAGGATGATATTGATAGGAGGCTCACTGAAGATTTCCAGTCAAACATCAAGGTTTTCTGGAAATCCATCAAAACAGCTGAGTATATCAGGAGTCAAGATGGGAGCATTATAAAAGGAGAAGAATGTGTGCTAAATAGATGGAAAGTGTATTTTGAAAGTTTGTTTGAAAGAGAGGAAGTGCAGGTACAAAATCCGGCACCTTCCATCCATGGAACACAAACATTTATAATAGTTTCCAAACTATTATAAATGTTGATGAAAGTGAGATAATCATGGATGAAATAGTGAAAGCGTTGAAAAGTATGAGATTAGGTAAGGCTGCAGGGTATGACAGGATTACTGTCGAGATGCTGAGGGCTGGACAGGGCATAGTGGCTAGCCAGCTGTACCGTCTTTTCAATTTGTGCTGGCGAAATGGGCAAGTGCCGGGAGACTGGTGCAAAGCCGTAATCGTGCCATTATATAAGGGAAAAGGGTCACGGCAGGACTGCGTAAATTACCGCAGTATAAGCCTTCTCAGCGTTGTCAGTAAATTATATGCGAAAGTGTTGATTGAAAGGGTTGTGAATGAAACAGACGAAAAAGTATGGGATGCACAAACGAGATTTAGGAAGGGAATGGGATGTACGGATCAGGTCTTTTCCTTGCGGTGCATAGCCGAAAAGTGTTTGGCTGTAAACAAGAAGGTATATTGCGCGTTCGTGGATCTAGAAAAGGCCTATGATAGAGTGGTGAGGAATGAATTGTGGTCAGTACTGTCCGTGAACAGTGTGAGCAGTATCCTCATACAAGCATTGCAATCTCTTTATAGGGATTCTAGTGCTTGTGTAAGGATAAACGGGGCACACACTGAATGGTTTAATATCGAAAAAGGTGTTAGGGATGTGTAGCGTCACCATGGCTGTTTAATCTATTCATGAACAATTGCTTGACAGATTTAAAAGAAAATGAAAGTGGGTTGAGAATGAATGAGTTACTCGTCAAATGTTTTCTCTATGCTGATGTTCAAGTATTACTTGCGTCTTCGGCCGAGGAGTTGCAGGAGATGGTAACTGTTATGAGTGGAGCTTTTGTTAGAAAGGGAATGAAGATGAATGTAAAGAAGACGAAAGTAATGGTGTTTGAAAGAGATGAAACAGTGACAGACTGCAATATTGTGATTGGAGATGAACAAATTGAACAGGTGAATGAGTTTGTGTATCTGGGTTCAAAGATTACAAGAGATGGAAAGTGTGAGAGTGATATTGAAAGAAGAGTGAATGCAGGAAACATGGTGAATGGAGCTTTGCACTCCTTTATGAACAGTCGGAAGGTGTCTAACAAGGCTCGTCTGGCTGTGCATGAGGGGGTGTTGATTCCGACACTCAAGTACGGAAGTGAAAGTTGGGTATGGCAGAAGAAACATGAATGCAGAATAAATGCAGTTGAGATGAGAGTGTTAAGAAGTATGATAGGAGTTAAAATGAGTGACAGGATAAGAAATAGTGAGATAAGGAAATGTTGTGGTCTGAAAGAAGATGTAGTGACAAAAATTGAGAAAGATATGCTGAGATGGTTTGGCCATGTTGAGAGAATGAATGAAGAACGATTGACGAAAAAAGTGTATAAGGCGAGTGTGAATGGAAGTGTTGGAAGAGGTAGACCTAGGCGGACGTTTCAAGACCAGATCAGGGACGTCTTGAAAAAAGGCCAGGTCAAGAGTACCCTAAAGCGAAGGGCATGTATGAAGGGAATAATGAAAGTGGACGAAGCGAAACAAGTATGTAAGGGTCGTAGCAAGTGGAAAGAAGTGGTCTCTGCCTACCCCTACGGGAAAGAGGCGTGATTATATGTATGTATATAATAACAAAGTTGTAAATGTTAACATGACGGCTAATAAAGATGAGGGTATAATATGATGTGCAGACCTCCATAACATACATGTAATGTGGGATAGGGGCAGGAAGGAAAAGGATTTAGTAAATAATAATGTGAATCGTAAAGATCCTAATATTCTCATAAGGCGCCATTCATAAAATACGTTCGTATACAGGGGGTGGGGACCTTGCTGAGTGTGACAAGATGTGACAAGGGGGGATGGGGGGCCTACGGACAATGTGACTTGCCTTCATTATTTGTCACAAATGGTTTCATTGTTTTAACAATTCTTAAATAAATAATCACTTTTTAAATAAACAATAAAAAATCCACTTGACAGAGTAACATTTCTACATACCCTGCACTCTCCATTCAGTAACAAATGAAAATAATGTTTCTCATGTATTTAATAATATTATATTGTTCCTTCATTCCTGATTTAACAGTGAAAATAATACAGAAGCTTTTTTCATATTTCTCAATTTAATACTATTTATTACATTAATTACTTTATACTCTTTATTGTCGAAATTTATAACTCCTGGATTTAATAGTTATGATAATATATTAGAAAACAATGACATTGATAAGAAATTAATGAAAAATTATTTAACACTTATAAAAGGTGTTCCCAGATAAAAAATCAATGAAAAATTCTTGGACTTCTGATTAATAGAAATATTATTTATGTACATTATAAAAGATGGGGGGCAGGGTAGTTTTTGTGATGAAATATTTCTAGGGGGATCTTGATACAGGGTGACAATAGGGTGACGTATTTTATGAAGGCCCCTAAACTGTAGTTGGTGATTGTGAGAAGCTAGGGTACTTCTTGAAACAGTTGGGCTGAATAAAGCAATCAACCAAGAACCCTTGCACATCAATAAAACAATTAAATCATGAAGCTGTGGGAAACACCAAAAAGAAAAATAAACTAGCTTTTATATCAAATTTTGTAGTAAAAAGAACTGAATGAAAACATTACAAGAAAGTTGCTAGGTGTTTTGCTAAGTGATAGTGTCCCAAGCCTATCTGGATGGACTGTGACCTCTGGTCTATAAGTATGCCTCCATAATAACCTTATGTTATGTTCTGGCATTACTGAACCAGGTGCCAGTACCACTATTCAGACAGCTGCATGATCTAATGCCTCTAACATCGCTATCATTGATTGGCGACTACAACTGCTTACTATTAAGCAGGCTGTCAGCCTGTCTGATGTTCCTCAGCAAAACAAATAAGAATAGCAATTTGCATAGTAATAGTGAATGAATGACAAACATATTTACCTTCAAATGTTTAACACATAAATCACAGAAGTATCTTTCATGAACTTTCCTCATATGGTCACTGAGCATACTGTATGTCCGAAATGGGGGGATGTTGTCACAGAGCTTGCAACGGTTCTCAAGCAACTCCTCGTACGCTTGCTTGATCTTATTATTACAGAAACAAATTTTGAACTGACGTTCAAACAGTTTGTCACTGAACACTTTATTACGAAGCTCTTTGTAGGGCTGAATGGACTCTGTAAACAAAACCTGAAACCATAAATTTTCTGTTATAATTGGAATGGTTGTTATGTGATTATGTTTAATGTTTATTCCGTGATAAAAGGATAGGATACCACTAAGGTAGATATTACTCGTTACATAGACAATAGACTATTACTCATTACAGTATCGGTCGTATAGTATCAATTGAAAAGTATCAATACTTACTCTTATTAATCAACTTTTCATACAAAAAATTAAATAAATTAAATTAGAACAGTAATGATTATTGATATAAAAATTATATGAACATTTAGATTTTTACGTTTCATAGGATAACACAAATAACAATATGTGAATTAACACAAATAAACTTCGTTGACTTTGGGCTTGATGATTAAATCAGGTTACACCCATTGTGGTCACAAGCAGATCGTATTTGAGTGGTCTGTTTGGGACCACTATCGATTCACATTTATTCCCGTACACAGTTATACAGTTATTACAGTAATTAAATTATACATATGTAGACATCAGTTTTTTCATGTTGGCATAGACAAACAAGCTTGACACAACTACACAAAATTAGGAAAAGGATGTGTTGAAAAATTCAATTAATGATATCCAAAAGTATTCCTCACAGCGTAGATAAAGCATTTATGAATCAATTATAATACTTGTTAAAATGAAGTCGTGATATTGGCTTACCAATACGAGTACTTTTGAACAATATCTACTTGATACTTCCTTTTAAAGTATATATACAAAAAGTACTTGGTATCGGAAAAGAATATATTGAGTATGTAATTGTATTTACTCATATTGTTTTATCCCTAATTCCGAGCTGCATTAAATCTGAATAACAATTTATATTTACATGTTTGTCTCATAAAATACCAACCTACAAATTTATTTATATCGATATGAAGCATTCCTTTCAATTTTGTTTTTAAGTCATCAAATTATTGATGTGTTTGTTATTTTTGCATTTTATGGTCTTACTCAGCAAACTTTTGGAAGATATTGTTACATTTCATACATTATATGTATTTAATGAAGCAATATTGCACAATTGTAACAAATGATTTTAATTATGTTGATCAACTGAGTACTAGATACTAACCCTTGATAGATCGTGTCGACATATCGGACACTCATTCTGCAGACACAGCACCCGCATACGAGTGGAACACTCGAAACATACCGGGTGATCACATTCCCCGATGGAGTAGTACAAAACGTTCTTGAAACATACTACGCAAGTATTCTCGTTCGATTGCACCTCAGCCATTGCGTTGAACAGGTGTGCTTTAAGGATTCTGTAATAAAAACTTGATATATTGTTTCTTATAATACGAACAGGTCGAGTACAGTAATGTTTTAAATATATTACTGAATATACTGTACCTAAATATGTGAAAAATGAAGGACGAAAATTTCGCAGCAGTGCCAGTTGTGCTTAAAAATGACAACCAATCAACCAATATCTGTCGTCAATGACAGTGACAGCAGTTAACGCCAACGCGAGTTTTTTATTATTAGCTGACTTAGTTCGAATAGAATGGTTGTTGAATACAATTGTGTCACAAACAAATACGTAACTTATTTTTATTAGTAGAAACACAGAAAAACGGTTGACGGATTATGTTCAATTTTAAATTTTTTGAAATACCAACAATCGAGAAGTCGTTTTGTTGTTTAAAAGTGGTTTTTAATATTGTGCGCGAAGTATAGTTGATTTAAGAATTATTTAAAATAATGCTAAAATGTATTTTGAGGTAAGCAATCGTTTTAATGTACCTCGTAGTAAGAAATAAGTTTTATCTATTACCGAGTTAATTTCTATTTTTTTATTTTCTAATTTTTAGGTTGAGAATACTCCGGAACATATAAGAAAGGCACGGCGTTCCCGATGCATTCCTAAAGAGAAGCCTAAGGAGGAACTACCTTGTCTTGTTTTAGCTCCTTTCTCGCGGCCACCACAAATTGTTTTTGACGATGTCCTCATCGGTTCTACATGCGAGAGACAATTGGAAGTATACAATCCTTCAAAGCAAACACAACAGGTAATAAATTTCAATTTCTGAATGATTATTTTTCTTAACTAAATGCTTATTGTTATAATATATTTATATTAAAAATTCAAAATGATTTACAATATTTAAATTTACTTCTCAAAATACCATT
Source organism: Malacosoma neustria (assembly GCA_963693495.1). Lineage (NCBI taxonomy): Eukaryota > Metazoa > Arthropoda > Insecta > Lepidoptera > Lasiocampidae > Malacosoma > Malacosoma neustria. Next base: position 14,317,622 of record OY856382.1, on the reverse strand, counting down.
GAAACCCAATTATTATGATTTATATAATTAATATTTATTCTTAAAGCACAGTATTTCATAATTCTATTTTTGATAGCTTGTGTAAATGTTAAGATAAATTGTAGTGCAGATAGTTTGCTAATCCCAGATACATGTCTGGGACATGTACTATACTTTTGATATGTGTCATAACATAAAGATACACCTTGAACACTGGATGGCAACCACCCTTGGTCTTATGTATGCCGCCATTATAGTCTTGTGATGTGTTCCAGCATTAGTGACCCCTGGGGTGACCCAGGGCCCCTATGTGACAGCAGCATGTTCGCATCGCATCACCCAGCATCTCAAACATTCATAAATGACGGTAACTGCCTAGTAATAAGTGAGCCATCAGCTTGTATGATGCTCATCAACAATAATAAAAAGGCTGATGGCCTGCTATACAATAGTTAACAGTTACCATTTTATCCATAGGCAATCCTATGGGTAAAATGTACCATGATTTGAAAACCGTATATAAGACCTAGATCAGTCACAGACTATTGGTTATCATCTACTTTGACAGCTCAAATTACCACATTCATTGCAGTACAAGTACTTACATATCAGCCCGCGGCGGTGCTTACAGTGAAAACTATATCTCTCTCGCTGGTGTGAGTGCGACTTTCTAGTGTGGTTCTGTAGATCTTATCTGTTATTGGTGGTTCGAAAAAGACCTGCCACTCATTGGCGGCAAGATCTTTGGGAGCGCATATCGACCCGCCGCCCCACCAGATGAAAATTTATGATTTATTTGCCACAGCTAAAGTGAAATATTGACTTTATGTAAATTGTGTTTCAGATAACCCTAGGTAAAGAGTTACCTGATGGTCTAAGACTAGAACTACCTGGACAATGGTTTGAAGTTGAACCTGAAACATGTTACTGTCTGATGCTTAAATGGTCCCCAACTCAGCCAACAGCGATACGGGAGACCATACGCTTTACAAATGAAAATAGAGGAAGATATGATGTTATTGTGGTGCTTAAGTGTGTTATGGTAAGTTTAATGTTTTATTTTCATGAATTGTTTTATCTAGTAGTTTTATTCGAAGGGTAGAATAGAGCTTTTGTCTCTATTGCCAAATTATTTTTACAGACACAACTTATTTATTAATTTATTTATTACTGAAGAATGGCAGGTTTGCTGCCCTGCGACTGTCCACTTAATAATAAGCAGTTACCGTCACTTATGGGTGGTCTGCGACGACAGGGACATCGCCAACATGCTGTAGTCCTCTATTGCATTTTATGACTCCCTTTTTAAATTACCTCATGATGTAGTACGATGGAAAATCTTCAGTCAGAAGCTCATTACACATACTGTGCACAAAAGTAAATGGTCTGGAGAACCTTTGCGTGCATGACAGTAGAGGCTCCAGAGTACTCCAGATATTGAGGGAGATCGTCTAGCCGATGGCCAGCGATTCAATTCATATTACATATTTTAGTATAACTAATTAGCATTGTAAAAAATTATGAATGTTGCAATTGCCATCTTCGGAGAAAAACAAAATTAAATTAATAGTCAATAGACTAGATAGTATATAAGGGACTATGAAAACACCTTTTTTTTTAAATCTTTATTATGTAATGGTTTTGAAGTTTTTTTTTTCAAAGAAATCAACTTTAACTTTCAATAGGTGTGTTTGTCTCACAAAAAGTTTATGCAGAGGGATATATATGAAGTATTAATTTTTTTCTTGCTGATAAACAGCAGACGGGCGACGGCCCTCTTACTTGTAAGCAATTACCGTCGCCTATGGATGTTTGCCACTCTAGGTACGTCGCGAATATGCTGCTGTCCGCATAAAAGTACAGGATCTTAGGTCTCTAATGCCAGAACACAACACAAGGTTATTATAACGGCATATACCGAATGTGGTGGTTGTCCAGACAGGCTTGGGATCCTACCACATTGATAAGGTTGTTTTGTCGCCTTTTACGACAGACCGACATCGGCCGCAGAGGTTAGTATTCTTACTCCGCCCATGCATGAAGAAAATTTATTTTATTTGAGCTATTTCTGTGAATAGGTGTTAAAAAACTGTTATCTGAAGTGCTTTTCTCATTTCTACTATAGTACAAATATACAGCTTTTTTTATAGCTAGAGTTCAGCAGACAGGCAGAGGGCCCACCCTGGCAGGTGGTCACCGTCGCCTATGGACGTTTGCAGCACCAGAGGCAAATTATTTATTTATTTTTATTATTTTTTTCTTATTCCAAATGCAATTAGAGCATACCCAAAATTTTGAAAACGCTCCTTCCAGTTAGCAGAAAATGCTATAAGCTATATGGTTTTTATAAAATTCACTAAAATTATTTAAACCAAATTTCAACTAAAAGTAGTTTTTCAACAATATTTTTAATATTAAATCCATTTGAATCTGTTCTTGTATATAGATTTTCATTCTAGTTCATGTATGTAATAATATTATGGTTTTTCAGAACATTAAAAATAAAGTAACCCAAAACAAAGGTTTCAAAGTATCACCGTCAAGAAAGATCAAAAAGAAACCTTTGAATAAATCACCAGTCGCTATTTATAAGAGAAAAACAGAATTATTATACAATTCTTCAAAAGTAAAAAAGTCCTTTGATGTTGTACAAACAAATCAACATCGGGTTTTTGTAAGCAAAGAGAATGTGCATTCCAATCATGGTACTAGTAGCCATTATAGTGTAAAATGTCCCTTTGACTCCCCAACAAATGATTTACAATTTAACACCTCTGAAATATTTTCGAATATGCGAAAAACAGAAATCATGCAAGACACTTATGACAAATCATATATGTACAATGAAAAGACAAATAACTGTAATAATGTACTGAAATCAAATACAAACGTGCTGAATACCTCGAATACTGATATTTTTGATAATCTAGTATTTACGCCTTTGAAAAGTTTACCTCCAAAAACCGATAAATTAGAAAAAGGACCACAAATAGTTTTCAGTTTGAATTCTGAAAACTGTCTTGACGACTACATCGACATGGGAACAAGTAATAAAGAAAACGAGACACATTCTATAATAAGTATTGCGTCCAATCAAACCAACAAATGGTTGACTGTGAATCATCAAAATCAGTATGAAACGCAATTCTTTGAAACTTCTACTATTCACAAAAAGAAACATCCCAATACATCTTCACCTAAAGAGATAAACAGCCCAAACTTTTCCATTAACACGGACTTTTCGCGGATCAGCGATTTGTCATTTTTTCCACAAAGATTTTCGACAGAACGAAAAATATTTCCAAAAATAAATAACGACACCCATGATGTAATTGAAGATAAGAATTTTGGATCTGATACGTTTACCAAAAACTCTCCAAACACGCCAATGGAGTACATGCATTTAAAAGGGACAGATCATAGACCACCTCATTACTTCTCGAGGGACCAAAATTCTAAAGTATGCAGACAAAATCTTTTCAGAGAATTTCAGCATCCAAGAGAAGCTTATGACAAAAGTTCATTTAATCAATACGAGTCCAACTATTGGCAACTTCATAATAAACAAGATCACTTTAAAGTTGACAGTAATTCCCCCCCGCGATCATTAACACCACCACTTCAGTCGATACCTGAAGAAAGCTTGCAGTGTTCCAACGCACAACTGCACGATAGAAGTAACAATCATCTGGCTACGTTTACAATTAACCGTACATTTGATACGACACACGACAGAAATTCAATTTCGTCTATTAATACGTGGTCCAAGAGAGATGTGAGGGCAGCACCTGATCTATGGAAGGTTCCAGCGCCTGTTGCTAAAAAGCCCAAATTTAAACCATCAAAAATTAAAATGTCGTTAGGTGGAAAGTCTGCTAATACATCACTAGATAGCACTAAAACTCAAAACGTATCTATTAATCTAATTGGCAACGTCTTCTCAGAGTCTCTTACAATCGACCCATTCACTTCTAATAAATATTATTATGATGAAAAAGCTGTTTCTAAATTTGAAAATGAATTTCGGCGATGGTTAAATTATATACTGACTCCTCACGCAGACCTGGACAGTGATGTCGAGCAAAAGATAGATATAGGAAAAGCATGGATCGAAAATAGAACTAAAGAAATCCCTCTCGCTCCAACTCGTGAACAGGCATCCAGTGCCTACCACAACAGTCACAGGTTGGATAGTGTTCGAAGATCCGCTCGTGCTTTGCTACTGAGCAGCAATATCATGCAAGTTATCCAAAAGCTTAATGTTCAAATTGACAAAAAGCTCATATCCATAAGAGCAGATAGAAATTTACATTTGGACATTGGACTGCAAAAGACTATTATGGAATTGCTATTATCGTATAATCCATTGTGGTTACGAATTGGCTTGGAAGCTATTTACGGTCTAATTTTACCTTTGAAATCCAATAGCGATATTGAAGGTCTCACTTCTTTCATAATACACAGGATGTTTAAAAATCCTTTCCTTAAAAATAAAAACTCCAAGGCAAGTGTGCCGAATATGTTACTACCGGCTTACATGGAAGCTATTAAAAAGTTTACTTTGAAGAAATTTTTCTTACTGGTCTTCTTTTTGGATCAAGCAAAACAGCGAAAGCTGATAGCGCACGACCCCTGCCTGTTTTGCAGGAATGCTATTTGCAAAGAGAGCCGAGAGATATTAATCAGATTCACAAGAGAGCTTATTGCCGGTATCGGTGACATAACTAAACATCTACGACCATTAGGATACGTCGTTAGTCATAAGCAATCCTACCTCGACGAGTACAAATATGCAGTACACAATTTGGCTGTAGATATACGAGACGGAGTTAGACTGACGAAGGTTATGGAAGTAATTTTGATGAAAAACGGCTTATTGAGCCAACTAAGGACCCCAGCGATTTCTCGCCTACAAAAAATACACAACGTGCAAGTAGCTTTAAACGCATTAAAGGAATCGGATTTTGTTATTGACGGTGATATAACAGCTTGTGATATAGCTGACGGTCACAGGGAGAAGACTCTATCTTTACTGTGGCAAATAATTCACGTCTTTCGAGCGCCGTTGTTCGAGAAAGCTGCTAATGTTATAAAAGCTTGGTGGAGAAAGAAGTACGAGATTATTGTTGAGAAAAGGAAGATGGAAGAAAGAGTCATGCAGGTACGTAATAATGCTGCAAGCGTGATTCAATGCTGGTGGCGCCGGATTCAGTACAACAGATATGTAGAATGGAAGATGCAGCAGATTACGACCTCCACGATAATAATACAGAAATATTTCCGCATGTGGCTCTGTCGGCAGCGGTTGCGCAAGTTGAAAGCGAGTGTTTTAAAAATAGAACAATGGTATAAATCAACAAAATTGATAAAAGATGCAAAGGCTACGGTTGAAAAGTTGAAATTGGAACGAGAATGGCTCAGACAGAAATCAGCAACAATCATTCAGAGCTATGTTCGCAGATGGATCTATAGAAGACAATATTTGTCATTGGTTTCTAATGTGAGTTTAGTACAGAGCTATGTTCGTCAATTCATATTACGAAAACGATACCTTAAGCTAAAGAAGTCGGTTGAAAACATTCAGAAAATATATCGCGGAAAGCTATTAATGCGCCTTGAAATGAAAAACTTCGCGGTCAAGAAGCAAAGTGCTATTAAGATACAAAGTTATTATAGAATGTTTAAACAACGGCAGTACTTCAAGAAGCTTAAAGCAGCTGTGAGAACAATTGAAAGTCGTTTCATTGCACAGAGGTTAATGATAAGAGATCTTAATTACTATAAAGCATTAAAGAATAGTGTAGTAGCCATGCAGGCTATATTTAAAAGTAAGAGGTACCGTGTAGAGTTCATCCGGCAACGAAACCTCATATTGACGCTTCAGCGTAGATTCAGAGCACATCAGCTAATGAAAAAAGAAAGAGAAAACTACTTACAAATTAAAAAGTCAGTGAATATTATACAAAAATATTTTAAATCATATCTTGTTATGAAGATAGTTAGGCAAGAATATTTGAGACAGCGTGAATCAGCTATTACAATTCAGCGTTATTATAAGTCGTACCTGATCCAAAAAGCTCAAAGACAAAGCTTCCTTAAATTGAAGAATGCCGCTATAGTTTTACAAAGATCTTACAGAAGCCTTCAGCTGATGAGACAGAAGAGAGACTCGTTTTTAAAATTAAAAGTCGCGGCAATTGTTATTCAAAGACTTTATAGAGCTAATGTTGAGATGAAGAAATGTAAAGAAACCTACCGTGATATTCGAAAAGCTGCAATCCTAGTTCAAAGTAGGTATAGAGCCCTTCTACAGATGCGCGCGCGCAGAAGAAATTATATGGAGATAAAATCAGCCTGTATTGTTATTCAAAATGCTTACAGAGCTCGCAAAATTGGTAAACAAGTACGCCAAGATTTTCTGAAGCAGAAAGAAGCAGCTGTAAAAATTCAAAACTGGTTTAGAAATTGCAAATTGGGTAGGGAAACGAAGATAAGTTTTGAACAGTCAAAACAAGCCTGTGTGACTATACAAAGAGTTTTTAGAGCTTACATTATAAGTAAGAAGCAAAGGGAAGAGTACATTCGCATCAGAACGGCTACTGTAATCATACAGAAGTATTATAGATGCTATATTGAAATGAGAACTATCAGAAGAGAGTTCATAAAAATAAGAACGTCTACAGTAATTATACAAAGATACTACAGGTCTTATGTTGAAACTATGAAGCAACGGGACCAGTATTTGTGTCTCAAATCAGCAGCCATAGTGATCCAAAATCGTTATAGACAGCATAAACTATACAAAATAACGAGAGAAAAATATTTGGGAATACGACGTGCAGCAATTTGTATACAAACAAAATATAGAAGTTTATGCGCTATGAGAGTGCAGAGGGAAGAATATTTGAAATTGAAACAAAGCGCCATCGCAATTCAACACAGATATAGGGCTCTAATTGCAATGCGAATGCAACGTCAATACTTTTTGACTCTCAGAAATAAAGTCATAATGATTCAGGCCAGATTTAGAGCTCAAAAGTTAATGCAAATGGAGAGACAGAAATATTTGAACATAGTCAAATCCTGCATTTTAATTCAAAGACATTACAGAGCGTATGTCGCCGGCAAACTTCAGAGATTGGAATATTTAAAGCTGAAACATTCAACGATATTAGTGCAACGTGTTTATAGATCTATGCTTGCAATGCGGAAAGAGAGGACCGCGTATTTGGAGTTACGAAAAGCAGTTATTACAATTCAAACACGATACAGAAGCCACCGTCTGATGTTAAGCGAGCGATCAAAATATATTACTACTCTGAATGCGTGTATTACAATTCAGCGATATTATAGATTGTATTTGATCAGTCAGAAGCAAAGAAACGAATATCTGACGATCAAATCTGCCGTTGTAGCAATACAACGTTGGTATAGAAATATAAGTGAATCTAGAAAAATTCGACACGAATATTTCATAAAACGGAACGCAATCGTGTACATTCAAAGGCGTTTTCGGGAGATTAGACGTTTACGTTCCATTCGACGAAACGAAGCGGCGGTTAAAGTTCAAAATTGGTACAGATCGTTGCAAAAGCGAAACCAATGTCGACAACAATTTTTAGAACTCAAAACAAGTTCTATTTTAATACAATCTATTTATCGTATGAAGGTAGTTCGTGAGAATTATCTAAAAGTAAGGGAATCTTGCATAACGATACAACGATATTATCGTAACTATAAGCTGAGAACTTATGACAGAACTAGATATATACGTATAAGAGAATCGATTATCAAATTGCAAAGTTTAGTAAGGACTTTCATACAAAGAAAGAGATATTTGAAATTAAGATCGGCAGTAATAACGATACAAAAGGCGTATAGGTGGAAAAGAGAGAATGAATTAATAAAGGCACGAAGGAATGCAGCGGCTGTTTGCATTCAGAAATATGTACGCCGGTACCTGATACGAAGGTGGTACGAGAAATATATAAGACATGTAACATATGTACAGAAGATATGGCGGGGTAAATTAGTAACCAGAATGATTCGTTTCGATTTCATGAGGAAGAGAGAAACGCTAATAAAATTGCAGTCTGTGGTGAGGGGATATTTGGTCAGGAGGCAAACCCAACAGAAAAAAGATGCTTTGATTAAGTTGCGAGAAGAACAGAGACGGGATTGGGCTGCATCCAAAATTCAGGTCAGTATATTAATTATTTATTAACATTTATTTATGGTATTGGTAGGCCCCCCACAAGATGGACCGATGATCTGGTCAAGATCGCCGGGATAGGTTGGATGAGGGCAGCGCAGGACCGATCATCGTGGAGATCTTTGGGGGAGGCCTTTGTCCAGCAGTGGGCGTCTTCCGGCTGAAATTATGATGATGATGATTTATTTATGCTATTTCATTTAAATGCCGCCTGAATAATATTTCCAGTAGTGTTTCGATTTTTTTGATAAGAAGTATATATTTATATAGTATAGATAAATACAGTAATCCTCCCATAAAATAGTAGATTAGTTTTGGGTTATAGGAAAACGTTATGCAAGAGCATTCTCGTACAACGCGCTCATATGACCCAAATATAATGTACAAAAATCTCATATTTAACTAATCTCGTTAAAGGGGTTTTAAATCGAATATTAATTTAATTTTATACGATCACAATTGGTATAATTTGCAAACGTATGAGAAATTGATTATGAACAAATCGTTGTAAATTTCACAGTTGAGAAACATAATATGGGAAATCTCCGCATTAAACGGCGGTAAACGTGTTATATGAGAGACATGAAATCGCGTTCCAGTACAATAAAATTAATCTATGGCTAACTATCTATTACAATGTTGTGTTTGTTTTAATTGGTAGGCTCTATACCGTGGGCATAAAGTACGTTCGAGCATATCCCAAGAGGGAGACAGCAGAGTAATAGAGTTACGCCGAAGATGGCGCAAGGGGGCTCTCACCTCGCAGCAGGAGACGCTGCGGGAACGCAACATGGACGCCCTCTATGTGCTTAGGAACAACATCTCCGACATGGAACGCGTAATCAGGGCGTTCAAATCACTTGGTACAGTTTCTTTTAATATTGTTATATAATATAGTTAAAAAGTCATCTACTTGTATATTTAAAGAGTTATTATGCATATACACTTTTTAAACATGAGGGAAATTATACAGGTACCAGATAGTAACTCCCCCTTTTTTTCGAGATGGGAATAAACCTGGCGGCGTAGTAATGTGTAGCAGGATAGTGAGGGACTCCCTATGCAATGTGCCTTTACGTTTGTTTGGGAGACACGCTGGTATATCCACTGAAACCGCTGCAATGTTTGCCTAGAGCACCGAGGCTGTGGCTGTGACTAGTCTAACCGCAACCCCGACTGGCGTCGACCTGCTTTCGCAGGCCTCTTCAATGGTAGTCGTGCCGCCTTCAACGACAGATGCAGGCAGATCTAAGATATGATCTTGAGGAGATAATATTTTAACAATAATTAAAATATTTTACTTTAATATTTTCAGAATTATTAACAGAAGTGTTTCCGATGTTATACAACGAGAACGCGTCGCCCGTTGTACGCCAAGTGTACTTCTACATGTCGGTCACGAATAGGTCCATATCTAGCATAGAGGTGCTTAAATCGGGGGCAGCCCTCCTCGTCAATTTGGCCAGGTACAAAGTCACCGGGCCCAAAATATATGCTGTAAGTGTTAATCTTTTGAATGCCGTTTCGGCTGTAATTTTTTGAGAATATTGAATCAAAATAATACCCCATAATATCAGATATGCATGAAGTGGTGAGGGAGATGTTGTCATTGGTGGTCAATGGTGTTTTCATTTGTAAAATATTTTCCACTCTTGCGTATGAAGAGACAAATGGTAATGGAAATTATGTTAACAATACATACAGGTTGCGCATGTATTACGAAATATCTCAAAATACCTCAGATAAATAAATAACCACGGCGCCATCTAGTGCCAAAATCAGCAACGTAGCGCTTGTGTTATAGATACTCTAGAACTGATATACTACTACTATATACTTTTCTTCTCTAAATAATTATAAATAGTACATAAAGGTTCGGGATGGCAATCGCACCAGTGATCTCCACAGACATTCACAAAGTTTTTAATTTGTTAAACCAATTAGGTCGTCGATTTTGGCAATGTTTTAAATGAGATTTTAACTATCCGATCACAAGATTGTAAAGCAATTTATCATATGTATCCCCTCCAATATATGTATAAGAGATATGATCAAATGGTTAAGGCATAGTTATGAGCTATTTCAGTCTAATATGGCGAATATTGGGCATCAAATATCCTCAAAAAAATTCATTTTATGTCACTTACAACATTTTAATTTTTTTTAGTAGTATGGTTTGATTTCGAAAACTGATTAATACATATTGTTAATAAACTTTCAGAGAGATCGCATATCCCCAATACTGAAGTTCATGTGGAGGTTCAGCACTAGTGAAATACAATTGTTTTGTTTATTATCAACATACATTTGGCTGTTTTCCAAATATGAAGATGTCAGACAGGTAAAGAATAAAATGATTTTTTGTATTACATTAATAATGGATAAAATTAATTAAATGATAAAATTAACAAAGTAAAGAAGGTACCTTGCAAAAAGATAGCCAACAGATTATAATATCTGCTAAATTAAATGTTTACTAGTATTCAAAATAAGCCCATGCTTAGTTTAAAACCAAAGGTGGGAAGGGCTTGGGCAGTAGTCGGGAACACAGGGAACACAAATTGCAAGCTCTAGCAAATTAGCGATGGGGTGTGGAGTATAAGCATTTACACTATGATTTTCACACTAAAATTATATATTTTTATTAATAATACAAACAATTTCAGGATTTAACAGAATTCCTGCACATGCCGGAGAATCACAAAATGATGATCACAATAAAAAGTAACATTGATAGACTGAAAAGGATGACTCGGAACTCAGTTAAAAACAAATGTAACACTCCACAACCCAGGAGAATTTTTTCGCATACATCTAATAACACTCTGAACATAACCGTATGTAGCTCTACGAGCAATGAGAGTGTTTTGCAGCCGGCCATCGACCCAGATTATGGTATAACGAGAGCAGACAAGCCAAAGTACTTTGAGGATGTCCAGCAAGCGATTAACTGCTTATTCCGCACTTACAAGTTATAATTTGGCCGGGGTCGGCCTATCGTAAAAGGCGATAAAACAACCCTGGCTATGTGGCAGGGCCCTAAGCCCGTCTGGATGGCGACCACTCCTGGTATATAAATATACCGCCATGTGTTGTGTTCCGGCATTAGTGACTTAGGTTCCGTTGCCTTATATAACAGCAGCATGTGCGCAGTGCCCCTAAAGTCGTAAACATCCATAGGCGATGGTAACTGCTTATTATGTGGGCCGTTAGCCTGTCTGCTTCTCTTCATCAATAAAAAAAGGATTTTTTGTTTTTATATAATGTGGTGAAAATGTTTTAGGATTATATTTTTTGTTGTTTATAGGACTGATACTTTTTGTTTATGATTATTGCTGTAAGTTCGAAATAGCTAGTAAAAATAAAGATAATATTGCAACACTGTGGTAAATTAATTGCCACTAGAAATAGCATATTCAGCGAAATCCTGAGTTCGTTTTCTGATAATGCTAATACTTAGTAGCAAAATGTAAGATTTTTGACATTTTGATTTGAACTTGAGTTCATGTGATTATGTTATTGGACATATCGTCATAGTCGTAGAATAGTGACGATCTGATATATAATAAACTTTACAGGGCAGCCATTTAAAAAATACCTAAGTGCCTTTTTACTATGAACGCCTGTCAAATCCGTCATTTTACCAACTGATTCATTTGAAATCTATTCCAATTAGAGCATAGCGCTGTGAGTACAATATCATTTTAGAATTCGAATCTATATTTAATTTTTTTTTCAACACTGAACTTAGCGCACTCTGCTGGTGCATTTGGAAACTAATTCACGTTCCAATTAACCCCATAATTCGGCATTGTGCGCCACTGAGTCGTATTATGCTCTGTAATTTGAAAACAATACATAAAATCTTTTCTTTAATGTAGCAAATAATATTTAGACTATGTACTATCCAAGTATGATAAAAAGTGAATTTCACATTTTTTGAAAACCGACATTATTCTACAATCTATCATAATTATGCCTGTTGCCTTTTACTTGTCTGTTCAACTCCCAACTATATAAAGATTATGAAAAAAACGGGCGGTGTTCTGGATATGAAAAAAATATTTTTGAATTGTAATAATATTTATTATGATAATATAATAATAATTCCATAGAAATTATTTCATTTTGTTTGTTTTTATCTTAAAATATATTCTTTTAGGTAATAATTTATGCTTTTTGTATGATAATATAACAATTTCTGATTTGTTAACAGTAAGTTTTTATCATATTGCTTGTTAATAAATGACAAAAATATACATTTTAGCAATGTTATGTTTTGTATTTCATTTATTCCATCTCAATTTCCTTTTTAAAGATCTGTAAACAAATATAAATGGCTTACTCATTTTAATAACATACGTCAAACGAAGGGCAGCATTCAGGATTTTGGGTGGGGGGTGAGGTAGTCGTTTTTTTGGCAATGTAGTATTAGCGATTGGTGTAGTAATGTAATCATAGTGCCGTAATAGTCGTTTTAAGTATTTTATTTTAACCCTTTTAGTGCTAAATAAGCTAATTTTCACACATTTTGCATAAATTGCGAAAGGATTTTTGAAAAAAAAGTTATTAAATATTTTCCTCAAATGTAGATCGATTCTCGTTATATTCTTTCTGTTATATACATTACAATTTCTGTTATTTAAATTCTTTCTGTTATGTTACAATATATTTTAAATGTTACTAACTTGTAAAATCTATAATAAATGTCATAGCCTAAAGAAAAAAATATTTTTCTAATCCTAAGAATTCATAACAAATTGAGGGAACTATTAAAATTTTATATGTTAAATGCAGATCCTGAGTAACAAATCTAACATTAGCAAAGTTTCTGTAAAACGTTAAATTTGCTAGTTGACGAAAACCATCATAAAGCTATCAAGAGCTCTGATTGTTTCACATTGTCAATATTAATTTTATAACCCTTGCGAACAATTCCTAATTATTATTATATCTCGTGTAAAACTATTATACTCCAAACAAAATTTGCAGCCAGGCCATACTTTTTAAGTTCTGGCCGTTTTCGACTCTGATTGCTTTTGACATTGACAGCAAAGTGTGTTATTTTATTTGAGAGGTTATGTTTAACATCGTTTAAAATGGATGAAATTGTAAACTATATACTTTTATTATTAGTTATACTTCCCGTTCTTTTATTCTTCAATTTGTGGGCAGGCATAGGATGGGAACTGTTTGTAAACAATTGAAGTATGCGGATATGTTGTCACTTTGAAATCCAGATTAAATTTATTTCTTCTACTTTGAAGTAAGAAGTTGTAAACATGAATGATAAACAGTGGATATTATTGTTTATTGTAATGTTATTTGAATAGTTGATAAATAAAAGCCTAGTATAGGACTTTAATGATTTTATTTGAAACATTTATATATTTTCTCAATATAAAAAAAACTATCACATTATTTCATAATTATTGTTAGTATCAGTAACATTTGCTAATAAAATTAAATATATTATACACATTTTAAAGTAATTTGTTGTATCAAGTTCTTAGCCGCTGCTGATAATGGCATATTGACACGGAAGAAAAATATATGAACCTGATAACAGATCCAGAAGTTTCATATCCCATCTCCATCAATAGTACTTACTACCCTTTTAAAGAGTACTTAGATAATATTTACTACAAAATAAATATGTACAGTATACTACTACTACTACTTTCCCACTAGTATTGATTTAATATACAAAAGTAATCTAACCCTATATCTAACCCTAACAGAAAGGTAGATACAATAAAAAATGGGTTAGAATCCATAGATACAACTCCAATCATAGAAGCAGATTCATATGAATAAGGAAAAATATCAGATTATGGCTTGCAGGTAATGAAAAAGTTTCTTTTAAAGTATTCAATTTTGCACCTCTTAAATATGAATATTCAAATATGGTTTCCATCACAAAAGCATTTTCTCAAATTTAGACCTAGAGAGAAAAAACGCTAGGTATAAGAAGTTTCACTGAGGTAGACAAGCTTATAAAAAATCAGAACACTTAGATCTCCATTGACAGGATATGGCCAGAGAAAGTTTCAAAATAATAAAAAAGGACAATCCCATGGGATGATATAAAATATCAGCCTCCTTGGCCAAGACTTAAGGTATGATTCCGAACTACGCTGCACGCAGCAGTGCTGCCGCGACACTACCGGTCCCCATACAATCTCTATAAGCTTATATGAGAGTACATTTCGAGCTTGGCAGCAATGTAGCGGCAGCACTGCTGCATGCAGCGTAGTTCAGAATCATACCTTAACCCAAATAGAGACAAATGCAGAAAGCTAGATAATATCTATAATCTTATATGTGAAAAGAACATATTTTCTTCATGCAGGGGCGTAGTAAAAATACCAACCTATGTAGCCAGGCTTGGCCTGTCGTAAAAGGCGACAAAATAACATGAGCTATGTGGTTGAGCCACAAGCCCGTCTGAATGGCAACCACCTTTGGTCTATAAGTATGCCGCCATAATAACCTTGTGTTGTGTTCCGGCATTAGAGACTCGGGATACTGTATCCTCCCTGCTGTCCGTATGACACAGCAGCATGTTTGTTGTGCCATTGGCGTCGCAATCATCCATAAGTGACGGTAACTGCTTACTATTAAGCGTGTCTGCTATTCCTCAGCAATAACGAAAAAGAATACACTGATAAAATAGTAATTGATTTAAGGTTTAATTTGTTAAATATTTGCTCATATATGTACTAATTAGCATCAAATGCTATTTTTATTTGATAGTATAAACAAATATAACAAAATTATTACAAAATAAATATCATTCAAAGCATTATCATAAATCATACAAATGCAATAACACCATAATATTGGATTCACCGCTTTTTATACCAATATATATAAAAATAAAATGATACAAGGTCTGCAGTTGTGTGCGCATCACAACAAAAGTACTCGATCATTTCTATTAAATTTTCTAAATTATATTTCTAGGACACTTGTCCCTTATCTAAAAAAAATTATTGCGATAGTTTAATATAGTTATTAAAGTTTTAAGAAACAACGTTTTTTATAAGCACTACGCGTTCAGTGATGTGTGTTTTCTTGCCGCGGAGAAGTGGGGAAAGGGGTGTAGCGCGTATGTGTAGGAGTATCAGTCGCGGGTATCAGATAGTATGTTACTTAATATTATTAACATATAACATTATTGCCATTTATAACAATAATAATATCACTTGAACAATTCATTGTCATTTCAACAACAATTATTGTGGATCGTATGAAGTGTGTAGATGCAAAATCCGCTATAACAATTTTGGAAACTTGTAAATTGAACTTAACCTATAGTGATTTAGTGGGATTTGATTAGAAACGCAAAATAAAAGGTTAAATATAATATTGAAATATATGGATTAGAAAGGTTTTTGTGCAATAAAAAGTTGACAGCTATGTAAATAGTTTAGGGATTTTCTAACGATATATCGTCTCACCAAAAAACGTTTTAGCGGGTTTTGCAACTACACCCCTCATTTATTAAGCATAACATTCGTAAAAGTGTAAACAATTATTTACCTATTTTAAAAGGTAGATAATTGTTTGATTTGTTTAATATGAAAAATAAATTGGATTATAAGAAACTTAAAGCATTATAAATCATATTTCTTCTTAGTATATAACATATTTCTTCCATGTCCTATTTTTAACCTAAATGCATAGAATTAAACGAAATTGTATTATATTAACATTTAATGTTTGAAATCAACATTTCTATTTTCTAATTCATATAATGTTTCCTATTGGCCAAATAATTACTAGACCCTTTGTGTAAATAGTAAGTTGGTAGGGCGTCTTGCCTGTCTGCATGGCAACCACCCCAAGGCAAACACCCTCTAAATATGGCGCCATAATGACCTTCTGTTATGTTACTTGGCTTGTGACCCAGGCTCCAGTTTCCATACGAGGACATAAGCGTATTCGCGCGCATCATAGGTTTATAAAATTATAATTTTAGAACACATATAGTATCCAAAACTTCATAAGTTTTATATAAAGATTTAAAGGTTTTCAAATAATTTCTTAAATTTCTAAACTGAGCTTTGCTATTAATAATTTAAGATCTAATATTGTGTCCCTAGTAGACTTAAACCAATCACTTCAATTCGCACTATGCTACATATTTGGCAATTAAATTTCACTTGACAAGATCAACTCTTCCATCCCCATGTGGCCTCGATGTCTCCAGACACGGTATCTTGCTATGTCTTTACGCGTTACCATGCCTACCACCTAAAATATAAACATTCATAATAACGGAGAGTTTAACCCTTATGCATTTTTTAAAGTAGTATATAGAAATTACTTTTCATAGATAACACCTCTCTGTACATGTACATTATAAGATTCAAAACTGACAACAAATCCTAATTTAATTTTTTTAGATAGAATGGCTTCATTCCTTTGGGCACTGATTTGCGAATGTCAAAGTTTACATAACTTTGACATTAACAAGGCTGTCTAAAGCTAAATAAAACCGAGTGAGATATGACATATCCAAACATTAGTTGTAATCTTGACTAGAATTAAATAATCAATAAACTCACTTTATAAATAGATACACACGCATTATTACTCTACTTTTCCTAAATATAAAGGTGGTTTCGTTGTCAACCAACTGTTATCCGCTTGGAATGCGGTCTCTCCAAATTTGCGCCATACATCCCGGTCCCGTGCGTTACCCATCCAACCCCGACCAGCAATCTTGCACATGACGTCAGTCTATCAGGTTGGAACTACGTTTTCTGAGACTGGTCTCTCCACTTCAGGATTTGTTTAAGCAAGCCATATTTAAACATGACAAGCTAATTTAAAGAGTTAAAAAACCCTGATATTACAATCCTGACGGTGGAGTATTTTAAGCTAATTGAATGATTCTTCTCTAACACGCGTTTCCTTTCCATTCTATCTATTAGACGTCATTTAAACATTTCCGTCACGACAGGTGTTTATTACATATTAATTTACAAGAAAAGGTAGTGTATCAGTTGTCTAGTACCCATAACACAAGCGCTCTGGTGCATACTTTTGGATGAGATGGCGCTGTGTTATAACACACAATCCATACAAATTTGGTGTACCAGTCTAGACCATCTATCCCGTAATTACAAGAAATTACCTCATTGACATCATTGACGATTGGCAAGTGCCGCAGCCCCAACGCCCGGAACAGCCTGAAGAGGCGCGGGAGGGAGGCGCGGTGCGGCAGCGTGTACGGGGACGGGTTCATGAACGGGCGCAGGTCTATTGTACACGTCTTCTCCCAGTCGGATATCTCCAACTGGATTTGATAGAACGTAATATGTTCATCAGCATTTATCTTAGTTATTTCTTGGCGACGAATGGCTAACACATAACTTTATATAATATAAAAAAAATTGGCAGTCATAGGGACTGTCGATAGAAGTGAAAACTTATAACTTAGAATTTTAGTATTAAAATTTTAAATTTCATAATGTTTAATTATGAATATTATCTATATAATTACATGAACATGATGAAGTCTAATAAAAAGAAAACAACTGAAAGTTGAAAATCATAGAAAAGTTTCACTCGAAAATCTCACACCATGAACGTATAATGTCAAAGTATATTCGTCGTATTCGTATATTTTATCTGTGCAGGGGCGGAGAAAGAATACTGATCTTCGCGGCCGGGGTCGGCCTGTCATAAAAGGCGATAAAATAACCCACCCTAGCTACGTGGTAGGGCCCAAGCCAATCTGGATGGCGTCCACCTTTGGTCTTAAGCATGCCGTCATAATAACTTTGTGTCGTGTTCTGGCATTAGTGACCCAAGTTCCTGTACCCTTATAGGACAGCAGCGTGCTCGCGATGCCACTGGCGTCGCATACACCTATAGACGACGGTAACTGCTAAATTCTAAGTGGGTGGTCAGCCTATTTGTGTGTGTCAGCAATAAAAAAAAGATTAGTATAGTATACTCTCAATAAAGAAAACCCAAAATAGGAACAAAGCTATTTCCACACCGATAGATATGAAGTATTATGCCTTTTCAAACGAGCAGGGTACATTTCATAGATCATCATTTCAGCCGGAAGACGCCCACTGCTGGACAAAGGCCTCCCCCAAAGATCTCCACGATGATCGGTCCTGCGCTGCCCTCATCCAACCTATCCCGGCGATCTTGACCAGATCATCGGTCCATCTTGTGGGGGGCCTACCAACACTGCGTCTTCATAGATCAATTTACTGCAATTAAACATATAATCCTTACCTCCTCAATGGATGGGTACCGCGGATACTCCTTCCTGAACATATTCATATCCACTTTGAAATTGGACCATGTCGTGTTGGCATTTTCATTGTATATCTTGTTTTGCAACAACACTATTAACTGGCTTCGCAATATCAACCCCCTAAGCCGCTTGTACGTCGTCACTTCCGCCTAAAACATTTTGAATATAACGGAAACTGTATGCCAAAACTAGATTACAACTTTTTAAATAGTTTTTTTCTCCGTGCAAGGACGGAATAAGAATACTTACCCCTGTAGCTTGCGTGGTAGGACCCCAAGCCCGTCTGTCAACCACTCTTGGTCTATAAGTATGCCGCCATAATATAACCTTGTGTTATGTTCCGGCATTAGTGACCCATTAAGTTCCTGTATCCATATGGGACAGCAGCGTGTTCGCGGTGCCCCTAGCGTCGCAGACATCTATAGGCGATGGTAACTGTTTACTATTAAGAAGGCCGTCAGCCTGTCTGCTGTTCTACGGCAATAAAAAAGTTTTCTTTTTCTCTAAATTGAGAATTATACGGATTGTACCTAGTTAGGTCATAAGTATTGTCACACAGTAAAAACTTTTCTTTTAGAATGCTGGCCACAAAAAAGTTTATTGAATTCGAATTTCGAATTGTTCAGGAAAATAAAAATGTATACTTTTAGAATTTTACTCATTTTTAAATATGGAGTGGACGCTTAAAGAAGTCGAAGTGTTGCAGTTATTGCGTTGCATCGTTGCGGTTACGCGCCAATGCAAATTTTTAACATACTGAAAAATTTGAATATAACCAAAAGATTCGTTTATCGTACCATCAAACGATACAATGAAGACTCTAGTGTAGATGACAGGTCAAGAAGTGGTCGCCCTCGGTCTGTTAGGACTCCAGCAGTGATAAAAGCTGTGAAGGCACGAATTCAAAGAAATCCCAAACGTAAGCAGAAACTGTTGGCCCTTCAGATGGGGTTAAGCAGAACCACGGTGAAAAGGGTGTTAAATGAAGACTTAGGGCTTCGGGCATATCGAAGAAAAACAGGACATCGTTTGAATGCTCGTCTAATGGACCTGAGACTGAAGAGATGCCGCGCTTTGTTGAAGCGGTACGCGGGAAAAAAATATCGGGAAATTCTTTTTTCGGATGAAAAAATGTTTACCGTAGAAGAGAGCTACAACAAACAAAATGATAAGGTGTACGCACACAGTAGTGAAGAAGCGAGCAACCGTATTCCGCGTGTCCAACGAGGTCATTTTCCATCCTCGCTCATGGTATGGTTGGGAGTTTCTTATTGGGGCTTAACAGAGGTACATTTTTGTGAGAAAGGTGTAAAAACGAATGCTGTTGTGTATCAAAATACAGTCCTGACGAACCTTGTGGAACCTGTTTCTCATACCATGTTCAATAACAGGCACTGGGTATTCCAACAAGATTCGGCGCCAGCTCATAGAGCGAAGAGCACACAAGACTGGCTGGCGGCGCGTGAAATCGACTTCACCCGGCACGAAGACTGGCCCTCCTCCAGTCCAGATTTGAATCCGTTAGATTACAAGATATGGCAACACTTGGAGGAAAAGGCGTGCTCAAAGCCTCATCCCAATTTGGAGTCACTCAAGACATCCTTGATTAAGGCAGCCGCCGATATTGACATGGACCTCGTTCGTGCTGCGATAGACGACTGGCCGCGCAGATTGAAGGCCTGTATTCAAAATCACGGAGGTCATTTTGAATAAACTTTAATGTCATAAGAATCTATGTTTTGTTAAGTTCATTTTGGTATATGAATGGTTACATAATGAATAAACTTGTTACAATTATTTTACATTAAACATGTGACATAATTTATGACCTGACTAGGTATTATATTGTATTGTATAGAATAAAATCCAATAAAATGGTTGTTCGCGTTATTTAAAAACAAGAAAAATTTTCTTATGCTGGCAAAATTATGATTTTTTTTTTATTGCTGTAGGACAGCAGACAGGCTGACGGCCCGCTTAGGATTTAGCAGTTACCGTCGCCTATAGGTGTTTGCAACGCCAGTGGCATCGCGAACACGCTGCTGTCCCATAAGGGTACAGAAACTTGGGTCACTAATGCTGGAACACAACACAAGGTTACTATGGCGGAATACTTAAGACCAAAGGTGGTCGCCATCCAGACGGGCTTGAGGCCCTGCCACGTAGAAAATTTGACAACAAATCTTTTCTAAGTCCATTTTATAAACTTAACTACACGACTATAAGCTGAAGAAATATTGTTTCTCGTGAAATTTGAAAGCCATAGAACAAGCTATTGTTGCTCTCGACTTTCAATGCTCGTGTATGTAATTCGAATAAGAAGTCCCATACCATGGAATCAATTTGATACTTCTTCTATCTATCTCAGACGACGATTTTTGTCAAATACACCTTCATTTGTAATTAAAAAAATAAGAAGTTTTGTTTTTTTCTGATACGCAATACCAAATAAAATTTGGTAACGCCAATGTCAAATGTTGTTGTTCTATAGGTTACAGATACTATTAATTCAAAACGTCATGTCTAAACGACTACTTAGGATAATTGATAAATGCACGTTAACACAGGCACGATGTTCGCAACCGGTCTTAGAGCTTCAGTTTAAAAATTAAAAACTGAATTTGGCTTAACTGCCGTGTATTAATAACGGCTTAGTTATCTTTGACACTAACGAGCCAATTGAACACATTCACGTCCGAACCACGATACGCTGGAAAACAATTCTGTATAAATGGGCTCGCTCGACTCACCTCATCAGCAAGTGGCGGATCGACGACCGGAAATCCGTTATAAGAAACGAGCTTCAGCAACTCCACAATGTGGCCAACGTTCTCAACTATCCTGAGCGTGAAGACGGGATGCGACATCACCTCGGAGGCGTAGATGTTGTGCGCCAGCGGGGGCGGCTCCCATGGCAGCAGGGGCACCGCCGCCAGTTGGATGTGGATGTCGTATATACCCTACAAGAAGTCGCAGAGCAATGACCGGGGTTTTTGGTGGGTATGCCACCGCGACCACCCTGGCTATCCTTTGCTAGCCTGATGAGTGGTCGCAGTAGCAGGGTGGAGAATCCCATATTCCCGCGCAAACTTCTCTTCCGCAGTTTCGACGCGGGAATGTTAAGCTGTATCTTAAACCTTTCTCCGGAAAAAAATATAGAAAACATAAACAATTTTTTTTAAAGATTCCCTTTGTTTACTAGCTGTCTGGCGGCACCAGACATAACCCTATAATTTGCTCAGAAAGTCGTTAAAGGCGACAGAACTTAACCCTTTTACCCTCTCCTCTAGCAAACTAGGAGTAAGTTCGATTGCTTATTAATGATGTGAAAGAGGGATTAAAGAAGAGATATTTTGGATTTTTAAGATGTTTTCCGATGTTTAAATTTATAGAGTTACCTACATATACTATTAAATGATACACTGTTAAAAAAGATTTTATAAAAAGTTTCAATGTTAAAATTGTTAATATAATTATACCTCATTAAAGAAATCGCCGACCCACTTAGCGACGACCAGCGTGATGATAATTGGCAGCGCATTGGAGATTTGGCCGGTGGTCTCGATTATAATGACGGTGAGGGAGATGGTCATGCGCACAACCCCGCCCAACTGGGCCGCCGCACCAATCAGCGCGTACTTCGCCGGGTTTATGGTCTGTTGTATAAACAGAATTTATTTAAAAAAATATCTTACCAAGAACCTGCCATCGATTTACTTTTATTTAGATTTAAGATTGCAACTCCCAGATTGATAGCTTCTTTTTGAAAATCTAAGGGCTTCTCCACACGTACCACGACCACACCACGTCGAAACGACAAAATGCTGTCAAGCAGTGGTTACCTGTATATAGTGTCGCTGCAGCTTTTTGTAGTTGCGTTGTGGTACCGACAAAATGTCGATGTGGTTGCGTTGTATGAATGAAATGAATGAACCGGGGGAGGGGAAGAGTGCGGGCGGCGTGCGCGCGCTTTCGTTGCGTCGACGCAACGTTGTGTTTGCAATGTGGTCGGTATCACACACACGGTCGATAACAACTGCAAAATGTGGTACGTGTGAATAGTCCTATTCATTTTCAATACGAAATATACACCCGGCCACATGGTGTGTTTGAGGTGTGGTTGTGGTCGTGGTACGTGTGAAGAAGCCCTAAGCTTTAAAAACAAACTACTTTTTAAGTTTTTTTTATCTTTCTTCTTCAAGAACCAATAATATTGCAATTCAATTATATCCAATTCATTTAATAACCTATACAATGTTCTAATATAAATATCATTAAGTATCACCGAACACTCTTTATGTGCCATGCTATATTTTATTTCGGAAAGCTGTTTAATAAGTATACAGTTGACAGATACATTAGATTACATTAGTGACCCCAAATTCCTGTACCCTTGTGGGAATGTAGCGTGTTCACGATGCAACTGGCGTTGCAAACACCCATAGGCAACGGTAACTGCTAAACTCTAAGCAGGCCGTCAACCTGTCTGCTGTCCTACAGCAATAAAAAAATACATACATCACGAGCAGGACGAACTATTTGCATCATATAAATATCTTGTCCTACGTGGGGGTTCGAATTTGTAGTATAAACACGACCCTTCCAGTTCCTTTGGCAGCTACGCCGTCGCTATTATTTCACAAACAAAAATCAACTTTATTGTTTGGGAACAGCAGACAGACTGACGGCCCTCTTAATAAAAAGCAGTTGTTACCATCGCCTATAAATGTTCGCGATGCCAGGGGCACCGCGAACACGCAGCTGGCCACATCAGGGTACCGGAACCTGGGTCACTAATACCGGAACACAACACAAGGTTGTTATGGCGGCATACATATAGACCAGAGGTGGTTATCGTCCAGACGAGCTTGAGGCCGTACCATCATAGCAAGGTGAATATGAAAGTCATAGTATAAACTTACATTAGACGGCAACATATACTGAATGAGTATAGCCAAAAGTCGTCCCCAGGCGGCGCCAGTCAGCAGGTTTGGAATAAAAAGCCCACTCGACACAGCGAGGCCGAAAGTCCAAGTCGAGAGGAGGAAATAGCACACCACAAAAAGAGATATTGACCATGGCTTATAAGAGCCTATGGGGTCGTGTAGGAACGAGCGGACCGAAGCTTCTGGGGTTTGGAACCAGATTGCAGCTAGGGCGTTATATTCGCCGTCGGCGCAATATAACTGAAACAAAAGTACTTAATACAAATTTCGCTTAATTAAATAAACATTTATTTCTAAAATTTATAAAAGTTAACACAACGCCATCTAGTCTCTAAGTTAAGATGCCGAGCGCTTCTTTTATGGGTACTAGACAACTGATACTCTTAATATACTTTTAATTAACTGATTGAGTAGCTAAAAAGTAACAGACTACCATGGTATGGCCATATAACGCGGAGAGAAGAGTGCCACGTGACAAGAAGCATAGTAGAAAAGAGAGTGGATATCTGTAAAAGGTGATCAAAGAAAAGATGGATGGATTGTGTAAAAAAATCGATTTAGCAAAGAGAGGAGTATTATTTACTAGCCGTTCTCGCCCGCTTCGTTGGTCGAATAACAGAAAAAACGTAAATCGAAAAAATATGAGAAGTGTCCGTACGCATGCGCACTACGCCGCTTACTCCACTTCTACGCGTCAAGAAGACACACTGTTTCTTAAAACTTTAATAACTTTATATTAATTGACGACATCACAAAATTTAGTCTAAGAAATAAAACTTAGAAAATTTAATTGAAATCTATCCAGAAGTTTTGCTGTGACGCGCGCACAACTGCAGACCTCTGTCAATTTATTTATATAGATAAATAGATGAGAGCAGAAACAGAGAGCATGTCCCGACAGCACGTACTATAAGGATAAGGGGAGGAAAAAAGAGACTTATTTAACTAATCATAAAACTGGCATAAAATTCCATATCTCAGAATAGATTTATATTATAATAATTTAATATTTTAAAGATTTCCTTCTCCTTACTATACTAATTTTTTTTAATTGCTGTAGGTAGGACCGCAGACAGTTCACTTAGAATTTAGCAGTTACCGTCACCTATGGGTGTTTGCAATGCTAGTGGCATCGCGAACACGCTTCTGTCCCATAAGGGTACAGGAACTTGGAACTTGAGTCACTAATGCCGGAACAAAACACAAAGTTATTTGGCGGCATACTTAAGACAAAAGGTGGTCGCCATCCAGACGGGCCTGGGGCCCTATCCCGTAGCTAGGGTGGGTTGTTTGTTCGCCTTTTACGACAGGCCGATCCCAGCCATAGGGGTTAGTATCCTTACTCCGCCCAGCACGGATAACAATTATGGATTAATGAAAAGCAGTACTCCATATTGGTGTTTGCAAAGCCTTCGTGAAAGAGAGAAAATAGAATTACACAAAGAGAAGAAATCGACGAGAAAAATGGAGAGAATTGAATACGGAAAATAAAAATTAATGCAAAAAAATAAGTGAGAAGGAAGAACATTTGTATCAATATTTTTGATACCTGTAATGGCACTTTGGTAGGGTCCTCGCCCAACGGTCGGCAGTCATTTAATAGAAACATCATTAGAAAGCCACAGGTGGCGCTGGCGGCGGCCACCAGGCACGCCTCCACCACACGCAGCCACGGCGCAGCTATGTGCCTACAAATTACACGCCAAACATCACTAAACTAAGCGTATGAGCAAAAAATATGTGACTTCATTTTTACATTTTATGCACGATATATAGGTGTATTAATATTGAGAAAAAATAATAAATCATTACGAAAGTAAAATATAGGAAGGAAATAACAACAAAAATATTAAAAAAAAAAAACTATATTTTTTCCATTCAGGGGCGGAGTAAGAATACTGACCCCTGTGGCAGCTTGTAGCAAAATGACAAAATAACCCCAGCTATAGCCTATTCACGTTAAAATTAGTGTCACTAGAATCTTAATTTGTATTTATTATGAAAGTATTATGTTCCATGTTCTCGTTATTGCGTCATAAAATAAAATTTTTACATCAACATAATTTTTTATATGGGCCATTTGGGTTTAGTTTACAATGTTACGGTGGCAGACAAAATTTCAATACCATTACTTTTAGCAATTACGTCTACTAAATGTTTATTATATTGTGGGGCGATTTCGGCCACTTTCAGTAGTAATTCCTTTTTTAAATAGCTTGTCCTTTGCTTAGCAGCTAGTCTAGTATTTGCTGTTTATTCCAAGCGGTTGACGGTATTTTATCAAATTTGACGGAATGATAAGATGCGTTATCCATGACAACAACACTTCCTGGTTCAAGTTTAGGTATAATGCGATTGAACAACTCGATAAACTTTTCGCCGTCCATCTCCTCGTGATAATCCTTAGTTGATTTACATTCAAAAAGTAAAAGACCATCTTCCATAAATCTTCTGTCGCTTCCAATATGAGAAACGATCAACCTTTTACCTTTTCCTGTAAGTTTTTGAATCGGTAGATAAACCTTGTAGAAAAGCATGTCTCTTATTTTTTACAGTGGTATCCAACCATGTTTTGGATTTAACATGTCCGGTGTTTACACACGTTTCGTCAAGGAAGTATATGGTTTTATTTGCTTGTCTGTATTCTTTCATTTGTTCTGAAATATTTACGCCGCCATAAAATAATGTCTTCTCTCTCTACTAACAATGATCTACTATCCCGTTTATTAAAATTGAATCCAATTTCATATTAATTTATTTCAAAATTTTTACAATACTAGCTGACCCGGCAAACGTTAAACGACACCGGATAGATAATATAATTATTTTTAGACCTTTTTTTCTTAGGCAAATATTTAGCAAGAATATTGTAAATAATTTTGTAAAAAGTAGTCAAAGCATAATCATCTTGAGACGACTGCAGAACTTCGTCCGAAGAAGTCTGGCTTAGTAAGTAATAAAATGTATCAAAATTCCTCCCTGTGAAATTCCAATCTAATTGGTGATTAATGTTACTTGGTGATTACTGACAGTTCTCTTTTTTAATATTAAATCCTTCGAATGTCACACAAATATCTTAAGGAGGATGGT
Source organism: Malacosoma neustria (assembly GCA_963693495.1). Taxonomy (NCBI): domain Eukaryota; kingdom Metazoa; phylum Arthropoda; class Insecta; order Lepidoptera; family Lasiocampidae; genus Malacosoma; species Malacosoma neustria. The sequence goes on along the minus strand of OY856382.1, from coordinate 14,291,110 downwards.
ATGGATCGATTCGAGGAAACAGACTATTAACTCCTGATTTGAAAACTTTAACAGATAGAACACAATCACAAATCAGGACCACATCAAGTTTGCCCCCGAATGCATTTTAATCTCATTCCTTTCTGTCAAACCACATACATTCAGAAAAGAATCATGATAATCAGTGAAGCTGAATTCATGTTTAAATCACCAACCAACAATACCAATCCCGTTAGTGAGGATTTTATTTTCCAATTTCGTGAACGACTCCAAATATACATTATTGGATGAATTCGGGGATATACAGGGTGACTTTGACAAAACCGTCCAAAATTTTTTACGCACTAAACATCATTTAAGGAACCAATTTTTGCAAAAAAAAATTGTATGTCAAATTTTCACCATAAAATATTTCATATCATCATTAATTCAATCGTACAGAATAGTGCTATGGTGCAACCTTCGTACGTTAACCTGTCTCTCCCGCGTAAATGAGTAGTGCGTATTCGCTTACCCGGTGCAATGCCGCCATCCTCGGCCTTTTACTAGGTCAGATGGAGAGGTCATTGACACTCTAGCGCCGTATTATGTAAATTGCGAGTTCTTTGAATGACTTTGTGATGCTGATTACTCAACATTTTTGTACTATGTGATACAAAACTAAAATACATGTTTCCCATAACTTTTACTAAAGATTCTTTTGTGTGAATTTGGACGGGTTTGTCAAAGTCACCCTGTATAAATAACACAAACATCAGTTTTGCCTTTGGAGAACGACATCCATAGATCCCTCACATTCATCAGTTTCTAGATCTAACCGACGTCTAGGGGAGATGTGACTGCACAGCAAAAAGGACACCTCTGCAACGTATTGGTCCATCGCGTCGCACGATCAACCAATTCCCCGATTTAACTTCGGCGTCGCATACTCCACTGTCGAGGTATGTTTCCGTAGCTGCAATCACATCAACGTCTATAATTGCTATAATGTTTGTCCAGAAAGCCAATCTAGTTTGTAGTCCTCGAACATTCTCGTATACTATCAATTCTTTGCAATTCTTTGTGTGATGTTCCTGGTTGTATTACTTTCGCCAGACAGCCTTTGCTTTTGACGACTTACTGATATTTCGTGGCCCTCGAAAAAAACATTTTTTTTATTCTAGCATTACAGGGCCACGCCCCGAAATCGAGACACTTTTCAGAGTATATATCCGAAATGTCTATCTTAAAAGACATAATTTCCTTTGAGCTTGAGCTCATGAACATAGGCCGTGCCAATGGGGCAAAGATGTTGCAAGTAAGTACGTACTTCATTGGCGTCTAATTCTATGTTCCATAGATGTAGATGATTGCGACGTTCAACTGCTTTTAGATTCGTTACGACTGAACCTACAGTACCATAGACCGTAAAAGAATGCCCTAGATCACTCGTCTTTCCAGATTCATTGTATTTGGGTACTATTCACACAGAATTCGAAATTGTTATTTTTGGATCACTGGAGGAAGCAACCGGATTCGACTGTGAGCGGCATGGAGGAGTCTGTACATCCATTGTTGAAATATTAGAGTTGCATACATACATCTTCTCAGTCACGGGCATAAGTTGTGCTATTGGCAACATTTGGCTTGTACCACTAAGAGCCATAGCTGGAACAATTGCATTCTCAGGTACAATCCTTGAGAATGATATTATATAGTGTAGCACGTTTGAAATCAGGAATATCTTCATCAGCTTTGTGAAGCCATAATTTTATCTAACGTCGAGTAGTTGTTATTTAAATATGTTGAACGAACTTTTCTTTTCATTGTGTAATTCATCTAATTCATCAATCATGGATAGCCGAGCTCTGTTTTTCACTTGGGATTTCAATGTATTGGTTTCTTTTTGTTCCCGTATAATTTTATAAAAGTGTATTTTCAGAGACACCGCATGCACTTACTGTTTTTAATACTAAGCTTTCCATAGTCACATTTAAATCACCCATTTTAAAGTACTTAAAAACATTGTAAATTTCTCGTATTTCTCCACTACGAATTATCGTTCCACTTCTATTCTTACGAAAGGGCGAGGTATTCATTTTAAATGGTTTTATTACTATTTTATTTAGTTAACGCACAAAAGACACAACCATTTCGAACGATGATCTGCCGTCAACTGGTCACTGTGAACATAGCTTTTTAATTTGTTGTGATCTGATTGGTCAGGGGGCGGGGCTATGCCGGCGAACAACGATTACTCACAATTTTTTTTAACGCGAATAGACTATAGGTGGTAGAGTTCTAAGCCCGTCTAGATGGCAGCAGTAAAATATACGTATTGTGTGTATATTCTCATCATTTCTTTTTCTTCAAGATTCAAATACAATTTTTGAATAAAGTCAAATTAATCTCACCTTATCCTGAAAACAGCTAGTTTATAATTTATATAATTCCACAATGCACCTAAAAGTCCGCCGACAGCGCCGAAGAACATGAACACGGGGAGCTCATAGAATTGAAAAGGAAACGGTTCCATCTTGCCCAAATTTAGGAGACCTAAAAATTTAAGAAAACTTGTATACTCATATACCCACACACAATTGTTACAAAGTTATTAAAAATTTTACTCAGTTTTTTTAAACGCACTAAAAAAGTATAACAAAACTATGAACTACGTGAAAAAATACAATTTATAAATTAGAGAAATATTTTGGCCCACTCAGAGGTCGAATCCACAGACGCGGTGTACAAGTATACTGGTGTCGGTCCTGCGATAGACGTGACCGGCCCACTGCCGTTTCAGCTTGCGAGCTATGTCGGTCACTTTGTTCCTCTTATGAATTTGGTAATTTCGGATTTTGTCACCCAACAATGGAAGGATTGTAATTCTAAAGGGTCTAAGTGTCAATTTTACGTTTTAAAGATATACCAAAAAAAGGTTGTGAAATAGACAAATTAATGAAATAATTATTTATTTTTACTTAAATCAATTTAACACATCTTTTAGTTATACTATGTGAAAAAAATAGACAATAAAGAAAGTAATACAACATAAACCTTTAGTAATTTAGAATGTCTTAAGTGCCTCAGGAAATAATATTGAAAGTGGGCTAACTGCACTTGAATATTATTAGGCTTGGCACATAGATCGTATTTTTGTAATAGTATCGATTTTATTTTTTTCGCACTTAGACCCTTTAGAATTACAACCCTTCAATTGTCGCTTCATAGTCCGTGTGTGCTAAGTGACTTGAAATTTGTGAAACAGTATAAACTTTTAAGAATAAACTTTTGTTCAACTCCTTTCACAAGAGGGAGTTATTTCTTTATAATTATAATAAAGCACCTCAAGTAATTAAAAGGAAATGGTCTTTCATTTATTGAGTTTATTTATTTCGGCAAAATATTTTTTAACATGTCATTTACAATTATTATTCGTGCAGGAGCAGAGAAAGCCTACTATACTAACCTCTGCAGCCGGGGTCGGCATTTCATAAAAGGCGACAAAACAACCCACCCTAGCTACGTGGTAGGGCTCCATGCCCAAATTTCTATGACGAAAAATGTCATGCCCAGTTCACAGGTCTACATCTCGTTTCTGAAGATCAAGACTTGTATGATACATATTTACTAACAAGTTAATAATTAAAAACAATTACCTGGATAACTTAACTCTCCAGGCCTGCCGTGGTAAGCCGAAAGGGCGCAGTTCAGTGTGAAAGTGGATACAACTGTGCCAAAGAAGGTGCGCCATGTTAGAGCCTGATTCCAGAAGCTTGTTCCTTCTTCCAATGAAAATAATACACCACCTGAAAACAATTATGTGTGGGAATAAAATGTGGGTAATGTTGAGAGGGCTATGCTGGGAGTTTCCCTGCGAGATCGAATCAGAAATGAGGAGATTCGCAGGAGAACCAAAGTCACCGACATAGCCCGGATGATTGCAAAAGTGAAGTGCCAGTGGGCTGGGCACATAGCTCGAAGGACTGATGGCCGTTGGGGCAGAAAAGTCCTCGAATGGCGACCGCATACTGAAAGACGCAATGTTGGTAGGCCCCCCACAAGATGAACCGATGATCTGGTCAAGATCGCCGGAATAGGTGGGATGAGGGCAGCGCAGGACCGATCATCGTGGAGATCTTTGGGGGAGGCCTTTGTCCAGTAGTGGGCGTCTTCCGGCTGAAATGATGATGATGAATGTTGAGATAAAATTTGTAGAATATTATAACAGTTAAAAATCCTGGCTTGTGCGCAATTATAGACACAAGGGGGATTCCGAAGACTGGTAGAAGCAGAAGAGTAAAAGTTGACACGCAGTACCCACCCTACTACGCCTAAAATTTGTGACAACTTTTTTTTATTGCTGAACGACAGCAGACAGGCTAACAGCCCACTTAGAATTTAGCAGCTACCGTCGCCTATGGGTGTTTGCAACGCCAGTGGCATCACGAACACGCTGCTGTCCCATAAACCCTTACAGGAACTTGGGTCACTAATGCCGGAATACAACACAAAGTTATTATGGCGGCATACTTAAGACCAAAGGTGGTCGCCATCCAGACGGGTTTGGGGCCCTACCACGTAGCTAGGGTGGGTTGTTTTGTCGCCTTTTACGACAGGCCGACCCCGGCCGTAGAGGTTAATATTCTTCCTCCGCCCCTGCACAGATAAAAACTGTGTACGAATACTAAAAAAAGATTCATTTAACTTTTTAAAAGGATTATTTATATAATGATAATAATATATTATTAGATAACGCCATTTATTTCAAAATTAGCAAACCGCTTTTGTTAGTACAATAGTTACATAACAAATACAATAGTATTCTTTTGTAAATACTTATTATACACTAGCCGTTCGCGCCCGCTTCTCTAGTCAAATAACAGAAGAAAAATCGAAAAAAATATGAGAAGTTTTCGTACGCTTACGAGCTACACCTCTTGCTCCACATTTCTGCGGCAAGAAAACACACTGTTTCTTAAAACGTTATGTTAAAAAAAGATATCGCTATAATTTTTTTTAGATAAGAGCCAAGTATCTAAGAAATAAAACTTTTAAAATTTTATTGAAAGATATCGAGAATTGTTGCCGTGATGCGCACATACCTGCAGACCTCTATCATTTTATTTATAAACACCCTAACTTGGAATAGACAAATCAAAAAAAAAGTAGTAAAAATAAAACCATGATTAAATTCTCTCCTTCCCATCCACTAGAATGGAAATTAAGATAAACTATACCAATAGGTGCTCCAAAAGCAGCCGAGACTCCAGCTGCAGCCCCGGCCGATACGAAATCGCGTTTCTCGTGATCCTCTCTAAAATACTGGAACACTTTGAAATCCTTGTTGAAGGTTGTACTCTTGCCTTGAGATATGCCTGCTGCTACCACTGAGCCGCTGTGGATCATCGGGCCTTCCTAAAACAACGTAAATTGCTAATAAGTGACGATAAGGGACAAAGGTATATACAAGTTTATAAAAAAATAAAAAACACCAAAATATGAATCTGGAAAAACAAGCTCACAAAGTGCAAGTAATCCTATAACAACTGACAATACAATCTTTTTTTTATTGCTGAGGAACAGAAGGCAGGCTGATGTTTGCGACGTCAGGGGCATGACACCGCGAACACGCTGCTGTCCCATAGGGGTACAGGAACCTGGGTCACTAATGCCAGAACCAAACTCAAGGTTCTTATGGCGGTATATTTAAGACCAAGGATTGTTGCTAGAAAGTTTTTTTACTAGTTTCATTCCGAAATGCTGTTTAAAAAAATATCGTACAAAGCACCGCACGCTTTTTAGAACAGTGACATTAATTTTCTTGTCAGTAATTTAATTCTTATGTTAAGATTTTTTTTCTTTTTAATTTGATTAATTATAAAAAGTGTCTCTTTTAGTTTTTTTAACTATAATTTATTTTTAACTTTTTAGTTTAACTATAAATTTATTTGTGGTCAAATGCCACACGGTAATTATTACGCCATCTTCTGACAGTGTTATTAATTAACGTCAGATGACGTTTCGGTAGAATTTAGAATTTTTTTGATTGTTCAAAGTGGGTAAAAATCGAGTCCGAAAATTCCGTTACGTACAGGTCAAGTTAATATAAAGCGTGTAAAAAAGACCAAAAAGCCACCGTCATGCGGTGTTCCCAGGCGGTCAGCCATCCAAGTACTGACCGCGCCCAACGCTGCTTAACTTCGGTGATCGAACGAGAACCGGTCCGAAAATTCATTAATCCTGAGGATCCTGGTAAGGATAATGATACAAACTATACAAATTATTGTATTGTCATCAGTCCTTGGACCGATGACAATACTTATCAAGATAATTATGCCAAATTTCGAGTTAATCCGACGTTTTAAAGGGGGTCAAAATCATGTTCAACGTTTCCGTTTCACGGGCACATACTAACATACGTATGAAGCTAATAAAAGCGTGTTAAATTTTTTTTTACATACTTTACCACCAGCTAGACCTCCCACGACTGCAGTAATAACGCCCACTGCCTTCACAATTAATGTCTTGATGCGTACCACTCTCGGCACTTTTACGCCATTCAAATAACATTTCACTTGAGGTATACCGCTTCCAGCAGCGACAGGCTACAATGAAATTATTATTTTATTCACAACACTATCACCACTTAATAAATACAAGGCGGTTGGTTGCAAACTGTTTATTTCTAATTGTCATTCTTGATCATTAATCTTAACCACCCTCATCTATATATTTTACTGACATATAAGATACTATATTATAACAATAATTTAATCAGTTTATGAGTCAAAAACAGATAGAAACTAAGAATTCCGCTTGTAACCAAATGTTAACACAAAACATTCATGGAGCTGACCAATATTCTTCTTCTACATGTTTATTTTGAATGAAGTTCTTACTATGAGCCCAAAATCAGCTATGTACAATATTTCAGGCTTAACTTCGGGCCTTATTAGATCAGCGCCCTTCTCAAAACACTTCCTTTCTATGAAAGGAACACAATAGATTAAATAAACATGGCTGAATCGACTTTAATGGTATTTACTTTTCAACACCCATATAATACCGAGGAAACGCTTACAGTTTAAAAATAAATATACTGTGAAAATTCACAGCGCCATCTAGCCTCAAAGTAGCAGAGTACTTGTAAACTATCGAGAGAACATTTGAAAGAGCAATTGGGTAATATTTTTTTTGGTGATTGTACTTACCTCTACAAATGCAACTAACATAGATCCAATGAAAACAATCCCTATGTTAGACAACACCCACAGCAGATATGGAATGTACAATCTGTCTTCCAACACATATTTGTCAACAGCTATACGTTATAATTAAAGAAATCATTGATCACATTAAATTTTGTATGTTTAATATAATAGTTAAGCTGTTAACCAAATAAGATTTTTGCTAAGAATAAATATAGGGACAAATCACATAGCACCATCTAGTCCCGAACTAAGTAGCATAATAGCACTTGTGTTATGGGTACTAGATAACTAATATATATACTTTTGTTTTATAAATACATACATATCCCGGGTTGCCTGGAAGAGATCGCTCTGTAGCGATAAGGCCGCCCATTGTAAGTCAAGTACATATTGATTGTGTAAATAAGTTTCATTGTGTTTATATAATTGGTTTACAATAAAGTGTTATCTATCTATCTACATATTATACATAAACACCCAGACGCGAGACGGGAAACGAACACGTGACCTCCGCAAGCATACCGAATAAGTTATCCGTTACGCCACCGTCACGGGGATCGTCAGAATATTTCAAAAGCCAATTAATATGGTTTTGTTTCCCTTTACATTAGTGCCCTTTTTATATCAAAAAGAAATAAATATTGAATGACATTTACAAGTAGTAGTAACCTTTCTTTTATAATAATAATTATTAAAAGAATACTATATTTCTAAAAATCTCAACTGCACCTAAATGTATTATTTGCTTTTCTGTACTCAATCAAAGGGACACTGAGAATATTTTTGTCACCCCTTCTGAAATGTTGCCAGTATCATTTGCCATAGATAATGCTAAGACTTGCTACAGAGTCCTATCTTCAGCCGATCAGAACCAGCATTTACTAACAATTTTTAACTTTAACTTTCATGAAATAACGACTATGATTATGTTAATCTTATTCTTTATTTAAATAAAAAACTATAAAACACGCTTTTATAGAAAATAAAACTAAAAGGTAAAAAATAATTTCCAATAAATCTAAATTACAGATAGTGTGAACAAAAAAATGAATTTTATTGTAAAAAAGTGTGGGGGTGCTTGTTGTAAATTGTTATATTTTACTGACAGATATTGTAGATAGTAGTAATTTTCAAAATATCTTAAAAAACACCCAACGCTTTTTTAGAATAAAAATCATTATTTGTTAACCACACTATCCTTATTTTAAATTTATTGAAAATTATTTATTACCTTTTAGTTTGATTTTCTATAGTAGCGTGTTTTTTTTTTTGTTTTTTTTTTAACTACAATTTCGTTTTTAATTTTTAGTTTGATTTACTATAAAATAAAAGCGTGTTAATATAATTTATTTGTTGTCAATTCCCATCAGTAAATGTTTTTATTAATTTAACACCATCTTCCAGCAGTGTCATTATTAATTTAACACAATTTTCTGGCAGTGTTATTAATTCAACTCCAGATGGCGTTACGGCAGAATTTTGAAATTTTTTTGTTGTTCAGTGGGTAAAATCGAGTCGAAATCCGAAATATCGAAAAATTACGTTACATACGGTCAAGTAAATATAAAGCGTGTAAAAAAGAGCAAAAAGCCACCGTCACGCGGTGTTCCCAGGTGGTCACCCATCCAAGTACTGACCGCTCCCGATGGTGCTTAACTTCGCTGATCGGACGAGAACCGGTCCGAGTATTCATTAAGCCTGAGGATCCTGGTAAGGATAATGATACCAACTATACAGATTATTGCATTGTCATCGGTCCTTGATAAGTGTGCAAAGTTTCAAATAAATCCGTCGTTCTGAAAGGGGTGAAAATCACATTCATAAATTCCTTTACATAGATACATACCAACCTAATAAATGTGTTAAAAAGGATACATTTTTTTAGTGCCACATATTTAATTTTTGAGAATTCTTCTATACAGACGTCTATGATGAATGCTATGAGTGCTGTGATTACACCAATTAGAAGTATTATAAACCATCTTGCTATATCTTTCCAGACTACAAATGGATATCCTCGCTTTCTCTCCTCATCCAGGAGTAAATGGTTTTCACAAGTATCATAATCTAAGCTCTGAAACCATAATAATAATAATTTATTGCATGAAACATGGTAGTGTTAGTATAGTAGTATATGTAGCATTAGTAATTATCTATACAAATAAATAAAATTGGAGGGTCTGTTTGTAATATTAAAATAACCGCTTTTTACTAAGTGCATTCGGATGTATACACGGTACATATACCAAAACAACATTTTTTACAATTTTTGTCTGTCTGTTTGTTCCGGCTAATCTCTGAAATGGCTGCACCGATTTTGACGGAAGTTTCACTGACAGATAGCTGATGTACCAAGGAGTAACTTAGGCTATTTTTATATTAGAAAAAATAATAGTTTTTGTTAAAAATGATAAGTTTCGAAAATTTTATAATCCAATTTAAGTTGACCTCCGATTTATATCATCAGCCATTTATATCAGGCAGCATTTTTTGGATATATGAGGTCAAATTAAATTGAAAATTCAACCTACAATGTCCAGCCTAAGCTGAACCCTATTTCGTATGATTGATGGTATAAATCTGCGGTCAACTTAAATTGGAATATAAAATTTCCGAAACTTATCATTTTTAACAAATACAATTTTTTTCTAAAATAAAAATAGCCTAAGTTTACTAAAATAAAAATAGCCTTGATACAACAGCTATCTTCCAGTGAAAGTCCCGTCAAAATCGGTGCAGCCATTTCAGAGATTAGCCGGAACAAACAGACAGACAGACAAAAATTGTAAAAAAAGTTGTTTTGGTATATGTACTGTGTATACGTCGAATCCACTAGTAAAAAGCGGTTATTTTAATATTACAAACAGACCCTCCAATTTTATTTATTTGTATAAATGTACATATAGATTTTACATATAGCTTGTTGTTTACAAAGCAGCAGAAAATTTATTTTTAATTTGAAACTGTGAATCATGTGTAAGGAGATTAACATGATGAACACCAGAGTAGAAAGAAACTATTATCATACTAATCAGTCTAGTGGGCTTCAACAGACATTTCATGCGTACATTACCTCTATCACAACTGAATCCTCTAGCCCGCCGAGAGACACATTTCTACTGATTTTACTATGGCATGGGCTTTCTCCTAACATTTATGCAAAAAAGATCTTAACAATTTTTGGACAGTTCTTAGTCTATGGTTTGACCCGGGGAGAAAGGTGGTCTTGGATTTAGTATCGTTTGGCATCTGTATGGGGGGTAATAGGGGTCAGAGCTGGTAGAGTTTGGGTCCCTGATTATAATGGTACTAGTTTATTACAAGGCAATCCAGAATTTTCGAGAAAAATCCATGTCCATCACAGAGTTCAACAAGAGAAATTTGACATCAATTCTTTTTGTTTTCTTTCAGATAATAGGAGTAGAGTTTACCTCATATTTTGCTGAGAGCACATTCAATGATCCAGGTTCTATCTTCTGCTTTGGATGTCTTCTTCTAATCCCATGGCTACCTTGAAGCTCATCCTCATCTGAGTCCTTAAAACACAATTATGTAATAATCATACTAATTACACTATGATCAAACAAACTAAATTGTGGGAACCATAATGTAACAGTCTACAGCTCCATGAGGTAATGACATAAAAAAGTGACTAGATAGTAGCTGGATGAGAAAAGCAGAGGATTGAGTAGGGAGGCATATACCCAGCGGAAAACAATTTAGACTGTTGATGAAGATGACACAATAACCATGTAACTTCCTCAGTGTTCCACACATGTATGCTCAGCATCAGTTGTGCTTTGCTACCATATTTTCATAATCCTATAATTTTTTATTGCTGTAGGATAGCAGACAGGCAGACAGCCTGCTTAGAATTTAGCAGTTACTGTCGCCTATGGGTGTTTGCAACGCCAGTGATATCGCGAACACACTGCTGGTCCATAAGGGTACAGGAACTTGGGTTACTAAAGCCAGAACACAACACAAATTTATTATGACGGCATACTTAAGACCAAAGGTGGTCGCCATTCAAATGGGCTTGGGGCCTTACCACATAGCTAGGGTGGGTTGTTTTGTCATCTTTTATGACAGGCTGACCCCGGCCGCAGAGGTCTGTATTCTTTCTCCGCCCCTGCACGGGTAAATATCTGTCTGATAATAATTATCTATTGAAGACAGTAGATGATGATAGAAGGAAAGAAGAGCTTAAGATTAATCTTTTAGCAGCACTGCACTTTTCTACATCCGCATGCTATGTGCACTAGCACATCTCATGTCTTGCTCACACAACTGTTGTCTCATTCACATTCATTTATGTAGTATTGTTAGAATCTTTATATATATGATTTTAGTAAATATAATAAGCACATTTCTCTGAAATAAAATATGGAAATCCTGGAACTATATCTAACTTTCATAGTGAAGAAGACTTTTGAGGAAGAACAGAATTCTTCACTTCTTCCTTCATACAATAACAAATCTACTGGGGTCCAGCAGAACACTTGCAACTTAAAATCTCAAGCTCCTTTTTCTTTCGCATACTGTTTCACTCCACTGCAGTGTTCTCAACTTTAAAAATGTTATTACAGTGTTTCTATGTTAAAAATACAGTAGATTTTAGGTAAATTGTGTGGTTCTTATAAAAAAACAGTGGCAAAAATTACAGTGTTACAAATTAAAAGAATAACTGAATTGTGATTAGAAAAAACTTATAATTAACATTACACACACAAGTCTGATTGAATGTTTATATTATACATTGATATAAAAATAAACATTCAATCTGATAAAATAACAATTTCATCTTCACTTTTATACATAGTACTATTAAAATTATTTAACATCTTTTGTATCGGTTGAAAATTAATTCAATTCAAGTTCCTCCGTTCCTGTGGATAGCCTGCTCGCTCAAAAGGTTTCCTTTAATTGAAATGAACATGTAATAATACTTATGACGTGAGAGCTGTTACACTGAACGAACAACTGTTGTAACGTAACAAAATAAGGACATCGTAATTTCTATTGTAAATTGTAATCTTACAACACCCATGACTTTTAAATTTAGCCGTATTTCAAGTGAACTTCGTTTCAAATATCATGTCATAAATAACGGGGATTCTCCTTTCATGTTGTATCAAAACAGAGATAATGTTGCTAGATCCTGAATGATAGTAAAACTGTAATTGTTTGTTGTAGAAATTTAACTATCTTATTTTTCGCTGAAAAAGTTTACAACAGATACTGATGAATTTGCAGTCATGAATTACAGTGTAATATGAATATTTCTATACTGCAGACACCGAGCAGGAAGAATTTCGGCCATTGACCTGTTATTATCTGGCAATGACCACGTGGTCATTGCTCTGTGGGAGCAAAGCGGCATTATATTTACGCGGGAGTGGCAGAGACAGATAATATCAGGTCAATGGCCGAAATTCTTCCTGCTCGGCTTCCGGAGTATACAGTGGGTGGTAAATTACATGAAATTACAGTGTTTTTACCACTATTACAGTGTAGTTGGGATCACTATTCCACTGTAACTTTTAACTACAACAGCTATGTCACTATAGAAATAGGATATAAACTAAGTTTTACAATTTTTTTCCTTCGCAATCAGCTGTATAAAAATAATCTATAAATTGTGAAAATATTTTTTAAAACTTAACATGATTCAGTTAAACTATGAACAGTATACAGTAAAGTTGAACAATGCTTGTAAGATCTAATTAGGTCATATAGATAATTAAAAATAGTTAAAAATTAACAAAAACCAATCATAAAAAACCTATGTTTCATGTTTATATTAGAAAAAAACTAACAATTTTAAAGACAGCTTGTTTTTTTTAAATCTACTTCTAATTCACAAAACAGAGATTTATTTTACATACCTGAAAGTTAGATTTGTTTAATCGAGTACAATAGGATGTGCTTGCATCCTCATTGCTAATTAATTGTGCAGTATCTGAAGTGGTTTCACTGACATTAGGATCTGTTGATGATGAAGATTTACTCATTTTCTCTCACTAATTGAAATTATTATTCATATAGACCATAATCTCAAATTTTAAGCTAAATTCTTGTATTGAAACCACACGCTACATTAATGTTGTTCTGATTAACTGAGAAACTGAGATGGATAGACTTCATAACAATATCATAAGAAAATAGTACTTTAGAGAATATGCACAATGTCAACAAATTAAAGCTTTATGTATTTATTGTTTAAGGCGCACAATTATGACACAATATTAATTCAGTGCATTGTGCAGCAGCTGCGAATTGTGCTGCCAATTCAAACTTTTGGATTTCCCGATACTTTGGGTGTTTTTATGGCAAAATGCTTTTGGCACTATTTTGCCAATAATTTGTGTAAAATTTAATAAAATGTATGTCTATAAACACTAAACTTGTTTTTTACATTAAAATATCTAAATATAAAAGGAACGCTTTACGGTTGTGCATATCATTCTTGCGCAGAGGCCATGCATACTCTGTATCGTACAAGTTCTAATAAATGTATTAATTGTCCCATTTTCCTGCAATGGATTTAGCTAATATTAGTCATTTTAATAATTGCAGTAACTCATCAAAACGATGGTCTAAATAGCATATTGGAATCTATTTGGAGAAGTGCTCCGTGGAATCCCATTGTCACAGGGGAACGGTCGTGTGGGTGGTGAATGTGGGGAATTTGAACGTATTCACGGTGGATTTGGGCATGGTAGCTGCAACGCGGAAGGGGAGGACATTATCAATACGTGTGCGGCTGCCAACCTCGCCATTGTGAACACGTATTTCAAAAAGAGACCCAAACATATTATCACCTACAAGAGCTGTAGGAATGCTATTCAAATCGACTTCCTATTCACTAGGAGACACCACATCAGCAAAGTGGCCAACTGCAAGGTCATACCCGGCGAGAGTCTCACTGCACAATATCGTCTTCTTGTCATGGACCTCTGCGCTAAGCCTAAAGACACACATACCGAGCGCGTTCAGCGCCGAATCAGGTGGTGGCTGCTTGATGAAGTCACGTCCCAGGAGTTCGCCTTAGCCGTCGGTGACAAGTGCGCCGGTAGTATGGGCGAACCAGTTCAGGCTTACTAGGATAAGATTCAGGCGGCTATCCTTGGGTCGGCGAAGGAGGTGCTTGGGGTGTCTAAGGGTGGTCGCAAGTGTGAGAAGGAGACTTAGTGGTGGAATGACTCAGTTCAGAGGGAGACCAGGGCGAAAAAAGCTCTCTTTAAGAAGTGCCTAGCGTCCAGATCTCCTGAAGATCGCGACACATATCAGGTGGCAAAACGTGCCAATAAGGCAAAGGGTCATGCAGGAGTGCGGAAATTACCGAGGGATTAAGGTCATGTCCCACACCATGAAGCTCTTCGAAAGGGTTATTGATCCTCGGATTCGACAGAAGTCCGCTGTCTCAGAATGTCAATATAGGTTTTGTCTTGGTCACGGCACAATGGACCCTGTTTTTGTCCTAGGACAGTCGCAGAGAAATATAGGATGAATAATACGCCTCTGCATTGCCTGTTTATCTACTTACAGAAGGCCTTCAACTGTATTCCTTGCGCGATAATCTGGTAGGCATTACTGTCCAAAAGGGTTCCACAGCCTATATTAACTTCATCCGAGACATGTACCGTGTTTCCGATTCCGTGGTTCGGACTGCTATTGGCAACATATAACCCTTCCCCATCACTGTTGGAGTACAACTGTCCTCAGTCCGTTTCTGTTCAGCGTGTTATTAGACGTACTGTCAAACAGCATCAGAAACTCACATAAGCAACCTCCGTGGTTGCTCATATATCCTGATGATATCGCGCTGGCAGATTTGGACAGGGGTAAGTTGGCGCTTGAGAACGGCGGTCTGAAGCTCAATGTGGCGAAGACCGAGTGCTTGGCCTGCAACTCCACAGACCCACAACCGTGCGTATTGGCGGCGATACGGTCAAGCGCACGGAACAGGTGTAATACCTGGGATCTGTATTTCACGCGTCTGGTGACATTGAATGCGACGTTAAGGCACGTTTTGCTACCGCGTAAGCATAATGGCGTGAGGTAACTGTTGTCATTTGTGACCCCAAAATACCGGTTAAATTTAAGGGATAGGTCTATAAGACCATATTTAGGCCTGTCCTTTTATACGAATATGAAGCATTGCCGGTGCCGGAGCTACACAAGCAGGCACTGCGAGTCATGGAGTTGAATATGCTGCGGTAAATGTGTGGAGAAAAGAAAAAAAAAACCGCATTAGGTACTCTCGCATATGCGGTGGCCTTCGTGTCCGTGACATTGCAGATAAATTGCAGGAGTATCGCCTTCGCTAGTATGGCTACGTATTATGGCAACCGGCTACTTACATGGGGAATAAATGTCTGGCCATGCCGCCACCACCGGGCCCAGGCAGGCGGGGTAGACCCAAAAAGTGCTGGCTTGACGTCGTTGGGGCTGATATGCGTTCCAATAGACTGACCACCAGAGATGCCGAAGATCGTGCGTAGTGGAAAAGAAAAAGTCAGAAAGCGGACCCCGGGCGCTGAAGCGAGAGTTTGCAACCAGGATTCAACACTAAGATATTAATGATGATCAAAACGTAGATCCTTTAAAGAAAATTCACAAATAAAGTATTTGGAAAAAATTATAACGCTTTTATCACATATTTTATAAGAATTATTATAAGTTTTTGTTACAGAGTTTCTAAAATGTTATTTTTGTAACATATAAGTTTATATATTATTATGATCCTGATTTGTTTACCAAACTTTTTCTTTTGTGATCCTGTAAACTAGGGTATTTCCAATTATTGGCAGCACTCTAAATGTCACTATGACAATTAGTAGTGTTGAAAATGACTTTGACAACTAATATAAAAGGAGATCAATATACTTCTATTTAGACTTGAGTATCGAAAAATAGGTACTTATTCAAAATTTTGACAACGGGAACATACTTATAAAGGTATTCTGTTTTGGAATACATCATTTTCGTTGGAGTAAGAAGAAAAGAAATACAATTGGCCCGATATTCTATTCTAAGTAAATTCATCGTCTCGATTACGTTTCTAAACCATTTTTAATAACTGAGGTTTTCATAATCTAAGTACACCAACGATCAGTTTAAACTGTGAATATGTCCTTTAGACATTAATAGGACAAGGAACTAATGCTCTTGTTTATAGTAGTACTTAATAGTACTACTATAAACAAGAGCGTTACACAGAGATATGCATTTATATGGTAAACGTATGCAGATGTATGGTTTGGGTAATGTTGAAATACATAGTAAGTGAGCACTATAGAAGCCACAGAATAATTACACTATTTAATAGCACAAACGTAAGGGTACAAAATTATCAGCAATACATAAAATTAATCATCGCAGTGTAATTGTAGAGCACAAGGAACTAATAATTACTCTTATCTTATCCTATAAATACTTGTCTATAAAAGTGAGACAAATAAATATTTTACGAAGATCAATAAAGATTAACTAAGTTATTTAAGAATCCTTTTGGTATAAAAGGTACATCTTATAAATATCGTCAGTGATTAAATGATTTCTCTAAGAAGTTTGTTAATAACACCGGACAATGTGTTTTTAAATGCACTATGGAAAAGGCCCTATACTATTATATTCATTAAATTGATTTTTAAACCACGTGTAACAAAAATTTTATTTCAAAACGAGACATTCCTTCATGAATATGATATCGTTGTATTGATAATGTTATCATTTTTTATCAGGTGGATACAGAGAACACACTTCCATTTTTAATGCACACATCCATGAGTTTATACTTCATCCTCATATACAAACAATAGAAGTAGGTATGCATGTGTGTGTAGCTTGCTCGTTCGTTTGGTTGACAATCGCGATATGATGTATACTACATCATCGCATGCTGTGTTATAATTTAAACAAAATCTTTTAATTTATAATTAATTTAGCCGATTAATTTCTCAATGTTTTCTTTCGTTGCATTCAGTTTTCTCTGTTTTAGTTACTAAATATGTGTAATTTGCCGCCGAAGTTCCATTCAGTGTGTCGCCTTTGTTTATCATTGTGTGGCGATAATTGCAGTGATGTTAAACTTCCAATTTTTGATCGTGATAAGGATAAATCGCGGCTCTGCGATATGATAATGTCTAATCTATCAATAATGGTAATGATTTTTTATTGTTTCAATTCTTATTAGCTCGGGAGGCTTAGTTTTCTCGTGTGAAAGTTAAGCGTAAGCGTACAAGATTGTGGATGCTGTTAAGCGCCATTAACTTTCTCGCGGGTGCTAGGTATTTTCGCATTGTGATATCATATTACGGCCCACGCGGCGAGTGCTCGCCCGTATGACTAATGTCATTCGTAGAAGTGATATGCGACCGTGTGCTGCGCGCCGCATATCAGTTGCGGTGATAACAAAGGAGCGATGAGATCTCCTGGCGTCGTCGCCCCACCTCCAGGCTCAGCCTCGACGCGGCACACCTCGCTCCCCTCGGCCCCTACATCTGCATTGCATGGTGTGCATAAGCCACATTTTACATTCAGCAGCTATTTTCAGATTTCAATATTATCTAAATTTAGATTTGTATTTAAGGGAATCAATCTGCAGGGGGACTTTATTCTCCCTTTTGGTGTTATGTTACTTGGGAAGAAGGTTTAACCAACTCAAGAGATTAATATTGTTTGTTATCAGATTGAATTTAATGACTCATCATCTATGATTATATCTGCTAAAGGTCACTGGCCACATCATCTCTTAATGACCTTGTTGTGAAACTGGCATTAGTATGTCTTTGTAATTTTGTTAATAATTTTTTAGGTGTCCCCTACAGACCTATTGCCACAAGTTGTGTGTGGGAGATGTGCTACCAAACTTGACGAATTTCATACATTTAGAGAACTGACACATAAATCTGAAAGACTATTGGAACAATTTGTGCAGTATGCCAGTTCACTGTCAGGACCAAAAGAGGTGAGCTGCATTGAAACCACATTTAATAAAACATCTTTAATACTTGACATGAATACTTTTGTATTATTTACACATAAACATGTTTACTATCTAAAAAAATATATTCAAGACATTATTCTAATTTTAAATATACAATCCAATGATATAGAGGATATAAATTTCATGCAAAACTTGTGTCAGAGTTGATATTGATATATCTTATAGGCTGACTTATTTTCTTTTTATAAAATGTCTTAACAGCATTTACAAGGACACCTAGTAGCATTCCGATAACCACGATAGCAGCGACACCTAGGATGCTCCATAGGACATGTCTTGGTTTCAAATTGGAGAGGGAGAATCCCTTTTTGGCTGCAAATGTTGTGTCTAATGTTGGGCAATATGTCAGAGTGATGTTGGTTATATACTCTCCACTGAATCTCATTGGTGCTGCACAGCTGAAATTTACAAATTACTATTATTTAAATGAAAACTTTCTTACAAATTATATTAAACTAATATATGTATTTTTTATTAGAAATATTCATCATCATTAATAAATAAACTATAATACAATCAAAACATGTTTTAAGGACATTGAAGGTACTATAGTCAAAAAACCAATAGTTATAGCAAAGGTTTTCGAGGTACAAATTCAGCTGAGACTTTGATGCAATTGGCTTGGATATCTGTTAGACAAATAAATTATAGTTTTTAATTATATTTATAAAACTATGCTACATTTCAAGTCAATTGGGTGTATAGTTTTAGAGATCTCATGATGAATTGTATTTCGCTTATTCAATGTTATAAAAATATATTTAGCTGGATTTAAAATCAGATGTATAATCTTATTAGAATGTAAAATGAGTGTTAAGTAGAGAAACAGCAAACTTACAATGGTATTTCCCCAGATTTGAATTTCATGCCTGCCTTCTGTGTTGTAACAATGTTGGCTAGATCACAGTTACATAGCCAATTATTGCCTGTCATACCCAGAATTTCTAGCTTACTCCATGGCATTAAATCGGTTGATAGTTCACTCAAATTATTGTCGTCGAGGTACACCTAGTGAGAGATAGTTTAATATCAAATCCTAACTAATATTATAAATGCACAAATGAGTTTGTTTGTTTGTTACGCTTTCACACCTAAACTGCAGAATCGTTTTTTATGAATTTCGGTATAGGCATAGATTGGACCTTGGAGAAGGACATAGGCTACTGTTTAAAAATTCATACGGCAGAAAAATGTTCCACAGTTCAATTAGTGTTATATAAAACAAGTTGCTTTAAGCTTTGTAATATGTCTTCGAAATTGATGGGGTGTCTTCATACTTCTTTGGTTTGGATCACAGGAACATGTTGGTGGGTACTAATAGTCCCTAATTTTTTATTCAGTTATTGACTAGACTTACATTCAAAAGGAGGAATCACAAATTTATAATAATTATTATTACCAAATTAAAGCACAGCTTGTAATGTATGTATAAATAGCAATAAAGTGTATATGTATGGTGTGCACACCATCATATAATATATTCTCAAACACTGCAAATTATTTTGGCTCACTGAAAGCTATCGCTAAAAGGTACTCAGAATGTATAACAAATCCCGAGGGAACTCAGCACAGTTTGGGTCCCCAAACTACCGGTTGCCATGCATTGAGTATGTGGATAACTATCAAATTGTAGACAGTAAAGACCATGTTTTGGGCGGGTTCTATTCATTACAGATTGTACGACGTGTATTCAGCCTGTAATAACCCGGAAACTCGCGGTTGTTAGAATAAAACAAGTCACGTTCCATCCGCTTGATTAAAGAAGCCATAGAATAAGCAAAACAGTATATCCGAGTAATCAATGACCCAGTTTTCAGATTATCTTAAATTATTATTTATCTTATGAGATAGAA
The DNA here is from genome assembly GCA_963693495.1 of Malacosoma neustria. Classification (NCBI taxonomy): domain Eukaryota; kingdom Metazoa; phylum Arthropoda; class Insecta; order Lepidoptera; family Lasiocampidae; genus Malacosoma; species Malacosoma neustria. The sequence continues at coordinate 14,271,071 of OY856382.1, read as the reverse complement.
ATCGCATAATCATTAATCAGTTGACCTCATTGTTTGTCGTGTAAGCATCGGAAGTGGGACGAATCGTTGCGTTTGAGTGTTGATTAAAATGTGCCAACACGATATTTGTAAACAGCAGAAACGCACGCGGTTTGAAACTGATAAACCATGTTACCCGGATCCAATAATAGAAACGCATTACGAAATGAAATGCCGTCATTCGGCATAATATTAATCTCTTAAAAAAATAATTAATATATTATTATACTGAATTTTGTTGTTTCTAGTGCGTACGCGTTGTATTAGAAGTATCTACTTATGTCTTCAAAAGTTTGCCATCGAAAATGATATTTTACATTCTATGAAATCATTTCCTTGTATTTAAGACTAGGCATCACACTTCCGAGCAAGAGTTATAGAAATTTTACCTAAGAAATGGGTGGTACCTATAACATCCATTCCTAAATAGATTCGCGCCGGTCTACGCTTCATTCAACCCTTTAAGCTTACAAGGTTATTGGAATCCCTACTAATTGTGACATGACGGAAGTCGTTGAAAGCTTTTCCAAAGAAATTACTTTGCCTTATTTATTAATTACGAGTACATTAAATGCATTAAGGCCTAACTGGAAGAATTATTTCAAGTTTGAATACCTGCAGGAAGCCAAGAAAAATGCTTATGACAATGAAATAATCTAATTTTCAGTAGAAATTTTTGATTCTAAACATCATTCTTTACGGATCTGTGAGTCAGTCTAGCAGGTTGTGAAAATATTTATCAACTTCTGAATCGAATGCGTAGGTAGTATTTCCGTTCCGAAGAGTACTCTGAACAGAGTTCCAAACTCCAGTGCATCTTTGTGTTATTGAATTATATTTTACCTTCAAGCTTCTCCTAAAATTTAGCGTCCTGTCTTTTCCAATCTTAAAGTAACCTTCTCATGGATATATTTTGCATGGCAAAACGCGTTGACTGTTATTTCATGTCTGACGTGTAGTGGTGGTTCGTCTTATTTACGAGGATAATTCTCCGCAAAATTACTATGTAACTAGCTTGCTTTAGATAGACATTTACCAAAGGTGACATCTATCTTGCGCAGAGCTATCTCACTCACTTGTTGGTTAACACGATCTTCAAAGTAAACATTTGGTTTCCGATTCCATCCGCAGGTTTGGCTGTAAAGTCCGACGCACGCTGCGTACTTGTTGTATTCATTGATAAGAATTTCTGCACGCCTTTGAACTCTGTAACTCTTGTGCAAGTTTACGTTACAAATGCGACTCTCTCATTTTCATTATGTCCATTACGTAGACTATCTTCGGGGCCATGCGTCCATTTAAACGTGAATATGATGGAATAATTTTCCCAGAAACTTGTGCTAACTTCTCCTATTTAAAGTGAATTATTCCACGACCCCACACTATTCATTCGATCAAAACGCAAATGACACAGGCGGGTAATATTTCTTTTTATTTATTTTTCTATCCTGCTTACGTCTTTATGACGAGCGATATTCCGTTCTAAATATTAATAATACTAGCTGACACGGTTAAGGTCGTTCTGCCAAATTAAATAAAAAAAATTATGTAAATACTGGTATTTAATTATATGATTTATTTACACTTTCTGCAGTTTCAGTTTCTCGACTTTCCATTATAAAATTTCCATGAAGACACCATATAAGCCACACAATATAAGTTACAATGATAACAAAAATATTAATATGTTATTTATATGTTATAGAATTGAAGTTATATTGTTCACCATACACAATGCTTAAACACGCTACAGACCTTCCTATCCGATCCTAATTATCGGATGAAATTGGACAATGTGTAGGGCAACAGGTCCTAACTTTATTATTATTATTACAAAATCGGAAGATCGGATGATCCGACCGTCCTTTTCCTAAAATAGTATCCTAAATCGGAAGGTGTGTAGGGCATTCGTCCGATTAAACGTCCTCAGTCACACGCGATCAGCGTCCCAGTTCAGACGTGTACTTACTTGCGCGCTTTAAAATGTCGAACGAAGAAAGCGATTTTTAATTGATTTCTTAATAAATAAATGGCCTACTTTGTTTACATTGACGGCTTCCATGGCGTAGCGGCTAACATATATCGCTACGCTTGCGGAGGCCACGGGCTCGATTCCCCTCCTGCGTCTGGGTGTTTATTTACAAAGGAATAGTATTTAAATATTTTTTATTGCTATAGGAATGCAGACAGGCTGATCTGCTTAGAATTTATCAGTTACCCTCGCCTATTTGTACCGTCATGTCATTTGTTGTATGCCATGTGTTTGCTTATGGGACACTTCGGCACCAGATTACTCGAACAGAGATTTGAGAAATAAGTTATAAGAAAGACTTTAAAAATCTAAAAAAAGATTCGCAAAATTTCAACATTAGATGAGATGAAAAAAAGTTATAAAAAAATTTCTTCAGCCCATCAGCTCCTCTTTTTCCTCAGTTTTCGTGTATCCACGATGATACTTGATATTGCTACTCCTATTGCTATATTCTGTAGTTTAGACAAAGTATGAGCCATGTGAAATACGTCTGAAGTGTGTCATACAGAAAACGATCTGATTTAGGAAGCTGGCTTAAAGGTCTAGTAACCAGGCCATAAAATTCCAAAAAAAAAAATTTAGGAAGCACAGATCGGAAAGTCTGTAGAGAATGTATCCGATTTAGGATTTCCGATAAATCGGATAGGATAGGAAGGTCTGTAGCATGTTTTACTGTCAAATCTTGCCTCACTAGGCCTGCAATGATATATCGGGAAACCAATAAGCATAGATATATCGACGCCTAAAAACATCGATATTAATCGATATCGAAAAACTAGCCTAAATTTAAATACAAAATCGGCTAAAAAATGAATAAAAAAAAGCTTGTATAAAAAAAAGAAATATCGATATACCGGCTTGCTAGAACGATATATATAGTCGATATAGGTATATCAATATCGATATTTTTAAAAATCTTTCATCCTTAGGGCTCACACACACATACAACCATAGAAAATAGAGATAGTGAGAGATAAGAGAAAGGAAGGGATGCTCGCTTGGAGGGGGTTTCGTATTCGTTACGTGATGATTTCTGCCAGTTCACTCTAATGTAAGCCGCATAAAAAAATCTTCATTCCAAAAACATTTTCGCGACAATAAGTAGCCTATGTCCTTCTCCAAGGTCCAATCTATCTCTATACCGAAATTTATCAAAATTTGTTCAGCGGTTTAGTCGTGAAAATGTAACAGACGGAGTTACTTTCACATTTATAATTTTAGTATGGATTATTAACAACTTAGCATATTCCCGAGATAAACATACGTCAGGAAAATTATTTCCATGCTAAAAGTGTAGAGCATAAAAAATTCACATCAGATATCATCTAATATATGTGTATACTTTGGAATTAATTATAATGCAATCTTGTTTATCATACACCTTGTTTCTGTTAAGCTCTCAACATGTTTTTTTGGTGCTTTGATAAGTTTTAATTTATTCGTATTGTGGTTGTAAATATTACCTATGTATGTAAGTTGAATAATTTGTATAAATAGAATTGAAAGATATCAATTTATATAGTTATCTTTTACTGTCTGCCGTTTTGGAATTTGCCAAACGACCTTATCTTTTTCTATGTATTTGTGATATTTTATCCGTGCAATGACGGAGAAAAGAAACCTCCGTGGCCGGGTCGTATCGGCCTGTCGTAAAAGGCGACAAAACAACCCACCCTAGCTACGTAGTAGGACCCCAAGTCCGTCTGGATGGCGACCACCTATGCATGTTGCTATAATAAATTTGTGTTGTGTTCCGACATTAGTGATCCAAGTTCCTGTACTCTTATGGGACAGCAGCGTGTTCGCGATGCCACTGGCATTGCAAACTCATAGGCGACGGTAACTGCTAAATTGGAAGTGGGCCGTCAGCCTGTCTGCTGTTCCACAGCAATAATAAAAAAACCAACTGCGCTAGCTGGGCTAAGTTATATAGAGAGATCGAAAGAGACCAGTTTAGTCGGAGGCATGGGACATGATTTAAAGTGATCCAATTAGTTGTTCCAAGTTGCCACTAGATAAAAATAGTGGAAACTAAACTGTAATCCTCTAGGGAATGATTACGCAATATTTTTTGGAAGTCTAATAACCGCATTGCTCTAGCGGAGTTAGTATACGTAAATAGTAGTTAACTCTTAGTTATTAAAGCAAGATGAAAAAATTTAAATCAACCGGTGTATTTCCGTTCTCTTTTGTTTTGCAATAGTTTACATAATTACCTACAGTTCGCGTGATTTATGAGATCACTATACATTTTGCATTAATAGCGCAATATTATTTAAATTGCACTAAAGATCATTTTTCTATGTACCTTTTTATTCGAGGCTGTTTGGGAAACGACCAGCGGTAGTATCTTTCTTTCGCTAGGGGCTCTCATCCATCACCCGGGCGGAAAGCGCATGCATGGTTTTTAGTGGATACGCCAGCGACGTGTGTCCCCTTTGTCCACTGTGTACGGATACATCGAACGGAATTCCTAAACTACCCTGTCGCCAGCTCCCAACCGACGGAGTGTGTATTAAGCATTTTCCACCCAACAATAAAAAAGGGGCTCACCCATCTGAGTTAGGGAACGTACGTCGCGCTGGTATAACCACTAAAACCGTACGCTTGGAGTGTCGGTGCCGCGGCACGTAATTTGAATTAGACTGCAGCCCTGACTGCTCTATGTTTACTACTCATTTATGATATAAAATGTGACAGTATTATCACAGAAATACGGCAATTCAGTGTACATTCTTGTGCATGTACTGCACTTTTATACATACATCGTCAAACGCGCTAGGAAGCTCAGATTCTGATTATTTATTTGATATTGATTATTTATTCGCTCTCTCCACATAATGTAGAGATGGCGAAAAAGTTTTTCGTAGGTAGCGTTACGCTTTACTGCTTTTGGGGTGTTAGCTGTCGCGTAATCATCCACATTACTACAGTTAGCCAGCCCCATAAGCTTTCGTGGTAGGCCTTTGTGTGTTTTTAAAATAGCATTAATGTTAATATTATCGTCTCTGGTTTACTTAAAAAAAAGTGTATTACGGATTTCTGTATAAAACTGCGTAATCGCGGTATTGTTATTCAAACCGTTTTAAGTATTCTGAGATGTCTCTTATCTATGTATGTGTGTTGTTTTAGAGTGCACTATTTGAAGCTTAATTTCTGCATACTCATTATTTTGTGTTATTACCATGTAGTACGTTATAATTAAGGGATTTTCCATATATATCTCATAAAGTTGATTTTAATTTAGTCATCTAGCGTGGGTAGAATTTGAAATGCGAAATTTCGTTTTTTTTTCTTCAGTATGTTTAAGTTGATATATATATAACCAGTTATGTAGTTAGTGTCAAGTTTATTTCGGATTACCTACAATATAAGTTGATATCTTGCAAATACCTCAATATAGGATTTATGGGGTAATTAGTACTATGTCACAAATGTTACGCAATACTCGAAATGTAACGGGATTTCAATCAAGGGACCCTTTTAATCAAGTCCGATTTTAGGCGTGATGGACCAAGTATTTCAATATAGGCTGAAACACAAAGACATACGGAGTCCGCCCTAAGTAATTATTATGAAGCCGAAGTGCAAAAGAATTATACTTTTACTATATTGATGGAGACAAAAAAAAGCTATGATTTCCCATTTCATTGAACTCCCAGACGAATATGAAAAATAGTTTTCCCGGAAATAAGTAAGAAAAAGCATTATGCAAATTAAAATACAGTAGTACCACTTATAAGTGTAACATCAAGGGAGACGGCAAATAATTAGTTGTGGAGGGAAATATGTACCAAAATGACTTGCAGACACTTTATTTCGACTGATAGAGGTCAATATTTCGAGTAATAGAAGTTTTGGGGCTAGTAATCAAAATTATAATAATTTTGTTTTAATATAAAATATTACAGATCGCTTATTGAATGTCAAACGTTCCGTTTCTTAGACAAAATGCTGGCTAGAGAAGAAACAGCGAATCGAACTCCCCAGCGAATATTTTTTTTTGTTTTATTTATATTTCAAGGAAAAGGAACTAAACTTTTTGAAATTTTCGACTTATTGAAGTGTGACATAAGATTTTACTGTGCAATAAAACGTTATGACTGAAATGATCCTAACTTTAGGGTTGAAGAAACTCACAAAAATATCATAATTTAGTGAATTATAATACCTCCTTTAAAGTCCACTTGTCTTTCAGGCCCCGGAAAGCATTGTGGCTAATGTACCGTAGGTTTCGGTTATGGCAAAGATGTAACACCCTCAGGCTTTGTAGGGGAGTGAATGCACTCCTTTTCACCTCGTCTAAGTAGTCATTCTCGCCAACTTCCAGCTCTTTTAGATTTGATAAGCCTGTAAGGAAATTATACAATTTATATGGAATCAATGAATATGGAAAATGAATTTATGTACCTAATTAGAAATGAGTTTATTAGAGGTGTGAAAGTAGCGCCTGTATTCATAAACTTAAAAGTAGGTATCAGACTAGCGTGGTTTGACCATGTAATGCGAAGGGATGAATGTCAATCTGTTAAATGACATTCAAAGGAAAATGATAGAAATGATTTGAGTGGATGGATACAAATGGAGGGAGAGGTTCACCAAATAAAAGATGGATGGCTGTCAGCAAGTATGTAAATATATACATACTTGCTGACAGCGTAACAGACAGAGTTACGTTCACATTTTTAATATTAGTATAGATTATAGATAAACATCCAGACGCGAGACGGGAATCGAACTCATGACATCCGCAGGTGTACCGAGGCGTGTTAGTGCGCCACGGAGATCGTCAAGTTCGTCGTAGGAATGACAGTATATCAAGCATAAAATTAAATGTACATTGATTTTCATAGTTACCTACGAAGCTGTCGTCGTTCAGTTCAACTATAGGATTGTTGTTGAATGTGAGGTACTCTAGGGTGCTACCAACCAAGCTTAAGCTCTCGGGCACTGTCACGAATCTGTTATTGGATAAATCGATTTGTTGCAGCTTCTCTAAACCCCTGAATGCGTCGAGTGGTATGCTATCGATATCCGTTTTCGATAAATCCAGAACCTAAACATAGAAATACATTATTTTAATGTATTTAGAACATTAATAGGCCTCCCTCTAACTCTGGGACAGACATTATGCCCGCTACACACGTCGTTATCTCGGTATGCAGGTTTCTTCACAATGTTTTCCTCCGTGCAGGGGCGGAGTAAGAATACTGACCGCTGTGGCCGTGGTCGTGGTCGCCTAGCTTAAAAGACGATAAAACAACCCTAGCTACATGGTAGGGCCCCAACCCTGTCCGTATGGCAATCACCCTTGGTTTATAAGTGTGCCGTCATAATAACCTTGTGGTACGCAAGATTGTGGAACGAAGTGCGTTAGCCACTACGCTACGGAGTGCAGGGCCGTATAGGTGGAGCGTGTCATAAAAGGCGACAGACCAACCCTAGCTACGTGGTAGTCCCATAAGCCCGGCTGGATGTCAGCCACCCTCGGTACATACTTATAATACCTACTTATGCCGCCATAATAACCTTGTGTTGTGTTCCGGTATTAGTGACTCAGGTACCAGTACTACTATGCGGACAACAGCGTGTTCGCGGTGCCCCTAGTGTCGCAAACATCTATAGGCGACGGTAACCGCTTACTATTAAGTGAGCTGTCAGCCTGTCTTCTGGTCCTATGAAATAAAAAAAAGTTATACACACTAGTGAGAAAATCTGTCTAAGCGATGCATTTTATAGTATGTAGGATACGACTCGTAACTATCATATGTAAAAAAGAGACTACCTTTGAACTATTTGTATTAAATCAGTAATTTGGAGTATCAATTAAAGAATCCATCCGTTAGGAGGGGTCGAATCAAGTGAGCACAAGTGGAGATTAGACTTTAAATGTTTAATTTAGCGGTGAATGTTGTGTTACAACCGTTTGAAAAATGTATATCTGAGATGTGGCAGTACGATAACATTGTTGTATAACAACTACTTTTGTTTAGCTCGTTCATTAGATCAAGGAAGTCCACCTTGCTTGTACATAAAGGTTTATTTAATCGTTGTATCTTAAGTTAATCATTTAAATTATTCGTCGAAGGCGATTCGATTCCTTATCCAAACAGTACACGCCAAGTAAAAGCCACTTTTCGGTTTTTTTTTATTTAGCAGTTACAGTGGCCTATGGGTGTTTGCAACCCCTGTGGCATGGCGAACATGCTGCTGTCCTATAAGGGTACAGGAACTTAGGTCATTAATGCCGGAACATAACACAAAGTTATTAATGGCGGTATACTTAATAAGGCCAAAGGCGGTCGCCATACAGATGGGGGCCTACCACGTAGCTAGGGTGAGTTGTTTTGTCGCCTTTTACGACACGTCGACCCCGGCCGCAGAGATCATTATTCTTTCTCTGCCTCTGCACGGATAAATTAATTAAAATTCTTGTCGAATGCTAGTCGCAACTTTTTTTTGTCCTGGCCAAACTACACTTTATAAGTGCTGCGTTAAAGCTCTGAGGGAAGCCGCTTATGTGGGCATCTCCACATTATTCCTGCGAATGCTCAAGTTTGCTAACAAAAAAGGTTTTGTCGCCTTTTTCGACAGTTCGGCGGCAAGGGTCAATATTCTTACTACTCTGTACGGAAAACTATAACTATTTATTTATTTTCTTTTGCCTCCTTGGCCAAGGACCTTTCCTTGGCCAAGGAGGCAAAAAAGGACCTTTCCTTGGCCTTGACAGGAATCGATACAAAATGGTGGGCTTCAATTTTGCTATGTGATAACACTGGTCTGAGAAGGGTGTGATTATACAGATGGTATTTACAAAAAATCTATGAATGCTTAATCTAAGAGTAAAAAGTACGTTGTACCTCAAGTTTTTTAGCACTCGACAGTGCTAATATTGTGACGTGGTCCAATATTTCAAGAGGATTGTCGTTCAAGTACAGTCTTGTTAAGTTGGGCGTATATTGGAATAGATATCTGTCCAATGAATGTATCTCATTGTTACCCAGGTTCAGTGTTTCCAATGCAATGCTGTTATACACGCCGTCTTTGTAAGGCCCTTGGAAAATTTCGCTCCTCAATACTTCGCCTGAAATCATTATTAAAATGATCTTTTACAGATTTAAAATAAATGTTTATATATTTGTAATCTGATAAAATAGACGTAAATTTTAGACGCCCTATTCGTATTTGCTAGTCCAAGGAAACGGCATAAATTCCGTTGAGATTCGATGAATAAGATTAAAGTTATTAGGTTTTGAGAAGTGCCGGATATAACGTGGCTGCGAAACATGTATGTATGTACCGCTGGTGATGACTAATCGAATACGTGTTATGAAAGATCGCGAACGTTTGATGGTACGAAAGTGGTGCGTGAAAGATAATAAATAATTTATTGCGTCAGCAAACATTATCGCAGAGCCGATTTCTTATATGCTAATAAGTGTTGTTGATTTACTAAGTGCAAGAAGCGAGGACGCGTAAATTTTCGTCGCGTTGAATTTTCATTGCAATCCAAATTACTGATTCTGGGGCCAAATTCCTTAAAAAATGTCTGTCTAGAATGCTCTGCATTATTTGATAATCCATTTCTTGACCAAGAAGGCATACGAAAATACTTGGAATAGCAATTTTTTTTATGACTGAAGAACAGCTGGTAGACTGACGGCCCACTTAATGGTAAGCAAGCACGTGGTTTTGTTGCCTTTTACGACAGACCGATCGCGGTCCCAGGGTTTAGTACTCTTAGTCCGCTTCTGCACGGAGAAAAAAAAATGGGAACGACTGCAGTCTGGCAGAAAGGAGGAGCTCAAAGGTGCTTTTTTTTGTTTATAAAGTAGCAAAAATCTACACATTAAGCCATTAGTCCCAAGCGCAACGACGCGGCCAAATATAAAAACTTTTCGCATCAATTGAAGCTCTTATCTATTTTATTCATGCGCCATGTTAGGAATAGAAAGTCGGAAGCTGAATCATTCTAATACCATGCGCTCCTTATTATTTTACACAACATATAGACGGCAAGCGGCATAATGACTGTACGTATATTTCCCGGAGCTCCTTATCTTGTATGGAAAATGACGACTGATTAAATAATTTAGGTGAGGTATCGAGTGAAAGCCGCGTTATTTTCTTGAAAGATAATTACGTAATTATTGATAAATACTATTCATAAATTCGTAGTGTCATATTACTATGTATATACTCGTATATGTTATCGACGACTTCCGTGCGTATTTCGTGCTTCGGTACGCTTGTGGCGCTCACGGGTGATTCCCTAAATCTGGCTGTTTATGTATAATATGTATTTATTTATAGAAGAAATATATTATATACATCAGTGTTTTTCAATCTGTGGGTCGCGACCCTTAAGGGGGGTCACGAAGCCTTACTCGGGTGGTCACCGGCAAAAGGAAAAAGCTCTTGCCCGCGACGACAATGCGGTGTGGGAACGCCGCGAAGTTAGGTCCGCGCAAACTGGCGTCCAAATCAAAGCCGCACGCAGCCTTACCACCTTACCTCGTACTTACTTTCAAAGCTGTGGCGGCTTCTTACAGAATGTAAGTCTTAATCATGAATATACGTACCAAAATAGAGAAAATCATAAACGTAGTCTTATAAATTACTTACTAACTTTTTGTCTCTATGGCCCAAGGGGGTCGCCAGAATTTGTCAACCCTTAAAGGGGTCGCGTATTCAAAAAGATTGAAAAACACTGATATACATAATACATAATATATCAGTTGTGTTGAACTTATAACACGATTGCCCTGTTGCTTACTTACTGTTTAGGCACTGGATGGTGCTGTATGAATTGTCACAGTAGTATTTACTTAACATAGAAGTGATTTTCGGCCGTGGTTGTGACTAACGAGAATAATAGGGCAACCATAATGAGTTTCTAAGGCTTCGTAGTTTTAGCTCATAGGCATTCGAGGAAGGTCATCGTTAGTTTTGCCTTACCAGGTGTGAGGGCCAGATGAGACTGTGTTCAGGTAATGACTGAATTCAGTTACATAATTATCGTCATTTTCTTGTTTCCTTTTTCAAAGAGAAAGGTATATCGGCTAATCGAAAGATGAAGATAAAATAATTATAGAAGTATTGTAAATATTTTACGTAGTGAAAAATGTCTAGCTATGCTGTCTCCGCCGGGCCGCGGCAGGAGGAGTAGACATAAAAAGTGCTGACTTTAGGTCGTAAAGGGTGAGATGCGCGCCAATGGACTTACTATCAGGAAGAAGACCTTCCGAAGTGGTTTAAATTGAGTTATATTACTCTAGAATGATAATGATGATGTATAATGGGCGATCACTTATCAGTATGCTTTCTGACAAACAATTGAGTATCAGTTAGAATGAAAGAAAGAAATGTTTTGGGACATATGGTAATAACACTTATAACTATTAATACTAGCTGACCCGGCATGCCCGGCACACGTTATTCTTCCATTAAAATTCTAGTGGACCGAATTTTCATCCGTTGTTGGAGAATAGTATTGATACCGTTTGAACTTATTACTCCTAATATTATAACAGGCGCTTTGTTTATTCACTCATATTTCACCCCCTTAAAATTTTATTTTCGCGACAAAAAGTAGCCTATGTCCTTCTCCAATCAATCTCTATATCGAAATTCATCAAAATTGGTTCAGCGATTTGGGCGTGAAAACGTAACTGACAGACAGAGTTACTTTCACATTTATAGCTAGCCGTTCCTGTCCGCTTCGCTAGTCGAATAACAGAAAAAAGTAAATAAAAAAAAATGAGAAGTTGTCGTACGCATGCGCGCGCGCTGCATACACCTCTTGCCCTACTTCTATGAAAATAGTTGTTTCTTAAAACTTTAATAAAAATAAAAAATAAAAGAGATCAATAACATTCCAATATCATATTAATAAAACAGGAGGTGTAAAGAAAGCGTTTAAAGAGTTGAAATAAATAAAAAAACTTTAATAACTATAAAGTTATAGTATATATAGTTATCAATATAAATTAAATGAAGATATCGCTATATTTTTTTAGATAAGGGTCAGATGTCTAAGAAATAAAACTTAGAAATTTTAATTGATATCAATCCAGTAGTTTCGCCGTGATGCGCGCACAACTGCAGAGCTCTATCAATTTATATAGATATTACAATAATTAGTATGGATACATTCAGTACGTCCCACACTTGGATGCGAGCTCAGCATTGTGCCAGCTAAATATAATGTGTTCATACCTGTGATGTAGTTGTTGCTCAAGTCCAGGTATACCAATCGATCGATGTTCCTGAACGCGTCATCTTCTATCTCTATTATCTGATTGGTCTTAAAACTGACCGCGATCCTATTCCCGGGCACGTGCTGCAATTGGGTCACGTTCGTAATGCTGTTGTTGAAGAACGTTATCAACACATGCCTATCTGTAAGAAACGTATACTGTTGTGAGTTTATGAATAAATAAGGGCCTTATTAAGAGCCGGTCTGAACTCCGGGAAAAGCCAATGCGGATACGTAGGGCTCCGTCCTGTTCTTGCGGCCGGATGTCGCTAGCTAAACAAAATCAGGCGACATTAAAAATGCCGGTCGTCGCCACCTCAAGCCTTTGTATGTATGGACTTGTTCACTTGCAACCTGCTGCAACACGTTAAAAATGAACGAGGCTTGAGGCTTTGACATGAAGTCTATGTACATTTTTGTAGAGCAATGACCAAAAGTCGATCCTGCGATGTCCCCACTTTGGTTGGCGACCGGGGATTTTTTATTCGGTATCCCGTTACGACCGCCCCTGGTCACAACATCGGCCAATATCAAAAAGGTGACCGCCGTAGGGTTAGAACGGTGAGGCCGACGTAACTTCGGCTTCCCCCCGGAGTTTCTGGTGACTGGTCATTCGGTTTCTCCGGAATACTTTCTTTTGTCTAATGCCATAAGAAAATGACGAGTACTGACGCATACAAAGCGCTCTATCGCCCTGCGACAGTACTCAAGGATTGCACTCCGCCTACTGCCGCTTCACAATTCTCAATTGAAGGGTGATGACGAATTTTAGCATTACGACAGATTTAAGTATATAATACATCGTTCCTATAATTGAAACCTTATCGAATTGACACTTCATATTCTACGATAACGCATTTAATAACATTGTTATATATTTGCTTAAAATATCTTTGTCATATTGGTTTTTTTGTATAGTTATAATGAGAATGCGGACGTCACTTGTTTGTTTGTTTATGTCATATATATGTGATAAGTAGTATCTCATACAAGCTTGCCCTACAAATTCCGTTACCTGTGTCTATGTTGTGTATCTCCTCCGGCCACTCGGGAATCTTTTCAAAGTCTCGCCGCGAACAATTCAACGTAAGATTGTTCGTGTCTTGCACAAAAACATCGCAAGGTGCGCTTTTAACTTCTCCCTCTTTGGCTTGAATAGAAGAAACTAGGACGCCTAGTATTATCACCTACAACAAAGAATTCGTAACTTATGTAATCGCTAAATCACACAACAATGTGTCCTGATTGGAATCATTAACACACAGTTCACTCACTTGAAATATTATCAGGTAGTACATTTTCATCGAAATTATATAGGATACTGCAGGAACACCTTCGAATCTCTGTACGGTGTTATCTTATCAGCCAGAAGGCGGCTTGTGATATCATGCGACACGAAATGAGCGGCCGTCTCATTGGTCCGTCTTTATTTGTATTGTCGTGCTGCACAAATGGAGCGAAGTTAATTCACTTACTTTGTGTCTTTTGTTTTTAGGATGTCATTAGTATAACCGCGGCAAAATTGGAAGAGATAATCAAACCAATGCAACCTCCCCTATACGAGCTCACCACCACAAAAGACAGTTATTCGGAAATCGGCTCACCGGACTCAACAGAAGAAATGAAAAATTTGGAAAGCCGCCAAGCGGCGGTCACACTCCTGCAGATTAAAAATTATGATCCCACAAAGTATGCGATCAAACAGGAGGAGGAATCTCATGTTATGTTTAAGAGTGTATCTTTACCACCCTCGGATCGAGCGCGGGAGGTGATGCACTGTAATGCGGTCATAGATATAATAAGTAAAGCGGTGGCGGTGGCGCAGAGGGAGAACGAGGAGAAGTATCCGTCAAACTATCCGGGAGTGATAGAGAGGCAGCCCGCGAGCGCCGCGGAGGCCTACTCGCACGAGTACCCCGACGAGCAGTACAACGCGTACGGCACGACGCACCCCGCCAGCCCCGGCAGCAACGACGACCATGACAACAAGGAAATGGATCTCTCTCTATACGGCACAGTCAAAAGTGAACAGCCGGAAGCGAATGTGAAAACGGAAAACGAACACACCAACTACTACCATCAGACATTGTCACAAAACAAACCTTCAGATTTCGTAGACGAATATAAACAACATTTATTTGGACGGACGGTCAGTAAAACGAAATCCTCAAGGGAGCCTATTTACGAGGACTGTAGTCAGAGCAGCAGCGGATCGGATCCCGACAGGCTACAGATGGATATATCGCAAATGTCACAGGTAAGAGGTTTTGCAACCTTTGAACTGATTTTACAGTATTTTTTACTGCTGTGGGACATTAGACAGGCTTGCGGCTTACTTAATAATAAGCAGTCGTGGTCTATTGACGTTTGCTATGTCAAGGGCATCGCTAACACGCTGCCGTCCGTATAGGAACTGGAACTTGGGTTACTTATGCTGAAACATAACCCAAGGTTATTATGGCGGCTTATTTAGAAATCAGGGCTGGATGCCATCCAAATGAGCCTAGCCCTACCACCTAAAGTTGTTTTCGGTCGCCGGGGGTCAGTATTCTTAGGGGCGGAGCCCTACACTTAGTCTGCCATAATCATCATCCCTTGTTTTATAATTCAAAACCAGTATTCAGAAATCAAGCTTTAAAAATACAGTTACTAAAACAATCAAATATTATAGCTATGATGAAAAGTAGCGGAAACTTCGAAGAACTACTGAAATGAACTCGCGCTTATTATTTGTAGATTTTATAAAATTGATTATAATCAATAACAACTGTGAATGCGAAAGACAGTATTATCAACAAAATTAACAAAGTGTGTGTGTTGTGTGTGTGCAATTCACATATACGGCAGAAGTGAAACTTCAGGAAAATAGATTATATTTCATATATTAGTATATAAAAGCTACGAAAGCCCGAACAAAAAGACGAAGATTATAGGAAACACTATATACTTGTATTCTGTCTCATTCTCTCGCAGGCTACATCCTATTTATGAATATATGTGTCTCTTTTTGGTGTCGCTTTTTCATCTGACGAATTATCAAATCACAACAGTGCTAAAATAGTTTCACTTCAAAAATTTTTCAGTCATCTGATATCTGATTATTTGGATATTTGATTGAGTGACTTAATAATAAATCCTAGAAATAGATTTTCCGCTGCCATTCCACATCAGTCATATTCGTGATATTATAGATAAGTTGCAAGAGGCTTATTACGCGGGCATGTTGCTGCAAGTAAGGACGTATATGTGGGGTAGAAATGTGTTAGCATATCGCCTTTGCCGGTAACGCCCACCAATGCTATAGCAGGTGAACATGATAAGTAAGCGAATAATAGCTGATTAAATATGGGCGTTTGACGATATTGTTCCAGGATGACCCTGAGGAGACGCAGTCGGCGCGTTCGGCGCCACCCTCGCCGCTCCAACCCCACGAAGACCAAGACAAGGAGTCCCTCTGGAAGGCACTCCATACGCAAAACGGTATGCATAACCTTAATACAGTGGACGGCAACCCTACGGCTCTTCTGCGAAATGTTTTGTCCGGACACGGAATATTACTTATTGTATATAATTATTTCCATAATAATATCTGCTACTAAAGCAAAGCACATGTTAAAAAAATGGCTCTTTGAATAAATTTCAAATGTGTATTATCTATATTTGCCTTTTCTGGATGACGAGGTTGCCAACCACTGCCTTCATATAACATATATGAACAATCTTAAGCGGCAGGATTTCGTTAATCTCATAAACAAAAATATTTATTAATAAATAAACGATTCACACAGCGCCATCTAGTCCCAAAGTAAACAGCAGAGCGCTTGTGTGATACTAGACGACTGATGTGATAAATACATATCATATCTAGACTTGGGATAGAAACTATGGTCTCCGCAGGAGTTCCGACGTAGGCAAGCTTTTGAGCCATGGAGGTCGTTAATTTCAAAACACAATTACTGAAGAAAATAAAATTGTGAAAAATATGAATTAGATCATGTTCACAAGACGCCATTTGAACGAAATTTTTTAATAAATTTGTCCCTTACCGTGTTTTTAAATTGGGCCGTCGCGTAAAGCTGTTCAAAAAAAATTGTATGAATATGGTATGTCAAATAATTGTAGTTTGAAAAACTATTCGTTTATAAAGGCTTACTTAGCTTCACGAGTTAAGATTAATTGACGGAAACCTAGTACAGCTTAATGTATATTATTATATTATACTATACATATAATATACAATGTGATTCGTCTCGTATAGCAAATATTTTAGGGGGTTGTTTTTGGGGTTTTTTTTATCAGTAAATATTCCACTCCCCCCTCTCACCTCACCCCTCTCAGAATGGCAGCCATTTTAATTTTGTCGTCCAACTATTTCACGTCATCTACAAAAATGACGATAACTACACAATTATCGAAACTAAAAAAATTAATTAGTTCTTAATTTTATGACAAAACAATTATTATCTAGCAATCATAATACAGTTTTAATGCTTATTAAAGGTATCAACGACAAAAAAATTGAAGAAAAATTATTTTTATGAAAAAAAATTCTTAATTTCTTCGTGTAGGTCGTAGCGGGGCAACGACGCAACTCCTGAGGCGATTAATAAACAGCAAACATCTCGGAATGACCGTGTCGCCGTTGCGGACACCCGGCTCGCCCTTGGGCTCGTCTCTACAACAGCCGATCAATGGATCCGTATCACCGGTAAAATAATTTCATTTCACTGTACTTGCGCTTTAAATAAACTGAAATAAATTTTCTCCAAACCCAACTGGATGGCAATCATCCCTGGTCTCTAAAGTTGCCCCTTTAATAAAAACCTTGTTGTGTTCTGGCATAAATGACCCACGTTCCAGTTCCCCTACGTGGTTGGTAGCATGTTCGCAGTGCCCCTAGCGTCGCAAACACGCATAGGAGACAGTAACTGTTTACTGTTAAATGGGCTGTCAGTCTGTCTGTTGTTCCTCAGAAAAAAGACCAAGCACTTCTCGTCACCTTTTTCTTATTATTTTCGAGGAACGTACACTTCCCGCGCTTGTCTAAGGCACAAAACGGAGATATTGGTACGCAGGTTTTCTCACATAGTAGATAAATAATTATTTATACTATCAAATCAAAATAGTTTAGGTAACATCAATAATTTGCAGTTTGAGGTTTACTGTTGAATACTGTCAAAGTGTAGAGTGAACTGGAGTTGGGTAGAGTAAACGTTGCCTGTTGACATGGAAAGTCACATCGGGGAGTGTACAAAGCGTTCTATTCCATAAACGAGATAGAAAATAAATGTCTGAAACTGTTTAATAATTGTATAAAGTATTGCACAATGATGACATTCTGTTTTTTGTATTTCCCTTATTAAAAGAGGTTCATGAAGTCTTTAAATTTTATCCTTAGTAGAGTTTCTTCTTCGTTACAAGGCTTAACTATTGTTGGGCCTAAAATCTCGAGAACCCGATGGGAAGCGCTGGTCTCTTTCTGCGAGTGAGATATGCGGCAGAAGGAGACCGCCAAGAGAGTCAGAACGTTTGAAACGACGGCGCCACTTATTCATCGTAGGAGAACGAAAATAGTCGTTGGCGTCGTTACGCGCATCTCATGCTTCCGCAATTACCCGGACGGCCCTCCGAACACATACGATCTGGTGGTCATCTCAGAGCAGTTACCTGCGATTCCCTACAAAACCTCAGGCGCTGACTGAGTTGTTTACTGCGCATGTGATAAATGCCGTCTATAATTTGCTAGCCAGCTGAGTGGTCGTGGTAAGGGAATAAGGCGGAGAACCTATACTCGCGTTGGTACTCCACCCCCGCCGCCCTCAAGTCTGTAGCGGCACTAAAAATGGCACAATTTTCCACCGAATAAACTGTTTGTCTTTGCGTCAGTTTTAGGTTTGTTGATAATATTGGATAGGTCGAGATAAGACATTGACGGCGAGATTGATCTACGAATTTCAGCCGCGTTGTTTATTCTATAATAGTACATGTGTCTATAGTGCTCTAGTAACGTCTCTCTGGTCGTGGTGGAATTGAGGATATCCGTAAAAGAACTACAGTTATACGTGTTTCTCACAAAATAAGCAAGGGGCAGTCAGTATATTGGTCTACTCTATTAGTAATGAACTAGACCCGAGACAGATGGACTCTACAACTGAACAGGGTGAAGAAATAAATGATAATAATATATTGCTGTAGAACGGCAGACAGGCCGACGGCCCGCTGAAAAGTAAGCCGTTATCGCCTATGGATTTTTATGCGATGCCAGGGGGACGTAGGGGAAATGGCACCTTGTTTCTTCTGTCGAAACATAACAAAATTATTATGACGGCATATTGAGAGACCAGAGGTGGTCGCCATACAAATGGGCTTGGAGCCCTACCACCTGGATAAGGTTATTTTGTCGCCTTTTACGACAGGCTGCCTCCGGCCGCGGGTGTTAGTATTCTTACTCCGCCCCTGCACGGAGAATTTTTTATTGCTGTAGGACAGCAGACAGGCTGACGGCCCGCTTAGAATTTAGCAGTTACCGTCGCCTATAAGTGTTTGTAATGCGAATACGCTGCTGTCCCATAAGGATACAGGAACTTGGGTCACTAATGTCGGAACACAACACAAGGTTATTATGGCTGCATACTTAAGACCAAAGGTGGTCGCCATCCAGACGGGCTTGAGGCCCTACCACGTAGCTAGGGTGGGTTGTTTTGTCGCCTTTTACGACAGGCCGACCCCGGCCACAGAGGTTAGTATTCTTTCTCCGCCCCTGCACGGATAAACATAAAATGATAAGAATAATTTATGTGTTGTTAATATATTTACAACAGCGGATTGCTGTTTAGGAGAAATTGATAAATGGGTATTTCATGAAAACAGTGTGCCTTCGCATTTTATCATTGTGATAACAGATTGCTGTTATCAGTGGTAGTAATGTTTATATTTGTATTAAAACCAACCGTGTATAATGTTGTATTATTACAACGGTATAACAATTAGTGCGGCTTTATCTGTTTTTATTTTATATAAGGGTGTTATTTCTTTTTACACAATGACATAGCTGATAGACGGATTCTACTGCAAATTTTATCACATCTATTATATTTATACATCTGTCAACCTTTTTTTGATGATAAAATTGTTTGTATTTATTTGTGATTACATTTTCTTTATTGTTTTGGAACAGCAGAGAAGCTGACGGCCCACTTAACAGTAAGCAGTTACAGTCGCCTATGGATGTTCGCGACGATTACAGCACCGCTAACACGTTACTGACCGCCCAGGGAAACTGGAACATCAACGAGGTTATTACGGTGGAATATTTAGGGACTAGGGGTGGTTTGTATCCAGACGGGCTTAGGGCCCACTCACTTAGCTAGAGGGTTGTTCAATCGCCTGTTACAACAGGCCGACCCCGGCCAAAGGGATCAGTATTCTTACTCCGCCCCTGCACGGAGGCTGTATGTGGCGTCTTTGCTTGCTTTCTGCTCACCGATCTAACGTATATCGTTTTGGTGGAAAATCACTAGATCTGCTTTCAGAATTATATATTATAGCTTTTAAATATATAGACCGATTTGAATAATTAATTTTGATGTTATCAAATGACGTTTATTTGTAACAAAACGTAGTATATATGAAGTAGTAAAAAAACAGTTCATCGATATTTTTTTTAAAAAAGATTAATGAGTAAGACTGACAAATCTGAATATATTGTTTTCCTGTTTGTATAAGCTATTGTTGGTATCGATTTCAAGTTTCGTAGATATACTTCAATTGCACCAATTCTCAATAAAAACTACAGGTTTCTCGTGTTTTTTATTGCTGACG
Source organism: Malacosoma neustria (assembly GCA_963693495.1). Taxonomy (NCBI): domain Eukaryota; kingdom Metazoa; phylum Arthropoda; class Insecta; order Lepidoptera; family Lasiocampidae; genus Malacosoma; species Malacosoma neustria. The sequence goes on along the minus strand of OY856382.1, from coordinate 14,250,942 downwards.
TATGGTACGTCCTTAGCTTAGGACCTGAAAAAAACAGGCTACATTCCATCTAGGTCCACGCGGGGGAAACCGCGGGGCGCCGCTAGTTAGTTATTTAATCAATACTTAATTGGTGCAAGGTGTAATTAGATTTGTATGTCTTGAGTTTCCATCACCGCAACGATATCTTCAATTTAAGCTTCAATGTTTTTGTGTACAGTTTGGGTAGTAAACTCACTAGATTTTTTCGTGTAGGTAGCGAATATCCAAGACATCACATATTTATGAACTTCTTGGACTCGACATCTTCAACTAATTTAAACGGAAGGTATTCACGTGCAATTATAACCATCAATTATGTTCATCCAACATTTCGGCGCGCCGAGTAGCTACCTTAGCTACGGTCTTAGTACTTTGAATAAAGTCTTCCATTATATTAGATTTAATTTACGCTATTTCCCGTGCCCTTGGAAGCACTAATGTGCTATAGCACGGTACGTTGAGCTCGACCTCATTAGCTTGACGACCTACCATGTCCGCAGCAGTTTGCTGTTGGTTTTCTGCAAATATCTGTCTTATTACGACGAAGAGTACGGTTGGATACTTATTCTTCAGGTGTTTGTTCAAGTTACAAACATTTTCACTCGGTAGCGCCAATATTTGAGCACAGTACACACACTTAGCCTTTTTGATCTCTGTCTCGTTGACTGTTTCTGTAAAATGTGACTATACAGCGCTTATTTATCGTTTGGGTGGCATTTTAAAAAGTTATACGGACTATTATACGATTATTTACACACTATGTTAGCACATTTTTATATACAGTGTATTTTTTATATTTACATCAATAACAAGCACATTAATAATCACAAAAACATTTATTTGCAAATTTTCTTTAGAACTAAAAAACTCACTTAATCGATTATCTTTAAAAAAACTCGGTAATATGACAATTATTGGCTAAAAGAAACTCAAAACGTAAACAAACTAAACGGTTCCCACGCTTGTTTGACAAATTTAAAACATCGTCAACAAATCAACTTAGGTAGAATTGATTTTGCGCTTTCCGCATGCGCAAACTTTTCGAATAGTTCTGTCTCTTTTGGATTCGGTTAATCCTGTATCTGTTGTCTCAAATCTTCAATCTCGTGCCTCAATAAATCTAAAAATTAACCATAGTGTAATTGATCTAAAGATGTGTTTGGTACACGTGTGAATTACGGATTTGTACAACATTTTTGTCAGATCTCATTGCATCTCTAGTTTATCAGTCGCTTACCGCTCCCGCGTACCGTCCTCACGTCTGCGTTGTAATAATATGATTCGTAATAATTAAGAGCGCGAGTGTACAAATGCGAAATTCTCCCCACTACTTTCGCCGAGCGATCAAAACCCGTGACGGTGTACCACACAATATACCACATAAGTGCTATGCTACTTAGTTTGGAACTAGATGGCGCTGTGTACATTGTCCTAGTATGTAAGTATAAAAGACAAGGAACGCCTTTCCTTACTTGTCCTTTTGGACATACGTATGCAGACGGCAGTCGTCTTCGTAACAGCTGAATATGTGACACAGACCTCTATCCCATCAGATAATATACAATTTACGAGTAATTCGTGCTTTTATTTTCTTAAATTTAATTTTCTCCATGCAGGGGTGGAGTAAGAATAGTAACCCTTGCAGCTAGGGTCGGCCTGTCGTAAAAAGCAAAAAAACAATGCGTGGTAGGACCCCAACTTGCCCCAAGCCCGTCTGGATCGAACCACCCCTGGCGTATAAATATGTCGCCATAATAACTTTGTTGTATTCCGGCATAAGTGACCCAGGTTCCTGTACCGCTATGAGACAGCAGCGTGTTCGCAGTGCCCCTAGTGTCGCAAACATCCAAAGGCGACGGTAACTGCTTACCATTAATATAAGTGGGTCGTAAGCATGTCTGCTGTTCCACAGCAATAAAAAAAATACAGACCAGTAAACTGAGTAGGTATACCTATTAGCTCATAGCTCCTAATAGCTCATTGGTATTACACACGGAGACTAATCTAGAGGTCCCGGTTTCAAATACCACGGTGACATGCACCGCTTTTTGAACCAGATGTGCATATTATTATGGCACAATTGCCATGTTCCGACGTCGAAGGAAAGCGTCTTGAGGAAACCTGCATGCCAAAATCGCCGATAAGTGTAACCTGCTAATTCGTATTGGACAAGTGTATTATAATGTCTATCCGTGCAGGGGCGCTGAAAGAATACTAACCTCTGCGGCCGGGGTCGGCTTGTCGTAAAAGCCGACAAAACAACCCACCCTAGCTACGTGGTAGGGCCTCAAGCTTTGATCTTAAGTATGCCGCCATAATAACCTTGTGTTGTGTTCCGGCATTGGTGACCCAAGTTCCTGTATCCTTATGCGACAGCAGCGTGTTCGCGATGCCACTGGCATTTCAAATAACCATAGGCGGCGGTTACTGCTAAATTCTAAGCGGGCTGTTAGCCTATCTGCTATCCTACAGCAATAAAAAAAACAGCGTGGCGGGTCTAGGGGAGGCCCGAGCCCAGCCGTAGGACGCTAGTTATTATTATTTAGTTATTATATGTATTTACATATAACTACACTCATTCATTTTATAATGTATGATAATTGTTTAATCTTATGTAAGATAGTTATGTTATTGTATGGAGAAAGTTTATGTCTAAATTTTGTATCGTCAATATTTGTTTACCGATTTTATAATCTAAACATACATTTTTCTAATTTGTTAACTTATCTTCTTGTTAGGTAGTAAGTTACATTCAAAATATATTCACTTTAAGTCTCAGACGAATTTCAATGAAATTAAGTAAAATATCTCCACGCTTCTAAATCCTAGCTTAATAATAATTATTTTATGGGATCCTAGTATTATTATTATTTACTAGCCTTTCTCGCCCGCTTCGCTGGTCGAAAATGAGAAAAAAGTAAATCGAAAAAATATACTTCTCATCAAAAACATCGAAACACTACTGCAAGTATTATTCAGGCGGCATTTAAATGAGAAAGAGGATTGATATCATTAAAAAAAATACTCCAATAAATAGCTGGCAGTTTAGTCTACACAATGGTGTACCAATTTGTATATATATATTTTCGAATTTTTATCGAATAAATGAACGTAGAGATTGTTTTCAATGTGTATTCTGTCGGAATTTCTGTACTTAATCACATTTTTTTGCATAAATTCTAATTTTTTTTACTGAGCTCTGAGCTAAGCTGAGCGTGGTTGTTAACCAAACTTTGTGACACCCTACCAAACAGATCTTTTCAGCAGCAGCTCCATGAGGTTCAAGATTGACTGTAAGCGATTCTACCATAAGCAAAAGATTGGCGGAGCGTGGTATGAAACCTCACAAACCAGCTAATGGCCCAAAATCGACGGTAGACCACCGAAGAGCGAGCCTCAACTTTGCACTTGAGCACTTAAATTGGTCATACCTCAATGGAGCAAAGTTCTCGTTTCTGATGAGAGTAAGATCATGTTGTATGGCAATGACGGAAGAAAAAAGATGTATCGAAGAGATGGAGAGCGTTTTGCACAGTGCTGCCTTGAGAAAAGAGCCAGTTACGGTGGCGGTTCGTGGACGGTTTGGGAAGGCATAAGTGCCGATAGAAAAAGCGAACTTATGTTTGTATCTGGACTTCGGTTACAGTCATTAAATGGGTCACATTACATCGAAGAGTGTCTGGAGCCTCATGTGGTACCCTACGCACATTTTACTGGCGGAGACTTCATGTTTATGCAGGACGAGGCAAGGGCTTATACCGCAGGCATTGTAAATGAATACCTGAGCGAAGTCGGTGTTGCGGTTATGGGCTGGCCAGCAAGAATCCCAGATATGAATCCCATAGAACACCTATATATGAGACGAGTCAGAGCGAGAAATCCTGCTCCGGAGACGCTTGGCCAGCTTAAAACAGCTATACAAGAAGAGTGGGATAACATCCCACAACACAAGATTGTGACGCTTATCCGTTCCACGAGAAACCGCATGGAAGCAGTGATAAGAGCTCGGCGAGGAAATACGAGACACTGAGTAAACTTTTTAAAATTTTTCTGTTTTACATCTTTGTTTTTAACATTTAACCCTTCAAATGTTGACATTTGAGGTGTTCATACGGTACATATACATGTTCATACGGCTGTACATAAGAGAAAACGCTTCAAATGTCATAGATAAGACAAATATCCTCTCATATGTATAATGTTCATACGGCTGTTCATAAGAGAAAACGCTCCAAATGTCTTACGTATCACATAGGTATATAACAGCCATCAACAGTGACGGTCGCCATGGTCATTTATCTATCTATGACCAATTTGAGAGGTTAACAATTTCTTCTTAAAGGGTAAAAACATACCTGTTGAACAAAACAAAATAGCTAAAGAAATTTAATTTTAGTATGAAACATTTGAAAATATTCATTAAATGATACTTTATTATCGTTTTTTTTTTGCCGTGGAAAAGCAGACACGCTCCCTTAATTGAAATTAAATGAAAATATATTGTATACAGAAATATTTTTACAAGGTACAAGTATTATAGTTAACATAAAATAAAATGTTTCTTAAGATTAAAGCGTACCGATGAATAAGTCCTGTTCTCCGCACTAGGTTTCATAAGAGCCTGTAGTGTGTGGCGGAGGGCAGTGGAGTTCGTTTCGGTCTTTAAAATAGCATAATGAGATATTTTCTTGTTAATATCTTATATCTTTAAATGAGCAATTCTTGTATATATATATATATAATTGGGATCTCGAAATCGGCTCCAACAATTTTCATGAAATTTAGTATACGGGGGGTTTCGGGGGCGATAAATCGATCTAGCTAGGAATCATTTCTAGAAAATGTCAAAAGGTGGCGTTTGAGTAGTCCCAATTTAAACTGAAAAATGACTTCCTGACATCTATCGGCGAATAATAATACTATTTTTTTAATTGCTTTAACGACACAACAACACTAAAGCTATTCCAGCAGATGGCGTTGTTAAGTAACATGAAGTCAATGAGTGTTTGCTTTGAGGTTAGACTAAGAAAATCAATTGTTAATTTCCAAAAAACACAATTTGTAATGAGCCAGCTTATATAGGTCGTAAGAGATTTTCAGATTCCACAAACGTTATATTGCACAAAAACGATGTCAACACTTTTCTTAATTTAAAGCAAGTGAAACCAGTTAAATTTATTTTACTACAAATACTATTATATAGTTTAGGACCAAGAAGTTTTAAAGATTTATTACCAAACTTTGTATAACATTTATTTTGTTTAAATATAAGATCTTGTCTGCGTTTTACCTTTCGATCATCTATGACTTGTTGGGTTATAAAAGTGTCCACAATTAACTGGCATTATTTATATTTTTAGTTAAAAGTAAAAAAAAATTATACTCATTCAAGACCAAACTTAAGGGGTGTTTCGATTTTGTTGATGAGAAGTGTTTAAGAAGTTTTCGTACGCATGCGCGCTACACCGCTTGTCCCACTTCTCCGCGGCAAGAAATCACACATCACTGAACACGTATTGCTTATAAAAATCGTTGTTTCTTAAAACTTTTATAACTTTATATTAAATGAAGATATCGCTATTTCTATATAGCTATAAATATATCGATATTTTCAGATAAGGGCCAAGTGTCATCGGTATAAAACTTAGAAAGCTCGGGTTGCCTGAAAGAGATCGCTCTGCAGCGATAGGGCAGCCCATTCATTGTAAATCCAAGTTGATTTTGTTTGTCTAAATAATTTCCATTATTTTGTAAGTTATTTTGTTTACAATAAAGCGTTATCTATCTATCTAGTACTAGGCACATAATTTTAACTTTGATAACAGATCAATTTGATCACTTACTGACTCAACATTTATTTCCTTAAGTGTTCTTAATAGGTTGGCTTATGTTCACCTGTACATGAACTCTTGGACTAAATGAATTAATACTTATTAAGTGGAGCATGCACATTTACCTTACAACACTTGTTCAAACATTTAACAAATACAGATAAAACTGCTAGCCACTGGAGAGTATATTATCTTAGAATTAACAAAACAACATTAATAGATACTAACGTTAATATATGAAGTCGTATGATCACTTTCGGTCGTTTTATACATTATCACCAAATGTTTTCCGTTGCTCTGTCGCTCAAATAATTCTTAAACTTAAATACACTTTGTTACAATAAACACTTTGTTGTACAATTTAATATAACCTTGCCTCAACAGTCCATAGTATTTGGTAGATATTTTTTTACTAATTCCTATTTTGAGCTGTAGGTCGTTTTTTGTGATCAAAATTGTTTATTCGTAACTTCTCTATTAAATTGTTAATATAATTTGCTTTTAATGTTTTAAATTGCCTCAGAGATTAAAAAATCGAATATTTTTGATGTTAAAATGTTTGTATCGTAAATTAAGATTTGTAAGACGTTCTGTAATATTCTCTCAGCTTACGTTCTAATGGAATAAAATTCCTTTACCGTTTACGTCCACTATAAACTATCACACGGCACTGTTAATAATAATAATTAGAAACCACTTAATCGATATTTATGTTAATTAATCGATTAATGCCTGGTCCACCGAGTGGCCTGCGTTACAGTCGATTGAGCACTGAGCATCATCTTAGTTGTTCTTTGTGTGCATGACAGAGTGGCGCCATAAATTAGGTTCTTTACAGGCAGCCTTAATGCACACCTTTGAGGTAAATGATTTTTCCTTAAGCCTCAATACCGCGGAATGTTAACTTAATATTTACGATTGGAGATCGTTGGCCTTCCTATTGTATATATACATCCTACTTGATATATAATAGATTTATAAATATGTATTAATCCGATGTTTTGAGTACGCTTGGTGATATGACGTAAGGCCGTTTTGTGCTGTTTTCTTCGATCATGTGACTAAAGTTGATTGACTCTATTATTTATGGTAATTTTATTGTTTTAATCTTTCAAATTTGGTAGATTTGACCTTTTTTACTATTTTAAAGACTCGAAATAATTTGTAAAGGAAATCTCTATGGGCAATGAGTTTTAGTGCGGTACAATAATTATTACTGGATTGCATTAAATTAGAGGAACATTTCAATTAATGGATTTTATTAAAACAATGTTACATAAATTGCTTATAGTTGTTTTCTTCTTGACAAATTTTCGTCTTAAATTCATTAGTAATCAATACCTATCTCTAACAAATTTTTTATAGATTTTGGATATGTTAATATACTTTGTGTGTTATACAATTACTGCATATTGTACAATTACTACATTACTGTTTAAAATGGCAAAGGAAAAACTATGTAACTCAGTGAGAAATAATGCACGTTTATTTTGTTGTAAAAAAGTAGAATATTGAGCTGCCTTCAATGTATTGCAAATTTTATTATTCTTTATAGAGTTTCTTGTTACAGTGAAACATTTACAATGTAATTTTTTATATTTTGTGTTCATAGAACGGGGAATGGCAAGGCTCGAATCGTGGCTCGCCGGCGGCGGCGGGCACTGCACGACGGAAGCAGAGCTACCCTGCGCGCGCGCAGCCTCTGTCGTCTGACCCGCCGCCCTCCGCACAACCTTGGCCCCAAACGCCTTCTGAAAATGTATACATTTTTTATTATATATCAAGGTTTAAAATTAAATCTTTAATATTACGACTCGACCTTTACTGTAAAGTGGAGTCGGATTTAAAAATAAATAATAGTGTCTGTTTAAATATATGTATATGGCTATACTTGTCAGGAGTAAGGGTATTTATTTGTCTTTCTGAATGTTTTGGAATTGAATAGTAAAATGGTTACAAATATAAACTTTAGATATTTTATATTGTCCTGTTGTATTCAAGTTACCATCCTAGGAGGCCATATGTAATGCTATCATATAAAGTAGGCAATTGTGTAGATTTAGTTTTAGGTAGTGCTCCTCTACGAGATTAATTAGGGCCTCCTCAGTTCACTATTTGGACGTTGTATAAAATGAGAAGTGGTCTCCTGATTTTAGGTCTCAAATAACAAAATGAGCACCAATCAATTTTTATTTCCAGTGTAGAGAGTCAAGGGATAGATTCTTCATTCATTTTCATCTGTATAAGGAAACAAAGTATAATAGGTTAACACAAAGCGCGTTCAGAGCTTTGGCCTTGTTATGATACTTAGCAGCTTAAGCTCCGAAGTGAACGCTTCTTTACCAGTCGGAATGAAACGCCTGTAAGAAGACGAAATGATATTCTTTTGACAACCTCCGTAGAGCAAGCATTTGCACGTCCGAACGCCGTCCGGGTCACGTATATCATTTGTCTACTACCCATAACATAAGCGCTCTGTTACTTAATTTAAAACTAGATGACGCTGTTTAAATTGTTACATGTACATACATGTTTGTACAGTGTAAACTTTATATAGCGAACTTCTATTTAATGAAAAACTCCTTATAACGTAGAAATTTCTAAGGTTTGTAATGCCAATTTAGGAAAACAATAAGATGAAGCTAATTTAAATTCGTGTTGTGTTATCAGTAATTTCGTAATATTAACAACACAAAATAATTTGACCGATTTATTTTTGATAAGTTTCGACCATCAAATTGTCATAATTCTAATATCGATTTAGTCAATCACTTTATAAAATATCAACATGTTTGAAAATCCATGGAACAAAGACTATGCATTTAACGGGCCAGTTTATTCGTGCGGAAAAACCAAAAGATTGACAAGCTCAGTTGAGTCATTATTGCGTAGTATCTTTGTTGGAGAAAATATACACTGAGAAATGTCCTGTTATATTTTATACTTTTGTTTCATCATAATACATACTGATGTACTTGACTGAGTCACGGAAATTGTTTTGTATTTAAAAATAAATTGTCATACATATTTAACATTTAATCATATTGCATAATACTGCATATTTTTCCATTACGGAACTATTTAAGTCTTTTTATTGCTGAGGAACAGCAGACATAGCAAACAAGCAGTTAGCGCCGTCTATAGATGCTTGCGACGCCAGGGACATCACTAACACGATGCCGTCCGCGTAGGGAAACTGAAACCTGGTTTACCTATACCTAAATAAGTGAAATAAATAGTGCATGGGAGCACTCGGCACAAGACGCTGTTAAACGAAAATCTTTTCTCGTAATCAAAGTAACTTTAGTAAACAATAGTACCATTAAAACGGGGCTACCCGTGCTGAACATTAACTGAAATAAATAAAAATATTGAAATGTAAATATCGGATATACTTTATATTATTTATTTTAACATTTATAATTTTAAATATATTTATCTGAAAATTGTTAATATAATAAATCGAATTGAATATGTCGCGTTCTAGATTAGTTAACGTACCAATAAAATTGTATTTTGGTGATGCAACAGGAATCGATGGATTCACCTGCGGGTGGCGGAGGTGTTCCCGGTGCGGGCAAGGGTGGGGCGGCAGCACGCGTGGAACTGTCGTGCAGCAATTGTGGCACGCACACGACGACTATCTGGCGACGGGACGCGCGGGGCGAGATGGTATGCAACGCGTGCGGCCTGTACTACAAGCTGCATGGCGTGCCGCGCCCCACCGCCATGCGCCGTGACACCATCCACACGCGCCGCCGACGCCCCAGGCATGACGGCAAGCACAACAGAAATAGTGAGAGCTTTTTGCAATGATTAACTATAAATTATAATGCTTGCCTCACATCTCGTCTTGTCATCATAGTTGTTGACATTGATTTCAAAATCAAAAAAATTAATGCGGCTCCTGAACACCCCAAAGTGGAAATTTATGGGAAAATCAAAAACATATAAATTCTTTATCATCCATATCTTCAAACGTAAGTCTTAAACGCTTTAATTTAGACAATAGTCTAACTATTTGATTATTCTAATTTGTAATAATGAGTCCGTGGGTGTCGCAGAGTCACGACGCAGTGGGGGCGCGTGCACAGAGCTGACGGAGGCGACGCCGCCTGTAGGAGCGGTAGCGGGCGCAAGCGAGCGCGGCCCCGAGGAAGCAGTATTAGCGGCGCTGCGGCGTCAACTGCAACCACATCTGCTGGCTGCGTTGCACGCGCAAAACTCTTGCGCACAAAGACCGCATAGCCAACAGGTACCTATGCAGTAAATTATTATTTATCGTAACTTCGACCATAAACAATTTATTATAGACATTTTTTTTTCTATATTTCATTAAAATTGGTAAAATTGCTTCAGTCAAAGCTAATGCTAAATGTCAACTTGATGTGTTATATAATTAATCTAATCTTTGTTATGTATTTATAACTACTCAACTGATCATATTCTATTACATTATAAAGAATTGAATAATTATAGGGCACGAGTGTCCCCGAATACGACGAGGTGCCGTTAAACCTGGTCGCGGGCCACGTGGCCACCGAGGAGATGCACTGATCCGCCGCCCCTGTGGCACAACGTTGCATACTATATACACACTGTTTTAATCCACGAACGAATTTGCTACGAAATACTGTTTACACACTGTTAATACATGTTTAATAGGAATACACTATGCGAACTGGCGATCAGTCTGATCTTGAAAAATTTGAATTTAATATGTTTTTTTAAACATGAGTTTTGTACTAACTTTATCACATAAAACATAACGCACGTTTATAAATCCAAACAATGTTGTAATTTCAAAATATCTTTTGCCGATTAAAATTTTATTATTCACAGAATAAAAATTTTTTTCGTTTTTGTCTAGAGACAAGACTTAGATTTCAATCAGTAAAAAAAAAATGATTTAATAAATATTTTGTACTTGAATTAAATTTAAAAAGATGGATTGCCAGTTGTATTTGTTTTAAATATATTATCCTCGTAATTGGTACATATTTTGTATAATTACCAAATTTCTTAAAAGTATTATTAATGCCTTGAATATTAAGGTTAATATTAACATGTTATTTTACACAATTGGCATAAACAATTCATATGATGAGAATTGTATTATTTTTTGTTATCCCCCACTTTTGGGGCAGGAAAATGAAATTCAAATGTTGCCGTATTAAAAAGTTTATTAGCTTTATGGTTTGAATCTGACATCTATATTTTTTTAGATATAATAAAAATGAATCTCAGAACACGTATTACGGGAATAAAAGTATTAAATACCAATTAAGTGGGTCTGTTTTCTGACATCTGCATGTTTAGATGAATATTTTGTGGTGGAAGTTAGTCAAAACAGAGAAGTGAAATAATAACTATGAGCACTCTATTACAAAATAAACTTTTAAACATGATTGTGAATCTCATATAAAGAAACGTTATAATCTCAGTTAAGTGATATAAAGGCCAGTGTTTGAAGACAATTATATATATATACTTAATTTTTTTTATGTTTACTATGTTGCAAGATATTTGAATGAAACGAAATAATATGTTATAGAGATTTTATACCTATGCGTAAAATAAATTCAGTAAAAAATGTAGGTTAAAACTAACAGGCAGATTTGGAATATTTAATACATAATGTTATATTCGTGCCTATTATTGTATAGAACGGAGTATTGTCACTGATGTGAGTTTTAAGAGGGATATACATAAGGCTACGTAAGTCGCAGACTTCGAAGCTACAAGTAACATTGTTCAATACAACGGTCATTGATTATACGGTATGAAAATAAAATTTATGCATTATAATCTATGGTCGTCACTTCAAAATAACGGCGGTGTTAAACCAAGATGTGTCATTAAGATACATCTCGAAGTATGAAGCATAATCGTAAGTGATAAAATTTCGCGTGAATTACATTAGTTTTGAAATGTATTATAATATGTTAAGGGATCACAAATAAATTGACTCCGCGTTGTTGCCAATTTCGATCTAATAAAAGATTAATAAAGGCTTGCCTCGTAATGCTCTCTCGATTCGTGAAATTATTACGGTTACCTATTGAAGGAAAAACAAGTATTCATTTAGATTTAGGCGATATTGTAATTATTTACATGTAGTGGTAAAGTTTTATTCATTGTAGTTATTTAATTTATTTCCCTTTCGGTCAGTATTTACAATGTAAGTATTTTTTTATATAACGTGTCTGTCAAGTATTTTCTTAGTTAAGAATTTATTATATGAAGCAATAATGACGAATGACAAGCATACTGTATGTACAATTTTATTGTTGGGTATTAATATATTTTCACGTGTTTTGATCCAAAAGACTGGATGTTTAAGTTTCCAGTCGTTTCTATTATTGGCGACTCGAGATTTGAATTGCTCAAAGTGAAATTGAGTTATATTTTTCATTCACCAATGAATCTCTATATATTTATTAAACAAATGTTTACACGTGCGTATACATTGTATATGTTTTTTTGCATTATAAAATAGATGTATAAGCGATTATGTTTCCAATGTATTTACATTGGGCATTTCTCGTCCTAAGAATTCGGCAGTGATGCGACTCTACTCAGATTTCTCACTCGAGTCATTTAATTCGGAATTACAGAGTGGCACTCGAGTGCGAATTACTTTGGAACTCATTTGTTCGGCATTCTTCCTAGTTAAACAAATCAAATTGCATCATATTAAACATAAGTAAGCTGTAGCGAGAAATGTGCATTTTAAAGTACTTAAAGCAAACGAAGAACGAATTCTGCGAAACGAGTGATTAGATGAATTGAATCGAATCGCATCACTGATTCGAACTGTGTCAAGAGACACAACGGCATTATTTTATTCACCTCATAACGGTCAGTCTTGAAATGTGTAGCAGAAGCATTTATGTTGTACCTTTTGTATTATTGGATGTTTTATTATTGCTTCCATTCGATTCGTTTAGCTGTGACTCGATTATTACCGTCCTTTACTTGACGTCTACTTAATTTAGTATTAGTTTGTCGTGATCCCCCCTCAGGCCAGTAAATGCAGCTGTCTTTAAGACATTGTGATAATACTAAGCTAGGCTGAACTCGCAGCTAGTTGTAGTGCTTAGAACGTTTAACCTATCAGAGTCGTGAATGTTGTTTTTCTCCACATGTGTTTACATTGAATTTCATAATAAACGAGTAAATGAGTTATTTTATTGTATAAATATCATATATGTATTTATCATACATAAAACTTAGCTGTTTTGAAGTAATTCTTTGAAATTTAGCTTTTTATGGTGAATTTTATGTAAAAATGTTAATTATTCGTGTTTGTCAATTAATAAATTCGGGCCAAGTAAAAGTTTGATGCCTGATCGTGCATCATTATTTAATATATATTGTTTATATATATCGAATAACAAGCTAATGTTAGTTGTCTAAGAGGGTGAGTGTTGATGTTGATAATTGAGTGAATAAAACCCTCGAAGCGACTCCATATGGATAAATGTTCTAAGTGCTATGTGATTTGTTGCAGCTATTCACAAATATCATTATGCCAATCGTATCGTATTTAAATAAGCTTTAAAATTGAGATTATTTATTTGTCTGTGAAATTGTAATCTCGCTCTAGTGTGTACAATTTTGCATCACTGACTTCTATTTCTAATTTTTACCTTGACAATAAAGTTTCATGAATTTTTACATTTACGTCTATATATAAATATATATAAATAAATGCTCTCTATTGTACGTTTTAGCTCTCTGCATGATATTCTTATTGATAAGGTACATAACTCATGTAACGCACATAAAAGTGCTTATTTTTGTAATGAGAGGAAAGGTCGTCATACACGGTTAAGATATTATAATATTTCTAAACAAGTTTTTTAGGAGGCAGTCGACCCACGCGTGAGTTTTAGACAAATCGGTGCCTTCTATATGTTTATACAAGAAATCACGATTGATAGCAATGTTAACCTGTGTTCACATGGTAAATATGCTTTCAGTTTGAAGCTCGCTAGTGGTGAAAGAGATGCGTGTAAAAGTTTTGCCCTGTGATTGTAGGTGTGTTTTGAGCGCCGAAAGCTATTGAAATGAAATACTTCGAAGCAGAAGAAATTATACTAAAATAAGTTCTTATTTACCTCCCATACCGGGGAGTTGTTATAATTAAATTGACTATACTTTTAATTATAGTTACTTGGACTGTATAAAGATCTTAAATAAGAAATTTGTCATATGTGGCATCAACTGTGACAATGCACACAGCGCCATCTAGTCCCAAAGTAAGCCGCAAAGCGATTTTGTTATGGGTACTAGATAGTACTTTTATACTTTTGTTAATAAATTCATATTACACTTAAAATCTGCTTCCCTGAAGGGGTTCTGACGTGCGAAAGCCGTTTCACAATTAATGACGTTAAATGATTTGAATAGGATAGAATGTATTCTAGGGCGTTTAAAAAAATAAACTTTTTTTTGAGACTTATTATATTGTCTTTGTCGTGTGTGACAGCCTTAATACGATGCATCAAGCATTTAATTGCTACTTTCAATTAAACATTCGAAGATACTCAATTAGAGAAGTCGATTTAGACATTAAAAAAAATTATTTTGTATTAAAAATTGAAATTATTTTTATCTATTTACTGTTTCCAAACTGCCCACGTATTATATGTTTGTATATAGTTTATAAATTGAATTCATTATTTATAATTCATCAATATTGAAGTGAAAGTTTAGTGAATTTCTATATGAAGCGTGTAGTTGCAAACCCTGCTGAAACGTTTTTGACAACATGTTAGAAAACACTCACTCTCTGTTCTATATATTCCAATATTATATTCAAACTTTTATTTATCGTTTCGAATCAAATCCTACTAAATCAGCGTATGTTTGTTCAATTTACGAGTTTCATAAAAGAAATGTTATAACGGATTTTGTAACTACACTGCCTCACGTATTAACCGCTCTCAAATCCCTTTCCTTGCTGCTTGCAGTGCTGACACAGTATTATTTAATGAAACGCTAATCTGTACAATTCTTAGGTTTATCGTTTTTGTATTTGTTTAGTATTAATTATCCGATATCTTAAAAAAACTATTCGACAATTTTAAGCAAATAGGATTCGAATCGTGTCACTGAAATTGATAATCTGGTATATTTAAATTAAATGTCAATTAGTATATTTATTTCACAGAATGCATCAAATTAATTATATAATTGAAAAATACCTCCTTGTTGGATCTTAATTGGAAAAATACATACATACATTACATATATTACAGCATTTTAGGTTGAATTCTATTTGTTATACGAAATCCTATTATTTTACAGTAGAATACCGTTTATAATGACATCGAAGGGAAATGACAAACTCGTCATACTAAGCGGACGTTATACAAATCATTTTGTAGAAAATATGTTGTTTTTGTTAGGAATATATGTGTGTAATTATTTTAATAGAGAGACAAAGCGTATTAAATTAAAATTGTAAGTGATAATTTTTTTTTATTGCTGTAGGACAGCAAACAGGCTGACGGCCCGCTTAGAATTTAGCAGTTACCGTCTCGCATAAGGGTGTTTGTTTGCAACGCCAGTGGCATCGCGAACACGCTGCTGTCGCATAAGGGTACAGGAACTTGGGTCACTAATGCCGGAACACAACACAAAGTTATTATGGCGGCATACTTAAGACCAAAAGTGTTCGCCATCCAGACGGGCTTGGGGTCCTACCACGTAGCAAGTAGATTATATATATTTTTAAATGCATTTTTATTTTTGCATAAGAAATTAATAATGTTTGTCTGCTTCTGTTTTTCCTTATTGTATTGTAATAACAGTCTAATATTATTACTATGTGCCAAGCACGCATCACGTGGCCCTCTCGAACAGCCGAAGGTGTTAGGAATCGACAGTCGATCACCATGGCCGCACATAAATAATTAAAAATTGGTCATAATAAGCGGCATGTCACTATAAACAAAGTCATTTTAGGCTTGTCTCTGAACGGGGACTACAAAACCTTTTCCAATTCAACCCCTTAAAGACGCGAGTCTGCGTATTCTCTGCCAAGAAAACCCCATTCGCACTTGCGCCACAGTTCCAAGGAACTCCTCTTACCATCTCAGAAAGTATTTGAACCCTTGATGTCAACATCACGAACGATGTGCAGTTTAGGGGACAACTGGAGGGCAGTTAAGCTTGCCTCCAAAAAGCTGGGTGTGCTAAACCAATCCAAGCAGTATTTCACTCCAAGACCACAGCTTACGCTGTACAAAGTCAGATCACACATGGAGTACTGCTTACATTTATGAGCTGGAGCGCCGGCCTGTCAGCTAAATCATCAGGACTGTCCAACGGCGCGCAGTTCGTCTTGTCGCCAATCCCATACTCACAGACGGTTTAGACACACCTGGCCTGCGGTGAGATATTGCGTCTCTTTGCGTATTCTATCGTCTGTACAACGAGGAGTGTTCTGAGGAACTGTTAAGAATGGTGCTCTCGTCGTCTTTCTACCACCGCACTGCCCGCCATCAGTTGGGTGTTCATCCCCATTTCCTGGAGCCTCTTCTTTCTTGTACGAAACGGTTCTCAACGGAATGTGCTTCTTGCGTACTCTCTGGATTTGGAACGACTTTCCGATTGAGGACTTCCCATCGCAGTACGATATGGTGTTTTTCTAAAAAAGGCATTAAAAAATTTCTTAGAGGCCGGCAGCGCGTTGCTAATGTCTCTGGTGTTGCAAACTTACGTAGGCGGCGGTGACTACTTGATAAGGATGGGCTGCTTGCTTGTCTGCTGAACTTCAGCTTTAAAAGCAGTCATTATATCCGGCTTTGTTATAAAGAATTTTATATGAAAACCAAACTACTGAGTACTTACTTCATAATAAGCGGTTGGTCAATATAGGCGGAGTCATAATAAACGGATTCTACTGTACTTATTATTTATTGTTAATGCGTCCATATTATTCCCTGCAAGAAGCCGCGTGGAATTCCAAAGCGGCAAGTGGCGGCATGCGTTCTTGCAATTTAGTTATTTATTGATATTAGCTTATATGTGAAATCAGAATTGATGAACAATGTATATTGTCATTTAGTTACTAACAAACAGGTTGTGTTGTGTGCTTAAGATCTAACAAGCATGTGTATGTGATTTGTTTTTTTTTTCTCTAATTCGTACGTCTTACGGAACTGCAGCATATTAACTATATACATAAGTAATTTATGCTGAAATTAAAACCTTGACGGCATGTAGCCCAATTCACAAATTAAGAGCGTATAAAAAGTTATTGTATTACAATGAGCCTAAAATAGTCCACTATAATTTCAAAGGTTATAAAGAGGGATGTATATTTAGTTTTACCTATAAACGAATTTGTGGATTGGTCACTGGTCCGTCAAGCGCCCCCGATGAGCTCTGTGCCTATTCCATTCAACATCACTCGATGATTAAAGACTGACAAACAATTCGATGAAGTCGTCTTCACTGTAACCCATTTTCACTCGACTAATGTTCGAAATCGGATAATATAAAAGTATTTTAATTAAATTGTGATACATTTTTTGTTTGAGAATGTGGGAGTGTGTGTTTTCAAAATAATAAAGCAATAAAACAATGTGATAAGTGGTGATTAGCGTTCTAAGCAATAAATAAAGTTATATTCTGGTATCAAATATTGTCAATTAATGTTGGGTCGGTTGTGCAGCCTTCGATTGAGCTAGTTTATCTTAAAATATTTCAATACTAAACTCAATATTTAATAGCTGTGTTTCTCTGTGGCAATGAGCCATAGCCATAGCTCAAATGCCATAGAGAAGGACGAATTTCGTAGATAACAAATAATTATTTAAAAAAAGGATTAGGCATTAGTAATATCACACGTAATTCCATGTAATGCATATCGAGATTCAATTATATACCCTTATGGGACAGCAGCGTTTTCGCGATGCCACTGGCGTTGCAAATACCCATAGGCGACGGTAACTGCTAAGTTCCAAGCGGGCCGTCAGTCTGTCTGCTGTCCTACAGCATTAAAAAATATATATAAGCCGATTTCCTGTATAAATTTCAAGTTTTCTAATGATTACTAGCTCAATCATCGGCCGCGCCATCTGTGCCGGTATAAGATGAATCTGAATATCGGGCTCTTGTGAATGAAAAAAGCCGGTTACGAGCCGAGAGCTATCACGTTGAAACATGGATAAGTCGGCTCTCGGCTTGCCACCGACATTAGGTGCCGTTGCCTCTGGGAAACGAGTTCCCGAAGGTATGTTAGTGATGTAACAAGCAATATTTTCCAATTGGTAAGCTTTATGGACCATTTGTTGTTAAATTACGTACTGTATATGATCCGGAATACTCATGAAACATAGGTATTGTTGTATAGATGATAAATAATGTGACTTACGCAGGGATGGATACTTAAATTATTAAAGTTTTAACTGATATATTGGCTATGTAGTGAGTAGAATATTTTTTTACAAATAAATTATAGCAGCTATTCGTTGTTTCTTTTGAACCCTTTAAAAAAGTAATCTATTCATATATTTCGGGAATTAAAAAAAATCCCCTGATTATTAATACCGAGGGCATCTCAAATGTAGCAAAGTTTACTCATCATGCGATTTCTGCGGGCATGGGTTTTCTTCCTATATCATGGAGCACATACCGTTTTCTTCTCCCGTTTATGTTTTCTTAAATTTTAGTCAAACTTTTTCTACTATTCAATAAATAGAAATTAACTGCAATTAAGTTGAAATGTATATTTTTTTTGTTATAACATCCGAAATTGGTTTTTTGTAGTTTTTCATAATAAAAATCTGTATAAAATTAACTAGATTGAAAAATACATATTTTATTTATCCAATATATAAATATTTAATGTAATAAACACAATTTTTGAACAATTTTCGGTCCACAAATTGAGCATTCAGAGAGTACAATATTATTTCGGACAAAATGAACTTACTTAAAAAATTATAGTTTACAAAAACTAAAAAACGCTTTTATAATTAAAATAAGTTAAAAATAATTCTTAATACAATAATAAAATTACTGATGAGGAAATGCCACTGTTCTAAAAAGCGTGGGTGCTCGAAATCAATCGTTATAATTTTTTTTTACTTGTTTCGAAATGCAATTAAAATATCGTACAAAGCACCCCACGCTTTTAGAACGGCGACATTAGTTTTTTTGTCGGTAATTTTGTTCATAAGTTAAGAATTATTTTTAACCTTTTAGTTTAACTATAAAATATAATTTATTTGTTGTCAATTACCAATCAGTAAATGTTTTATTAATATAACGCCATCATCCGACAGAAAAGAAAGCGTTAATCCTGATAAGGGAGAAAATGATTAAAAGTATGTTTTCCAATTATGGCACTAGAGCGCATTATGTGACATAATGCTCAACGTTGAATGTTTCAAGTACAGCGCTTCACACAATCGAGCACTCAAAAGTGATGCGTGCAATCGAATGTCAACTCAGTGACAGAAAATTAACAAGTTTGTGTTTTTACTTTAAGTTGGCATTGATCGAAATTTTATTTATATATTATCGTTAGTAACTGTTTATTGTTGAAAACAATTTTAAAGCTTTCGTTTCGTCGTAGTAAAAACAAATATAAGTATGGATGGTGCACTCTGGTGGTGCATTTGAAAACTAATTCACGTTCCAATTAACCATAAGCATAATTCGGCATTGTGCGCCACTGAGTCGCATTATGCTCTGTAATTGGAAAACTACCTAAATTTGTGTATTTATCTTATCAGGCCTTAACAAGTGTACAAAATTTTGATCGTTCAAAATAGGTAAAAATCGATTCCGAAAATTCCGTTACATAGATGATCAATCTAATATAAAGCGTGTAAACATTATGTGCTTTGCCAAAAAATGAGCCAAATAGAAAAAATTCGGTGAAAGAGTTAAATAAAGGCGTATTCTACATTAGGGGGTCCTATATCACAGCTAAGCAAAGTCTAAAAATAAAAAACTACGTTTGATTTTTCAATAGATTATTTTTATTAAGTAACAGTAACAATAGGTCGTTTAACCGCTTGGCGTGTTTTTCGTCTCTTGTCTCTTACTCGTTTCGCCGTGGTTGCTTCCCGGAACAGCTGCTCGTTGTCGGCTGCGTCTACCTCTCTGTGCAGCCATTGCAGGGCGTGGAGGTTGTAGCCGACCATGTCCTGAGAAAATAACGTATAACATAAGGTGGCACTTCAATGTTATACTGATCTCTCTAATTCTCCGTGCAGGGGCGTAGTCATACTAACTACGGTTGGGGTTGGCTTAGGTGACGTTGCTCAAAGCCTATCTGGATGACAACCACCCCAGGAGTCTCTAAATATTCTGCCTTAATAACCTTAGGGGACATCCATTAATTAGGAGAGCTCAGAATTGGGGGGGGGGTCCAATGAAATCTCACCAAATCTCATTCAAACCGAGGGGGGGATAATCGAAAATCTCACCTCACCTTCTAAAAATATAAAATATTACAGATATTAAAAAAAATATTTTGAGTGTTTATTTTGCCTGCTAAAATAAATCTCATGGCTATTAAAATCATTTAGTTCGAGAAAAACAACATAAAAAAGAAAAAAATGTTCCGGGTATTTAAAAGAAAAGATAATAGGCAAAGTATAGGCAACGTATCGATTAGTAAAAATAAATTTAGTTTAAAATATTTTTAGCACTAATCTCACGTAAGGGGAGGGGGGGGGTCCTGGCAAATCTCACCTAAGGGGGGGGGAGGGGTCTAAACTGATCGAAAAATAGCTCACGTAATTAATGGATGTCCCCTAATAAGGGGACTAATAAGGGGAACGGGTCACTAATAAGTGACCCGTTCTAGTTTCACGTCGCAAACATCCATAAGCGGCCGCCATATTGCCTGCTATCCCACAGCAAGAAATTTTTTTCCATACTCGAAATACTAGCTTTAAAACGGTTTGGCCAATACGGGTTTCACTTCTCAAATTTAATATGAAAAACTAACAAATACCATTGCAATCAAAACCACTAGATAGGACAGTGAGCAGTGTTATGTCTGTAGTGACACCAACCGAATCTAATTATGAATCAAACCCATTAAATTGACAAGAAATATCATCAAAATATCATGGGCCCCGGAGTACTGTGAGGCTTTAGTTACATATCAAACGGTAAAAATAAAAAGAGCGATAATATTTCATGACGTCATTCATTAGGAATCGAACCTTCAAAGGGGGAAAAAATCGTAGGCGAATGAATATTTACCCTTAACTCGTTCAGCCTCATAGAAGCCTTGGCCTGTATTTGTATCATGTGCTTGAGCAGCGCCTGGTTGGCCACCAAGGGCGCGTGGTGCACCTTCAGGAGGAATATCGCCAAGCGACAGAGCATCTCGACATTGTCGCCGCGCTCCAGGAGCGCCGGCAGCATCTTCACGATGTCGCACGCCACGCTGAACGGTATTAGCAGGAGAGCCTCTTCGAGGTCACTGAAATACATTTTTAAGTAAGAAGAGTAAGAAGACTGACCCTGTTAATAGTAAGCAGTTACTGTCGCCTATGGATGTTAGCGACACTAGGGGCATCGCGAACACGCTGCTGTCCCATATGGGTACAGGAACCTGGGTCGCTAAGCCGGAACACAACACAAGTTTATTATGGCGACGTACTTATAGACAAAGGGTGATTGCCATCCAGACGAGCTTGGGGCCCTACCATATAGCTAGGGTTATTTCGTCGACTTTTACGATAGGCCGACCTCGGCCGTAAAAGTTAGTATTCTTATCCCGCCCCTGCATGGATAAACTTTTAAATATAAAACGCCTTTTTAATAATCCATCATCTTATCTTATCTTATTTTGGGGCCGAGAAATATCTCGGACACTTCGACCCAATGGGATCTTTTGTGTTCCCCTAGATAGCAATCACTCCTCTCCAATCTCATTGAAGATCTGCTTCATGAGCCTAACAATGAGGTATGGAGATAGGAGCCTGTAGTCTTCCGGTGTTGGATATCCTACCCCCAAAAGATTCATTCGCCCCTGGCCAATGCATCACATGTACACAGTAGGTGTTCCATGCGTTCTGTATGTTCCCCACACAACCTGCACATGGGTGTCGCGGCTAGACCCATCTTCATGAGCATGTTGTTGGTTCCAAAGTGCCCAGTAAAGGCTCCAAGCAAGTAGCGTAATTGCCCCCTGCTCATGTTCCAGATGGATCCTCGTGCTTTGTACGTGGATCCCAAAAATTTTTTGGAGTGTTCCAGACCGATTCTAGTCAGCCAGTGTTGTTGTTGACTGCGGTCTGCAAAATCCCTGAATGTGGCTTTCACGAGGCTAGTCGGAATGCCTACACATGGTAATAATCCATCATACTCTTCCCGTAATGCTTACGAATGAGCTAATGCAGGAGTACTCATTTAGTTTCCTTTTATGAAACTATAGGTGAGCCGTGGTGGCCACCACCAATTCCTAAGTCAGAACCACACTTTTTATGGTATAACAGCATCTCTTGACTCTGTTAAATTAACTCAACATATTCACCAAAAATATAGTCGAATGTAGATTTACCTAGATCGAATCTTTTTGACAGTTTCCACGAAGAAGTCCTCCGACGTCGTGCAGTTGTAAGCTGCCATCAGAAGCGGTGGTTGGACGTATTGACCCCTAGCCTCCGCCAACTCCCGCTTGTACTCGGCGCCCACGGACAGACACTCCATTATGGAATCCGCCTAGTAACCAATCCATAGATAATTTCATTATAACTGATATTCTTTAAACTAAATTCTTACTTTATGCCTTATAACGAATTTTTACAATAACTATTTAATCATTCCTTTTCATAATTATAGTAGAGAGATTATTAAGGGTAATTTTAAGTAAAGGTATTAACATATCTTTTTTACCTTTCTATGTGTTTAATTTTTTTTTAATCTTAACTCTTATAATATTTCTATATACGTACCGCTTTTTCTGCTCCAATTGTTTTTTTTGTTGGCATATTTAATCCAGGCAATCCGGGTACTGGAGCCTAAGAATTATAAAAAAATATTTAGAATGTCTCACATTTAAAATTACAATAGATTTGCAAACAAAATTAAAGAAAAATGATAATAAATTATATTATGTAATAATATACATTTATTAAATATATTAATATTCATATTACATATGCGAAATAAAATTAAGTCAACATATTACTATTTTCATAATTTAGAAATGCGAGTATCCATATGGACATTTCTGTAATATCGTTTATGCCTACACAATTAACTTACGTGTTGTTCTCCGGTGGCGAGGCCTTCTTCCTGCTCATCGGTATCCCCCAATACGAGGGGCTCCTCGGTTCTCGTGTACAAGCGCAGCGCACGGTCCGAGCCGCACGACACCACGTGCAGCCCCCCCGCGCCCACGGACACGCCCCAACACTCGCCCGCGTGGCCCTGATTAATTGTAACATTTTACTGACGTCCAAAAACTTTAACTTCCGTAGAGCAGTGGTGAACGCAAGTTGGAACGTCTGGGGGCCTCGGATTAGACACCCATTATTTCTTTACAAATGTGAAGATTTTGATATTGTGAATATTGCAATATTGTGATTGGAGATGAACAAATTGAACAGGTGAATGAGTTTGTGTATCTGGGTTCAAAGTTTACAAGAAATGGAAAATGTGAGAGTGATATTGAAAGAAGAGTGAATGCAGGAAACATGGTGAATGGAGCTCTGCACTTCTTTATGAACAGTCGGAAGGTGTCTAACAAGGCTCGTCTGGCTGTGCATGAGGGGGTGTTGGTTCCGACACTCATGTACGGAAGTGAAAGTTGGGTATGGCAGAAGAAACATTAAAGCAGAATAAATGCAGTTGAGATGAGAGCTTTAAGAAGTATGATAGGAGTCAAACTGAGTGACAGGATAAGAAATAGTGAGATAAGGAAACGTTGTGGTCTGAAAGAAGATATAGTGACAAAAATTGAGAAAGGTATGCTGACACCTAGCTTTTGACGTTTTAAAAGTGCTTGTTACTCAGGCCTATTTGAAATAAAAAAATTTTGACTTTGACTGAGATGGTTTGGCCATGTCGAGAGAATGAATGAAGAACGATTGACGAAAAAAGTGTATAAGGCGAGTGTGAATGGAAGTGTTGGAAGGGGTAGACCTAGGCGGACGTTTCAAGACCAGATCAGGGACGTCTTGAAAAAAGGCCAGGTCATGAGTACCCTAAACCGAAGGGCATGTATGAAGGGAATAATGAAAGTGGAAGAAGCGAAACAAGTATGTAAGGATCGTAGCAAGTGGAAAGAAGTGGGAGACCACTTCTTTCCACTCTATCTATAGAGATGCCTACCCCTACGGGAAAGAGGCGTGATTATATGTATGTATGTATGTATGTGAAGATTTTTCTCCTGTCGTAAAAGGCAACGTGGTATGGCCCCAAGCTTGTCTGGATGGCAACCGCTCTTGGTCTATAAGTATGTCGCTATAATAACCTTGTGTTGTGTTTCGGCATTAGTGACCCAGGTTTTTTTTTCTTCTAATCGTGAAAAGAGCTCCGCCTTAGTAGCCTTGCGTTTTTAGGCGTCTATTTTATTTAATCTATTTATTTTTATTTTCCCAAGTAATCAGTTTTATTTTCTTAAGGCTTTCTTTTTTCCCCCTCATGTTTTTTTTTTCATTTTTTTACGCTTTATACTATAAAGCTTCGCTTCTTTCGGGCACCTCTAGGCGGCACTGTTATTTTTTTATATCCTTAAAGTAGTACAAGTATGAAAATAATTTGCAGCCTGAAATTTTTGCATAATAAGATTTATTGCTTTCATATATTAGTTGCTCATTCATATTTATTCATATAGTCTTATATGTACAAAGCTTTAACATAAAATTATGGAATCATTTACAAAGCATTATCTGTATGTATGTATATTAATCTGTATGTTCATCAGAAGTACATTCAGTTATTTATACACCACTATTCTCATTCTTATATTGTACGAAAGTAATTTTTATTTTAATTGGTTGATGGTAACTAGATGATACAAAAGTTTTTTTGATTAAATTTTTTCAATAAATCAAGTAAATATCTATTCTATAGTTTTTCCTATTTTAGTTGTCGAACAGTTTGGATCACTATTCACTCTTAAATTAAATTTTTCTAAAAGGAAATCGACCAACGGCTTAGATTTGACATCTTTAAAATTGCAATTAAAATCTCCACCTAAAATAATTGGCATAGTATGTTTATTATTTCCCATAAATTTTGTTCCATATTCTGAATAAATCATTAGTGATCTTGCAATGATATTTATAATATCTTTAACGCTATGTCCAGGATTGACTTCACAATAATTGTTGTGCTTCTATTTAATGGTATAGTATAATTTCTCCTTTTAATCGGCACAGCTGTCCTGCTAAGATTCAATGCATCTCTATCTGCTGTACTTTTTATTCTTATTTTTTTCCAATTTTATCTTTAACGAATTCTAACTAAACTTTATTAATTTCATTATTTTCATCGTATTCAATGTATAGTAATTTACCCATAGAACCATTCGATAAACAGTCGTTAACGTCTACGTTTGTTGTAATCATGTAATACTTATTAATGACGAAAGCAATTTCATAAGGTCAAGGCCACGCATATTGAGGTAGGGAGGCATCTGCAGCGCGTGTAACGGTACTAAATCTGACGATTTCGTGTATTGGTAAAATCTGACGCTTAGCACGGATAGACTGGCCGCGCGGCGAGCGCCTATATGCGAGCGGCCCGAACGTCCGTATAGAAGCTTCGCTTCAATAGCAATTAAGACAAGTCAAGTCAGCGATTGTTTTACAATGTCTCACAGAGACAGCTTCTCCTATGGGACAGCAGCGTGCCTCTAGCGTCGCAAAATTATAAATATTAATCCAATTGAGAAATTGGAAAAAAAAGAGAAAAAAATGAAGACGTAGTAATTGTGACATTTATTTACGCATATAGTCAATTATATACTGTTAGTAAAGAAATAACTCAAAACTCTATCCAAGAGTTGTCGTATATTAATGTCTATTAACCTCTCAACAGAACAAAAGCGCGGCAACAGCCTAAACTGTCAAACGTCGTTGCATTTACCCGTAATGGTGTACCAATTATTAATGATGGACAAATCTTAATCGATGCTTAGATTTTTGTTACCAATACTTACATGCAAAGTAATAATGTTGTCATAAGAATCAGCATCCCACTGCTTGACCTTGCCATCCTTGGACCCGGTGAAGAAGTAGTGCGTACTGGGCACGAAGCAGAGTGCCGTCACAGAATCGTTATGAGCGAATATCGATTTGTGGCAATCGCCAAAATCCATGCCCCATATCTTGACGTTGCGGTCTGCCGAACCCGTCGCGATTATATTCGAGTCGTAGCTTATGTCCAGGGAGAGGACCGGCAACTTGTGGCCGTATAGCGACAGGTAAAACTATAATAATGAATTCACTTTAAGACTATACGTGTGCTAGTCATTTTCAATTTGGAAACACACTCGTGTTCGAAGAGCAGTAACACCATCTGGCGTATGAGGACACCCTCTGTGTGTGTGTGTGTGTGTGTGTGTGTGAGTACGCCATTAAATGACCGAGCTAACAAGCTTATTAGACCTTCGCCGCGACCACTCAAGCAGTGGACTAACGCCGGTTCCATAAACAAAACCTCCTGTTAATCAATTATTGAAATTTGCAATTCGACAAACAGTTATATATTCGCTTTTGTGGTAGGTTTAATATAATGGGGTTTTCCTTACCCATCTTACATATTGTCGGCTTAATTATCAGAATGGGTAACCACGAAATATCGAAATTCTACTTTTAACTTATCTAGATGGCTAGTGGACTATTTTAAAGCCTGTTTATTGGATTACTTCATATGTTCTACAAAAATATGCCTAATTTGTTACAAGTAAAACAATTCTCATGCATAGCATAAACAAAATTCTTACTTGCTCCTGTAAAGTTTATCCAAATGAAGTTACGCATTCTGATAATTAAACCGATATCTCTAATATGCTCTATAGAACATTGAAAAATTACACCCAATTATATTTCAGTAATTTTATAACATTAATAAACAACAAGATAATTTTTATATAAAAAAATTACCTTAAATGTATCCAAGAAGAATATTTTGACCGTGGAGTCCATAAGAGCGACTGCAATAAATTTATTATTTGGACTTATTTTAACAACTAACACCGCTTCTTCCAGCTCTAATGTTCTTGTATGCAGTAATGACAACACCTAAAAATAAATCATTATATAATAAATAAATAATAAATAAACACTGTTAAAACATTTAAGTCCTAAATAAAAACATTTTCTTTCTTTATTTGTTTGTTTCAATTTACCTTTGCTTTGGATTCACCAGTGGGGTCATCTATTAATTCGAATTGCCACAACTTCACCGTTTTGTCCGCGCCACCGGAATAACAACCTAGCTGGAAGGGAAGTATTTCATTGATTAATTTATTGGATTTGGTCGGCAACATTGAAATAAGTTAAATATTAAGAGCTATCAGTATTATCTCAACTGCTTAGTAGTATCTAACTGGTACTTTGGGACTAGATAGCGCTGTGTGTCTTGTATATTTATTTATTTAATGTTTGCTAAATATCATAAACAAAGTCGTAATATTAAACCTCTAAATATAAATTATTTCACGTCAAATACATAAAGTTCAGGCTAATATATATATCCTTCTAATTCAGATACAAAGATTTTATTTTAAACTTAGAAAAGGTCTCAATCAACCGCTCGTAATTTTGTATCAATATATTGTATTATGGATAAAGACCTTTCAATTATGTTAATAGACAAAGACAAAATAAAAACGAATAATATACCAATATAAACATATTCGCAGCCAACCACTTCCCTCAGTGTAAAAAAAAACATTAAATTGACGGAACTCGTTACACATCTAACATTTCAGTCATAAACTCATAAAGGAATTGCATACATATACGAAGGTGGTCCGATAAGTATTTAGCCTCACCGTCCGATAGCGCCACTATCGCAAAAGCAATTTATATTGCGTAGTACATTCTCGTAGGTAGTCGTAGTAGTCGGTTCTATCGGCCGGAAAGGCGATGAGCACCGTTTTCTGGGATTCGAAAGGTGTGATCTACATCGACTTCTTGGAGAAAGGTAAAACGGTCACAGGGCTCTACTATGCCGAATTATTGGGCCGATTCGACGCTGAATTGCAGAAAAAACGGTCCCATTTGTCGAAGAAAAAAGTGCTCTTTCATCATGACAACGCATGGCCAAATTGGTAGAATTAGGCCACGAACTGTTGCCCCATCCACCGTATTCTCTGGATTTGACCCCGTGCGACTTCTTTTTGCTTCCAAATTTGAGAGTCACTCGCCGAGCAGAAATTTGAGGCGAAAGACGAGGTTATCGCCACTACAGAGGCCTATTTTTCAGACCTTCAGAAAACGTATTTTTAGACGGGTTAAAAAAGTTGGAGCATCGCTGGGTCAAGTGTATCGAACTCAAAGAAGATTATGTTTATAAAAAAAATGCTTTTCCAAATTTTTTGTTTTTCATTTGTAGACTAAATACCTAGTCAGGTCATAAGTATTGTCACACAGTAAAAACTTTTCTTTTAGAATGCTGGCCACAAAAAAGTTTATTGAATTAGAATTTCGAATTGTTCATGAAAATAAAAATGTATAACTTTTAGAATTTTACTCATTTTTAAATATGGAGTGGACGCTTAAAGAAGACCGTGTTGCAGTTATTGCGTTGCATCGTTGCGGTTACGCGCCAATTCAAATTTTTAACATACTGAAAAATTTGAATATTACCAAAAGATTCGTTTATCGTACCATCAAACGATACAATGAAGACTCTAGTGTAGATGACAGGTCAAGAAGTGGTCGCCCTCGGTCTGTTAGGACTCCAGCAGTGATAAAAGCTGTGAAGGCACGAATTCAAAGAAATCCCAAACGTAAGCAGAAACTGTTGGCCCTTCAGATGGGGTTAAGCAGAACCACGGTGAAAAGGGTGTTAAATGAAGACTTAGGGCTTCGGGCATATCGAAGAAAAACAGGACATCGTTTGATGCTCGTCTAATGGACCTGAGACTGAAGAGATGCCGCACTTTGTTGAAGCGGTACGCGGGAAAAAAATATCGGGAAATTCTTTTTTCGGATGAAAAAATGTTTACCGTAGAAGAGAGCTACAACAAACAAAATGATAAGGTGTACGCACACAGTAGTGAAGAAGCGAGCAACCGTATTCCGCGTGTCCAACGAGGTCATTTTCCATCCTCGCTCATGGTATGGTTGGGAGTTTCTTATTGGGGCTTAACAGAGGTACATTTTTGTGAGAAAGGTGTAAAAACGAATGCTGTTGTGTATCAAAATACAGTCCTGACGAACCTTGTGGAACCTGTTTCTCATACCATGTTCAATAACAGGCACTGGGTATTCCAACAAGATTCGGCGCCAGCTCATAGAGCGAAGAGCACACAAGACTGGCTGGCGGCGCGTGAAATCGACTTCATCCGGCACGAAGACTGGCCCTCCTCCAGTCCAGATTTGAATCCGTTAGATTACAAGATATGGCAACACTTGGAGGAAAAGGCGTGCTCAAAGCCTCATCCCAATTTGGAGTCACTCAAGACATCCTTGATTAAGGCAGCCGCCGATATTGACATGGACCTCGTTCGTGCTGCGATAGACAACTGGCCGCGCAGATTGAAGGCTTGTATTCAAAATCACGGAGGTCATTTTGAATAAACTTTAATGTCATAAGAATGTATGTTTTGTTAAGTTCATTTTGGTATATGAATGGTTACATAATTAATAAACTTGTTACAATTATTTTACATTAAACATGTGACAGAATTTATGACCTGACTAGGTACTTATCGGACCACCCTTGTAAATTTATCGCGTGTTGAGGAACTACAAAATAATTGGACATTATTTAATTACTATTAAAATTTAATTTCAAATTATGAAATCAACTGACCATATCTGGCGTTAGTCCAACACTGGAACAATCTCCCGTATGCGCAGGTATACTCTCCAGCACCCTACCAGCACCGATGTCCACTACTAAGAGAGACCCGTCTGCGCAACCTACTAACGCATGGCGATCGCCAGGGGCGAAGCATATACTACTGGGCCTCCCGCCAGGAACATGGATGGTTCGCAGACACGTGTGGTTTGGCCTGAATTGAAAATACATAATTGACCATTAAAATTTTACGGACCCACAGCGCTCAAACTATTCACGAAATGTATTAGAATATACAATAACATTGTAATGTTAAAAAATTGCCAAAAAAAACGATATCTTAATAATAAAAGTTATGAATAATCGATCCCTTAAACAATATTTTCTATAATCGCATTCGGTTGGTCATCAAAATTGTTCATATTTACAAATTTCAGTGTTATGTTAACCTGTTAACCGGGGAATACACTTTGTTCAACTCCCTTCACAATGGGGATTTTTTTCTTCATAATTATGAGTAACATCATCACACCTCAAATGATAAAAGGAAATGGTCTTTAACTTATCGATTTTATTTATTTCGACAAAATATTTCATAACATATAAAACAAACAACTTTAGTTTGGAAAAAATAATTGAACGAATTTAAATAATTATTTCGTAGCATGGTATTCCAAATGTCCATGACGAAAAATGTCGTCATTCCCATTGCAGTTACTTCGTGTATGACGCAATGTTTCGTCATACCCGCTTTCAGGTTAATATCTAATCTCGGATAATGTCGTTTTCTTTTATGCCATCTTTGTTAAAGGAGTCTTACGAATGTAAAAGTGGTAATTAGCTTTTAGCGCCCATATGAAGAACTCCATGGTTCAACGGCCTTCGCACGCCTACGAGGGTCATGAGTTTGGATCCCATCCTGAATCTGAGTGTTTATGTATAATATGCATTTAAATCCCAACTAATATTATAAATGCGAAAGTGAGTTTGTTTGTTACGTTTTCACGCCTAAGCCGCTGAACCAATATTGATGATTGGACCTTGGAGAAGGACATAGGTTACTTTTTAAATTCATATGACAGAACAACGTTTGTTGGGTCGACTAGTACAAAATAAATGTATATATGTAGTATATCAGTAGTTCTGTACGCATAACCTTGTGTTACATACACCCTACTGCTTACTTTGGGCCGCTTCATGGATTGTCACAATGTATATATATTTAAAATGTTATTGTAATTGCTTCGTCATTCCTTGGGTTATAATACGAAATGTACACCCAACTAGCGGACACAACGTGAGACATCACGTTCACTAACGTGACAAAACAACTATACCGATAAATAATATATGCACATTCAAATTAAAAAAAATATTAAATGAAATACCGAACCTATTCCAAAGCTTAATCGAGTCTGCAGATGCGGATATGACAGCCAAGTTGTCGGAGCTGATGGCGACACACCTCGGCTCCTTGTGGTGCCCCGGATATGAAATCTGCTTTAGACATTTCACTGAAATAAATATATTTCATAAGTTTTCCAGTGTGCGCCTGTTAAACGTAATGGAAGCATCAGGATGCTTCCATTATTGGAGAGCTAAGCGAATTTTTTCTTATTTTCCTTTCTTATGAGACCAAGTCAAAATTAACTAGACTTAGGAAGCAACTACCCATGTAACCCTCTATCAACATTATTGCACATTATTTATAAAAATAAATGTATAATAATTACAAAATAAAACCAGTAAAATGATTTTAGTGATATCCTTTATAAGAAACATTCATTTCTTTGTCAAAAATCATCAAATCATCATCATCATATTTAATTCAATATCATCAAAATATTTCAACAGATAAACAAAAGTCTCCATAAATAATGAGCCCACAATCACACAATATTATGGCTTATAGGTGGCATACAACATCTCTGAGCTCGATCCCTGAACGCCCTGACTATAGTCTTATACCCGACACCCGACCAATCAGGTAACAATAAATTAAAAAACTATGTCACAGTGACCAGTTGACGGCAGATCATCGTTCGCAAATGATGACCTGATCAGTCGGGGGGCGGGGCTAGGCCGGCGGACAACGATGACTCACTATTATCTTAACGGGAATGGACTATAGAGTAATTACCATAAGTTCTATGTTTACTCAGATGACTAATTGCTCTTTCGCTAACTTTTGAATTAAACATAAAAGCTCCAGTGGCTCTCAACAGACAATGAAATGAAAAAATATATAGTTTAAAAAAACTAAAAAATGGGTGCTCGATATCAATCGTTATAATTTTTTACTAGTTACATTCCGAAATGCAGAGTTAGTTTAAAAATATCGTACAAAGCACCCCACGCTTTTAGAATAGTGACATTAATTTTCTCGTCAGTAATTCTATTCTTATGTTAAGTACTTTTTAAATTGATTAACTGTAAAAGTGGTTTTTTTTTAGTTTGTTTAAACTATAAATTATTTGTTATCAATTCCCAATCGGTAAATGTTTTTATTAATTTAACACCATCTTCTACCAGAAAGAAAAGAAAGTGTTAATCCTGATTAGGACTAGTGTCCTACCGAAACTGATTTTCCGGCCGAAACCGAATATTCGGCTGTGGGTTTAGTTTCGGCCGAAACCGAAACTCACGTGGTCAAATATAAAATTCCTTAAAATACTGAAATTGGGTGCATTTTACCCATTATTATTTAAAATTACGACATGAAATGGAAACACAGTATATTAATTTTGTTGTAATTATTTATTTAATATAATATAAAAAAAATGTTAATAATATTTTTATTATTTTTTCAAATTAAGTTCTCATAGCAAAATGTTTATCAGTTGTCAATAATCAAATCACTAATTGTTACTGTTTCATTAAATACTAAGTATTGGTATTTTGAAATCTTATTAATAATACTTTGGTTTGTATTGTACTTAGAAGAATCATCAATCTCTTTTAGGTACTTATATATAAAAATAATAATTACTAAAATTATTATTACACTCTTAGTTCCAGTCTCAACAAAGATAATCAAATCGCACATTTAGAATTAACAAAGATACCTAGATCACAATTAGTAGGACAGTCATACTTACATTTACTTAGTGTAGTAAATGTAAGTAACTCACTACTAAACTACAGTAAAAATTTAGATTGAAATCAATTATAAAATCAAATAAAAAAAAACTTCTAAATATCTTATATTTAGGGTTACTTTTTAGGTTTTTCGTATTATTAATATTCATAATTAAAGTCTTATATTGTACGCCAAGAAAAGCAGTTTGTCTACGTTTCCGCCACGTAAATTATTGTGACGATCCGAGTATATTTGGCCAGCAGCACTGAACAGCTGTTCACTCAGGACACTGGTAGGTGGAGCTGAAAGGTATTTTAAAACTGCACTTCTCAATATAGGATATTGACTGCTGTTCCAGTAACTGTATATGTCAGCATTGCGTTGTAATAATGGCTCCGACAGGTAAGACTGAGTCCTGCGTCGGGCGATAACGCACTGACTAAGTTGTGTTGCTACTTCTGAAATCAGTATCGGTTTCGGCAAAAGTTTCGGCCCGCCGAAACTTGATTTTTGGCCTAAATTCGGCCGAAACCGAACTTTCGGTCGGATACTAATTACGACTATGGGACAAAATTATGAAATTTGTGTATTATCATCTGGTCTAGACAAATGTGCAAAATTTTAAATTTTTTGATCGTTCTAAGTGGGTAAAAATTGAGTCCGATAAATTCCTTACATAGATACATGTGATACCTATACATACTTGACCTGTAGTGTAAGTTAATAAAAACGCGTTAAAAAAAACTTAATAAAGACAGTTACAAACATACTATTATTAAGCACCAAACCAAACTATTAATTAAATAAAACTTTAGGAACATTTGTGAGTTATTAAAGCATACACATAAATAAATTACCTTCGTTTGTTTCACTTAATTTGACACTATGCAGCTCAACGGTATTGTTAGCGAGAGTTACTCCAACACGCAATTCACCAGTCGTTCCCAATAGTAATGTTGTAGACTTCAATTTGGCATCCAGTTTCACGGAGCTCAACCTTTTCACTTCATCCGACAATGTTAATATGGTAGACACCTCCGTAGCATCCGGATCTACTTCACCTGATTCTTTTAATTTACTGTAATAATGTTATCCCATTAGCAAAGAAAACGGACAAATAATGACGTCACATTGTATATGGTAGAATATACGATATATGATAGTTTGATATCAAACTACCCCCGTTGATTCTAGGATTGACATCATGAAAGGGACTCGCCCTGATAAGGAGCAGATCGGTGACAGATTAAGCCACAGTATTGGCCAAGCCACTAGGCGATAGAACATCATGGCATTTTAGAGATAGGCCAGAGTCCCGCAGTCTAGGAGTACTTTGACTCAACTTAGTAAGGGGAAGTTCCCCTTTCCCTTAAAGAATCTTATCCGTGCAGGGGCGGAGAAAGAATATTAACCTCTGCGACCGGGGTCGGCCTGTCGTAAAAGGCGACAAAATAACCCACCCTAGGTACGTGGTAGGGCCTCAAGCCCGTCTGGATGGCTTCATTGGACTTAAGTATGCCGCCATAATAACCTTGTGTTGTGTTCCGGCATTAGTGACCCAAGTTCCTGTACTCTTATGGGACAGCAGCGTGTTCGTGATGCCACTGGCGTTGCAAATACCCATAGGCGACGTAACTGCTAAATTCTAAGCGGGCCGTCAGCCTGTCTGCTGTCCTACAGCAATAAAAATAATAATCTATTTTTAAGTATTTAGAAAAAAAAAAGAAAAGCATTTATTTAGGATCAAAATACATATTATACATTTATAAAGTTCACATATTAAGATAATTTTGTCCTAAACTGGACCTAATTCAGCATTAGTTTAGTAAAACCAGCGCTGGTCTTCCATTAGGCCCATGGAGTGACGTCACCAATATATTAAACTTAAAAGAAGAAAAAAACAGTAATAACAACAGCAACCATCCTTAGAATATACGTCATCATCAGCATCCTTAGAATAAACACAATATTGAAGGATAGGAATAAAAATAGAAATTGGATTACATATAACTCCCAAGCCTTGTAGAATACTCAAACATCAAAACCTAATATCTATTAAAATCCGCATAAGAATTGTTCTTTAATTAATATATTAACCCACCTGAATATATGTACCTATAATGTTAAATTAAAAATTATGCAAAGGATTTACTAAAATAACTTATAAAACACTTCAACACCACATTATTTGTGTTTACTTGTACACTGCCACTCTTGGCACACTTGTCGCTGGTATACCTATACTTAAAATTCCTTCGTATTGCTCGTTCACTTGGAACGCCGGGACTGCATATGATGGAATATTCGTCCACGAAAAATACTCACGCTAATTTCTTCCTCTGTTTCTTAAGACGCTTATCCATTCTCATTTTAGCCTCTTCATCAGCACAGAATTCAAATAATTCAAGCAATGCGTCTGTTCCGTAACACGCGAGAATAGTTTGGCCTGGATCTGTGCAAAGATCCACCACTCGACCTTTGCCACCTCTTACGAGGGTGCCAACTTGGTGACATTGTAAGACCTAAAACAAGAATAATTATATTGATACATTGTCTTTCTTCCGTTTGTGACTTGGTCTCTCAACCATAATCACATATAATTAAAATAAATACATCGAGACATTTCACACAATGTCATCTAGTCCCAATCTAAGTTGCATAACACTTGTGTTATGGGTACTAGACAACTGATATACTACATATAAAGTTTTCTTTTGTAAATAAATACATACTGTAGATAAACACCCTGACGCTAGATGGAAATCAAACCCGTGCCCCCGCAAGCATACCGATGTACGTTAGCCCTTACGTCCGAGCAGGGGCGGAGAAAGAATACAGACCTCTGCGGCCGGACAAAACAACCCACCTAACCTGAGTCACTAATGCCAGAACACAACGCAAGGTTACTATGGCGGCATACTTAAGACCAAAGGTGGTCGCCATCCAGACGGGCTCGAGGCCCTAACGCATAGCTAGGGTGAGTTGTTTTGTCGCCTTTTACGACAGGCCGACCCCGACCGCAGAGGTTAGTATTCTTTTTCCGCCCCTACACCGGATAAAAAACGATGGATGGCAACCATCCCTTGTGTATAAGTATGCCGCCATAACCTTGTGTTGTGTTCCGGCATTAATGACTCAGGTTCCTGTACCTGCAAATGCTATATGCAAACAGCAGTATGCGGTGCCCCTAGCGTTGCACACATCCATAGGTGACGGTAACTGCTTACTATTAAGGGAGCCGTCAGTCTATCTGCTGTAGCTCAGCAATAAAAAAAGATAAATAATCATTATTATAGAATAAAGTAACATTTGAAATATAAAAGTGCTTACTGATGTATCTTCAGTGTTATCAGTATCTTCCAGTTTAACTATTTCCAGTTGTCTCACCAGTTTCTCCTGATCTTTCACATCATCAGTCCAATTCAGTTTCCAAACACGCAGCTCTTGGTCCATACTACCTGTGACTAAATATCTTTCTTCTTTTAATAGCACTGCTGACCATACCTTAAACAACCTTAAGATTTGAAACTAACTATTGTTTAAATTTTTCATGTTTTCATTTAATTTTTCTTACATGATAAATACCTATATCATTAATTACATAACATATCATAATTATCATATCATCTTCATTGTCCCAGGTCTCCTATTATTTTCTTCAAGTATTAAAATCATATTTTCTTAAATATTCTATAATTAACAATACATACAAATTCTTAATAAAAATAAGGTATAAAAATGCTTAATACTTGTTTAAAATTATTATCTAACATTTTTATACATAGGGTACTTATCAGTAAACATCAGCAGAATTTTGATGACGAAACATGATATATACATTTCCTTTAAAAAATATATATGCAATTATTTACTGCCAAAGTGATATTCTTACCTCCATTTGATGACCACCCAAAGTTTTGAAGCAATGCTTTGTCTCAATATCCCAGAACTTAACAAATGTATCCTTCGATGAACTGACTACACAGTTCTTACCATTTATAAATAGTACACTAGTAATAGCCCCCTTGTGCCCACTGAACCTGGCCACACCAGTTTCAGACACCACATCCCAAAGAATTACTTCTGTATCCTGGAAACAGATTTAAAAAATACACTACTTAAAAATAAAAAAATTGTTCACATGCTAAAAAGCCTATGTTTACTTAGCTATACAGCTATAAGACCTTGACTGTAGCAAATAAAGTATAATACCTAAAAACTTGACCACAGTCCAAAATATTATATATATATATATATATATATATATATATATATATATACCTAGTCAGGTCATAAATTCTGTCACATGTTTAATGTAAAATAATTGTAACAAGTTTATTCATTATGTAACCATTTATATACCAAAATGAACTTACAAAATGACCTCCGTGATTTTGAATACAAGCCTTCAATCTGCGCGGCCAGTCCTCTATCGCAGCACGAACGAGGTCCATGTCAATATCGGCGGCTGCCTTAATCAAGGATGTCTTGAGTGACTCCAAATTGGGATGAGGCTTTGAACACGCCTTTTCCTCCAAGTGTTGCCATATCTTGTAATCTAACGGATTCAAATCTGGACTGGAGGAGGGCCAGTCTTCGTGCCGGATGAAGTCGATTTCACGCGCCGCCAGCCAGTCTTGTGTGCTCTTCGCTCTATGAGCTGGCGCCGAATCTTGTTGGAATACCCAGTGCCTGTTATTGAACATGGTATGAGAAACAGGTTCCACAAGGTTCGTCAGGACTGTATTTTGATACACAACAGCGTTCGTTTTTACACCTTTCTCACAAAAATGTACCTCTGTTAAGCCCCAATAAGAAACTCCCAACCATACCATGAGCGAGGATGGAAAATGACCTCGTTGGACACGCGGAATACGGTTGCTCGCTTCTTCACTACTGTGTGCGTACACCTTATCATTTTTTTTGTTGTAGCTCTCTTCTACGGTAAACATTTTTTCATCCGAAAAAAGAATTTCCCGATATTTTTTTCCCGCGTACCGCTTCAACAAAGCGCGGCATCTCTTCAGTCTCAGGTCCATTAGACGAGCATTCAAACGATGTCCTGTTTTTCTTCGATATGCCCGAAGCCCTAAGTCTTCATTTAACACCCTTTTCACCGTGGTTCTGCTTAACCCCATCTGAAGGGCCAACAGTTTCTGCTTACGTTTGGGATTTCTTTGAATTCGTGCCTTCACAGCTTTTATCACTGCTGGAGTCCTAACAGACCGAGGGCGACCACTTCTTGACCTGTCATCTACACTAGAGTCTTCATTGTATCGTTTGATGGTACGATAAAGGAATCTTTTGGTTATATTCAAATTTTTCAGTATGTTAAAAATTTGAATTGGCGCGTAACCGCAACGATGCAACGCAATAACTGCAACACGGTCTTCTTTAAGCGTCCACTCCATATTTAAAAAATGAGTAAAATTTTAAAAGTATACATTTTTATTTTCATGAACAATTCGAAATTCGAATTCAATAAACTTTTTTGTGGCCAGCTTTCTAAAAGAAAAGTTTTTACTGTGTGACAATACTTATGACCTGACTAGGTATATATATATATATATATATATATATATATATATATATATATATATATATATATATATATATATATATATATATATATATATATATATATATATATATACCTAGTCAGGTCATAAGTATTGTCACACAGTAAAAACTTTTCTTTTAGAAAGCTGGCCACAAAAAAGTTTATTGAATTCGAATTTCGAATTGTTCATGAAAAATAAAATGTATAACTTTTAGAATTTTACTCATTTTTAAATATGGAGTGGACGCTTAAAGAAGACCGTGTTGCAGTTATTGCGTTGCATCGTTACAGTTACGCGCCAATTCAAATTTTTAACATACTGAAAAATTTGAATATAACCAAAAGATTCGTTTATCGTACCATCAAACGATACAATGAAGACTCTAGTGTAGATGACAGGTCAAGAAGTGGTCGCCCTCGGTCTGTTAGGACTCCAGCAGTGATAAAAGCTGTGAAGGCACGAATTCAAAGAAATCCCAAACGTAAGCAGAAACTGTTGGCCCTTCAGATGGGGTTAAGCAGAACCACGGTGAAAAGGGTGTTAAATGAAGACTTAGGGCTTCGGGCATATCGAAGAAAAACAGGACATCGTTTGAATGCTCGTCTAATGGACCTGAGACTGAAGAGATGCCGCGCTTTGTTGAAGCGGTACGCGGGAAAAAAATATCGGGAAATTCTTTTTTCGGATGAAAAAATGTTTACCGTAGAAGAGAGCTACAACAAAAAAAATGATAAGGTGTACGCACACAGTAGTGAAGAAGCGAGCAACCGTATTCCGCGTGTCCAACGAGGTCATTTTCCATCCTCGCTCATGGTATGGTTGGGAGTTTCTTATTGGGGCTTAACAGAGGTACATTTTTGTGAGAAAGGTGTAAAAACGAACGCTGTTGTGTATCAAAATACAGTCCTGACGAACCTTGTGGAACCTGTTTCTCATACCATGTTCAATAACAGGCACTGGGTATTCCAACAAGATTCGGCGCCAGCTCATAGAGCGAAGAGCACACAAGACTGGCTGGCGGCGCGTGAAATCGACTTCATCCGGCACGAAGACTGGCCCTCCTCCAGTCCAGATTTGAATCCGTTAGATTACAAGATATGGCAACACTTGGAGGAAAAGGCGTGTTCAAAGCCTCATCCCAATTTGGAGTCACTCAAGACATCCTTGATTAAGGCAGCCGCCGATATTGACATGGACCTCGTTCGTGCTGCGATAGACAACTGGCCGCGCAGATTGAAGGCTTGTATTCAAAATCACGGAGGTCATTTTGAATAAACTTTAATGTCATAAGAATCTATGTTTTGTTAAGTTCATTTTGGTATATGAATGGTTACATAATTAATGAACTTGTTACAATTATTTTACATTAAACATGTGACAGAATTTATGACCTGACTAGGTATATATATATATATATATTTATCTATGTTGAACTCTTAGAAATAATCATTTCG
The DNA here is from genome assembly GCA_963693495.1 of Malacosoma neustria. Taxonomy (NCBI): domain Eukaryota; kingdom Metazoa; phylum Arthropoda; class Insecta; order Lepidoptera; family Lasiocampidae; genus Malacosoma; species Malacosoma neustria. The sequence goes on along the minus strand of OY856382.1, from coordinate 14,211,023 downwards.
CACAAGTGAGAGAGATATTTTTCACCATGCTCACTAATCATAAACACCATGATGGGCCTATATGAATACTGAATAAATAATTTCATATTAAATACCTTTGATCCTGAAACCAATCGCAATCCTTGATCATCATACTGCAAGCTAGTAATAGAAGATTTGTGTCCAGCGAATACACAAACTATATCATTATTTGTCAACTCGTAGACATTGATATTTCCATCCACATATCCCACTGCCATGTGGTTGCCTGTTGGACTAGCTGCTATTTGGGATACCACTACATTCTCCCCAGGGAGTACTTGAGCCTAAAATAGGAAAGCTTAACTGTGTCTTTTTGTTTATACAGAAAAAAAAATACTTCTTTAGAGGTGATGATTTAGGTAAAAAGCATCACAATTTGCTACATGAATAGTTGAAGTTGCGTCCAAACATGTAATAAAATTTATTTTTGTTTTATTGCTGAGAAACAGCAAACAGGCTGATAGCCCACATATTAGTAAGCAGTTACTATCGCCTATGGCTATCGCAGATTGCTACACATGAACACACTCTCTGCATAGGGCTAATGGAACCGGAGTAAATTTTTAAAGGGGTAAACTTCGGCATCCCTTAGCCCGTAAAGGGAAACTTTTAAGTCAGAATATGTAATAGATCTTTACCTATGAAATTGCTGTTCTGCAGAACTGGCCATTTCAAATCAAAATAATTTTTGTTTGGCTGAGAATTCTAATTTCAAATTAATTTTATTTTAAAGACATGGAATTCTTTTTCCAAAAGTAGTCATTTGTTTATTGATTAGTGTTACATTTTCATCCAATTTCAATCTTTTTCATCATCATAGATACATTAAAAATACGAGTAATTATGGAATATGAGTACCATCCTGGCAGCAACGCAGCACAAGCCGCACGCAACATCAACGACGTTTACGGAGCTAACACTACAAACCAACGCACCACCTGTTATTGGTTTGCTCGCTTCCGTTCTGGGAATTTCAACCTGAAAAATGAACCTCGCGGTCGTCCGAAGACTTCGGTCGACAATGACGAATTAAAGACGATTGTGGAAGCTGATGATACACAATCTACGGCTGAATTAGCAGCAGCTTTCGACGTTAGCGTCAAAACAATATTGGTCCATTTGCGTCAAATTGGCAAGGTAAAAAAGCTTGACAAATGGGTGCCCCACGAACTCAATGATCACCAGCGCGATGTACGCGTCGAGACGTGCCTTGCACTGCTATTTATTAATCTGTGGCATTGCTCAACAGACACACAAATGAAGGAATTTTGAACCGCATTGTTACCTGCGATGAAAAATGGATTCTGTTTGATAATCGCAAGCACTCAGCAAGTTGGTTGGATTCTGGTTCAGCACCTAAACAATGCCCTAAACGAAAACTTACCCCTAGAAAAGTGATGATCACTGTTTGGTGGTCTAGCGCCGGTGTGATTCATCACAGCTTCTTACCAAACGGGGTGAGCATTACTGCAGACATGTACTGTGCAGACCTGAACACAATGATGGAGAAGCTGGCACATCTCCAACCGGCATTGGTCAATCGCTCGTCTCTGCTGCTCCTGCACGACAACACGCGACCTCATACTGCACAGCAGACGGTCTCCAAGTTCCAAGAACTGGGGTTGGAAGTTCTCCGTCATCCCCCCTACTCACCAGACCTTGCACCTACAGACTACTACTTTTTCCAGAATTTGGATAACTTCTTGGCGGGAAAAAAATTCAATACTTAAAATAAGGCAGTACAAAATGCCTTTGAAAAATTTGTTGCCTCCCGTCCAGCTGATTTCTTTAGGAAGGGTATCAATAAACTGCTACTGCGTTGGCAAAGATGCATTGATTGCATGGGTGATTACTTCGATTAATACAAATAAAAAATACATGAAAAAAATTTGTTTAAATTTTTTCATACAAAACGGCAACTTCATAGGTAAAGACCTAATATATCCATTGTATATTAAGTTTTATCAGCTGGCAAGCGAGGTTACCTACATCTGCAGAATAAGTGGAACACATTCTATCCAAATAAACTGCACACCATCTTCTTGTCATGGACCTCTGTGTGAAGCCCAAAGGCAAATGTATCGATCGCCTTTAGCCGAATCACGTAGTGGCTGCTTGATGAAGTCAAGTTCCAAGAGTTCGCCTCTGCCATCGGCGACAAGTGCGCCGGTGGTGAGGGCGAACCGGTTCAAGCTTACTGGGATAGGATTCAGGCGGCTATCCTCAGGTCGGCGAGGGAGGTGCTTGACGAGTCTAAGGGCGGACGCAAGTGTGACAAGGAGATTTGGTGGTGGAACAAATCAGTCCAAAGGGAGACCGGGGCGAAAAAAGCCCTCTTTAAGAAGTGGCAAGCGTCCAGATCTCCTGAAGATCATGACGCATATAGAGCTGCTAAGCGCGCCACCAAGAAAGCTGTAGCCAGAGCCAGACAAAGCCACTTAAAACTACTTTACGATAAGTTGGAATCGTCTGAGGGGCAGAAGCTCATATATAAGTTGGCGCGCTCCAGAGTCAAAGCGGCACAGGATATCTCCAAGTACCGCTGTGTAAAAGACCCCGGAGGCAACCTGTTATGCGAGGATCTCGTGGTGAAGTAGAGATGCCGGCCGTATTTTCACGACTCCAGTTTTGAAAGGCCGGTCGGTGCAGGAGTGCGGTAGTTACCAAGGTATTAAGTTCATGTCCCACACCATGAAGCTCTTCGAAAGAGTTATCGGCTCTCGGATTCGACAGGAATGCACTGTCTTGGAATGTCAGTATGGGTTTCGCCCTGGTCACGGGACAATGGATCCTGTTTTCACCCTAAGGATTGTCACAGAGAAATACAGGACGAAGAATACGCCTCTGCATTGTGTTTCTTGACTTGGAGAAGGCCTTCGACTGAATCTCTCGCGCGATAATTTGGTGGGCATTGCAATCCAAGAGGGTTCCAGAGGCCTATATTGACATCATCCAAGACATGTACTGCAATTCTGATTTTCTTGTACGGACTGCTGTTGGCGACACAAAATCCTTCCCCATCAATGTCGGAGTGCACCAAGGACCCATCCTTAGTCCATTTCTGTTCGGCGTGGTGTTAGACATATTGTCGGACAGCATCAGAACCTCACATGAGAAGCCCGCGTGGTTGCTCATGTATGCTGATGATATTGCACTGGCAGATTCGGACAGGGGTAGACTGGTGCAACGCATGAAGGTGTGGAAGGAGTCTCTTGAGAATGGTGGTCTGAAGCTCAATGTGGCACAGACCGAGTACTTGGCCTGTAACTCCACAGATCCCACACCCGTACGCATAGGCGGAGACCACGGTCGAGCGCATGGACCAAGTGAAATACTTGGGATCTGTATTTCACGCGTCTGGTGACATCGATTGCGACTTCAAGACACGCATTGCTGCCGCGTGGGCCAAATGGCGTGAGGTAACTGGTGTCATTTGTGACCCCAAGATGCCGGTAAAGTTGAAGGGACGGGTATATAAAACCATCATTAGGCCTGTCCTTTTATACAGATGTGAGGCATGGCCGGTGTTAGAGCGACACAAGCAAGAACTGTGTGTCATGGAGATGAATATGCTGCGGTGGATGTGTGGAGTAATGCGGAAGGACTGCGTTAGGAACTCCCGCATTCGCGGCATTCTTCATGTCCGTGACATTGCAGATAAATTGTCGGCTCTGTTGGTACGGCCATATTTTACGGCAACCGGATGCTTACGTGGGAAACAAATGTCTGGCCATGCCACCTTCGCCGGGCCCCGGCAGGAGGGGTAGACCCAAAAAGTGCTGGCTTGACGTCGTAAGAGGTGATATACGTGCCAATGGGCTCACTACCAGGGATGCTGAATATCGCGCGAAGTGGAGTAGAAAAAGTCGTAAAGCAGACCGGGCACCGAAACTAAAGTTTGGGTTGCAACCGGGACATAACGCTGGGATGATGATGATTCTCTCCTAATAAAATCAACAATTTGTGTTTGAAATGGACATACATATTATTGCATAGAATAATGACAGCAACTTATTTATAAACAGAAATATTCTAATACTATTAGTTAGGAAGAGGTTATGTAAAGTTTAGTCTTTTTTTTTGTTATGTTTGGGGTAATTTTGGTTTACCTTTTCTCCGAGTCTCATATCCCAAATAATAACATGTTCACAAGCTCCTACTGCCATATATCTTCCGCTTACTCCGTTTAAAGCCACATGTGTGCTGTTGCAATCAGCACTTGCCACCACGTTGAATGTGCCGCTAGGCGCGTATCGTAAATACTGCTTAGTTAAACCCATGTTTGTTAATATGTAAAAGAATTAAATGATAACCAAAAATCTCACACACTAAACAGAAACACACATGGTTTTGTTTACAATTTGGACTTCTTCTTCTTCTTTTAATTATTTGGCCTAACGCTTTTGGCATTGATTTTGCCAGTGTCGTAGTGTTAGAAAGTGACAGATTATAAACGAATTCTATTTTACACGAAAAAAATTTTGTCGGTAAATTCTTAATATAAATTCTGAAAACCTGGGGACTATACAAAAAGCTTGATACGCATATAAAAGGTAGGGTAGTTATGGGTAGGTAGACTAAGAAATTGATGTTAGCGCGCTTGGCGCTTATTGCGCAGAGGAAGAGCCACATACTTGACCGATGTCAATGTATATAAATGATATGAAAATGATAGAATGATCATTGAAGCCATAACGCCAAGCCTAAGATCTTTCAAACATTTTTATTTCTATTCTCTAAATACATACTAAATTCAAGTTTCGATTTATTACATGTATGTACCTACCTAGATTATTTCTGCCTAAATATTTAAAATTTGAAGTGTTTTTCAGCGGAGAAAAGTTCAAGGAAATATCCAAGTCAACAGTAAATCTTATTTTATATTTTCACTACTGTAGATTCAAGATTACCTTCAGGTTATATTATGTTACTCAACAAAACCAGGTTTATTGTTTTTCTTGATCCAACGTGACCCTCTCTTCACGTCCCTATTTTAAAATCTGTGTTTATTGTTAATTCCATTATTTCCATTATCAATCGGTCACCTTTTCAGACTGGTGGGATTCACGAATTATACCCGCAAGTGCAATATGGAGACTCACTGCACGTCGGACATAGTGATTTTAAGTGGTAATTCCCACCCTGAATTAGCAGAATTGATTGCTAAGTAAGTAGTAAAATTGATCGTAATAATAATAGCATGTAGTATAAGGAATTGTTTTAAACAATTGGCCACTCTTAACAGATTTGGAGGTTAAGTAATATGACCTTTATTGTGAATTTGTCTGCACTCTTCAATCTTCTATTTACATTGTGAATGACATTGTTGTATTCAAACCTTGAAGTAAAAATTATGATTTAGGTTGTGTAAATTTAAATATTACACATATTTCAAGAGTTAATGGTATTTAAAATTGTTTTTTTAGCCGTCTTGGTGTTAGAAAAGGAGGATGCTCTGTATACCACAAAACAAACAGAGAAACGACAGTTGAAATTGCTGATTCCATAAGAGGAAAAAATATCTACATTGTTCAGACAGGAACTAAGTGAGTATTGTAATAAGTCTGGATTGATTTATGAGTGTAAATGAAACTAAAATCAAAGGCGCCTTTTGTGGCATCCTTTACTAATATTCAACTGTATTAAATTTAAATACTTAGTATATTACACAAAATATGAAAAACTGAAGAAAACATGTAACATATTAAGTATGTTACATTGTGTTTTTTCAGTAGTCTGGTTGTTATTATATATTAAAATACTAATAGATGTAACTTTGTCAGAATTGGTCACAAAATGCTGATCTTCATTTAGCTAATTGATTTATACATACATACATATAATCACGCCTCTTTCCCGTAGGGGTAGGCAGAGACCACTTCTTTCCACTTGCTTGATTTATAAAACTGTTAAATGTAAAGATAAATTTTCTGCATGTATTATATTCCCAAGTATTAACTTAGCAAGGGGATGCTGATGCAACCTTAATAATGAATCAATTTAAAATGTTCCACATATTGTAATAACCTGTTATTATTATTAAGGGGTGTTAAAATAATTTTTAGAGATGTAAATAATAACATTATGGAACTACTGATCATGGCCTATGCATGCAAGACTTCATCAGCTAGATCGATTGTTGGTGTGATCCCATACCTACCATATAGCAAACAGTGCAAAATGAGGAAACGAGGATCCATTGTTACCAAATTACTTGCAAAAATGATGTGTAAATCTGGCTTATCTCATATCATCACAATGGACTTGCACCAGAAAGAGATTCAAGGATTCTATGATTGTCCAGTCGACAATTTAAGAGCATCACCATTCTTGTTGCAATATATTCAAGAGAGTGTGAGTATTACTCTGATTACTAAGATCTATCCTTATCCTCTAAGAATGAGCTCTATTATCTAGTGCTAGTATAAGATCTGGCGCATTTCTTATTTATCAGTAAATAATAGAAATCAATATTTTGTGGATTGGTGAAAATGAACTGTTATATTTTTATTTCGATGTGTAAAAATACATATAAATAAGTTTGTATTTTCTCTATCTTTTCTATCTGTCTAAAGGAAGGTCTTCTTGATAATTATATCATCTTGTCATGTGTCCCACACAATGCTGTCCAGGTTGTAGGTGCGCATTAAAGCATTTCCTTCCACCTGGTCTCAGGTAGTAGGGCATACTAGGATGGTTTTAGTGGGCATACCAACAATATGTAACTGTCAATGACCCCACTGTTGACAGTCTCATTACCCAGGAGTCCCACACTACTATGCTGCAAGTCCACAAGTGGTCCATCAACTATTTCCACCTTCCAAAAGGATCCCTATCTATATATTATGTACAATCATATATGTACTATATGTATGCAACACATATGTAAACTTACTATGATAATAAATTGATCTGCTCGCTAAGAAAATTGTGCTGATGTATATGCAAGATTTGTGGTACATAATATCCTATTAATGTAAATAATTTTTATTAGATTCCAGATTACCGTAACTCGGTAATAGTAGCACGTAATCCTGGTTCTGCTAAGAAAGCCACATCTTATGCTGAACGTCTTCGCCTTGCAATTGCTGTTATCCATGGAGAACAGAAGGAGGCTGAGAGTGATGAAGTAGATGGTCGTTATTCTCCTCCTTGTATACCCAGGTTAGAAATTATCTATTTTTCAAAATAAGAAATTTCAGTGAAACAGATGAAATGATATGTTTTCTTTAGTAGTGTCACTTGTGTTGTAAACAGTCATATAGATCTCATCCATTAAGGTGGGTGTGATAGGTTATATCATTAATCACTAAATAATCTCTTGAAATTAAGTTACAAAACTATAATGCTAAGCTACTTATAACTATTGGAATGTGAACTAAATAATATTCAATTTTATTTTTTATCAATGTAAGGCTGTTGGTTGAATAAGTTAATTTCAGTTGGAGTGATTTCAAAGATTTAAATTATAAGATCCCTGGCATTTTAGTGTTGACAGGTCACGGACTATGGATGTATCGGTTGGAGTTCCAGTTCATCCTGCTAAAGAGAAACCACCAATCAACGTTGTTGGTGATGTGGGTGGCAGAATAGCCATTATGGTGGTAAGTCTTTTAAATAAAATATAATTTATTATACTTTAAATTGTTTAAGTAAACATGTGTTTCATTATTGGTACCGTGGCCTCAATACTCTTTCTGCTGCCTCAACATTCAAGGTGTGGGAAGAGATACGGTAGGGTGGGTTTACCAGTGATGTGTGTCCCCCGAGCCTACAAACTTGACGTATGGGCACATTGCATAGGAAGTACCATATTACCCCTTGGCGGGGTGTACGTCTCGCATTTCGACCTCCCAAAAAAGCTACTAGATCTAAATATCCTAGCCAGGTCATGTCATAAACTTGTTGCTAATTTTCATTAGGTTAATTAATATTTCATATGCACCATTTTTTAAGGTAAATTTATGTATTTTTAAGCCAATTTCTATATTTTCAAATATAACATATTCCTCAGGAAAAATCAAACATTTTCTAACTCATCATCATTGTTAAATACTCACAAAACCCTAGGAACACATAGCACATGAAGCAGTCTTGACAGTTGCTTTTTCCAGACTGGTTTTTGGTCAACTACCTACAGTTTAGTACATAACATGCCTTTCCCCGAAGATAGCTGACACAATCACTTTTTAAACTAATATTCTTATACAAGTTCATAATCACTAATTTTATTCTTGTTCTTATAGCACTTTACTTATTTAATTATTTATTATATTTTTATTACTATAGTTACATATTATATAATGTAGATGTATAATTTTGAAATATTGTATTATATTATTCTTCATCAACTTCAGAATCCTCATATGATTCTGAGCTAGATTGTCTTTCGGCCCGTAATTTCTTTGGGGTAGATGCTGGCGGTGAAATTGACAAAGTTCTTTTGTTTCTGAATCCTTCTTCAGATTGAGATGGTAACACCACATCTTGTGGTCCTCTAACTCCAATGATTTCCGGCCATTTCCGTGGGGAAGGGATAGTGATTTCTCCTTCACTATCCTCATCACTTATTGTTAACTGTAAATCCCTTCCTTCTTTCGATTGCAGTTTTTTACTTTCCTCTGCAGGCCCATGTATCTGGTTTATGTGTCTTAATAATAATCGGCCATTCCACCGCACCAAGTACCTACAGACTCCAACTCTCTTCTCTACAATACCTCTGAGCCATCGAGGCCCTTTCGCATAGTTACGAACATATACCCATTGACCAACCTTAAATGTCCTTATTTTAAGTGTACTATTGTCGTCTTTTGCATGAATTTCTTCTTTATCTCTAAAAGACAAAGGGTTTAGGTAATCAAATTTAGTACGGAAGCGTCTATTATTAAGAAGCTCTGCTGGTGTTTTTTCATTGATGCTGTTAGGTGTAGATCGTAGTCCATATAACATCTTGGGGAGCCGCTCAGACCATGGTTCTGATGTTAATTTTTTAAGCTTCTTTTTAACAGTTTGTACCATCCGTTCTGCTTGTCCATTTGAAGCTGGATGGTAAGGGGGCACCAGTATCTGTCTAATACCACAGCTTTTCAAATAATTCTTAAACTCTTCAGATATAAAACTTCTACCATTATCACTGACAAGGGAGTCTGGTAAACCTTGTTCAGCAAAAATATCTCGCAATGTTTTTATTAATGTGTTGCTACTGAGGTCATTCACTACTTTAATTTCAGGCCATTTGGAGTATGCATCAATGACAATAAAAAACGTTTTTCCCATAAATGGACCAGCGTAATCTATGTGTAGCCGGGACCATGGTTTATCAGGTTTTAGCCAATGATGTGTCACTGAAACTGGCATATTTCTATTTTCTAAACAATTGCTGCAGTTTTTTATAACATTTTCAATCTGTTTGTCCATTGCAGGCCACCAGAAATAGCTTCTGGCTAATGCTTTTGTTATAACTATGCCATCATGATTTCGATGTAGCTCATTTAAGATATGTTCGCGCATTAGTTCTGGAATAACTACCCTATTGCCCCACAATATACACTTATTGTGTATCGATAACTCCTCTCTTTTTTGCCAGAATATTTTGAAATCTTTTTCCACTTTTGTAGGCCAACCATTTCTAATCCAATACAGTATTCTGCACAGTGTTGTATCCTTTTGTGTGAGTTTAGCAACTTCTACAGCAGTGAACTCCAAGTCTAAGGGTGTTTCCTCTATTAGTAGCACTCCGGAATACTCTTCATCCTTAATTTGCTCCTCCTTACATGGCCAACGGCTTAATGCATCTGCGTTTCCAAGTTTTTTACCTTCCACATACTGTATCTCATAATCATATGAGTTTAATAATAATGCCCATCTCAACATTCTTGGTGAGATAATGGTAGGAATAGGCTTACCTGGACCAAATATGCCCAGCAGGGGTCTATGATCAGTGTTTATGTATACCTTACGTCCACTTATGTATTGATGGAATTTCTTTAACCCAAATATGATGGCTGCTGCTTCTTTGTCTATTTGGGCATAGTTGCGTTCATGTGAATTCATCGTTCTGGATGCAAACATTATCGGTTTTTTAGTACCGTCATCCATCTCGTGTTCCAGAACTGCCCCTAATCCATATTGAGAGGCATCGCAAGACATTATCAACTTCCTGCGAGCATCATAATGCACTAGTGTATCATTGCTTGCTAACATAGATTTTAACATTTCAAAAGCAGACTGATGTGACCTGTTCCATTCCCATTTAGCATTCTTGTCTAATAATCTGTATAATGGTTCAGCTATAGTTGCTTTCTTTGGCAAAAAACGATCATAGAAATTGAGAAGCCCTAAAAATGCTTGTAACTCCTTTATATTCCTTGGTGGTAAAGATTTTTCAATAGAGTCAATTTTGTCTTTAGAGGGGTGTATTCCAGATTCATCTATTAAATAACCGAGAAATTGGACTCTGGGGACTGCAAATATACATTTTTCTTTGTTTACTTTTAACCCAGCTCTATGCAACCTCTGTAATACTGATTCTAACCTAATATTGTGCTCCTCAACATCTGTCCCGCAGACAACTATGTCATCCAACATAACAGAAATTCCTCTGACCCCTGCCAGTAGTGACGTCATCAGCCTTTGAAAAATACCAGGACAAGCCTTAACACCAAAAGGTAGCCTTTTCATTTTATACAAACCTTTTGGTGTATTTAATGTTAAAAGCTCAGATGTCTCATCATCAACCAGTACTTGTGTATATGCCTGTTCTAAATCTATTTTTGAGAATATTACCCCCCCTTGCAGTTCAACAAAAGCTTCATTAAGCGTAGGCAAAGGGTAGGTATCCGTATTAGTGACTGCATTCACAGTGGATCTGTAATCACCGCATAGCCGAACATTGCCATTTGTTTTTAAAACAGGTACTATCGGGGTAGCCCACTTGGAATGTGTTGTAGGCTCAATTACTCCTTCTTTAACTAGCCTATCAATCTCCTTAAAAACTCTTTCCCTTATAGCAAATGGTATTGGTCTACATTTCAGAAATTTAGGTACAGACCCTTTATTTGGTGTAATATTCACTACTGGTCCCTTGTATTTTCCCAAACCAGAATCGAAAATGTATTTATACTTATTAATTAATTGTGAAACTTGAGTTCTAACACTTGCAGTAATTTTTAAATTATTCAGCCCTTGTATCATAATACCTAATTCAGAAAACCAATTTCTGCCAATTAAACTCGAACCATTACCTTTAGCAATGAGAATTTTCAAATTTTTCACTATATTTTTATAGTTCACTTGTACCTTTGATTCACCTAATAATGATAATTTCCCCTCAGTATAGGACTTCAAGCCAATGTTTGTCTTTTTCATATTTGGAAGTGATCTATTCCATATTAATCTAGCTGTGTTTTCACTAATTATTGTATATGGACAACCTGAATCCACCTCCATATTTATCTCTGTACCATTTAAAAGCACTTTAATCTCATAAGGTTTTACTTTATCCTGTCTAATACAATTTACCCCTATCTCATATAGCCCATTACATTCAGAATAACTCTGCTTCCTATTTTGCTTAGATTTTAGTAAACATGCTGCTTCTATGTGACCTTTTTTCCCACAGTAGTTACATTTACTCCAGCGAAAACGACATTCACCACTGTGTTGTTTAGTACACCGCAAACAACTGGACCTATTCTTAGAAAAAGACATTTCCCTACCTGATACTTTATTGATATCCATTGGTGTTGTAAAATCTTGTTCTTGAATCATGGTACTTAGGCCGGGTTGTACTATTATATTGGAGTCTATATTCGCACTTTCATGAGACAGTGCTATATGGCAAGCCTCTTCAAAAGTTAATTGAGTTTGTTGTAGAAGTTTTTTTTGAATATCTTTATCTAAAATTCCACAAACTAACCTATCTCTTAAGGTGCGATTCAAATCTATAAAATTGCAATTTATACTTAACTTACGAAGTTGAGCAATATAGTTTTTCAATAATTCACCTACTTCTTGATTTCTCGTATGAAATTTGTAAGATTCTATGATCTCATTCGGTTTTGGGTGGAAATGGCCGTTTAAAATTTGAATAATAAATGTGAAGGTAACCTCGCTTACCCGCTGAGGTGATATTAAACATATAATCAAATCATATAATTCAGAACCACAAACCGCCAATAAATTAGCTTTTTTCATTGCATCTTCCTTATTATCATTAGCTTCAAGACAGTAACTAAACCTCTCGATGTAATTTTTCCAACAACCGTTAGCAATGTCAAATTCATTAAATTTAACACCCATTATTATTTGTTTTTTAAAATGTAATTATTATGAAATTATTCACTTATTTACGCGTTTTCACTATTTTCACTCGTCGCCACTGTTAAATACTCACAAAACCCTAGGAACACATAGCACATGAAGCAGTCTTGACAGTTGCTTTTCCCAGACTGGTTTTTGGTCAACTACCTACAGTTTAGTACATAACAATCATCTTAACATTGAATCCCGGTTGTAGCCCAAACTCGCTTTGGCGCCCGGGGTCCGCTTTCCGACTTTTTCTTCTCCACTTCACACGATCTTCGGCATCTCTGGTAGTCAGTCCATTGGCACGCATATCAACCCCAACGACGTCAAGCTAGCACTTTTTAGGCCTACTCCTCCTGCCGGGGCTCGGCGGTGGCGGCATGGCCAGAGATTTGTTCCACATAAGTAGCTGGTTGCCGTAAAACGTGGCCATACCAGCGAAAGCGACACTCCTGCAATTTATCCGCATTGTCACGGACGAATGAAGGCTGCCGTGAATGCGAGAGTTCCTAATGCAGTCCTTCCACGTTACTCCACATATCTACCGCAGCATATTCATTTCCGTGACTCGCAGTGACTGCTTGTGTCGCTCCAGCGCCGGCCACGTTTCACCTCCGTATAAAAGGATAGGCCTAATGATGGTCTTATAAAACTGTCCCTTCAATTTAACTGGTATGGTATGGTAGGGTGTGGGACCTGTGGAGTTGCAGGCCAAGTACTCGGTCTTCGTCATGTGAGTTTCAGACCACCTTTCTCAAGTGATTCCTTCCACGACTTCATACCTTCCACCAACTTAACCCTTTCTGAATCTGCCAGCACGATATCATCAGCATACATGAGCAGCCCCCATGTATGCTCAAGCCGGTCGCTATGACGTTTCACTTCCAAACTGTCGGAACTCCTCCGAGAGCACTATGGCAACCACATTCTCCCCACCATGTGCACCTGTGTATATCAGGTTGTAGCCATTCCCAATGAACCGGGATCTGCTGGCCTTCCACCAAGTCTCCTGCAGGAACGCCACGGCCACCCTCCGCCTGGAGAGCACATCGGCCAACTCCCTCGCGCGTCCGTTTTGCGTGCCTATGTTCCATGTTGCGAAGCGGATCTTTCGAGATGTTTGGGCTGCGTGAGTTTGAGCTAACGTCGTTAGCCGTGTTCGCCCATGATACGGGAGCCCTTGTCCACTTCTCACAAGAGCCGGGCGAAGCTCTTGCGCGCCGTAATGCGGCGACGCCCTAGGCCTTATTATGATCTCGCATTCGTTTTCTGTCCATAAAGTGATTTGGCTGGTGTTGGATTTTACGGGGGCGACGGCCGTCTAACCCCCCCAATCCCTAAAGGAATGCAGCAGAGTGTGCCGACTTGCAGGTGAGGTTGACTTGGGCCCTGAAGATGTTGGTAGGGCCCCTTATACCACAGACATTTTATAACTATGTACTAATCAAATATTTGATATATACAGGATGACATGATAGACGATGTGCAGTCGTTTGTAGCAGCTGCTGAGGTATTAAAGGAATGTGGGGCTTACAAGATTTATGTTCTTGCAACGCATGGCTTATTATCCTCTGATGCACCACGTTTAATTGAAGACTCTCCCATTGACGAAGTTGTTGTCACGAACACAGTACCTCATGAATTACAAAAGATGCAGTGCAACAAAATCAAGACCATAGATATATCGGTTTTACTGAGTGAAGCAATCAGACGTATTCACAACAAGGAGTCCATGTCGTACCTCTTCAAGAATGTAACACTTGAAGATTAATGTGTAATTTCTAGTAATAAATAGTAAGTATTAAATTAGCTATATATAAGTATGTATGTACATCCAGCTAATTGCTATTTTGGGTGGTGGCCATTTTAAATATATTTACTACATATATTTTAGTTATTGTATGCAATTTTTGAATGTATATTGGTAATTTAAAATAAATATAACATTTATAACAATATAATTTAAAAGTTGGTTTACAGTATAAATGTCAATTTTGGCTAATATTATGTGGATATTATTAATATATTACATATTTTTTTAATTTTATTTTTATTGTAATTGATTAATGTGTAAACATAACACATATTTAAAATCTGTAAAATTTTATTTACACTTATCACTCTGAAATAGCTATTTGTAGGATAAACTTTCTTAGGATATTTATAAATATATGAATATTAGAAGTATAAAAGTATTACATTTTTCCAATAAAATATTTAGATGCTTTTAAAAGTTCCTTCATAATAATGCCTATTAATTAAATAATTTCTTTAAAAATGATCCTATTGGGTCCAAACAATATTTTACTGTCAATATGTATCAAGTCTGAACCCAAGTCATAAAATATAGATTATCAAAAATAAATATCATAAAAGTAATGGTACAAGTATAGGTATATTAAACATTTTTCGTATTTGTAATTTATATATATATATATATATATATATATATATATATATATATATATATATATATATATATATATATATATATATATATATATATATATATATATATATAATATTTTAAATTCCTAGTAAAATCACTGATTTAATCAATATTTTACTGTCTATGTCTTTGTCTAATATTTTTTTAGAAACAGTATGTTATGAAGTAAAAGAGGTTTAATCACTTGTAGTTGAGTTGTAATTTTGTCTGATTGTCATTTAATGCAAAAAGATCTTTTAATAAAACACATTACTCTGAAGGTCTTACTTTTATGAAACATACTATTGTCTCAGATTATAACATTTTGCTAACTTCTGATTTGAAAAATCATAAGGATTGTGTTGTAAAATACATACAAAGATGTCAAAAACATGAATGAGTACAGAGTTATAATACTAATCTGCTATTTGTCTTTTTATGATATGAGATGTATCTCAAATTAAAATCTGAAGGTAGTTTTAAGTCAACTCTCCTTTGTTGTAATACTTTGTTGGTTCCCTATTTTATCATTGCATATTGTTCATTTAGTTGATACATAAATGGTACAACTTCATATACGTATGTATAACAAATACAAATATGAAGGGTGTATAAAATAAAAATAGACTACCCTCGTTAGTGTTTCCTTGAATTATAAAGTCTAAAATATATAAACAGCTATTTACTTTACGAATAAACAATAAATTATAGACAAACTGGCAATAATCATATAATTGATTTTTAAAAATACGGAAATAGTACCTATTTTTTCTGGGTTTTTTTGTTAATCCTTTCCTTACCGCAGTTCGTTTCGCCGAAGTGACGCTACTGAAGCGCGCCGCGAAATGTGCACATTCAATAACGAAATTAATTGCACTTTCAGAGAAATTAATCCAATATAACTCAATGTTGTACAAGTCGTGATATTGTGTAAATTCGGCGTTGATACACACAGATCGTAAAATGGATGAAGAATAAATTCGCCGTTGGTACATACAGGGTGTCCAGTGAAGGCCGGATATATCCGGCGCTGGTAATGAAAGGGTTTAATTATATGAATTGGTTAGCTAATATATTTTTCATTAAATTCAAAATGAAAGTATACACAATATTAGACCTGTGTACTATACCAATACACTAAGTACTGACTGCACATAATACTGCTGTAAATAATTTAGTTCAGCTTACAAAAAGAGTCGGCTATCTAGTTTTTCTTTTACTAAAGCAATGCCTTCATATTAAGTCCATATATTTAGACTTATATGCTATTTACTTCGATCTTATGTTGAACAAATGACATCTTATTAATGAATAATTATTATTGCTACCTACCTATTTGTTTAAACCGACAAGCAATACAAGAAAGGGATATATAATATGTAATACGTAGATAACCTAAATACCCTTAGAATAATTATACTGTGTAATTATTCTAATTAATTATCATAAAACACAAATTCATTTATGTGTAAAATTATGTTAACGCATGTGGAGCAGAAGTATTTTAATAGTGTTTAACGAGTATACGTTTAAGATTACTATGTATAGCTAAAATAACTATCTATCATTAAACTAATAAGTTTGGTGACTTGATTTTTTATTTATAACTTAGTACCTACGTTCGTCCCAATGTGAGTACTGAAAAGCATGAAATTATACTTATATCTGTTACGTGTTGGAAGGAATTATCATTTTAAAATTAGTATCCGACCGAAAGTTCGGTTTCGGCCAAAAATTAAGTTTCGGCGGCAGTTTCGGTTTCGGCCACTGATTTCGGAAGTAGCAACACAACTTAGTCAGTGCGTTATCGCCCGACGCAAAACTCAGTCTTACCTGTCGGAGCCATTATTACAACGCAATGCTGACATATACAGTTATTGGAACAGCAGTCAATATCCTATATTGAGAAGTGCAGTTTTTAAAATACCTTTCAGCTCCACCTACTTGATTTTATAACTGATTTCAATCTAAATGTTTACTGTAGATTAGTAGTGAGTTACTTATATTTACTACACTAAATAAATGTAAGTATGACTGTCCTACTAATTGTGATCTAGGTATCTTTGTTAATTCTAAATGTGCGATTTGATTATCTTTGTTGAGACTGGAACTAAGAGTGTAATAATAATTTTAGTAATTATTATTTTTATATAAGAGGTATAAGTGTGGCGGGCGGCACTAGTTGCACGTCACATCACTAACCACGATAAAAAATAAGGCGGTCAGATTTTGACAACTACTAAGCGTTGGTTTCCCTTCCCGGCAAAAATGTAAATACAATTATCTAGTTTATAATCATAAGCCTTGTACATTAAACTTCTGCCTTTGGAATAAACGACTGTAAGCATCCACGCTCCCCGGATTTCATTTATCTCCGACAATACGACCCGGAGGTGTCTGCGACCTCCACATTGGTGACATTCGACGCAAGAAAACACAGACTTTCCGATAACTTTACGGACATATGGAAATACAAAAGCCAGCCGCAGTATGTACTGGTAGCGTATCTCCACTGAGCAGTTGAGCACTTCGAAGATAAATCGCATAAGTCTACTTCCTTCACATACCTATTTAGGACGACGAAGCACCTGTCGACGCCTACAATAACCATAGATCGTGTTATTCCAATGAAGCAACGATTCTAACATAGATGGCAATAGGATTCTCTGGAGTCAGCTTGCTATTCACACATCTCATGGAAAGTATGGTGTTTTATTATAGTAAAAGTGACAAACAGGTATACCGGTTTAAAAAATAATTAACAAATTGAAACTATTTTAGTGTTTTACAAGCAGTTAATATTTGGCATGCCTGCTTTTACATAATAGTGATACTATTAGTGCCACATTCCATGTATGTAACTGTGACATTTTCCAAGTAGAGGTTCTACCAGCTATATCAATGAACATTGATTATGCAATATCAGTAGACCAGAACTAATTTGTAACAAACAAAAAACACTTAATCATACTTTTCATAATAATTTTTTGTCATTTATGGTTACTCTGTATGTTGAGATTATTTAATAGTACATAAATACTCCTGAGTTAAATTTACTTATGCCACTATTATGGTCATTGCTGTCTAGTAAACCAACATACTTGTATACAGCTACGTTTTAAAACTATTTAGCATACATGCTTGGCAGCATTAATTAAAAACTATTATTTATGTAGTTCTAAATTTGACAGCTAAAAAAGTAATCATTTATTTGTTTAACTAAGTCTGGGGAATTGAAGCGTATAATTCAATACTACTTTATGTATAAATTTTTCCATATCTTAATAATTTCATTATATGGTTTTCTGCAGAGAGTGTGGTATTCATAACTTCATTTATTTGTTTACAGTTTCAAAGTACTAAATTCAGTTTTTTTTTTCTCTTCTCTCATAATGGAAAATAAGGAAGTGCATGAACAATTGCAACAACTCTTAGCTGCAAATGCAGCACTACAAAAACAAATTGAACAAAGTGAGAGAGAATCAAAAGTGTGTAGAGTGACTGTTAAATTGCCCGCATTTTGGGCTGACAAACCAGCACTTTGGTTTGCTCAAATAGAATCGCAGTTCCAAATCGCCAACATTGTGACAGACTCTACCAAATACAATTATGTAATAGGTCAACTCGACCAAAGGCTAGCCAGTGAAGTGGAGGATATTATAACAAACCCACCACCTGAAGGGAAGTATGAAAAATTGAAAAACACTCTTATACAACGCCTTTCTATCTCACAGGAAAAGAGGGTTCGCCAACTGTTGAGCGATGAGGAGCTTGGTGATAGGAAACCATCACAGTTTCTCCGGCACCTACGTTCTCTCGCAGGTAACACACTCACAGATTGCAATATTATACGCCAGCTTTGGTTGCGCCGCCTGCCACAGCAAGCACAAGCTATACTGGCCGCACAGGCTGACCTGGACCTAGACAAAGTATCAGAATTAGCTGACAAAATAGTTGAGTTGGCCCCAACTCCTGTTATGGTATGTTCGACTGCCACACCCGCCAACAGTCTGAATCTTACTATACTAGCCCAGCAGCTAGAAGAGGTCAGCAACCAAGTTGCTGCTCTATCCAGACGACAGAACCGACCCTCACGAGACCGATCCTCGTCATCATCTCGCGGTCCTAAAAGATGTTGGTACCATCGGAGGTGGGGTAGTAAAGCCACTAAGTGTGTAAAACCGTGCACCTGGGAATCGGAAAACCTAAGCCGCAGTCAGTAATGGCGGCAACTGACTGCCATAATATTGGCCGCCGCTTGTTTGTCACGGACCAAGTGACCAAGCGCCGTTTCTTAATTGATACTGGATCTGACTTATGTTGTTATCCACATAGTTGGCTACCGTCACGCCGAAAAGCTACCAACTATGACTTAAGCGCTGCCAACGGTAGCTGCATTAAAACATTTGGCACAATTAATCTTAAACTCAATTTTGGTCTACGCCGTGACTTTATCTGGCAGTTCGTCATAGCTGATGTCAATTCGGCCATTATTGGCTCTGATTTTTTAGCATTTTATCACCTGTTGCCAGACTGTCGCAACGAAAGGATAGTCGATGGAACCACGGGACTATCATCCATGGCTCCCACCACTGATATTGATCAACCAAGCGTTCGAGCAGTCGCATCTGGAAAGCCCGTTTTCATCGAACTTTTGGCGGAGTTTCCAGACATTGCACGTCCACCTGGCTTGCCTCGAGTTGTTAAGCACAATACGGTCCATTACATCAAAACGACGGATGGGCCTCCAATCTCGTGCCGCCCTCGACGTTTGGCGCCCCAAAAGTTAGTCTCGGCTAAAAAAGAATTTGAGGACATGGTGCGATCTGGTACAGCTCGACCATCTAAAAGTGCCTGGTCATCACCGTTACACATGACCCTTAAGAAAGACGATACTTGGCGGCCATGTGGCGACTACCGCGCATTAAACGCCAGAACAGTACCGGACAGATACCCCGTGCGCCATATACATGATTTCGCCCATAATCTCTCTGGTTCGAAAATATTTAGCACTATCGATTTGGTAAAAGCATACCACCAAATACCAATCGCTGAAGAGGACGTGCCGAAAACTGCAATCGTTACCCCGTTTGGCCTCTTCGAATTTCCTTTCATGACTTTCGGGTTGCGAAATGCGGGGCAGACATTTCAGCGATTTATTGATGAGGTCACTCGGGGTCTCGATTTCTGTTTCCCTTACGTGGATGACATCCTCGTCCATTCCCCTGATGAGACTCTTCATCTGGAACACCTTCGAACTCTCTTCAAACGCCTACAAGATTACGGAGTCGTGATTAACCCCTCCAAATGTATTCTAGGAGTAGCTGAAGTAAATTTCTTGGGCTATCACATAAATAGCGAAGGTACGCGCCCTCCTCAGGATCGCATTCAAGTTTTATTGGATTTTCCACCTCCTGAGACTGTACAAGGCATGCGCCGCTTTCTCGGCATGCTAAACTACTACCGGCGTTTTGTTCCTCATGCTGCCCAATATCAAGCCCCACTAATTGAAGCCCTGGTTGCAACCAACAGCAAAGGAGCTAAGCCATTTCCTTGGTCTTCGGAATTAATTCAGCAATTTGAAGCCTGTAAGAAAAGCTTATCCTCGGCAACACTATTGCAACATCCAGTAAACAGTGCAAGTTTGGGTCTGTTCACTGATGCATCCAGCGTCCATATTGGATCTTGCCTCCAGCAAAAGATAAATGGTCAATGGTTTCCACTTTCTTTTTTTAGCAAGAAACTTACACCAAAGCAACAACAGTGGCCGGCTTATTATAGAGAATTACTAGCGGTGTACGAAAGTGTCCAACATTTTCGATATATCCTAGAAGTCCAGCATGCCACAATATTTACTGACCACAAGCCACTCCTATACGATTTCTTACAGCGACGAGAGAAGCTACCACCTCCTCAGCTAAACCAGTTATCCTTTATTAGTCAATTTACAACGGATATACAGTACATAAAGGGTGACGAAAATATCGTCGCCGACACGATGTCGCGTATCGATATCAATGCCATCTCTTTAGATCAAGATCATGATTTGCTTGCAAAGTCACAGGCCTCGGATTCAGAACTGGAAAACTTGTTACAAAATGGTTCTAGCCTAACCTCACTAAAATTAGTCCACCAGGAAGTAATATACCAATTTATTGTGATGTTTCTACGGGAAAGCCGCGACCGTATTTGACACCTTCCTTCCGAAGAGCAACATTCAACAAACTACATAATCTGAGTCATCCCGGTATTCGCACCACTACACGCCTTATGACAGAACGTTTTGTTTGGCCATCAATGAAAAAGGATTGCCGTACCTGGTCCCGAGCTTGTGAGGCGTGCCAGCGTAGCAAAGTCTCGAGACATAACTCAACTCCTTTGGGTACGTTCAACATACCATCTGGGCGATTCATGCACATTCACATTGACATTATCGGGCCATTACCAGTCTGCAATGAGTACCGGTATTGTTTAACTGCAATTGATAGAGTGTCTAGGTGGCCCGAAGTTTGGCCTATGCGATCTATCACAGCAGAGGAAGTGGCAGAAACTTTTACCAGGGAATGGATTTCCCGCTTTGGAATACCATCAGTTATCACAACGGATCAAGGCTCCCAATTTGAATCTGACCTGTTTAACCGACTATTATTGCAATTTGCCACAAAACGCATTAGGACTACTTCATATCATCCCTGCGCAAATGGGATGATTGAGCGTGTCCACAGACAGCTTAAGGCAGCGTTAATGTGCCATAAAGACTCTTGGATGAGATCTCTCCCTATGGTCTTGCTCGGAATGCGGTCGGCTTTCAAAGAAGATCTCCAAGCCACAGTTGCAGAGACTGTTTACGGGGAGACTTTAAGACTTCCCGGAGAAATGTTGATACCTTCCTCAATTTCAGACAAAATTGAAGACGCCACGGATTTTGTAGTACAATTACGCCAGAAGATGTCAACTATCCGCCCAGTGCCCGCCTCTCGACACTCTAAAGACTCAACCTTTATATTTAAAGAGTTGGCAACTGCCTCACATGTCTTTTTGAGAGATGACACCGTTCGCCGGGCACTGCAACCGCCATATACAGGTCCATTTAAAATATTAGAACGCTCGCCCGATGGAAAAACATTCACTCTAGCCGTTAAAAACAACAAAGTTGTAGTAAGTGTAGACAGACTTAAACCAGCTTTTATAGATCATACTGATAACGAACGCATTCAAGCTGAACATCTGCCTACCCCACCTAACCAAGATAAGTTACCTGTCAACCAGAAAGAGTTGCCAACGGTAGTACCAATTCCCATAAAAGTTCCAGATGAGAAAGTTAAACAGCCATATACCACACGCTCTGGCAGACGTGTTAGATTTAAGAATTTTGACTGATCATACTTTATTAGTATTATTATTTGTAATTATTTTACTAATAATTGTTAATTTCATTTGTAATATTAATACTGTAATATTTTTTTTTAATTTTAGGCATAAGTGATTATAGTAATTTATAATGTTATTAGTAGCTCGATACTGTTGTTTTCAACTTTAAATTTTTGTTGTATCTTTCTCCGTGGGGGGGTGGTGTGGCGGCACTAGTTGCACGTCACATCACTAACCACGATAAAAAATAAGGCGGTCAGATTTTGACAACTACTAAGCGTTGGTTTCCCTTCCCGGCAAAAATGTAAATACAATTATCTAGTTTATAATCATAAGCCTTGTACATTAAACTTCTGCCTTTGGAATAAACGACTGTAAGCATCCACGCTCCCCGGATTTCATTTATCTCCGACAATACGACCCGGAGGTGTCTGCGACCTCCACATAAGTACCTAAAAGAGATTGATGATTCTTTGTAGAAATGCAAACCAAAGTATTAAATAATAAGATTTCAAAATAACAATACTTAGTATTTAATGAAACGGTAACAATTAATGATTTGATTATTGATAACTGATAAATTTGCTATGAGAACCTAATTTGAAAAAATAATAAAAATATTATTAATATTTTTAATAATAATAATAATAAATGATTACAACAAAATTAATATACTGTGTTTCCATTTCATGTCGTAATTTTAAATAATAATGGGTAAAATGCACCAAATTTCAGTATTTTAAGGAATTTTATACTTTACCACGTGAGTTTCGGTTTCGGCTGAACTGAACCCACGGCCGAATATTCGGTTTCGGTCGGACACTATTTAAAATGTGAAATTAAATTGGCTGAATCCGGTCTTAGGCTGGAAACAAATTATCGGACGCGGCTGTCAGCCGCGACTGATAAGTGTGCACAGTCTTTTGGGACGTTGCTTGCGGACGCGATCCAATGTCTATTACACAAAGAACTGTAGACGAAGAAACATGTCGAGTAGTGAAAGTGAGGATTTTCTTGAATTAGTGGCGGCTGCTTTATGTTGTCCACCCAGAAAGAAAATAAAAAGAAGCATTTGGGTCCATGTCATAAATAAAGAAAGAACAGAGTTTCGTGAATTCCACACTTATTAAGATCCTCATTTATTAAGAGATGAACGTCGTTATAAACTTTATTTGAGAATGAACGACGATCAATTTAATTTTTTGCTCAACCTAATAGAAAATGACATTGAAAAACAATTAACACACTTTCGTAATTCTGTAATCTTTTAATGTATACAGTAATTCCCTGTTCCGTACACTATAATTCGTTAATCCATTTTTTACGTAGATGCGCACGTGCAAGCTCTCGCGTAGTCCGCGTCCTTCTGGCCTTCTGGCACACGGACGTGTCCGCACCCCGTGCATACCGTTCGCGGACGTTTTCGGCTGACAAAAACATCCGGCGCGCCAGATTTCTGTCGGACGTCCGAACGCTCAACGTTACGTCCGCGACTTACCTCCGATAGTTTGCACAGCTGAGTGTATATTCATATTCTAGATCACGTCTATCAGCCGCGTCCGATAATTTGTTTCAAGCTTTAAAACCATTACGGCCAGTGCTGCCAGGTTGAATTGAAAAAAATACAGTGTTCCGCATGTAAAATTAGAGTAGATCGGTAGGAAAATACAGTAAATCATAAAACTCATTACAGTATTTTTACAGTGAAAAAAAAATACTTTTATTGGAATTATCAATGTATTTAATAATCATTATTATAAATTAGATATAATTTGTCAATTAATATCTGTATCACTGTCACTTAAGGGTTCATTTTTATATATTTTGTCCGTAAAAGTCTTCATAATTTTTTCATTTGGGTTATAATTTATACAATTAGCTGAATTTCTTAAAATGGACTGGCACGCTAATATGTTACTCTTGATGCTATTTGTGATTAATCTATTTCTTTTTTGTTTTAAAATCATTAATTTCGCTGAATTTTCGTTCACATTCCGCGTTAGAATTGGGAAGAGATAGAATTTTCATGTTCATTTTTACTCGCTGTTCACTGTATACAGTACTGTATAGTTGGAATACAGTGTACAGCAAAAGCAGTAAAATTACAGTAAATCTACTGTAATTACAGTGCACCTGGCATCACTGATTACGGCTAAAGTAATTGAAGATATGGTGCAAAGCCCTAGATAACCATGACGTAACAAAATTGCATTGAAAAAATTGAGATCAGCTGTTCGAAGAGTATGTATCTTTGGAGATGTTTATGGATGGTATCAGTTACAAACTTGAAGTATTATTCTTTATTAATTTTGAACATCCGAATACTGTTATGTTATTCATAAAAAGTAAATCTACTTTAAAATAGCTTCATTTATTTACGCTAAAAGTGTTGAACATAGTTTATAAAATTGTAATGTTTAGAGGTTGAGTTTTAACCTCTATGATACTGTTTCGGATTTCAAACATATTACACTATGAATTTGTTAAAACGTTTAGTACGATTTTCGGGCTCCTCTTGGACTTATCTACGCAGTTATTCTAATCGAAATATTTTAAGACTTAGTGAGAGGGGAATGTACCAAGACCTATTTCCCAACACCGCTGGGTAAGTTGAAATAGAAGACACTAAAATATGTAGACATGTCCACGGCTGGCCATAAGTCCTTCTAACAGATTTCTTGGCCGAGTTAGGAGCGTCTTGCATGACTAGATGGGAAACATAGATCCTATGTTAAACCCTGCCACTGTTACTTGTGATGGTTGCTTCAGTTGTGATATTACTGAACTTAAAATTCTTAATATATATAAAGATATATTACCTGCTGGTTCCTACCTTGAATATTTTTAGCCAAGCAAATAATGAGGTACTATAATTATTACAGAAAAGATATACTGGATCTTCTTAATAAATGTGAACAATGTGTGTATGCTGGCTTTGATCCAACAGCCAATAGCCTGCATGTGGGCAACCTCCTAGTAATTATAAATCTACTACACTGGCAGCGTGGAGGACACAATGTTATTGCCTTGGTTTGTATCTCTTCTCATATATTACAGATGGTCACCAAGACGAGGGAAGGTAAAACATTGTCACAAATAGGTCATACAGTATGAGTACATTCCCTAAACATGTGATAGGTAAATGGGCTACCACTGATAGCTATTTCATACTTGGACACCAATCTTTCCACAATGGTATACACTGCTCAAAAGTTTTCTCGCCCATTGTGCATATATGTTATTTATAGTCAGTCATATTAGTCAAAATAGGGGAATATATCTGGGACTTGGAGATAGTCAGTTATAAACTTATATTAACCTTTATTTTGACATCCAAAACTTGTCTCAAAACTTGCACAACTACAGATAGCTAATATGAATAAATCTATTTTTTTGCAAATATCTCGTTTCCAATGGGTTTTATGCTATTTATGTTTATTATAAATATTGTAGAAGATTAAATTCTCTACAAGTTTTCATTAATTTTTTAAATTTTGAACTGTTTTTGAGATAGTAGGCAGAGAGCACACAGTGTTTATAGCTATCTTATCAAAGTAAATCCCCTAATATGACTGGACTATTACCATGTACTGATGTTGAGAAAAAACATTGTGTAGAAACCTGCAATTATGATAACTGGTATGTGTAACCTGCTGATCAGTCTTGGACTAGTATAGTGGGAATATTGCCTGATTCTTAAGGCCCACGCCTGGCAGTGGAATATTGTAGATTGTTATTATTTAAGTATTACAAATCAACTTTAACATATATAATCACTTAGTATTGATTGATACGAAGTTATCGGCAGTAATGCAATGAAATGGCATACCAGTTACAAACATTATAATTCCTAGAGTGCGATAAAGAAGTGTTGCTCAATTTAGTTATTTTGTTATACAGTGGAATCAGTTTATTACATGAAAGGGAAATAGTAACCATGTCATACTAAGGACAATCATCATCATCTTTGCGTTAAATCCCGGTTGCAGCCCAAACTCTCGCTTCGGCGCCCGGGGTCCACTTTTCGACTTTTTCTTCTCCACTTCGCATGGTCTTCAGCATCCCTGGTAGTGAGCCCATTGGCACGTATATCATCCTATAAGGACAATATCATACAAATCATTTTGTAGAAAATAACCTCTTGTTTTTGTTAGGAATATATATTATGTATTTGTATTAATAGAGTGTATTAAATCAAAATATGTAAAAATTGTATGTAATAACTTCATTATATATTTTTCATTCTTTATATAAGAAATTAATAACGTTAGTCTTGTTTTTTCCTTATTGTATTGTAATAACAGTCTCTAATACTATTGTGTAAAGAAGACATCGCCATAGTCAAATTATCATTTTCAATATTGGTATGAACAAATCTTGATAATACTTCTGCAGCCTTTAATGCCTCTTCTGCGGTAGGTAATGGTTCTTCCTCGACTTCTGCTTCCTCATCACTTTCAGATTGCTCATTTTTAATGTTGTGTATGATATTTTCATCTGTGGGTTCTTCGGATGTGAGGAGAGGGCTATCGATATCAACATAATCTTCACACATTTCAGGTGCTGCTAAGAAATCTGAATTTAAGTTTCGTACCTGTTCTGCTCTTTTAACAGATAAACCTTCGTGATTTTCAATGAATCCTGCATGTTTGAAACAGTTGTGAATGGTACTTTGTGATATTTTATTCCAGGCATCATTAACCATAAGAATTGCATCTAGCACCGTTATTTTTAGAGAAGAGTGGGTATCATTAGTATCAAGGCTAATCATTTTGAGCACAAGATTTGTTATAAAATTATTTTCGAGTGGCCGTATTATTCCTTGATCCATTGGCTGTAAGGCTGATGGTGTATTGGGCGGAAAGAAAGCAAGTGTTATAGACTTTAAATCAGTTACTTTGGGATGCGCCGGGCAATTATCAACCAGCAATAAAATCTTTTTTTTCTTCTTGACCAAATCGTAATCCCAATCTCGAAGCCATTTTTCAAAAAGTTCTGACGTCATCCAAGCTTCACGATTGTTTGCATAATCGACAGGTAAAGATTTAACATTGCTAAAACATATTCGTTTTTGTGATTTTCCAATAACGAGCAATTTCTTTTTCTCCGTGCCGGTAATATTCGCTGCTACCATGACAGTTATTCTATCTTTCGACAACTTGCCTCCACTACAATTCTCACCTTTAAATTTTAAGGTACCCTCCGGCATTAATTTGTAAAACAGTCCAGTTTCGTCTGCATTAAATATCTCATCATCAGAAAACTGTCTTCGTAGATTCGGCCAAAGAGATGTCAACCAATTTGTTGTTGCATTTTGTTCAGCAGACGAAGACTCACCGACGACTTTTCCCGTTACAATGTTATGTCGAACTTTAAAACGACTTATCCAGCTCGCAGAACAATTGAAGTCGAGAATACCAAAACGCGCGGCAAAAATATTCGCCTTTTCCTGTAACATAGGGCCGTTGACGGGTATCCCTTTGTTTTTCGTGATTTTATACCACTGAATTAATGCTTGATCAACATTTTCATGTCGTGATTTTCGAAGCCTCTTTGGTTTTAAAACATTTAAATTAAACGATTCCTTAATCTGGTTCTGATTTTTGAAAATCGTTGAGATAGTCGAATGACCGACCCCAAATTCTTTTGCGAGAGATGAGTTTGATTCTCCATTTTCTAATCTGCATATTATTGCAACTTTCTCCGCAATCGTAAATGCTTTACGACGACGTTGAGATGTCATTTTTTTCACAAATCAACAAACAGTGCATGGACTTTGCCTATCAATTACTCACTGAGACTCAAAACAAAAATAACCACGTGTTACACAAGTGCCGAACGTCGTCGGGCGTCACATGACCCTCTCGAACACTG
Organism: Malacosoma neustria; assembly: GCA_963693495.1. Lineage (NCBI taxonomy): Eukaryota > Metazoa > Arthropoda > Insecta > Lepidoptera > Lasiocampidae > Malacosoma > Malacosoma neustria. The sequence continues at coordinate 14,183,023 of OY856382.1, read as the reverse complement.
CCGAAGGCGTTAGGAATGTTATCGGTCACAATGACCGGGCATAATAGAATCCGTTTATAATGACACCGAAAGGAAATGACACACGTCATACTAAGCGGACGTCATACAAAGCATTTTGAAGAAAATAACCTCTTAATTTTGTTAGGTATATGTGTATGTATTTATTTTAATAGAGAGAAACACAACATATTAAGTCAAAATATGTAAATTTTTTACGTAATAAGTTCATTACTTATGAACATAAGAAATCGATAATGTTTGTCTGCTTTTTTCCTTAATGTAAATACTAATATTATGGCACATAATAACGCACGCGTCGAACGTCGCCAGGCGTCACGTGATCCTCACGAACACTGCCGAAGATGTTAGCGACAAGACGGTCATTATAATCGGACATAATTTATTATAAATAGGTCATAATAAGCGTCATGTCATCATAAGCGAAGTTATATCCGACTTTGTTATAAATAATTTCATTTGAAAACCAAACTTCGCTGTGTAATTACCATATTAAGCGATTGGTCAATATAGGCGGAGTAATAATAAACAGATTCTACTGTATCTGAATTACCATCTGTATCTAAAATTGTCTGTGCTAATAGTTCATTTAGGTCAATACTACAGTTTACATTGTTAATGTACAAGTTTAACACTAAAAACAATAATTGACATGTTAACCTTGAATGGAAAATTTGGCTGCTTGTGATAGTATGCAACCAAAAGAACCCATGTTTAAAGCGTTATCTGCAGTTAGGTGGTGCAACCGGCCATATAGGGGATCCCAGTGGAAGAAGTACAGACCGGATAGCATTGAAAAAACATGTCATTGAACAAAATATTGACTGCATTAAAAATAACTTGGAAACAGTTTTTGAGAACCACAAGAAATATTTATGGAAGAAAGATACCGACCTACTAAAACCAGTTAGGTATTTGTTAGCTATGTTTTTAAAGATTACTCAGTATGGTATTTTTTAGAAATTAAGATAAAAAGGTCCCAGGTTCAAAAATATATTAATGTCACGTAGTTGTTGACGAATTCCACTTTAATATACTTTATGACAATTACCTAAAGTCTTGAACTCCATTGTCGCTTGTATTGCTTATATGATTTATTGTATTGTTATTACATTTTACATTATTTTAATTCTTTTAGTATATACTATTTGCTAATATTGGATTTTTATATCTATTGTGCACCGCCTTGTACAAATCCTCCAAATATTCCTGATAAGGTTGTTTGGAAGAGATCGCTACCTAGCGATAAGACCGCATTTTGTTCACTATGTTGTACTTACATATTAATGCCACCGCAGCTACAGATTTCTAGCCACGCATCTGTGGGTGGTCATAAAAAAAACAACCAAAACCGAAATGGGCGTCCGTGCGTTCCAACACAGGCTGCTTGTAGGTTACGGTTGTTTTTTTATTACGACCACCCGCATCTGTGTGGCTAGAAATCTGTAGCTGCGGTGGCGTTAATATGTAAGTATACCCTATTTTCTGTAAAATTGTAGAGTGGACAATAAAGAATTATCTATCCATCTAACTCCGGACATGGGCTATGAAACATGATCTTAACACAGATTGAACATGGAAATTGTATTATAATATTAAAAAAAGGATTAGGGTTAGATATATGGCAGCCAAGCGCTATTACATTCGAAGACCTAGGTAAAGGTCATGGGTTCGAAGTTCACGATAGCATACACTGGCTTGGCAGTTTTTCTCACCTAATGTACATATTATAGCATAGATATTATCTACGTGGTTGGGTCCCAAGCCCGTCTGGATGGTGACCACCTTTGGCCAAGTATGCCGCCATAATACACCTTGTGTTGTGTTCCGGCATTAGTGACCCAAGTTCCTGTCCTGTCCCTTGTGGGACAACAGCATGTTCGCGATGCCACTGGCGTTGCAAACACCCACAGGCGAATATTAATTGCTAAATTCTAAGCGGACCATCTGCCTGTCTGTCCTACAGCAATAAAAAAAATGCCACGTACCGATAATGAAGGAAATTACTTTAGGAGATCTGTTGAAATTTGAACTTGTTGAAATCTCGATATTTCTAGCGGGGGAGGAGAGCTCATCAGCAGCTCATTATAGGCTGTTATTATATACCTACCTGTTTTTAAAATGCATTACAAATTTGACACCTGGAACATTCAAATTAGTTCAGTTGTGGCTTTTTGAGCTTTCATTTCTTCACTAGTTGGGAAGGATTAGAAACTTCATGTTCGGTAACTGTTTAGAAATTGCACATAGCTGTGGTTTTGGTAATATAAAATTAGTAGAGTACTCTAAATTATTAGTGAAAAATGTTGATGTTTTAATTTTCAGAATAGTTAATAATGAGACCTGGTACAGAAATGTAGATGCCATCCAGTTTGTCAGTGAGATAGGCCGCAACTTCCGAATGGGCACGATGCTGCTGAAGCAAACAGTACAAAGCCGGATAAAGTCGGACGCTGGAATGAGTTTCACTGAGTTTGCCTATCAGATATTTCAGTCCTATGATTGGCTGCATTTGTTAAGGGAATATGACTGCAGGTTTCAGGTATTAATTTAAAATAATCATATGTATATATTGTTTATGAGGAATTGCCGACTGGTTGTTGGTCCATTAGTAAGCATTATACTGTCGCTTATTATCATTTAGCTTTCATCATTCTACAAAATTCGTTATCAAAACATTTTTTTAACTAGTTGTTTTTAATAATTTTATGGTCCTTTTAATTTTTAGATAGGAGGTAGTGATCAAATGGGAAATATAAGTGCGGGCCACGAGTTGATCAGCAGAACTGAAAAGAAAGACGTTTATGGTAATAATTTTATTAGAATAACACTTATTCTCATTTTTCAATTAGCTTGAAATTAATTTCTGTCATATGTAGGTATATCATCTATGTTCTATATAAATAAAATGATGGGGGTCTGCAGTTGGGCGCGCATGCTTAAGGGAAGGGAAGTGTCTTCTACCTCGGCTTCACGACGAAAGCAACGCGGACGAGGTCGCGGGTTTCAGCTAGTAATATCTAAAATTGTAGCAAACCTTGGAAGAAATTTATATCCAGCTGGAGTTTGGCCAGTGAATGTAAGACTAAAGTATAATGTAACCGTGAACAAAACGCCATCTCGTCCCAAAGTAAACACTAGAGTATTTATGTATTATAGGTAATAGACAACTGGAAACAACTGGTACATGTGACGACAACAAAAGGCGTCCGCGCTATAGCCATTAACTACTTAATGGTTTCTGTTATCATCAGTGTTAAAACTTTCGTAAATTCCGTACAGGGGCGGAGTAATACTTCAGCCGGGGCGTTTATTGTCGTAAAAGGCAGTAAAACGATACTATTCAGGTGGCAGGGCCCCCAAGCCCGTCAAGATGGCAATCACCTCTCTTATAATGTTCCACTGCTGAGCTCAGGTTTTCGTCTAGAGTAGCGATAGCTAACCTTTTTCAAAGCAAGTGCGCAATGAAACATTTTTACAGCCCGGTGAGCGCATCTTTTTTTTTTAGGAGAGAGAATAAAAATAAACATACGTTACAATGTTATAATAAACATAATAGTACTGGTAAATAATGATAAGAAGTAAACATAACAAAGCTATTATCTTCTTTAATGAGAAGGATTAATACTGTTTTTCGTCACACAATTTTTCATAATCATGACTGTAATTTATTTAGTGTTTGCAATATACTCGAACCACTAGAATGAAAATAAAATAATAATTATTTTAAAATAATTTTGATAAGTATAAGAAAATTTTTAAAAATGGTATTTTAGAATTAGTATTTCGGTAATCTTGTAGCGGGCGCATTACGGATCAACCGTGTTGATGATTGAACTAGAGGGCGCTGCCGCGGTGTTGACCACCGCTGCTCTAGTCTAGAGGGACGGAATATCCGCCACGCTTGTTTAAAACGGACCATTGTTACACGTACAAATATGCTTATTAGATGATAAAAATACGTAATCAGTGCATTCCATGCTCTCTAAATTGGTTTGAGCATGATGCAACTTGGCTACCACATTCTTTTCTTAATCCATACTAATATTATAAATGTGTCTGTTACGTTTTCACGTATAAATAGTCAATTATGTTGAATTTCTGTATAGATTGGACCTTGTAGAAGGACATTGGCTACTTTTTGTCGCGAAAATGAAACTTGAGAGGGGTGAACGTAATTCTGTTTTATTTTTTTAATTTATATGTCAAAACAACGTTTGCCGGGACAGCTACTTATAAGTAAAAGAAAAAAAAAACATATTTTTACAGGTTTAACCCTCCCTCTAGTGACAACGGAGGAAGGCGATAAATTTGGCAAATCAGCCGGAAACGCCCTATGGCTGGATCCAAGGAAAACTAGTCCATTTAGTTTATATCAGTATTTCGTCAGAACAAAGGATTCGGATGTTGACAGATTGTTGAAATTATTCACCTTTTACACTGTTGGCGAAATATCCGATATAATGTACAAACACAAACAGCACCCGGACCAACGGTATCCGCAGATGTGTTTGGCTGATCAATTGACAACTTTGGTTCATGGAGGTACTTTTTACCACGTTTTTATTAACTTAAAATTTTGCACACTTGTCCAGACCTGATGACAATGCACAAATTTAATAATTTTGTCCCATAGTTCCTATCAGGATTAACGCTTTCTTTTCCTTCTGCCAGGATATGGTGTTAAATTAATAAAAATATTAACCGATTGGGAATTAACAAGAAATAAATTTAACTTAAAAAAATAAACTAAAAAACCCGCTTTTATAGTTAGTCGAACTAAAAAGTTCAAAATAAATTATAGTTTTTTAAACAATCAGACTAAATTTTTTTTAGTCTGATTAACTACAAAAGCGAGTTTTTAAATTATAATTTAGATAGATAGATAGATAATACTTTATTGTCACCAACTTAACCTAATGATATAATACAAGTTAAAGAGAGTATTGTAAATATTGGAGACAATGGGCGGCCTTATCGCTTTAAGCGATTTCTTCCAGGCAACCCATATTTATTTATTAGTTAGATCAGGAATTTGAAATATCCAATTTAATTATATATAAACTGTTAAATTGTAAACAATGGTGGTTTTTGTTTGTGAACAATTACATTTGTAGTAAGAAGAACACAAAATTATATATATATTATAACACATTGATCAGAAAGTTTCCTGACTAAGTAAGAAAAACACAAAATTTTCGCAAAATTCGTTTTCTTTCATCGACGTAATTTCCATCTAAGGCGACAGAATTGGTCCAACGCTTCTCTAACTTCTCGATACCACATTTATAGAACGCTTGATCTTTGCTCGCAAAATAGGTCTCAGTTTCGGCAATGACTTCCTCGTTGGTGCTAAATCTTTTCCTCAGAGCATCCATTTCAAGTCTGCGAACAGCCAGTAGTCGATGGGGGCCAATTCGAAGTGCAATTCATGCAATTTGACCACCGTAGTCATTGATTTGTGACATGCCATGTGGAGCCGTTTGTTCTTTATTTCTTCGCTCAATTGGTCCAATAACGTTGTGTAGTATATTCAGAATTGACCATTTTTCCTTTCTCAAGATAGTTGTAAACAAAATACCATGCGCATCCCAGAATACTGATGTCATAACCTTGCCAGCCGATTGTTGTGTCTTTGGTCGCTTTGGAATGCTTCCACCTGCCTCAACCCACTCAGCTGACGAGCGCTTTGACTCTGGAGTGTAATAGTGCAACCAGATTTCACATACCGACGCAATAAAATCCACTTTGTTATGGTTGAAAAACTTCAGACAGGCCTCCGAATCGTCGATTCATTGTTGTTTTTGATCCGGTGTTAACAAACGCGACACCCATTTTGAGTAGATCTTTTCCATACCCAAATTGTCGTGTAAAATAGTAAGCACGCTGCCATATGATGACTTTGAAACCTCAGCCATTTCCCTGACTTTCATTTTGCGGTCGGTGAAAGCAATTCTGCTGATTATTTTTGACGTTTTCATCGTTAACAGCCGTTGGCGACCACTACGTTAAGCGTCGTTGACGTCGCTACGACCACGTTTAAATTCATTATACCATTCGCAAACGGTTGATTTCCCTGGAGCAGAGTCCGAATAATGCTTGTCAAGTCACTCTTTCGCGTTTTTCGAATTTTTTTCCGATCAAAAAACAATGCTTGATCAAGACACGAAATTCTTTCTAATCCATCTTTTGACAAAGTCACCAAAGTTGCTTGACACAAACAATAACTTGCGAACACGTGGTCCAATTATCATGAAATTTTGACACACCTTATAAATTTATAAAGAATGGCGCTATCGAATGATATAGTAGAATTTAAAAATATTTAATATATATTTGAGAGAATTTTTTTCTTTGATTTTTCGGTACAATAGGTTAGCAAAAATATGCTTGAGTATTTTATTGAAACCAGAATATCTGATGTTCATTCTTGTTGACACCGACCTATTGTTGGCCTTAAACACAATATTAAACACAAAAACAACAACAAACATATTAAACAAAAAAGTCATAGAAAATATATATATTTATATTTTATATATATACCTGTATTTTTTTAATTTGAAATTTGTTAAAGCATTTTGTGCTCTGATTAATACGAGTTATACAACATTACAGAAGAGGGATTGGAAAAAGCACGCAAAGCGACAGACGCGATATACAATCGGGATGTCAAGTCCCTCATAACCCTTAGCTCGGATGAGCTTGAAGGCGTGTTTGAAGGGGCCCCTGTGGTCCACTTGCTGCTGTCTCCGGGGATAACGGTTTTGGAATTGGGCATGAGGGCCCAATGTTTTCCAACTGAAAGTAAGTCCATTATTATTTAATATAAGTATACATAATACACATACGCACAATAGCTATTTATTATTTATTTATTTATTTTAAGTTATAATTGTTACTTGTTTTTTATTGCTGTGGAATAAAAAACGTTTTGTACTCAGGCTGGCGGCCCACTTAATACCGTTGGGCAGCGCAAACACGCTACTGTCCCACATGGGTACAGAACCTGGGTCACCAATACCGGAACACAATACAAGGTTATTATGATGGCATACTTATAGAACAAGAGTGGTTCAATTCAGGCGGGCTTGGAGCCCTAGCACATAGCTAGGGTTATTTTATAGCCTTTTACGACAGGCCTATCCTGACCGCAAAGGTTAGTATTCTTACTCCGCCCCTACATCGAGGAAAAGAAGAAAGCCTGGCCTGTCATTATCCTTGTTATTGCTATAGCATAATGCAACTTGTGTTACGCTGCTAGTATTTTGAAATAATATTTATCAACTAAATAACAATCTCTCATAAATATAGTAACGCCAAGTATTTGTTGACGAATTGCGGACCCCGCACTATAAAATAATTTATCATAACCTTAGCGCAAATTCAACACAGAAATTTTGCTACATAACAATAAGAGGTTTGGGTTAGTGGCAGCCAACTGATCAATAGAGGTTCTGGGTTCTAATACCACTTTTATCATATAATTGTCACGTATGATGCGGTCACAATCTTCAGTCAGGAAGGACCGACCAGAGGGTTTTTAGTAATGAAGGTTACCCGATTTATAGTTTGATTTCGTTTGGTGGGTAGTTAGAAATATGCAACCTCCGAGTTAGAGGGAGAGAATATTATTATGCAGTAGCATTCTTATTCTCCTGCCCCTTTTTTTCAGACGATGCCATGAGGATAATTCAAGCGGGTGGTTTCTACATCAACCACCAAAGAATGAACAAGATAGATGAAGTGATAACAGAGTCGGCGCACATTCTGCCCAACCACATGTCCCTGCTGCGAGTCGGCAAACGCAATCACTACATTGTCAAATGGCAAATATGAATAAAATGATTTTAATAATTCAAATGGGTTGTTTTAATAAAATACCATATTTGGTTTAAGATTATAATTACAACAGAAGCTTGTATACTTGTAGTATAATAAAATGCGTATCACATAAAACACAGTAAATACTATATAACATGCTTATTTCTAAAATAATATTCACTGAAACAGCGTTGATGAATAACTGATGCACTGTCGAATTAAAAACAATGAAATATGGCCTATTCGTATGAAGGGCGTACGTTTGTAGTTCACTCCTAATATCACAAAGGGCGATTGCGACTTTAGTACACACGTGTACCTATACCGTAAGAGTTTCTTTAGACTTACTTAAAATAGCTCAATTGACAGCATTACCGATATGTCTTCGTGGAATAGAGAGGTGCAAATTTTAACACAATGGAGGTGCAAACGCGGAGGAAGTAAGCTCTTGCAGCATTATTCATTACTAATTATCACGAAATATATTCTATTACGTTATATTTAAAAAAATAAATACATAATACTCGTTCGATGCAATGTAAAAAATATAATCATTTCACATAGCCAAATTAGGCGATCTCAGCGGTAAAAAAGGCGACATCAGTCTCTTAAAATGGGGGCTCGCGTGGGCCACAGGTCGCTCGCTCAAAGATCGGTGCTCTCGGCGAGGGGCGCCACGGGCGGCGGTGGCGCTGGCACCAGCGGCCGAGGCGGGCGTGCGGACGCGGCGGGCGTGCGCGGCGCCGGCGCCTCTGTTATGCTGCCCTCCGACTGCGAGAGATGTCGCGACGCGTCGGTCAATGCCTTCGGCTCTTCCAGTTCGCTGTCCTTGCCGCCGGAGCTGTGCGTGCGCTGCACGGTTACTCGCGCGCCTTCTTCGGCCTCGACGGTCGCGCCCGCGGTCGTGGCGCCCACCTGAATCACCGTCGGGTGTTGCTTGTCCACGGAGTAGATGTGAGTGCGCTCGAGCACGGTGGGCGCCACGTCGGCGTCCGAGAGCGAGCCCCGCGCCGCACGGAAACTTTGCGGACGCAACGTCGCGGGCCGCTCAGGCACCGCGGGTTTGTTGCGTAGCTGTACTTCTGCATCTCCGTCCACAGGCGCGGGCACTATAGTTCGCGGCGCAGCCACCGGCCGCGGCGGGGGCTGACCCGTCGGTTTCGAGCCGCCTGACAGCCGCGGTCCGCCGATGGCGCCGAGCGAAGCAGGCCCCGCGCCGCCATCGCCGACCACCTTCATACGGCCCACAGTGCCCGTCTGCGCAGTCACACTGCGCACAACGAGAGTCGTCTCTCCATCGATCACCCTCAGCCCGTCTTTGTCGAACTCGAGACTCTGCCGGCGGCCATCCGCCAGGTACTCGCGGCTCCCACTCCGCGCAGCCTCCTCTTTGAGTGCCTTGCTCTGTTTATACGTGGACCGGTTGATAGTTTGCACGCCGGTGATTACTTTTCCGGTGTCGGATATCACCGGCCTTGGCGGTTTTGCCGGTTTTTCGGAGTCTGTTTTCGTCGCCGGCGTGGGCTCCTTCGCTGGTTCGGCTTCCGGCTGAGGTTGAGGCTGACCGTGGGGCTGTGGCAATGCGTCCGGTTTTCGATTTTTGTCGGGCGTAAAATTCGGCGGCACGGGCGCCAGAGGCTTGTTTTTCCGCCTCATGATGGGCTTCGGACTACCGTGGGGTGGACTCGACTGGTCCGAAAGAGAGCTGTTCGATTGGGCCTTTTTAATCTCGTTCTCGAGCAATATTAGACTAGTGTCGTGGCTGTTACTGCGCGAGTGGCGCCCTCCTTCCGGGATCATTTTGACTTGCATCTGGTGATGGTTGTAGTCAAACATGGACTTGGTCATGCCGTGGTAGTCGCCGTTGGCGTGCTCGGGGGCTAGCGCCGCGATCTGCGGGCACGCCTGACCGAAGCCGTCGTCGCTCTCGCCGAGCAGCTCCTCTTTGGTATACGTGATGAAGAAGTTGACGTCGTCCTTGAAGAACCAGTCGGCGTGCTTGATGAATAGCTCCACCACGCAGTTGACGGCGGTGGTGATGTTCATGTCGAAGGTGCTCTCGTCGGCCGCCCACAGCAGGTTCGGGGCGATCACTATCGCCAGGTTCGAGGGGGTCATCTTGTTCGTACTTTGATTTTGGGTCAAAGTGGACAAAAATTTGATAAGATATCTAAGGTTTTGGTAGTTGGCGTCGGGCAGGAGGTGTACGCACTCCCAGAGGGCGTTGAGACGCGCCTGCTCGGAAGGCTGCCGCGAGACGGCCACGAAGTGCTCGTAGAGGCGGTACGTGAGCAGCGGCTCGGGCAACTCGCGTAGGTAGCACTTAAGCACCGAGGCTACCACGTGCAGGTCTTTGTAGTCCGCCGCCATCGGCACGCTGAATAGGCCTGCGTCCAATGACAGCTTCATCCGGCGCACCTTTGAGCTACCTGAAACAACGTGTTATGTTCCATTGACAGTCGCATGCAAATGTTTTTATCTTTATGCCACTAAAGGCATAGCGCCTCATAGCGGCATTCCTAAATGAGTGCAACGGAGTTGGAAAATATTTGTTTTATGAATATTTAATATTATCACCCCTCTTTATAATAATATTTTTTTATCAAGAGTTGCGCAGAAACACATTAATTCCAGATTGATTTAAAACTATGTAATGAGTTATTAGTGAGATATGTAAGTTATAAAAATGTGTACAGCATGTACAAGATTTGTTTTTATTTCCTTTATGAAAGGCTATTTTATTATAATAATTATTTCTATACAGTCCAGTAATCCGAACATTCCAATAATTCGGCGGCCTTTGTTTTTTAATAGTAGTTACCGGATTTGTGAGAGAATCTCAGTATACAATTAAAATAATGCACTGCAACTGCGGAGTTACAAGTTCTGTTCTCAGTAATGTAAATAATTAATCCATTTTTCAGTATATAGGCGTATATACAGTATATATTCCCTGATATGGGTATTCAAGAAAATTAATATTGTTTATTCCACTTAATAAACTTGCTAATTTTAAACATGATTGTCACAATTTTAATAAATAATAACTTTATATGGCGGGAAATTTAATTGTTCACATTCGTTTAACAATAATATTTTAATATAATACAAATAAAATCTGCACTTATAAATATTTTCCAAACAATGACAAGGAAACTAAACCATAGATACTCACCACCGGCAATTCTGAACAGCCCTTCCTCCTTAAGAGCCAATTCATGGAGAGTACAAACACACAATTCTATAGGAAAAGCTATTGTACGTCCAGAAACTCGTAAATGCTCTTCCAAAGGGTATCCAAACACTGGCTTCACAGAGCTGTCATCTGAAATACAAATTAGTGTTGTGAAATAAAGTATCGCTATAATATCGGTATTATTAATAGAACCTTAATTAATATTTATACAAGCAACACCGAAATAAGGAAATATAATTAAAAACAACCATTTCCTGTTGTGAAATAATTTAATCTAATTCTATTAATTTGGATTGATGGGATAAATCTTATTTTTATGTAACCAAAATTCTTATTATTTTAACATAAACCTTTCATCTTTATTTAAAGTGCTTAAAGATTATTTCTTAAGTACTTAGAGAATCGAAGTGACCCATATAGGCTGGAAAATATTCAAGTAAAAGCAGCAGGGAGTCGTTGCCTCTTGGGAGGAGAAAACGAGTGCTGGAGTGGAGACTGCGTGTCGGGTAAACTACCCGCCGCCTAATGGCCCAGGATATGTGGCATAAACTTGGGGAGGTTGTGTCCAACTGTAGGACGCGTAATAATGTACTTATATACATTTTATTATTACTTTGTATATAAGAAAAAAAAACATACATTGAAATATAAGTCGAAGTTTTGAATGCACACAGGAAAACGTTTAGATAATGACAATTATTTTGCCATCTATCCTCAAACGAATGAGATACCATGGAAACAAGGAAAATTATCAATATACAATAACACACACTTCTCCTTAATTCCTGATAAGTATGTCAAATATGCATAAATAATATAATAACTTAATAAAAGACATTATTTTCCAAAAAAAGGTTTATTTACAAATGTGAATTTTATATGATTTGTAGACTCTAACAAATCAAAGAAAGTAAAACTCAATAATCTATGTTAAAACAAAATTTAAGATAACATTTGAATCACGCAATACAGTACATTGACCTTAGTCGAAGAATTCAGAATCAAGTTTTTAATGATAGTTTCATACTGATGATTTATATAGGTTTAGTATAACATCCAGCTCGGCCTGGAATAGACACTCCCAGAATATTATAACGAAACAGTTGGGCTTGTCCTAATCATGTTTTATGTGATACCTACCATCAGAATTATCGTCCTGAAGGCCAATTTTTCTTATCACTTTCCTAACATTATCTTTCTCTTCTCTTACGCTGGGAGCAAGTAGGGAAATACCCACACTACGTAACCCATTCAGGAGAGGGAGATGCTTAATCACAAGGAGGAGGGTGTGCCGAGTTAGGTTTTCGTCAAGTAGTCAACATCCTCTAAAAGATATCTCGCGCTTTTCAAGCTTATATTTAAATACAGCGCGCGCAGCGTTTAGCGCCGTATTAATAAATACAAAATTGCCAAATTATTGTTTTTTGAAGTGAAAACTTCTTTAGCGGCGTTATGCACTTTTTTGTGATGGGTAAAAAATGTTAAACACGCGTCAGGTCACCTGTCCCGATCGTAAGACGGAGTTTTGCTCCAGTAATACCAACCTTATTAATAATGACTTAAGGTTTATTTCATAATGTAACTTTTAAATGATTGCCTTGCATTACTTATACATATCTATCCGAATTGCGACTTAATTATAATGAAATACAGTTGAGTTTTTTTGAAGTGAAAACTTCTTTAGGCGCGTTGAGCACTTTTTGGGTGAACAATTTTTGGTTTGTAAAGAAGTGTTAATAATCAATTTAAACTTTAATCCTTGATCATAACACTTCATTATAAACCGAAAATAATAATCTAATAGCTCGACGATACAATTCACAAGTTACTTAGTTTTCACTGCACCGCATGTTTTTTTTAAATTTAAAATACTACCTGTATTTATGAAGTACTACGTGAAAGCTCGAGGAGTGGGGAGAAGGGTCTTTTACGGATGGTCACCAAGAGGAGGGGTACAAATTTAAAACACGTGGCATGGGTACACTTTACCATTGGATGGGCCGTCTGCGTATCTAACGTATAGAATATAGAACCATCACCAAGACGTTTCAAAAGCTTTGTATCATTTTTTTTATTGCTGTCGGACAGCAGACAGGCTGACGGCCCATTTAGAATTTAGAAGTTACCGTCATCTATGGGTGTTTGCAACGACAGTGGCATCACTGCTGTCCCATACACACACTGCTGTCCCATAAGGATACAGGAACTTGGATCACTAATGCTGGAACACAATACAAAGTTATTATGGCGGTATACTTAAGACCAAAGGTCGCCATCCAGACGGGCTTTGGGCCCTACCACGTAACTAGGGTGGGTTGTTTTGTCGCCTTTTATAACAAGCCAACGCCGGCCGCAGAGTACAGTATTCGTTCTCCGCCCCTGCACGGATAAAAATGACGTAAAATAGTGAATGACTGACGTCAACGCATTCTTAACGCTTTTGACTTTTTTGGAGGGGTTAATATCTAGTATATATTACACCTGTGACGTAATTTTATTTTTTATAGCTAGAGTTCAGCAGACAGGCAAACGGCCTACCCTGGAAGGTGGTCACCGTCGCCTATGGACGTTTGCAGCAGCAGAGGCACTACCAACGCGCTGCCGGTCTCGAAGAAATTTTATAACGCCTTTTTTGAAGAACCCCATATCATACCGCGCTGAGAAAACCTCAGCCGGAAGCTCATTCCAGATCCTGAGAGTAGGCAACATGAACATTCTGGAGAACCGTTTCGTGCAAGAAAGAAGAGGCTCTAAGAAATGGGGATGAACACCCAGCCGATGGCGGGCAGTGCGGTAGTAGAAAGACGACGAGGGCACCATCCTAAATAGTTCTTCAGAACACTCCCCGTTGTATAGACGGTAGAATACGCAAAGAGACGCAAAGTCTCTCCGAAGTCCAAGCGTGTCTAGACCGTCTGTGAGTATGGGATCGCCGACAACACGAACTGCGCGCCGCGCGCCGTTGGATCGAGTCTAGGGGATTGAGCTGACAGGCGGGTGCTCCAGCCCATAAATGTGAGCAGTACTCCATATGCGGTCTGACCTGTGCTTTATATAGCCCAAGCCGTTGCCTAGGACTGAAGTACTGCTTGGAACGGTTTAGCACACCTAGCTTTTTGGAGGCAAGCTTAGCTTTACCCTCCAATTGTCCCCCAAACTGCACATTATTCGTGATGTCGACATCAAGGATCCCAATACTGCTTGCGATGAAAAGAGAGGTTCCTTGAAACTGTGGCGCAGGTGCGAACGGGGTTTTCTTGGCAGAGAATACGCAGACCTGTGTCTTCGAGGGGTTGAACTGGACAAGGTTTTGTCCTCCCCATTCAGAGACTCTCTCTAGAGAGTTCTCTACTTACTACTCTACGACACAAGTCTGACCCGACTTTCTTCCAAAACCTAACTTATTATGGCGGCATACTTATACACCAGGGGTGGTTGTCATCCAGACGGACTTGGGCTCTACCATTTACCGCTAGTGCTGTTTTGTCGTATTCTACGACAGGCCGACCCCGGCTGCTGGTACAAAAATGATACGAGTTATAAGCACTATCATTAAAGTTAGGTTAATGTTGACAATCATTAAAAAAAACTTATTACCTAAATACGCGATTACCAATATCTATAACATACCAACAATCTTTGAATAACTAAAAGGACACATGGCATCATAGAATTATTCTCAAGTACCTAATTAAACTATGAACAGTATGGGCACATTTATCTCGTGATTGGTGTTTGAGAAATTAACATGGATGGACTCATATGGCGATAAAAGAATAAGAATTTTAGGTACCAAGCGGCTCTTTCTCCGCCCCTACACAGATAAAACATGTTTGTACATCATATTATCTCTAAATATATAATGACTTCTAATAAAAAAAAAAAATTAACAGCGGGACATAATGATCCTATTACAAAGATTGTTTATGCTGTTAGGACTAAAATTCTTCGTAATCCAATCACGGCGTCCCTAAGAATCTATTCGCGAGAAGATATCTTGGTACGTAATTATCGCCTGTAGTAAAACAAGACTTGAAAGCGGGCGAAAGCCTTTTTTATTGCTAAAGAATAGCAGACAAGTTGATCTCCCACTTAATAGTAAGCTAGAGACGCTTATAGATATTTGCGACGCTAGAGGCATTACGAATACGCTGCTGTCTGTTTAGAGGTATTAGGAACCTGGGTCACTAATGCCGGAACACAACACAAGGTTATTATGGCGACATACTTATAGATCTAGAGTGTTTGCCATCCAGACGGACTTGGGATCTACCTTCTAGGCCTGTTTTGTCGAATTTTACGACAGGCCGACCCCGGCTGCTGTTGCAAAAAAGATACGAGTTATAAGCACTATCACTAAAGTTAGGGAAAGTGCTTATTAGCCTATGTCAGTAAGCATTTACAAGAGGATATATTTTGCTAATACATCAATAAATATGTACAAATACATACTACAAAAAGAAGTAATGTTAGAAAGAAATTACTTAAGTAACAAAACATATGTACCAACTTTGGAATGATAAAAGTACAAAGGAGTCATCAAGTTGTGGTCTAATTTCAATTACAGAGAATGTAACACTTGTTACTTTTAACAATGCAGCATTGAGACAGTATTGAGTCATCTTACAAATTAATCTAGTAATTATGTCAACACCAATGGACAATATACACACAACATAATTTGGATTTATTGTTACAGTTCAGTTATTTGATATTCCGAAATTTAAAAATAACTTTTTCCTGTTACATTATCATTGTTTAAAGAGAGATTTTGTTATTAATTTTTTTTAGCAACTATAAAATAATACTAGACCTAAAATATTATACTCTCCCGCACCATTCAATTAGTTTTAGATGGATAGATTGTCTTCTTTAATATTATGATTATCTACCTACTTAGAATATCCCATTATAATTTTTTTTTAAAACAATAATAAACTAATTTTGGTAAATATAATAAATTTAAAAAATCGTTAGTTACATTATTGATAGTGTGAAAATATGTTTGTGCAGGGAGGCGTATGAATACTGCCCCCTGTGGCCAGGGCTGCCTGTCGTAAAAGGCGACAAAACAACTCAAGCTAGGTGGTAGGGTACCAAGGCTGTCTGGATGGTAACCACACTAAGTTTCTAAATATGCCGTGACCAAGTTCCAGTTTCCCTAGGTGAACAGTGTGTTAGCAGTACCTAGGGAGGCTCAACATTCATAGACAATGGTAACTACTTACTATTAAGTGGACCGTCACCCTTACTGCCATCTCACAGCAATAAAGAAAAAAATTATTATTTACTTCCTAAATTTGTGGGTCGCTATAACTACTAAAATTCTATGGACAGTATTTTTACACCTCCCTGCACAAACATATTTTCACACTATCAATAATGTAACTAACGATTTTTTAAATTTATTATATTTGCCAAAATTAGTTTATTAATGTTTTTAAAAAAATTCTAATAATTATGGGATATTCTAAGTAGATAGATAATCATAATATGGAAAAAAGTGGTCTCTGCCTACCCCTACGGGACAGAGGCGTGATTATATGTATGTATGTATGTAAATTTGTGCCTAAATTATAGTTATATTTTACAGTATCATGGAAACTTTTTAAGCATAGTTTCATACTTACTTATAAACCTTTCCAGCTCTGGAACAGTGTCCTGGAGGGAATGTAACGCTGATTCATGGTATGCCCTTTGTAGTTTTACATATTGTAAAAGGGTGTGGGCTAGTTGAGCTTCTTTGGCCACAAGGGCAAACATATCTGCAGCGAGGGCATCTCTTGCTGCCTCCACTCTGACTGCAGCTTCTTCCAATTCATCTCGAGCTGCATTCAGCTTGGTAGGGTTTTCTTCTTTCGCTCTCTCAATTAGGTGCTGATAGACAATGTAAGTTAACTTTATTAGACAGCTGGCTATGGATATGATAGACTATTTTAACTGCCTTAGCAAAATATGTCAATATAGTGATGACCAAGCAAACAAAGCCAAATCGCTTAGTACTTAAATGGTTAATGTCTATTATGGGTGCAATAAATAAATTTGTAAACTTTTTTGTATGTATTATGGCCATCAGTCATTATCTATGGTCTTATTCTAAATACAAATAAAAATGTAGAACCAGTACCAATAGTTTTTATTTACTTGACAGTAATATTTAATTTCTTAAGACAGTGTTTTGTTGTGATAAGTTATCATGTTATCAAACAGATAAGTCACTCACATTATATCTGCTTGCCGCCGATTCCTTTTCACTTATAAGCCTACTGAGATGTTTCTTTGCTTTCATAATAGCTGGCAAATCTTGGTCACTTATAGTAGATAGGGGTGTACACACTAACTGCTCCACTTTTAATTCATGTTCAGCTATTTCATTTGCAAGAAACTTTTCCGTTTTACCTGGATTACATAAAAAATTCTCTGATTTCACAAACCAAAAGAGTAGTAAAGCTATAAATAAGTTGGAAAATTACACAAAATTAATATTTTAAAGACAAATCCCTGGAATAGATGAAAACCTGTATTGTAGTTCTTTAATAGATACAATTGATTTAGACTTACAATCAGATCAGAATAAACTATATTGGATTCAAACTTGAGTATAAAATGGTAACATTGACCTGAATTTTCTTTATATTTTATAAACTGAATGAAACTAGTAAAAAAATTATAATGATTGATATTGAGCACTCCACACTTTTTAGAATAGTGACATTAATTTTCTTATCAGTAACTTCATTCTTGTGTTAAGAATTATTTTTTACTTTTAGTAATTTTAGGCAAATAAGTATTATTCTATTCAGAAAGGAATGCATCTAGAATACATAAGAAAGAAACTAGAACTTAGAAACTCAAGTAGAAAGGAAACAGAGAGAATCCACAAGAAGAAAAGATCTAAAAAGTAAAATCAAATTAAACCTAAATGTAAGTAATGCATGGCTATAAATTTCAAGCTGTTAAAATATTCAATAAATTACCAATAGATTTAAAAAATAAATTGTATCACTTTAACGCATTTAAAAAAAAGCATTAGATCTTTTCATATTAAAAGTTGTTTTTACTCAATTGAAGTATACTTTTCCATATAATTTATATTGACTCCTTGTGTATATGGATATATTTGACAATGTGAAGCCAAGATAAATAATTTATATTTTTAGAAATGTAATCAATTAATAAATGTAATAAAATAAATAAGTAATGTAGAAATGTAATGATCCATACAATTTTATTGTTAACTAAATGTTGTTAAATAAATGTATGGTATTATTATCTAGAAAATTTCAGACATAAATATTTTTTTTGTTTTATGAATAAATGATATGATATGTAATGTAAGTATCTGATGATACTTTTATAAATTTACAAAACTGGTTTTGATATAGATTGTTGACTACAAATGTAATAACAAACATTTTAGTTAATATTATTTATTAAATTAGTATACTAATCTACTAATTACACTCATTTATTGATGACCTTTAATAGAAGGATAAACAAATCAAAAGTCCTTTGAAAATTAGGAATATAATTATACTAAAGAAATATTTATGTGTGCGTGCGTGCGTGTGTGTGTGTAAAGAGAATATCATCTCTTTAAATTGAACACGCTTAGGATACTCTGCGCACTCTTCTATGACAGTATGACACATGACATTTACCTACATAAAAATAATTGACTTTTACTATATTCATTTCTGTGTTATATTCTAATAACTAGCTGTGCCCGCGACTCTATCCGCATGGAATAGTGACTTTGGGCAGCATTTTTTTGGATATATCTTATGGTTTATTTTGGATTACAAACCCTATAAACCCTAAAATATAAATTAATGAAATATACAAATTGCTTTTGAACCTGCATAATCCAGCCTAAGCTGAACCCTATTTTATATGATTGATGATATAAATCCGAGGTCAACTTAAATTGGATTAAAAAAATCCGAAACTGATCACTTTTAACTAAAACTATTTTTTTTTCTAAAATAAAAATAGCCTATGTTACTCCCTGATATATCAGCTATCTGCCAGTGAAAGTCCCGTCAAAATCGGTGCAGCCATTTCAGAAATTAGCCGGAACAAACAGACAGACAGACAAAAATTGTAAAAAATGTTGTTTTGGTATATGTAGTGTGTATACGTCCGAATGCACTTAGTAAAAAAGGGTTATTTTAATATTACAAACAAACCCTCCAATTTTATTTATTTGTATAGATATATAGATTAAGTGATTCCAAATAAAAGCAGATTTGTGAAAGAGAGACGAATAATTGACCTTAATTGTCATTTCTTTTATTTACAGGTAATTGTAACTTGTAATTTTTGTATGTGCATGCATTATAAATAGTAATAATATAAAATATAATATAATACTCTTATTTACAGAGAAAGTAATTTGGTTGATTTATTCGGACCATCCAGACTTCCAACATCTAAATATATAATATATATAAAATTATATAAATATGGAATAACATTATACAACTCTATCTCTTATCATTGAAGGAATCTAATAAGAAATTTAAAAACTCACCACATTCCTGTAAAATATATTTCAAAATACTGTCGTCATCATCAAAATTACTGGCTTCACACATAGATAGTCCTAATAAATATTCAGGGAGTTTCTTCAGCCTCTTTTCTCTAGCAGCAGGGTCTTGTCCTTGTGTACTGCCAGCGCCCGTTGAAAGTCTCTTACTAACTAGTTGTAAAGCATTTCGTAATTGTTCTACCTTCCTGTCGGCAGTATTGAGTTCATCCGAAAACGCCTCCCCTTTACCCGCCCTGGAAAAGTACAAATTCAATTGAAACAACATTTAAAGGATAGCTATCGAAAATTATTCTCTAAAAACAATTCTCACATAAATAATCTAGCCCCTGTTACTGTGAAGAGATGTCAATGACTATATTGTATTCACAAAGGACTTAAATCTTATCGCATAGTTGAGATAAAATGTATATCGGTTCGTACCTTGAAAACTTTTGATCGGCGAGTTGCTTCACTCTATAAAACTGTTTCTTCATTTTGACAAATAATTTTGGATAACTTTATTTATAAGCTACAAGGTCATTGGACTCAATCATAAAATAACAAAACGATCAAGATCTCGCAAAAGAACGTATGTCAGTACGCCAATGAGATCATCCTCAGCGACTAATGATGCACAACATATAAGAAAAGATAAGTATACACTAAATAATATTTAAGGCACTACATTTCCATAGTTCACAGCAAAACGGCTATAGTTTCAGTTGTTAAATTGTTTTTGTTTAAAATAAATTAGGCAATGAACCTGACTGAATCAGAAAAATAAAATAACCATAGATCATTCAAACTGATTTTTTAATTGGTACACTATATATAGATAATAAAAAAAATTGACAAACTGTCAAAAAATACCATAAAGAATATAAAGCTTTTCTAATGGTAAATGGTTGTTAAAGCTTTTTAAATCATATCTCACACATCACGTTCCATCCGACTCAATTGATGTTTTATCGATAGTTTGTGTCAAGAGATAGCGTAGGCATCATAACTAAAGCCGTTGAGACTGTAGTATTGCTTGCTGTCAATGTCATATATCAATCATATATGTTGTCAAAGACAACTTGTTAATTTTTTAAATTAACAAGTTGACAATTACAAATTAATCAGTAAAAGACAGTATGTGGCGCGAAATTTTAAAACCTTATCAACGGAGCCGATAAAAAATGTCGAACAAATTTAGAAGGGAATTGACGGTGTCGTGGTAAAAAAACAAGTTTCAACCTATTTTTTTCTGGTTTACTTGTATTTATGTTCTCCTGTTGGTAGTTTTGTATATTTATATTATTGATAGTGATTTTATATTTCCTGATAACTAAGGGTAAGTAATTTTTGTTCCTTAAATGTTGCAATCTGTGGGTGAAGGTGTTCGTCCTGACAGAGGGAGGTTTCCAATGGATCTAAATATGGCTGAGTCTTCAATATTATACGAATCTCCGGATAAAGTGACATCTAAACGCCATTTGGATGATAATGAGATAATTCTAGATAAGATCAGCTTCGTCCCTACCTGCTGCTGCTTCCATTCAGCATACCTATATTGCAAACCCGAATATGAGTCTAGCTTTGAACTAAGATATAATGACACGGATTGTAGTACTTTTGTAGTCCATGGACTCACACATGAAATTGACTTAAGATTAGATTTCACGAATATGAAAGGCTTGAAAATAGCCCAAGTTATACATATACATACGTCCTCCTCCCTCTCTTCCTAATGGATGTGCACTTAGGGTAAACTCCGAAAATACCATTACTTCCAATGAAAATCCATCAGAGCTAATTTCAATGTTTCTTTTAAACACATTTACTAAATTTAGTGACATCTTACCGAACAACATCTTAGAAATGTTACAGTCTATATTCTCTCTTCTCTCTCTAAATCTCAGCTCAATGTTGAACCTCATTCAATAGAACTGTCGTAGTATCAACAATAAAAAGCATGAACTAATCTACTTAATAAACCAATAAAGACCTGTCCTCCTTGCCCTCTCAGATACATGGTTATTATTGGTTACAACCTGGTTCTCTATTTAGCGTCTCTGGATTTTCCTGTCTTCGGGGTGACAGAGTATACGGTTGGGCAGGATGTGCTCTCCACGATAAAAGGGATATCACATTCTCCCGCATTTTTCGCTCTCATCTCTCCTCTCATATAAATATTGTAGCTGTTCGTGCTTTCAATAAAACATTCGTATCCATGTATGTTCCTCACCCTAATACCTATGTTGTCCAAGAAATATCTATGTTCTCTGTTATTCCGCCCCCTATAATTGTCTTAGGCCATTTTAATATCCACCACACATTGTGGGGTTCCATTTCTTGTGGTGCAGTTTCGACAAGTTTTTTAGTTAAGTTAGATGATCTGAAACTCTGTATTCTAAATGATGAAACTCCTACACACAGTACTTTACCTCTACAGAATCCAAGTGTTCCTGACCTCACCTTATCATCTCCTTCCCTGGTTAGATCCATTTCCTGATCTGTTCTTCTCGACTCTTATGGTAGTGATCACCATCCTATCTTACCTTTTCTTGTGGACTCAACTGTAATACAGATGTCGATATCGAGTATATTTCTACACGTTAAAGTAGTGTTCCAAATGTGGAACGACATGCGGTAAAGCGTTAAATCCCATTATTTCTTCTGATTTATAAAAATGATTGAACACTGGTTATTTGCCAATATTAAAACAACAATTATCCGTCCAATTTTAAAAATACGAGACGAAAAACGATAATATTTCAATATTTTGTTGATTTTTATCCGTGCAGCCGGGGTCGGCCTGTCGTAAAAGGCGACAAAACAACCTACCCTAGCTACGTGGTAGGGCCCCAAGCCCGTCTGGATGGCGACCACCTTTGGTCTTATGTATGCCGCCATACTAACCTTGTGTTGTGTTCCAGCATTAGTGACCCAAGTTCCTGTACCCTTATGTGTACTTGATGACACGAAAACCTATTTATGCCTGTTGCCACTTGGCAACGTTAGGTCGTTACCAGTACATTATTTCTATAAAGCGATATTCGTTTTTTCAGTACGAAATCGGAGATTTGCTGCAACAAGAGCTTGATGATGACTTACAAAACATTTATATAGAACCCCTGAAGTCACAGTGCATACTGACGATGATTCTGCTGATGAAGATTCCGGAGGATTGATGTAAAATTTGATAGGTAGAACACTTTTAGCAGGTGCAAAAATAGTTTCACAAAATATATATGAAGAGGAAGCCGACGAACGTGAAAGTGCTCCAGGATATCGGCAACTAAAAGACTTAAGATAACATAAAAGTGGAAAAAAGTGATCTTCCTGACCTTGGTTCACCAGCATTTTGTAGTGCATTACCACATGATTATAAAGATGGGATAATATTGTGGTAAGGTTATGGAGAAACAGGCACACTTCGCCAAAACAGATAGCCAAAAGAATTGCTAAGGTTAAAGTCATAAAAGAGAGAGAGAGAGAGTCATATGAATATGCATATTCATATAACTCTCAATTAGTCAACAACGACAACGCCCTTGAGAGCAAGGGTGTTGTTATAGCCCGATGGATGGGTTATTCTGTAGTGACTGTTACATCAACAGATCACAAAGTAACTCCTTTAAGATTGGTAGATCGGTATTCCCAGGCAAAGCAGTAAAAAATAAATAAACACCTAGACCTAATCTTATAGCGGTATACAACCAGTAAATAGGAGGTACACACCTAATGGATACACATGTAAACAATTATAGTATTGGAATTCGAGGCAAAAAATGGTGGTCGCCTATTTTTACGGGGCTTGTAGACACACCATAAATAACTCCTGAATACTGAAGCGCAAATCAGGAAAAGATATTTCACAGCTTGATTTCCTTCGTGAATAAGACCAAATATATTTGGAAAATTATGGAATTCCCCCAAAATCTGGTGGTCGATCATCTACCTCCAAAAGCGGATCGATGATTTTGGAGGGGGAAAAATATGATGGGCTAAAGCACTGTCCAAAATCGAGAGAACAAAACGTAGATGTGCTGAAACCATGGAAGTATTACATTTGACTCGCAACTTTTCTTACCCCGACATTGGCAAAATCAATGGCCAAAGTGTTGGAGCCAAAAATAACAAGACAAGAATAGATTTATAGATTATACTGAAAGGAAAGGGAGGGGATTCGAATGCTTCGTGTTTATTTACAAATTACAATACAATAAACAATCAACTGTTAATGGCATTTGCAATTTCTCCTTTGCATGTGGTATCACTAATGAATTTAAAATATTAAATAGTGAGGAGTAAAAAATTCCATTGCGAAAAGAAGCTTGTTCAAATCCACTACCAATAATATAGTGGTACTGGTGCACTGCTTGTGCAATTCTTTTGTAGTTGTTTATGTGTGTTGTCGTGTTTCATTTTATATTTTTCGATTATAATTTTGTATAAAATAGATTTGTTCTTAATACAATGGAGCGTAAATTTGTAAATGTTATTCTACTCGGTTTTGGTTTTATGTTTGTCTTTACGGCTTTCCAAACTATGGGAAATATAGAGGTAAGAATTAATTATACTAAATTTTCTAACTTTTCGCTTTCACTTATTAATTACTTAGGTACTGTACTTAATGAACATATCTCTTGATTATTTTATTTATATTTTTATACAAGGTAATTGAATCTTTTTACAGAGTACACTTTATCCTTTTTTTTTATTTAAAAGCAGCCCAAGTATGATGGCTCGCTGAGACCACTAAGGATTAAAATAATGCGCTATTTCTAACATATTCTTGAATAAATAGTATCTGGATGTATTAGAAACTTGATTTATTGTTTAAGATTTAAATTGTTCATATTGCACATTGATTAAAAGTTTAATATTTAATGAATAAATGACTATTTGCTAAAATTAAAAATATAAACTGACCTGTTTCACAGTACTTATTATTAATACTTTATTTTTCATTTATGCTAAAATTTAATAGCTTTATTTGTATAACATTAAAACTATAATCTTTTCATCTTTAGTGATATTATAAAGGTTTATATTATTGTCAATATTTTTTTTTTTTGCTGTGGAACAGTAGACAGGCTAATGGCCCACTTAACAGTAAGCAATTTCATCTCAACACGCTGCTTTCCCATAGGGCTACAGGACCCTGGGTCACTAATGCCGGAACACAACACAAGGTTATTATGCCGGCACCAGGGATGGTTGACATCCAGATGAGCTTGGGGCTAACTAGGGTTGGTTGTTATTTCACCTTTTATGACAAGCCGACCACGGCTGCAGGGGTTAGTATTCTTTCTCCGCATGCCCCCCTGCATGGAGAAAAATTAACAATTATTGTTAATAATATGTTTTGCAATTGTATAGCATTTGTTTACAGTTTGTATCCCAGGTTCGAACCTTTCTGAATAATTTTCAAAAGATAACAAATAGTAAAATTATTTGAATGTCACAAATTTGTGTGATTTTAAATTTATAGATGAGTATTTCTTTTCTAAACAAATATTTTACATGTTTAGTTCTTTAATAAAAATTCAGCATCAAATATTAAAACCTAAAAATGCAGCTATTTCACCCCGAGTTTCTCCTCTAAATCCTATTTATAGGATTTGGTTATATTTTTTACAATTTAGTTTTAGTTGTTATTTTTAGAAAACTGGAATTTATTTTGGGCTTTGACATAGGTGACTTTGATTGAATTATTTTATTTGAAATTAGCAGGTCTGATATCTATCAGACACCACCTGATGTTCTGTTAGTTTGTAGTGCCAATGGACTCAAATAATTATTATTAAATGTTACATTATAATTGGTCGTTAAATACAGGAGTTAATCATGCAGAAAAATTTGTATCAAGAATTAAGGATATATCTGTCTGATGATATATATCTGCTCTGACAAAGGCTTATTTTAATCTGAAAAAATCCAACAATATTTGAGATCACAGATAAAAAGTATTAAAAATACCAATATATACCTATTTAGAATTAAATAAAACATGTAATTACCATAACAATAGGAGAAAATTAGGGATCAATAATTTACTTTTTTAAAGTAAAGTTTAGCGATTAGATTGTTATATTTAGGTTTTTTTCATAGTTTCTCCACAAATGTTAACACTAATGAATATTGAATTTTAGGGCAAAAAAGATTTTATTCGAAGTATTTTTTATTCAATGGTGCCACAAAATGGCACCATGAATTTCATACTTTACAATACTTTTGTACTGTTATTAATCTTGCCCTTTTTATGTCAGTCTATAATTTTATTGTTAAATTTTCTTAATAAGAACTAGTAATTAAGTGCTTTATTAAAATCAAGTAAATTATTGATAATGTTTATTTGAAACATTTAAGTTAGATATAAAAAATTCAAAAAGATAAAATAACAATCAGTTACTATTTAATTAAAACTTTAAATCCGTTTAGACTTACAAATATACAGTAACAATTCACACAACACCATCTAGTCGTAAAGTAAATAACATAACACTTGTATTATGGGTACTAGACAACTGATATACTACATATATACCTTTGTACATAAATAATATTATATATAAGACGCGAGACGGGAACCAAACCCGTGACCTCCGCAAGGTATCGAATTGCGTTAGCCGATAAGCCATGGAGGTTGTCATGATGATTGATCACTTATGATGCTACCTGAAACACCTCAAAGATGATGAATGTAATATGTAACTCCTATGACATCTAGAACAAAAATGAAAAAATACATAAAAATATTTTTTGAGTTAAATAATTAAACACAGTTTTTAAAGTGAGAATTTATTTCCTTCGATATTGTTATGAATGTAGATAGAGTACGTATCGAGCTCACCTAGTGGCGGGTGTGTCGAATAGAAAGGGACTACATTCCGCACGCGTAGCTTCAAGAGTTTCAAAGCGACCTTGGTATTGATATTTCATTAACTTCTGCATTCCTTCAATAATAGCAAAGACGAATTAAGATGAAGTTTAGATTATGAACTGTGTTTTGTACAGAGGTGACTGTAATTTAACTACATTCATGCGGTAAAGCCTTTCGTACGTGGGATCGTTGCGAGATATATATGATACTACCTAACTGACCCGGAAAACATTATTCTGTTTAAAAAAATAACTTAATGACGTTTACCCCTATTTCACCCCCTTCAGGTTTCATTTTCGCGACAAAACGTAGCCCATGTCCTCCAAGGTCCAATCTAATTATACCGAAATTTATCAAAATTGGTTCAGCGGTTTACGCGTGTAAACGACAGACAGAATTACTTTCACATATATAATATTAGTGTAGAATGTATAGATTATTCATAGAAATACGTTATATCTCCGGGGCTTTCAAAATGTATTACGAAGAGTGTCAAAAATGGGCCGATTCGTGGATTGCATCAAAAGAAGAGGCGTTCTTTCGACACGGTATTCGTACCCTTCCCGAAAGATGGTCAAAAGTAGAAAGCGATGGCTATATGTACTTTCATTAGTGTATTTTTTATTTTCCATTGATAATAAATATTTTTTCATTAAAAAAACGCTACTAATTAATTCCAATACCTAATATATAAACATCACAAAACCATTAAAGAAAATTTGATAATATGTAAGCCATATTATGGAACAATCTTAAACTGCCGATATGCTTCAGTGAATTGCTTATGTGGTTAACGTTGTTTACACGGTTTAATCAGCATATGATCAATCGCAGGACACATGTATCAGTAATTCTGTAGGACAGAGCAATTGATTAATCAAAAATATATAAGCGTTGTATAGTATTTTCGACGATATGTGTAATTAATTAGGTAATTTTATTGTATGACTCGAGTTATGATTGTATGGTTAAATTCAATATGGCATAAATATCCTTCGAAATAAGATAAATCTAAGTTAGAAATGAGAAAATTAAAACAATGTTTAGCAGAAATTACAAAAACAATATTACACAAATAAAAACTAAGACAATAAATAACTAAAAAAATTTACTAATGACAATGATGTTAACGGCTTAAAAGGGGAAGAAAGAATGAAATATAATTAAATTAATGAATTTAATGTTAAAATTAACACCAACAAAACAAACCAAATATGAATTCGAAAGAATCAGGTCTTTCATTTTCGCAAGTCTTTAGTGCATCCAAAAGTAACTGTCCCTTAAATACTCGAAAACACTCTGTAATTTCCGCCATATACACGCTACAATATTCTGTTAATGATCTTAAATTGAATAAATTCTAAACCCAGAGGGGTTTTCAGCACCGTGTGATTTTCTTCTTTAAATAATACTCTTAAATATTTTAAATTTTTGGTTAAAATAAAATTTATAAATAAACATGGCAGCACTATTAAAATTTATACGTCATAGGAGAGGCCTGTGGAGCCGACTTTCATATTATTTTAATTTTATTGAAGTGATATGAATCAGTGACGAAAACGCGTGTAAAATTATAATATGTAAGTTTAATATCAAATTCCATTACCAGTTTTAAAATAATACGATGCGACATTGTACCATGGATAAGCCAATGGCTAGACAAAGGATAAAGACTGCTACTGAATACTGTCGTATAGATTTACGATCTATACGACAGATCGTAAATCTTACAGAAATATGGCTATTTTCCTATTCCTGCGTCGCCTGTCTGTCTTCGAGGTATTCATTAAAAGCAATATGTAGTCAGGAGGTTACTTTTATGCCATTGTCTTCTACACTCCTGGATTAGTAATATTTGTTACGTATTGTTTTATAGAATAGTTAGATATATAAGAAAGACTTATATGTAATTGGTTTACTCCTGGAACCCCTCGTTTACAGTATTAATGAACAACCGAACTAAATTAGTGATTGGAAGAGGATGGCTATAAATCAGAGGTACCCAGACCTTTTTTTTCATAGACCACTTTCAAAATTTAGCTGTTTCCGGTGGACCTCCTGCAGCTACATTTCTACCATATTCCCAAAACTCGCCAAAATTGTGATCTTAGTATGGAAATTTGCGTTGCGACTGAGTTCCAACCACGAATTAATAGTTTTCGAAAAAAAGTAAAGTTGGCCAATCAAATATGTGATTTCATCCAATTTGACTTTTTTGACACACCGCACTAGGAACCAATCAATTCTCACTTATTTCCTGTAGAAAATTCGGATTGGTAAAAGGGGACATCCATTAATTACGTGAGCTCAGAATGGGGGGGAGGGGTCCAATGAAATCTCACCAAATCTCATGTAAACCGAGGGGGGATAATCGAAAATCTCACCTCACATTCAAAAATATAAAATATTACAGATATAAAAAAATATTTTGAGTGTTTATTTTGCCCGTTAAAATAAATCTCATGGCTATTAAAATAATTTAGTTCGAAAAAAACATAAAAAAAGAAAAAATGTTCCGGGTATTTAAAAGAAAAGGCAACGTATGGATTAGTAAAAATAAATTTAGTTTAAAATATTTTTAGCGCCAATCTCACGTAAGGGGAGGGGGGGGTCCAGGCAAATCTCACCTAAGAGGGGGGGGGGGGGGGCGGAGTCTAAACTGATCGAAAAATAGCTCACGTAATTAATGGATTTCCCCAAAGAAAAAGTCTGTTTTGTGTTGTGTTTATTCAAATATGTAATTATTACACTATTAACTATTATTGCTATAATTGTAATATGATAACAGCAGCCAAAATGTTTGATAGGGTATCAATTTTACTTTTAAATTTCATCTTCAGCTCCTAATTAGTGCTAAGCTCGAGTAGCTAGCTCCTCTTGTAATATCAAATTCTCCACTTCCATTTCATCAAATGGATTTATGATCCACGGTGGTATTTCCATCGTCAGAATATCTTCAAATTTCATTTTGAAGTCATCATGGAGGGCAATTAAATGTTGAACGTATCTCTGAATATCCTCATCAAGGCATTCTACCTGTGACAAGTTTGAAAACTGGGAAAATTTGCGCCGACTAATATTTTGCTTCATAAAATTAAATTTTCCAAGTTTTCTTTTAA
This sequence comes from Malacosoma neustria, assembly GCA_963693495.1. Taxonomy (NCBI): domain Eukaryota; kingdom Metazoa; phylum Arthropoda; class Insecta; order Lepidoptera; family Lasiocampidae; genus Malacosoma; species Malacosoma neustria. The sequence goes on along the minus strand of OY856382.1, from coordinate 14,153,462 downwards.
ATCTGGATCTTTACTTTTTCGCTAGTAAGTGTTGTCGGTGGATGACACAGTGAATTGCAGTTACCTCTGGTATAATTCTTTTAAGATGACTTATAAATCCATAATATCGCCCGACTATGGTAGGAGCTCCGTCTCTTGCCATCGAAGTAACGTTTGTGAATGGAATCGATTTTTCCTTAAAAACATCACTCAGGACATTAAATATTGATTCACTTTTTTCGCGAATAGTGAATTTCTTCGTCCATAACAAATCGAACATATGCCAATAATAATGCTTCATTGCCAGGTATAATTGTTTCGTTCAGTTGAATTGAAACATGGGTTGTTTGCAGATAATTACACAAGTAACTTTTAATATCAGAACTCATTTCATCAATACGTCTTTGTACAGTATTGTTACTCAAAGGAATTCTTTTGAATATGTCAAATATAGATTTGTGCAGAACAATTTTTAAAACCTCTTCAACAGCGGGTAAAATTAACTATTCTCTAATGGTGTGCGATTTTCCAGATTTCACTATAAGTAATGAGATATTGTAAGATGCCCGCAAGCCATCATCGTTACTTTTCAGATGTTTAAGCGAACATACTGTGCACGGTGTGTCTCTTTTCATATTTTTCCTTCAATGCTTGAAAATATTTCAAATCTTTACCTATTTTATCAGGATGACACCTTTTTAGATGATCTTCGAGTTTAGATGGTTTCATAGACATTGCTGAAAACGTTACTGCATAAAAGGTATATGGGAAATCGGTTTCTTTAGGCTCGTCTGCCTTTGATGGGAGTAAACTAAATTTTAAATAATTAACACTATGTAGGTACTGTCGACATTTCTTCTTAGTATCATTTACATACCTGTAAATTAAAAAAAAAACTTTGTTTTTGTAATCATAAGGCGATCTTACTCAACGAGATATGGCTATTTTAACAGAATAGGATTACCTAATTAATTATTGCAATGAAATAAACAAAGCACCGACGGCAAACAAATGACTCAAAATTGCTTAGGTATACTTACATTCCTTGAAGAACTTAGTTATTAAGGTTAATAAAAAGAAGGTTTATTATGTTTTGCTTTTCAGTTTTTTCTGTTTAATTTTGGAATACCTAATTGATTTTATAAAATGTTCCCTTGTTTTAAATTTCAAATACCTCTATTCCGCTCATCATAACTCTTAAGAATATGATAGCTCTTCGTCGAATAAATAGAGTTCCTATAGCCATATTGAAACATATAAAAATTACATTAAAACACGTGTTCAGCATCTATCTACTATTTTCAACAAAAATTATATCGTCGGATTATAAATGACAATATGTTAATAGGGATAGCAATTATTCTCCCATCGGCACGCGTGGTACATATATGTGACGTGTGAATCAAACGAATTGTAGAGAAATGATGTATGAATAATAAATATAAATTATAATAGAATAACGTTTAAAAATAATTTGCGCAAATATTGATAATATAAGCGCAGAAAATCTGGAGAAGATCTCTACATTTACTACATTAGACTTCTAATCCATATAATTTATAAGCAGCAGATATTTTAAATAAGCCGTCTTCCGTTCGAAATGCTCCTTCATCTATTTCTTGACAACGTACCATTCTATAATGCTAATGTTATAAATATTGATAATATATATTTTTCTACGTAACTAACTTTTGAAAATGTACTCTATGTCATAAATTGCCGAATGTTTGTTGTTACGCAAGTCCAGTGGTAGTTTGTTTCAACACTGATTATGTAGATATTGCAGTACTAGTACTCGTACGGTCGTACGCTTACCCGATGTAATATAAACATTAAACCATACGGGTGTACATAAAATCTGATAGGGAATAGAATTTCCTCATAGGTTCAGTACAGTACTGTTTGTTATTTTTACTGGTTGCTCTTTATGATCTAGCAATTATTTTACAGTTAGTCATGTGCAAGATTGATGTCCTTTTGCTATCATATACCTCTGTTTATTTCCAAAGAAACTGTGTCATCGATAAAAAAAAAATATCACAAACATTTAATTTACAGTTTGTTTTTCTGTGATGTCGGACATTATTTATTATTATTGACATTAAAAATTGTTGAACAGTGAGAACAGTAATTATGTAATTTCGAATTGAGATCATCGTCCGAGATATGCGTCCGGCATTACATTGTGTAACGAAGTATTGTCCTCATCAGTGAGGATTTTGACTACCTTACTAAGAAATTAGACATTTCTAACGATATATAAATGTATCGTATCTTGTTTTGTTGCTGTGGAACAGCAGACAGACTAGCGGCGGATGTTTGCGACGCCAAGGGCGTAACTTACACGCTGTGGTTCACTGGAACTTAGGGCAATTATACCGAAACACACCATGAGATCATTATGGCGGCATGTTTTAAAACCAAGGGTGGATGGCATTCAGACGGGCTTGGAGTCCTATCTAGGGCTCCAAGCCCGTCTGAAACAACAAAGGCGACAAACAACCCTAGCTCGATAGCTAGGGTTGTTTGTCGCCTTTTATGACAGGCCGACCCCGGCTGCAGAGGCCAGTATTCTTTCTCTGTCCCTGTGAGTAGGAAATATATATTTACTACATTAAATACATTTATTATATAAAATAGCAAAGTATTAAATAATGGATAACTGTGAAAGGATAAATGCTTACGTAACGTTCTTGCTGCACCTATGTACTAGGTAAGGTTAACATGCCTAGAAAGGAGGTTATTTCAATGCTTAAAGGTATCGTTACCAGGCCATAAAATCTTATTAAAAAATTATTTTTCAATGAACAGTAGGTAGTTGTATTTCAAACATTTAATCGCGATAACTTCAATCATAGAATCCTAATTGACCTCAGAAGGAAGTAATTTTCATGCGTTGACACAAGAAATTTATCATGGTTTGAATGAATTGACCCAATTTGCATCCTATATATTGTTAAATACTGAAATAGGGCAAAAATAATATTCGATTTCAGCAAAAAAAAAAACCGTCTAAATTACTTTCCGATTTCTTTGCTAGCAAAGAGCTAAGCACTTCCGCTACATGCCTTTTTATATTGACGTGGTTGATCTTACGCACTTTGACATTAGCAAATAAGTGCTTTATGAATTGAAATCATTTTATTAAAAATACATGAAATCATGTGCTGATTTAGTTAGAAGGAAATATCGTGAAATAGATTTGACTAAATTTAATTTTGTAGGGATGACTACATACAGTTAGGAAGAAATTGACTTAGGGCCTGAGGTTATTGGCTAATACTTTGATATTCAGTTAGAAGTTTCAAAACGAAATGAATAAAAGATAAAATATCCATAGGCGACGATAACTGCTTACTACAAAAGTGGGCCGTCAATCTGTCTGCTATTTCACACTCACAGCAATAGTAAGTAATATCTTAAGCATTAAAAGTGTTAATTTTTTTAACTAGCTGGTATATACCTAGAAAATTTTAAATTGCTTTGTGCAATGGGTTACGTAAATCTAATTATTCGGTTATTGCACAGTTATTCGGCGAGTGCTCAAACGAAATTCTACTTCAATTAAACGAAAATCGTGAAGTTAAACAAAGATAGTATTATTTTTATTTATTTATACAAGTTATAAAAGTTAACCTTAATATGTAAAATTACATAGAAAGCAACACTTTGATACATAGAACTAGAATTTGAATATGAAGATTTATATATTTGGAGTAAAAAATATTTTCCGCCGTTTTCATAAGTAATTAGGGATTTGTGACAGAATACTGCGTCTAAACAAAATAATGTTCATCACAGTTTTCAGCTTATTGGTTTGTTTGGTAGTAATTATATGATTCTAATAGTAGATACTTGGTCAATTTCACTTTTACTTAATGACCAAACTTACTTTGAGTCTTCTTTTTTATCAAAATTTTAACCCTAATGTTTCTCAAAACGGTCGAAACTCGTATGTAGGTACTCGTATGTAATTTCTATCCGTGTAGGGGCGGAGAAATAATACTGACCTCTGCGGGCCGGAATATTTTTATAATTATTAATATTTTGATTTTCACACAACACTTACTGTACCTGATGGAATAGGAATAACTGCATTAGAACTTAGTTCTTTGATAAGTAGATACATAGCCGCCAACATAACAGGTGTATAAGTATCCTGCCGGACGAGTGGTGCACGCGAAAGCATATCCTTCCCTCCCGGGGACCAGGCAGAAGAGGAACACTAGGATGGTTTTTAGTGGGTATACCAGTGACGTGCGTTCTCCTTGTCAATTGTGGGGGGCATTCAGGCGTGTTGTACGGAAGTCCCACTTTACCTTGTCGCCAACCCTCAGGCGACGAAGTGTGCATCAAGCGTTTTAGTTAGTGTATAAGGTCCTTTAATAAGTGAATGATTAGCTTCCAGAAAGTTAAAAATAAAGCTTTATTGGTTAATCATTATTATCATTAGAAAATACCATGCGCTTATTATTATTATTATCATTAGAAAATACCATGCGCTTATTATTATTATTATTATTATTATTAGAAGAAGGCTTTATCACTTGTCTATGTCATATTGTAAATCAATTTGTGAAATTGTTTTCAAGTATGCCGATAACTAAAAGGTTAAATCTGTATAACATATACATGTATACTCGATAAATCCAAGGTTTTGTTTTGTATATAATTTAGGTCAAACAGATTTAATAGTAAGATATTTCTTTTCAAGGGTATCGTTACATTGACATGTCGTATGTCATCTAGTTTCAGATAATTTGATTGAATAGCTCAGTAAGTTACGATATCACAATACTACTACAATTGTCTTTCTATTGTTGTGGAACACTAGACAGGTCCACTTAAAACATTGAACGCCGTGACGGACACCGTGTGTCCTACAGTATACTCTCCCCCTGTACCATATACCAAGAACTGTCTATAAATCGTATTAAAATCAGTAGAAAGTACCCCTCGGCCGCCTAGAAGATTCGGTAGTGGTAGAGGGTAGATAGATAGATAGATAACACTTTATTGTAAACCAATTATATAAACACAATGAAACTTATTTACACAATCAATATGTACTTGACTTACAATGGGCGGCCTTATCGCTACAGAGCGATCTCTTCCAGGCAACCCGGGTATCGAGGGTATGATATCTCAAGACGAAGGTTTTTAACCAATGTGTGTTGCCAGTGATGACATACGGAACGCAAACGTGGTCGTTAACTATGGGCCTTATGAGAAAGCTCATGGCCGCTCAGAGGGCTATGCTCGGAGTTTCCCTGCGAGATCGAATCAGAAATGAGGAGATTCGCAGGAGAACCAAAGTCAACGACATAGCCCGGATGATCGCAAAACTGAAGTGGCAGTGGGCTGGGCACATAGCTCGAAGGACTGATGGCCGTTGGGGCAGAAAAGTCCTCGAATGGCGACCGCGTACCGGAAGACGCAATGTTGGTAGGCCCCCCACAAGATGGACTGATGATCTGGTCAAGATCGCCGGAATAGGTTGGATGAGGGCAGCGCAGGACCGATCATCGTGGAGATCTTTGGGGGAGGCCTTTGTCCAGCAGTGGGCGTCTTCCGGCTGAAATGATGAGAGGGTATGCGGGCACAAAATATCCGTCGACAGCCCACTGGGGTAATCTTTGTTTCTAGTCGGACTATCAAATTGTTAATGATGTTGTATCGCTAACACGATGCCGTTTGCATGTAGAAACTGGAAACTGGGTGACTTACGCCGGAACACAACACAAAGTTATTATGGCGGTAATTTAGAGATCAGAGAGTCTCCACGCAAGCTTGGAGCCCTACCACCTAGGTAGGGTTGTTTTGTCGTCTTTTGAGACCGGCCGCAGGAGGCAGTGTTCTCACTCCGCCCCCGGCACGGAGAAAAACTTTAATTGCAATTCTTCATTTCATAGTACCTAAGTCTCTTTGCAATAATTTATTATAAATTTATTCTTTGATAATATGTTGATATTGAGGTTGGATTTCCCGGGTCATTTATTGAACTAACTGACCCAGCAAACGTTGTTTTCCATATAAATTGTAAAAATTACGTTTTGGACAGGATTCCCGTAAAATCCGTTCTTAGTAAGCATCTATATCGTAAAATCTGTAACTATGCTAATGTCTGTACATTAAAAAGGCTACGCGATTACTCGGGAAAGCGTTGCTTGAAAGAAAGAGAGTTTTAGGTGCTTCGAGTTAGCACTATTTACTCCGGCATAAACTCATGGGGCAACGATCCTCCAATGATTAGATTCGAACTGCCTGACCGCACATCGATATGTCCGCCGTGGTTTCACCGTATTTTTATGTTAGACCATATTGGTTTGGTTATGGCCAACCTTGGCTATCGTTGGCAATCAACGGTTCTGTTGGCCTGTCTGCATTTTGGTCTAATGATTCAGTGACCTCAGTTGTCTATCTCTTAAGTCCTACGAGCGTTTTATTACGTTTCTGGGGGTCGGTATCTAAATACCGGGGTGATCCGATGGACAAAAAGGCTGGTTAAGAAATTAGGCGGTTGTCTATATTTTTCTAGTTTCTATGAATCAAACACCTCGATTACTGTAATATTTAGAGATTCCACTGTCTCAGTCCTCTTTGGAATTGACAGAGTTGTAAATTCTAACTCTAGTAAATCTAAAGTTTATGTGGGCATTATATTATGGCATGATATGGTACAATATGAAAGCACCTATGACAAAAATATTTGTAATCGATCCAATGGCTAGATATTTGGATGCCACTTTCGTCAGTGTTTCGACAATATTGTCCTCTTTAGTACTTATTTCTGCATTTTTAATAATTTGCTAAAATGCAGATGTATTGGGTTCGTCATTACTTGTTGAGTTTTGAAATCGAAAGTATTGGCGACGGACGTATTGCGACAGCTGTAAGCCTTTTTCGTGTTTATATAACATTAAATCTGAATGTTCCAAATCGCCTTAAGTGCATTTCGGGCTTTATGTGACATCGAATCCAAAAATAAGCCCACACAATTAATTTGTTTTGCCTAAAATTGCAAAAATGTGTTTTTTTGGAATTCGGATTTCACTTTACATATTAAGAAATATCAAGGTTAACAGTAATTTACGGATTTATGACCAATTATGACCAATGATTAGAGATAGATGGGTTTTTAACAAAATGATAACTTTATAATACTCGTTATATTAGAAGTAGGAACGTTTATTTTTAGATATTTTAGTATTTATATAATCTATATATCTATATAATCTAATATGGTGTAATTGAGTTTGAAAAAAAATTATTGATTTTTTTATGTATTTTAAAACTTTATTATTAATAATATTGATATTTAATGCAAAAAACTTAAAAAAAATTCAATTAATTATAAACAATTAAAAATTGATGAAATTTAAATAAAAATCACGTGATTATAAACGCGCCATGATTGGTCACCATAGTTGTGACGTCATAATGTTATAGCTATTCAATAACAGTACAGCGTTAAAGGCAATTACACGTGACTAGACAATAATATTGAAAATTTAATGCTAAAATCCGAGTTGTTAGTTCCGATTAGCTTTGTGTGATAAAAGATTTATTATTATTAAGGCAAAGTCTGATAATATTCCTGATGTTGATATATTTATGATAACCAATTTTTTAAAAAATGACGGTTGGTTTAATTCTGCTGAAGTTCGATGTGCCAAGGTATCAAGGTAAATCTGTTAAAAAATAATATAATAAATGAAAATATTTAAGTATTTATTATATTATTTTGTTTTGGAATTATCACGGTGCACTGCTTGAAACCATTTATTTCGACATTTGTCATCTTGGGGAACATTTAAAAACATTTTGTCAGGAGTTGTTTTTGTAGTATTCGTACATAATGGTACAAAACAAGAACGATAACTTTTTAGGTTCGACATTTTTAAAATAAATTTAAATATTTAACAATGACAACAAAATTAAATAGATCAAAACACTGTATTTATTATTTTTCTATCAACTGCAATGAGTGAAAACTAATATTATGACGTCACACACGCGCTCGGGTTTGTTCGGGAGTTGTCGGCGTGTCTTCGGTACTGGATTCAAAAATTAATTTTTATTTTGAAATAACTTGAATTATTGCGAAAAAAAATACTTTTGTTATAAAACTTATATATGATCTTTTCATTTATCACAAAAATTTTTTTTTTCAAATATCCAATTATAATAGTGAATAATATAGTTATAAATTCCGAATTAAGCTAACTTTAGAATATGATTTAAAACTAATTATCTGTCACAAGCCATTTTTATCTGCAAAATATAGGACAATAAGGGTGATGAAAGAAAAACAAATTATACATAATAATAAGAAAACAATGCCTTGCATTAAAAAATCTGTACGCATCTTTGGTTTCCTTGATCTTTGAATTACTGGAAACTAGGTGAAGGCCTTTTTGACATTTGGATCTCTTCGTTTTAGTGTTATCTATTCTATTTTAAATATCCGGAATCCGTATAAAGATATGAATTTAACATATACGTTCCAACGTGGTCATTAGCGTCTATTGGTCTTATTTAATGTAATGAAAGTTTCGTAAAATTTTAAATATATAATAAAGTTAGGGTTAGTCGCTGTTTCAAGCCACCCATAATCAAACGGGTTCATTTCAAATTAAATTTTACAAAGCTTCTGATTAATTCAAAAATCTAAACGAAACAATGCCTTGACCTTGCGATTTAATATTTCTTACCTACTAAGCAAATTTGTTTTTGTAAAAAATTTTAGCTGCGTGGTAGCCAAGTATATTCGGAGACCAACCTAGAGTCACATGTTTGAATCCTACGTTGGTATGCATCGATTAGACAGTTTAATATCATCATCATCATCATCCAAGTGTTAATTCCCGGTTGCAACCGAAACTTCGCTTAGATGCCCGGGGTCCGCTTTCCGGTCTTTTCTTCTCCACTTCGCCGTCGGTTAATGGCAATTATGCTACAATACGCACATTAGGCGTGAAAAAATGCCTAAACGGTGCATGCTATCGTCGGATTTGAACCCGCGACCTGTAGATTAGTTTCCAAGTGTAATACCACTGAGTTGCCAGGTACCCTACTTTTTGGGTTTTTATTATACCTGTATATAATTCAAAATTCTGATGTACTTTGTTTCAGAAAACAATATTGGATAGTATAACACAAGATGACAACACTTTCACCGGTGATGGCTACACGTCGTTGGCCATTATTTACGCAACCTTGGCAATATGCAACTGGTCGGCGCCTTCCATCATTACACTCACAGGTCCAAGAGGAGCTATGCTTATCGGAGCCTCAACTTATCTGTAAGTTTTTATTAGGATAACATTTTTTCCTCTATCAAAACAATAAGAAAAATCTAGCCCTTTTTTCATCCCTCGGGGAAACCGAATGACTACGCCAGTCTCCTGGGGAATGCTGATGTGGTTATGTCGGTCTCTCTGTTCTAACCCTACGGCAATAGCAACACCATACCAACTATTACCGGGGATCACAGGATCGACTATTGGATATTGCTCTGCGACTCCCCCGGTTTGTGCGTCTCCTGAAAGAAGTGTCTCGTGTGACATTTTCCCTGACCCAGTGATGTAGAACACTCCACACCACTGCCTTCACCGGGAAGAAAGAAAAGGCTGGCCTAAGGGAAGAGTAAATATCCTCAGTCTCTTTTCTAAGGTGCATTGATGCCTTTCTGGTTTTATTGCTTTGTCTTTGGAGTCAGCGGAAGTCATCCTTATAAAAATTAGTACCACTACTACTATTATATTCCTATGACTCCTAGATGGGGCAGAGGGCGTCCACAGTACGTATAGTCTCATACGTATACGTATAGTCACTTGATATCACTCCAGGTCTTTCCGATGGCGTTCACTTCGTCAGTAATTGACCGCCGCCAGGTTTGTTTAGGACGACCACATTTACGTTTTCCTTGGAGATTAGGGTAGGAAAAGGATAGGGTGGTATATTCAGCTTCATTTGCGACATAAAAGAAAAAGAAAAATTAGTAGCCTTATCGAATCTCTGTTTCCGTGAGCAATTGCTCAAGAGATTGAGTAGCAGACGGCCACCAAAGCTAATCGGCTGCCCAATTTCAAACACAGTAACTGCCAAAGAATATATAGATAAAAAATTTCAAGAAAACAGTATACATATTTTTCTGTAGCCGCACAAATGAAAAATACAAACAATCGATTTGGATTTTTTCCCTTACTGTTTTGAAATTGGGTAGCCGTAAAAATGGCCTCTAGCCGGATACCCGGCTCCAAAACAAATAGCTTTAGATGCATACGATATAAGTTTATATCCCGATGTGAAATGGTAGACACTTTCTGAATTGATCAGGTGGAACATTATTGTTATATATTTAAAATTGAACGTTACGGAGAATCCCCTGAGGTAGCTTTTCTCGCCGGATATGTATATTATAATTTAAATACCACGTATACACGGTGAAGGATAATACGGAAAGAAAATGTGAAGAAATCTGCAATTTGAAATCACATATACATATGTGTCACATATACCCATCAATTGGCCTTAGACAAGCATGGTTATACTGCCCGTTCCCTCAAGTGCGGCCCAGAATACAGCTGTGGGTTATATGTATATGGAATATGTATATGTGTATATATATGGAATAGTTTGAGCGACAACTAAAATTGGTTTCTTTTCTCCATGCAGGGGTGGAGAAAAAATGCCTCCGGCCGGGGTCGTCCTCTCGTAAAAGGCGACAAAACAATCCAAGCCTATCTGGATGGCAACCACCCTTAGTCTATAACAGGACAGCAGCGTGTTCACGATGCCCCTAGTGTCGCAAACATCTATAGGCGACGGTAACTGCTTCATATTAAGTGGGGCAATAAAAAAAAATTATAATGCAAATATTATACAATCAACAACATGTAGCAATGACTTCCTCCACTATTTCGTAGAAAATAATATGATTTAATACAAGAGCGACTAGGTCAGTACTCTCATGTGCAATTACGTAATTTTTGTACAGAATATACAACATATTGTTATATAAATTTCTAATGACGGCTGTTTAGGCCAAAGCTACAGCGTCAGGATATAGATCTTAAAACGAGTTTGTTAAATCATTTAATTTGCTAGGTGGGTGTGTCAACTGGTTAGCAATAAAGTATTTTAACTGTACCTACGGTTTAGTTCGCTATGTTTTCGTTACTGATATAATAAGCAGAATTTAGACCTTTTTGGATAAATATGACTATAAATCATTGATCGAATAGGTTCAGTGAACGGTAGCATGGAAATAACAGTTGTTCTGAGTGAGGTCAAAGTGGCTGAACCAGACCTGTTTAGTTATAATAAAAAAAATTCCAAACGATAAATGGCAAAGAATTTTGTGTCTTTTACAAAATTTACCATATTTTTTATAAGACACAAGGCAGTGTGTTTGGGTATGTAATAAATCAAAGCTGATTTTATTCATTACAACTTGATTGAACATTACAACTTGAATCCTCTAGTTATAAATACAACATTACAAAAGTGCATTTACAATTATAATATAAAACATATAGCGCTAATTTAAATATAATATCTAATATAATTTGCTTAATTAATTGTTTTTATATAACAGCAACTGTATAGGAGATATTTTTTAATAAAAAGAGATATTTAAAAAAATAGTCCCCGTCAACCGCCATCTTTATTATACATTTTTAATTTATTATTATATTAGTGACACCACTAGCTCTGGAAAGTGATAGGTTAGATTCATAAATGAAAGACTAAAATCAAACAGCGTTTGTGGTATTCAAAATTTAAAAAAAAAATATTGAATTTTATTTGAGTTTCTGAGAGTTTGCTCAGAAACATGAAAGCCTCGGAGATATAACCTATTTCTACGAGTAATCTATAATAATATTACAAATGTATAAAAGTAAATCTGTCTGTCGTTTTCACGCGTAAATAGCTGAACCAATTTTGATTAATTTCGGTATTGAGCTAGACTGGACCTGGACCGGAGGAGGACATAGGCTATTTTTCTTTAATTTACATGGCAGAACGTTTGCCGGATCAGATAGTATAGTAGGATATACGAATATTCTAAGAAATAGACGCGTTATAAGAATGTCATTAATTCTGTATAAAAATTTATAATAACCTGTCTTAATAATTGGCTTTCATATAAAACTATAATAGATACTTACATTACTGACTCTAGTGCAGACGTACGAGTATGTACATTTCTTGCGTGAAATTTTCTATGTGTATGCTAATTTTTTGTTTATTTCGAAACTTAAATTTCACTGTCCGCCGTGAATATAAATATTACACGTACAGTGATTTATTTTAAGATTTAATATTTATGCTTTGTTAGTTTTATTTATGGTTATTGGTTGATGGCTTATCATTGATTGGCTTATCATTTTATGGTTTTTTTATTGCTCGGGAATATCATTTCTGGATAACCCATTTAATATTAAGTAGTTATCTGTTACCTATGGATGTTTGTGACGCCAGAGACACTGCTAACGCGTTCCGTTCCCATAGAGAAATTGGAATCTGGGTCACTTATGTCGGACGCAACACAACACTATTATGCCGGTATATTTAGAAATCAGAGGCTGTTGCTATCCAGACGGGCTTGGAGCCATACAACCTGGCTAAGGTTTCGTCGCCTTTTACGCCAGTCGCTCTCAGCCGTAGGATAACAAATCTAATCAAAGAAAACAATTACTCTGTCCTTGCACGGAGAAAAGAAAATAAGTTAATAATGATTACAACTAGAATCGATAGAATTGATGTTATGACAGTTAAAAAATTGTAAATATCTGATACTGAAAGATAAAAGAAAGAAATATCTGAATGATAAACAATTGTTAATAGAATAGAAAACTATTTATTGTTCACCAAATAATAAAATAAAAACTGCTTAAAATCTAAATTTACATAAAAAAAGGAACAATCGGCGGTCTTATCGCTAATAAGCGATTTCTTCCAGACAACCTAACTAGAATCGCATTCATCATCATCATCATCATTTTAGCCGGAAGACGCCCACTGCTAGACAAAGGCCTCCCCCAAAGATCTCCACGATGATCGGTCCTGCGCTGCCCTTTTTTTTTTTTTTACGGGGTGGGGAAATCCTCATGGACTACCTCCGCCTGGGGAAAGGCGGAGGGGCGTGCCGGATTCTTACCGGCTAAAACCACCACCCCGGTGTCTCCTCACACGTGCGCGCGGGGCCGCGGGAATCCAAATTCTTCCGCAGCCCCACACTAGTGCTGGCCCGGTCTGTCCGGGCCTCGTCTCCTGCACGGGGTAGTGAGGTGTTTAACTACCCCGTGCATCGCCTCAGAGGCGCGCGCCTCCATCTTGGGTCCATCGAATAGGGGGCGGGAACTTCCCCAAGTCCCTCGCCCCTGGACCTATTCATGGGGGCTGGAAAAGGGAGTTGTCCGCCCTTCTCCTGCGCCCGGTGCGCCTTCTGCGGCCGGGGAAGGGAGTCGAGATCTCCCTCTCCCGTTCCGCAGTTTCCTTCTGCGACATCACGTCCTCACAGAAGGACACCACTGCGTCCCACGACTCTGCGCTACCGACCATCCTCCGCACTACGGCCGGCAGCGACAGATCGCCTCCCACTTCATTTATGAGGACACGGCGTTGCTCCTCCCAAGCTACACACTCGGCGAGCGTGTGTATTCCGGCGATCTTGACCAGATCATCGGTCCATCTTGTGGGGGGCCTACCAACATTGCGTCTTCCGGTACGCGGTCGCCATTCGAGGACTTTTCTGCCCCAACGGCCATCAGTCCTTCGAGCTATGTGCCCAGCCTACTGCCACTTCAGTTTTGCAATCATCCGGGCTATGTCGGTGACTTTGGTTCTCCTGCGAATCTCCTCATTTCTGATTCGATCTCGCAGGGAAACTCAGAGCATAGCCGTCTCCATTGCCCTCTGAGCGACCATGAGCTTTCTCATAAGGCCCATAGTTAGCGACCACGTCTGCGTTCCGTAAGTCATCACTGGCAACACACATTGGTTAAAAACTTTCGTCTTGAGACACTGCGGTATTTGGGACGAAAAGATTTTAAGGAGCTTCCCGAACGCTGCCCATCCGAGTTGGATTCGACGAGTGACCTCTTTCATGAAATTGGACCTGCCTAACTGGATCGTTTGACCCAAGTAGACGTATTCGTCAACAATTTCGAGAGTACAGTTCCCAACTGTTACAGGGGTAGATGCGACATGGATATTAGACATGATCTTCGTCTTATCCATGTTCATTTTGAGACCTACTCCTTGGGAAGCTGTATTGAGGCCATCAAGCATATGGCTTAAGTCTTCCATGGTCTCAGCCATGATTATGCATTAAGGAATAGATATATTTAATATTATTTAGTTTAGTTGATATACTGGTATTTTTAACACGCTTATATTAGCTTGGTATGTATCTATGAATCTATGTACCTATATAACGGAATGACCGTAATTTTCACCCCTGTCAAAACGATGGATTGATTTGAAACTTTGCCCACTTATCAAGGACCGATAACAGTGTAATAATCTGTATAGTTTGTATCATTATCTTTACCAGGATCCTCAGGATTAATGAATTTTCCGACCAGTTCTCGTCCGATCACCGAAGTTAAGCACCGTCGAGCGCGGTCAGTACTTAGATGTGTGATTGCCTGGGAACATCGCGTGACGGTGGCTTTTTGCTCTTTTTTACACGTTTTATATTAACTTGACCTGTACGTAACGGAATTTACGGACTCTATTTTTACCCACTTTGAATAACCAAGAAATTCAAAATTCTGCCGAAACGCTATCTGGAGTTTAATTAAAGATACTGCCAGAAGATAGCGTATAATTAATAACAACACTGCCGGAAGATGACGTTAAATTAATAAAAACATTTACCGATTGAGAATTGACAACAAATAAATTATATTAACACGCTTGTATTTTATAAGTTAATCAAACTAGAAAGTAAAAAAATTACAGTTAAAAACAACTAAAAAACACGATTTTATAGAAAATATAAGTAAAAGGTTAAAAATATTTTCAATAAATTTAAATTAAGGGTACCTAGTTAAACACAAAATAATTTTTTTTTAAAAAGCGTGGGGGTGTTTATTAAGATATTTTCAAAATGACCACTTTTACAAATATCTGTCAATAAAATATTTATCACACTTGACAACAATCACCCCACACTTTTACAATAAAATTAATTTTTTTTGGTAATCACACTATCCTTAATTTAAATTTATTGAAAATTATTTGTAACTTATTAGTCTGTTTTAGAGTTTTAGTAGCACAATTTTCTTATATGATTAGATTTGTGAAAACACTTCATCGTAGACTATCATATTATGTTAATAAAAACCGACTTCAGTATGCGGGAACCGTTATGTCACGAATGTACACTCATGGAATGCAAAACAATGCCACGATTGTTTTTTAAAAGTCCAACCCAACTGTTTTATTTGATAAGTCTGAAAAGTTGTCAAACTTATTGTAATAAAATTTATTTTTATGTGCTGCCATTTTGTTCATATTCGGTTTTGAAGTATATTTTATTTGGTAATTTTAGGTACTCAAAATCTCCTTTTAGTACATTTTCGATTTCATCATTCAATAAAATTAAAAGAGAGTTGCATACACTGACAATTTTTTAAAGAATAAGGTAGCTTTAAAAATAAATAAAAGGCTGATAACAAGCTAGTCTGATTAGATTTTAACGTAATGGAAACATTATTTATTATAAACACTTCTTGGCAAAATAGAGTTCAATGGCATTCTGTGCAAAGGGCTCTTGCGCAATAGTGGCAAACTGCTACGCCATTCTGATTATGTCCTAACACTTCGACTAATAACTAACGTAAATTATTAGTTTATTTGGCGTCGGAAGTTATTAAAAAATTTAAAGTGTATCAAACATACACTTAA
The DNA here is from genome assembly GCA_963693495.1 of Malacosoma neustria. Lineage (NCBI taxonomy): Eukaryota > Metazoa > Arthropoda > Insecta > Lepidoptera > Lasiocampidae > Malacosoma > Malacosoma neustria. The sequence continues at coordinate 14,137,559 of OY856382.1, read as the reverse complement.
GCAGAATATCTCTTCACTCGCGGGTGTCGGGCATTGGAGGAAGACTGGGGTGATTTTAGTGGGTGTACCAGCGATGTGTTTCCCCTAGTCAACTGTGGGGGGTGTACCTGCGCATTGCGTGCTTCCTGCACTACCTTGCCGCGAGCCCCAAGCGTTAAAAAGTTATATACAGTATCAGGCAAAGACCCTTTACATCTTAAGTTTATAAAACAATTGTCTAAATGGACGAAAAAACCTTTGTTTCATCTTTACCCCAAAATGCTATTTAAAATATGAATTAATAAATTATTATAATAGTGCATGAATTATTAAAATCCAATTAAAGCCTTTTGTTCGTGCATACCAGAGTAATTACCTTATTTTGTTTTTATTCGAGGGACATGTTTCCGCTGGCAACCATTCACTCTATTTTACACTCCGCGTCGGATATCAAGGTTATTCGATGCTTTTGTCTAATAAACGTAATATAGTCTGTATTGATCTTTACTAAGCCATAAATAATAGATATCCTTACTATAACTAACTTTATAAGCTTCATTTTATTAGAGTCCCTTAATTTTTGTCTCAAATGTGAATAAATTTAATATAATTATCTGTGCAGGGGCGGAGAAAGAATACTAACCTCTGCAGCCGGGTCGGCCTGTCGTAAAAGGCGACAAAACAACCCACCTTAGCTACGTGGTAGGGCCCCAAGCCCGTCTGGATGGCGACCACCTTTGGTCTTAAGTATGCCGCCATAATAACCTTGTGTTGTGTTACAGCTTTAGTGACCCAAGTTCCTGTACCCTTATGGGACAGCAGCGTATTCGCGATGCCACTGGCGTTGCAAACACCTATAGGCGAGGGTAACTGCTAAATTCTAAGCGGGCCGTCAGCCTATCTGTTGTCCAACAGCAATAAAAAAAATTGTCGCTTTATAAACTAGCACGAACTTGTATTTAAAGTCAACGATAGTATAACTTATTAGCAGTGTCTTGTAAAAATGTACATATTGAACAGTTGGACCGGCTTTATTAAATAGCTTTTGACAATATTAATTTCTTTTTCGATATATTCATCGTCAGCCAATAGCTATTCACCGTTCATTCTCTTGTTCCACCATTTCTAGTAGAAGACAGATAATCGGTCCGGCGGGATAGCGGCTTCCTGTACACTATTTTAAATACGTATAATAATTTTTCAATTATATTTAACTTCTTATAAATGAACACCGCTTAAAAAGTCGAACTTGTTTAATATATTTATTGCAATCGTTTTGTCAAGTATTCTTTTGAGTATTGGCATCATTACTCGGAATTACATTTAATTCGTTGTGATACCGATAATTATTATAAATTATTTCACGATAAGTATCTTTTTAATTTTATGATAATTAGGTACTGCGCTCAGGTTCTTCCCTAGAAGTAAAGGAACCCTCTGTACTTGTTCAGAATGTACTAGTTTTTAATTCGCACTCTGACATAAATACCACAGATAGTATCTGGTATGTTGGACACCTATTAGCAATTATTTACACTTCTATTTCACAATAAACCTGAGTTGTTGAAGAGCTCTTGAATATCATTCTTAACTGATAGCGTTTAAGTACTTAGGGGTTTATGCACACTATGTAGTCCCCGCAGAATACTGGTCCGTATGTAAAATATTACATTTGTCACCCTATTTATGCATATATTTGAATCGATCCTTTGATAATTTGGCGTTTAGAACATGCGACGTGGGACTGTACTCGCGTCTTCTCGTCGCATCTGTATCCATCCATTCTCATTTCTAGCATTTTCGTTGGTTAGTATCGATAAATCCTACAAATATTTAAAGTAGAACGTACAAATAATTGATACTAAATGCCAACAGTAGCAATCTTTAAGGTAAAAAGGAAACATTAATCAAATTAATATCTTCCTGGTGTTCACAACAGATTCTTCATAGTGACGTTCCTGTTTCCTAAAACGTGGCTGTTGTACGTGGCGAGCGTGTTGATCGGCGCGGGCGCAGCCGCCATTTGGACTGGACAAGGAAACTATCTTACGCTCAACAGTGATGCGGAAACCATATCCAGGAACTCTGGGATATTCTGGGCTATGTTACAGTGCAGGTTTGTTTTATTTTTTTGATAATATTAAAATTGTCTTTTAGTATGAAGAATTGTTTAGGGTACCTATTTTGTCGAACAGGATTGACTGTGAGGAAGTTCATATTGGTACAAATTGTATTATGAAATACAATATATGAAGGTATGTGTGTAGGCATTAAACACATTGGTTGATTCGACAGTGGCATTATTAGGAATATTTTAATATGATATTCCTTTAGGTCTATCATCCTTAATGTCCTTTTAGTTTGGATACAAAAATATATTTAGGTAGTAAACATCACTTAGATCATTTCAAAAGATAATGAAATTGCTTGTACGCACAAATCGAGTGATTAGGTTGTTTATTTGTACTGAATGAATTAGTAACGACGACATTGCACTAGTGATCTTTGACTATCAGGGGAGTTCCTCATAACCGCCGCTCACCCTCTCGAGGTCAGCGGGGTATCATCGAGGGAGAATCACTTGAATCTATTTGATATTGGTGGAACTCATTGGAGTTATTTTTTACATTGGAATGGAGAAAAAAACTTCTCAACCAAATCGTACGTTTTAAGCATCCGTCTCTTCCATTTTACAAATGTAAAAGACTTCACACCAAGTTATCCAATAATGTCTATTCTAGTTACACAGAAGAAGATTAACAGTAAGATAACAGTAGTAAAAGCTGAAAGTCTCATCTAGATTACTTGTATAACATGATCAGATAATATTTAGAATGCAATAGATTTACTGTTGTTGATGACTCCATGTGGTTCACTTTAGTTTTATGATTAGCGTTTGATAGAGTAAATAAATTATTCGCAGTATGTTCTTCGGGAATCTCTTCGTGTTCATAAAGTTTCAAGGCAAAACGCACATTGACTTGGACACTCGCAATGTGGTATTTGGCGCCCTAACTGGTGTGTGCTGTGTGGGCATCGTTTTCCTTCTACTCCTAAGGCCTATTAGGCGGATACCTTCTTTGGAAGATGCCAAGGTAGGCTTGCACTGACTGTGTTTATTACTGTCTATTTTTATATCATATCACCATATGTAGGTAAGTGGCAGCCAGTTATCACACTTGGAGAGGAACTTAGAGGTCTTTGGTTTGAATCACACGATGGCAACGAACATGGCATCGCTTAAGCAGACTCTTCTCGCCTGATTTGTATTATACTTAATTGTCACGTATCGACGCGCGACGGTGATAGAAAACATCGTGAGGAAATTGCATACCGAGGTCATCGATGAGTTCTATTATAAATTATAGAAAATTAATGTATTTCGGGCGTAGCTTGCATTGTAGCTTGTAATATGGCTTTATTTACTTTGACGACATCCTGGCGTAACGGCTAACGCACGTCGGTACGCTTGCGGGGGGCACGGGTTCGATTCCCGTCCAGCGTCTAGGTGTTTATGTATAATATGTATTTATTTACAAAAAAAGTACATATATAAGTAGTATATTAGTTGTCTAGTACCCATAATACAAGTGCTATGCAACTTAGTTCGGGACTAGATGGCGTTGTGTGAAATGTCTCAGTATATTTATTATTATTATTATTACTATACTTCCTTTACAAATAGTTTTGGAAGTTTATTAAATAAACCCGTTTTATTACCAGGTAAACAATATGCAATTTTGTTTGAAAATAAATAAGCTCGTAATCTTTCATCGTTTTTAAAATTCATTTCAACATAACCTAAAATTCAAAGAACTTACTCCTGGGCATACAGCAATAGGAAGCAAATTGTAATTTTATGTAAATTTAAATCGTGTGAAGTGAAATTGTTATTTATTATTGCCTTTTTTAAAATCAGATTTTAAACGAACTGATGTGACACATTTTTTGTGTATGCTAAATGTCCAGGGTATTTAATGCGGTGGTTCCCAATACAATTGTCCATTTACTTACTCACATCCACACCATCGGTTTTAAAAAGTTTAATGGGCCATAGGGTCTTTATCTTTTTATGTATTAAGCTTCTTATTGATTTTTTTTTATTGACAAATACACATTTATCAAATCACCTGTACTGTATGTTTGCGTAATTTTCTTTTTTATATTACCGTTAATACTTTTTCGAAGGTAAACGGACTCTCCCTCATAAAGATGTCATTGCACAATATGGAAACTGGTTAAAATAACACAACATGTTTACAGAAGTTTAAAAACAAATGAATTATTTAATATATGAAGAAATAAAAAGCGAATATGCTGTTACGACATCGTTTCTCTTGTACTTTTTATTCCGGTTGGGTGCCAGAAACCGATTTTGAGTACTGATCGTTATCATCTAATACTCATCAAATATTTGTTTGCATAAATTCGTTTTTCTTACTTAAATATTTAAATCGGTTCATTGTAATTATTACTACATATATCTGGAGTATTTGAACATTATCTGTATGTAGTGAAAAAAATTGGTCCTTTGAGCCTGATTTGCAATAAATCTTGCAGTGTCTGTTTTAGTACGCAGCTAGGTAGTTGTATGATAGTAGTATGATATTTACGCCTTTATTTAATTTCTTACATACATGAACAATGACTTCGCTTAATTGGTAATGACGTTATAGGAAAATATGGGTAAATTACAGGTGTGTGACGCTGGTATCACTTTCGGCGTGTACCTGGAGACATGTTTGCATTGCGGTTATAAATCAGCATTTTAAGATGTTTATTGTTTTTGTAAGGAAATTAAGCGTAGAAACCCTTTTCTATTTCCTTGGTTAAACTGACTAATGTAGCGGTTAGCAATCAAGACCAATTTTTAGAGCGCTTTGTCAATTTAAAATTTATGAAAATTAAAGCTTATTTGTTTAATAATGTCTGACTAGGCTTGGGGCTAGGGAAAAAGGAAGTGTCATGAAAGGCCTCTAATGTAATAAAACCTGCAGCAGATGTGTAATAACACCCAACATAATATACCCTCGCCTCCAAAGTGAAATCTTAGAACGCAATCGTTAATTTATATCGCAATTATAAACAAATTAATTTATTATTTTATAAAATATAGAATTATTTTATAAAATATATCACGAGATTTTTATCATTACTACAATGTATAGTTATTTATACGTTTGTATATGTGTATAAATTTGTACTTGTACAATTTTGTAATTATGGCATATTTGAACTAGTTTTTTTATAAATAAATACATAAAGTAAAACAATCATATATTGGTGATGAAAGGCGCATTTCGTCAATTTTAAGCAAACAATTTACGCTTTTTCTATTAAGATTTCTCCATGATAAGCATTAAATAATACACTAAAGAAATTATTTAGAAGTGTATACGATATTACTGAAAATGGTTTGGCAATATTTTTTATAATTGTGAAACAAAAGATAAACCTGCTTTATTGGAAAAAGTAAACAGTTACCGTCGCCTATGGATGTTAGCGACACTAGGGGCGCCGCTTATCCGCTGTAATTTTATGACACCCACTGTTATACCGTTTTTGTTGCACCCTGCTGTGGAAAATGCTTCAGCTGGAAGCTTATTCTTTAAATTTTCTTCAATAGTTTTTCTAAATACGAATAAATCTTACTGATTTTCATGTTTTGAACATGTTAATGATTTGATTAACCATCTTCGTTAATTACATTGATTGCATGCTCTCACGACACGTTAAACCTTACTTAAGAAAATTTACAAATTATCTAATTCTGAGTACAAAAATATTATGTCTTACTAACTTAATACAATCCACAGATGGATATTAGCCAGGATGCGGAAAGTCCGATGGAGGCGTTCAAGGGAGCCCTTCGCCTGTTTTGTACCCGAGACATGTTGCTACTCAGCGCGACCTTTATTTACACAGGTAAGTTTTTAAATGCAATCGCAAGGATATTATCACTTCGGTAATTTGCATTCAATATACATTTTATTTATTGTTTATTCCGAATACTGATGATGGAGTTAAAAAGCATTTTTTTACATTGTAAATTATTTTGTATTAATTTTTCATTATTTTTTACATACAAAGAGTTGTGGCATACGGGAATACTTAAGCTATTTTTGTTTCGCCAAAGAAGTATAACTTCTTACGTACGTACATAGGTACACACACAAGTTTTTTTTTAAATTAGGTTTCATTAAATATTTAATCGATGTATTCATCAAGTAAAAACTATATAAAAGAATTGTAATTTATGATAATTAAATTTACTAAAATATCTTTGCACGCGTAAAGATGTAAGAAGGCAGTGTATCAAAAATAATCTATATAATTGTAACTCTTTAATAACACATATTCTGGAAAAAAAGATTTTTATAATTACATATCCTAGATGCCTCCCGGTTGTTGAAGATATAAATCTTCAAAGCTTGGGAATTTATCCTCACTAACAAATATATAAAAATTAGGCCTTTAAAGTAAAAACCGTCACCTAGTTCCGGAAGGAAAACAATAATCAAACCCAGGGTACATTTGGCAGTTGAGGGTCAATCTCACTTGTTCTCAATTCGTATAATATTAAAAATATTGCCATGGTTCGGCGGTGCATGCGAAAGCATATCCCTCTAGTCCCCGGGCAGTATAGTAATATTAGGGTGGTTTTAGTATATTAGTGACGTCTGTCCCCTTGTCAAATGTGGGGGCGCTCGGGAGTCCCACACTATCCCGCCTCGAACCATGCCTGGCAAGCCAAGCCAAGGCTTGCAAGTAAGTATTTCAACCTCAAAACAAAAAAGGGTCATTTACGCTTACGTAGAACAGGCATTAAATCAAATTCCGATGAAATCCGTCTAACCGTGTTGATCTGAAAATGCTGTCGAAAACAGGAAGATTTCCTGTGTTATTAAATATTAATTAAAGTTAAAAATAAATGAAGAGGCAATTATTAAAAATGAAAAAAATGCAAATTTTGGTTATCGCACAAAAATATGCATAAATATACATATAATTAACATTTAAGTCAAATAATAAATAAGGTCAATACTAAGCAATCAGGTCGTCATTAGAAAAACATCTTAAGCGACATTCAAGAGCACGTGTTTCTGGTCATTGACTACATGTTTTTAAATGACGTTGAAATATATTAACAATATAATTTGACGCTTTTTAAAAAGCAATATACAGAGTAAACTCTATATAGCGAACTTCTATATAACGAAATATTCCTTAAATTGTAAACATTTTCAAGGTTTATTTGCTTTACATTGTTACTCTTGTATTGAACCCGCTGTATCCCAAAATATGAATAAAAACAATGAACGATACGATTAAAATACTAGCACAGTAAAAAATGACAAACAGAAATGTCTGATTTACATTGTTATGTAACATTTTTTCACTTAATTCAGTCAAAATTAAAACGTACTTATTCGTAAAATAAAAATGATTCTCTCCGTTTAAGGATAACTCTTTTTAACGCAATAATTTTATTGCGTTACCCGGGTATTTACCCGGTCCCTTCAATTTCGCTATATAGAGTTTACACTGTACATTATTCATTAGATGTTTTGTGAGATAATGTTTGTTTATATTGTTTACTTCTTTTTCTAATGACATTAAATTTATCTGGCACTGTTAAATATAACATTGTTTAAAAATTGTTTATTGTTTAAAAATGATGGTATACATTCGTGTAATAACACGAATGTATACCATCATTTTTAAACAATTAAGAGATCGTGGCATTAAAAGCCAGTTGCTACTCAAATTTGCATTTCGGTGCCCACTTTACCACTTTTCTACTTATTCTTCTTCAGTTTAGTCTTTGGCATCCCTGACAGTGAGTCCATTAGCACGCATATCAACTTTTACGATATTAATAAAATTACTTCATGAAGTGCAGGTAGAAGATAAAAACATGAGTAATTACAATATTGTAAACAAATGGCTACAATTATTATAATGCGTGAGATGTCGCTTAGGACATTTTTCATGTAAAAACGTCTTAATGTTTTGCTTCGTCCGTAAAATGAAATTCGACTCGTTTAGTTGTTTAGTATGAGATCACTCCAATCACGTTTTTGGTCACATTGCACGAATGCTAATAAGTTAAAAGGCACGCGAGAGTTTTTTTGGTGATGTACGGGCCCTAGTAGAAGACATTGCGTTCGGCTTTCATTGTTAGGCTACGTCATTTTATAAACATGTAAGCCATTGATCGGAAACTTGTATGTCGAAAGTAATTCTCTTGTATATATTGAATTGAGTCCCACCAAGTCAACTTGTCAGCTAATTCAACATGAGCTTGGAGAAATATACATCAGACTATTATTGAATTCCTTTGAAATGGAACCGTGCTTCTCTGTCTCTTTTCTAGCAGACGCACGACACTGGTACATCTGCTCTGATGTTCCTTCATACGCCTAGGGAGCCGTGGCCGCGATGTGGCGTGAGCCTGACCGGAGCGTCGATTTCGGCTTTTGCGGGCAACTTTATAGTTGGCGCACAATACTAAACAAAAGACAAAACTATAACTCTCTCGAAAGGAAAGTGTGTGGGAAATCAGGTGGCAGTATTTCCCTGCAAAATAAGAATAAATATGCGTTTACAATTAACACAGAGTCACCTATTCTCACAGTAAGCAGCGGTATGCTTGTGTTATGGCTACTAGATAACTGTTAAACTTTTCTTTTGTTAATAAATACATATAATCGTCCCCATGTGCGTAAGCTGTCACGCCACCGAGGTTATTGAATTAGCTATTTTAATTTTTTTTTTGAGCCCCACTGATGAAGAAGAGGAAATATAAATAAAGGATGATAGACGCAAACACACGAAGAAGTTTTCGGGCTCCGACGCGTGATAAAATGCTCGAAAGAGAAGATATGAATTACGACTCCCTAGAAAAGTATCGAATAGTCAAGTGGTCGGCAACCTCGTCATCCAGAAGAGCCAAATGTAGATAATACACAGTTGAAATTTATTCAAAGAGCTAATCATATGTTTCGCTTTAGTAGGAGACATTATTATAGATCTATTCATAGATCTATCTATCTATTTATAGATATTCCGTGCACCAGTAATATTCCGTGCCTGGATTAAACCATAGCAGCAAGAACTGCGCGTTCCCGACCAATGGGGAAGCCCCATTCATATTTTTGAGACCAGACGGCTGATGTTTAATAATGTTTAAAAATTATGTTTCACATAATAGGAATATTTAATCAGATATTCGTTCAGTACCCAATTCTTCCGTTATCGATAGTAATATAAACAGATGGTATATTTGAATTAAATACAATTTCAATTGTTTCCATATTTATCTATACAAAAGCGAGCGGAGGTGTTTGTTTGCGTAATAGTTTTATCTATCGAGTATGCGATAAACATTCATGTTTGCACAAATATATTGCAGCATGTTTATAAAATAACAATTAGTTAGTAGATTGTTCTGCGGAATTATTTCAAATAGTGTCTTCGTACTTGGCTGGGCGTTCAACTTTGCTATCTGGAGCCTCTATAGTCGTGAATGCAAGGGATATCCAAATGTTTATTTTGCGCACAGTGAGGTTATGGAATGAGGATCCAGCTGGGGTATTTCAAAAAGGGTGTTATAAAATATCTTCCGCGGCGTATTAGTGGGGCCCCTGACATCGCACACATTCATAGGCAAGGGTATTGCTTACTGTTAAGTAGACTGTCGCGTCGCCTATCTGCTGCCTGCTCTTTAAAATCTTCATAGTCCAAGTCATTATCGTCTGCCAGATGTTGTGTTCTGCCATACAACGGACGAAGCTGTGACGTTAGGTTTCCTTTAGGGTTCAGTAAGTTGCACTTGTAAAATAAAATTTAGCTGAATCAGTATTTATGCAAACATTTGCGGTTTGATTTCGCCTTTTATTCGAAAAGGAACCCATGCCCTTGAACCCTGAATTTATGTCATGAATGTTAGTTTATAAAGCCCTTTTATGTAAAATAAATGCAAAATAAAGTAAAAATATCAATAAAATTACATTCCTTTGAAAAAAAGGAAAAAGGACAACATAATGACCGGTACGGGGAGTAAATGCGTAAGTCGGTACTTGGTAAAAGGGCAGACTATAAACGACCGGTCGATAAAGTGTTAAGATCAAGCCTGTTAGTTGGTTTTAAATTACACTCAGCGGCACGGAATGTGGCCCAAGCGCGTTATGTGGTTTATTATCAAAATGAAATGCAACACAAGGATTTTTTTTGTGGTAAAAATTAAATCTTTATTTGGAACTTAAATGCAAATGATTAATTAACAAAAAGCGAGTTAAATGTGTTAAAATTTGTGAAAATTACAAAAAGGTCATTACAGCTCTATGTTTAAAAAATCTTTTGATTTTTTTTTTTTACAAAATTAGAGTATTTTACTTAAAATTAATAACGGGTATTTCCACCTCTGGCCCTGATAACCGCCTGCATACGATCAGGCATGCTATTGATAATGTTTTTAATGTCCACCTGGGGTATTTCTTCCCAGGCGGCCACTAGGGCGGTTTTCAATTGACTGATGGTCTCTGGAGGGTTGGGACTGGATCGAATTCGCCTTTTAAGCATATCCCAGACATGTTCTATGGAATTCATGTCTGGACTTCGTGCTGGCCACTCCAATTTTCTAATGCTCACCTCCGACAGGGAATCATAGACGCAACGTGCTGTGTGAGGTCGGGCATTATCTTGCATGAGGATGAAATCTTCGCCGCCGATGAATCCCACGAATGGTAAAACATGTTCCTGGAGGATCTCTTCAATGTATCGCACTGCTGTTAGACGACCTTCAACAACTACCAACTCTGTGCGTGCGTCTGAACAAATACCTCCCCAAACCATAACGGACCCACCGTGGAAACTGACGGTTTGCCTGGTAGTGATTGGCAGAAAGCTCTCCCCATGCCTTCTCCACACACGTTCGCGTCCGTCTGGAGCTCTTAAGGCTACTCGGCATTCGTCAGTCCATAGAACTTTACTCCTCCGCTCGTGAGTCCAATTTGCGTGTTCGCGAGCGAATCGTAGTCGAGCTACGCGATGGTGTCGAAGCAATTCTGGACCCTGAGCTGGTCTTCGAGCACGCAGATCTCGTTCCTCCAATCTCCTTCTTATTGTTCGCTCACTTACGTTGATTCCTCTTGCAATTTGTAGCCGCTGCCGAATTTCGACCGCAGTAAGGAACCGATTTCGCAAAATTGCGAGAGTGACAAATCGGTCATCTCGCACTGATGTACACCTAATACCGCCACTACCTGATCTCCTTGTGTATAGACCGGTCTCGTCGTACCTTATTAAGGCGTACCTGAGAGTTGTACGCGGTACATTTAAAGTTTCAGCAATTTCTCGCTGCGTTCGCCCCTGACTTCGAAGTAACACAGCCTGAGCAACTTGAGCAGGTGTTAGGGTCATTGTTTTCCAATTCTGGAAGCGTAAATTACTACCGTTTAATAAAAAAAATTAAACATTAAAGATTAAATGCACGACTATTGGAATATCGAATTTTAACTCACCCGTCATTTGTGCGTTTCAGTAACGAACTAACGTTAAGTGTCACAGAAATTAAACAAATGAACATTTTTGAGTGATTAACCTCTTAAAATAACATAAAAAAATGGTTCTGACAAACTGCCACTCGAAATTCTCATACGCGGTACTAAAATCGCCTGTTATCGGTCTGTTTATGTTTGGGCCATATTCCGTGCCGCTGACTGTATTATTGGTGAGTCATCATTCAAGTTTAATTGTTTTTAGAAGAGGATATGAACCTTCGTGTAATGACTGTTTTAAAGAATATACTCTATGTAAAGTAAAACTATATGAAGTTACGTATCATCTCGAATGTATCTGTAAATCATTAATTTTATTTGTGTATTTTTTTTCTTATGCACAGCCTTTATTAACTTGTTTATTTTTATATATTTATTTATATGAGATAAATCACGTTGACGTTGGCCTGATTAGAAAATTGAAAATATTAAAAAAACGCGTAAGTAATGTAGTTCTAGCCATATTTAAGATCAGATCAGATTGTGAATCTAAACCATTCTTGAGTTCAGTAATAAATATCCGGATGATCGAGCTTTGCTCGGTATTTTTTTTTTTAAATTGTGTTTTTTTGGAAATTAACAATTGATTTTCTTAGTCTAACCTCAAAGCAAACACTCATTGACTTCTTGTTACTTAACGCCATCTGCTGGAATAGCTTTAGTGTTGTGTCGTTAAAGCAATTTAAAAAAAATACTATTATTATTCGCCAATAGATGTCAGGAAGAGTCACATTTTTGTTATTTTTCTTCCAATAAAAAAAAAGCGAATAAAATGACATTTTCTAGACATGATTCCTAGCTAGATCGATTTATCGCCCCCGAAACCCCCCCGTATACTAAATTTCATGAAAATTGTTGGAGCCGATTCCGAGATTCCAATTATATAAGTATATATATACAAGAATTGCTCGTTTAAAGATATAGGATATGTATACAGGCATAAAAGAGTCATGTGTATAAAGATGTACCTAATTGTTTTTAGGCGTGGAATTGTCATTCTTCAGCGGCGTATACAGCCCCAGCATCGGGTTTACTCTCCAAATGGGCGAAAACGCGAAGCAGCTGGTTGGCCTCTCTGGAGTTTTCATCGGCATGGGAGAGGTACTTGGTGAGTAGAGCGTATTCAACCAAATTATTTAAATCAAGTTTAATAACTAAATTAAATCCCTGTCGAGATTTTATATTGATTCCTGAAACTTGCGATCAGGTGGACCTCCACCTGACCAATGGCGGTCGGAGCCTTGGTTATACTCACATCACCAACCGTTCCTGGCGCTCTAGAATTACGATCTCCATGCAGTGATGAAGTAAGAATATTGACCCCTGCGGCCGTGGGCGGCCTGTTGTAAAAGGCGACTAAATAAATCTACGGGGTAGAGCTCCAAGCCCTCCTGCATAGTAACCATATCACCCCTGATCTCTAAATGCAATACTAAATAAGCCATCATAATAGCCTTGTGTTACGACATACCATAAATGATCCAGGTTCCAGTTCCCCTACATAGACGGCAGCGTGTTAGCGATGCCCATGGCGTCGCAAACATTCACAGGTGTTGATACAGTCAGTAGTAAGTGGGCCGTCAGCCTGTCTGCTGTTCTACAGCTATAAAAAAGAAGGAACTTCGAGCTGGTTTTAGTTGGTATACCATCGACCCTTAACCAGGAAACAGGGGCGTACGGGCGCATTGTACATGTCTCCATACTCCTACAGTATCTTGCTGCACGTTCGCAAGGGAGCATTTCTACCTCAGAAAAGTTCAATCTGGAATACTAATATGATTCGTCCACTTCACTGTTCACTTCATCAATAAAGCATAAAATACTCATATATCTGTTTAGAGATGTCGCCATAAAGACAGCACAATATCAGGCCATGGTGCACAGCTTCCAGTTATTTATTAATATTGAATAATAGTTAAATTATCGTTCACATATGTTTACATAATTATTGTGCTTAAGATTAAGACAAACACGCGGCATAGTAATAAGTATTAAGTTATATCATCAAACTCAGTAATTACAAAGCATTTGCCACTGTCTTTTTCTTTTTGGAAAAATATCCCGAATATTGTATTCGAAGTTTGTGATTTGAAGCCCAAAGTACGCGTATTTCGTTTATCTCTGTAGCACTCCGTATGGGCGGGGTAAGACTATCAACCTCTGCGACCGGAATCGGCCTATCGTAAAAGGCGACAAAACAACCCTAGCTACCTACTAGGGCCACAAGCCCGTCTAGATGGCAACTACCTTTGGCCTATAAGTATGCTGCCATAATAAAATAACTTTGCGTTGTATACCGGCATTAGTGTCCCAGGTGCCAGTATTCCTGTGGGACAGCAGCGTGTTCGCGGTGCCCCTAGCGTCGCGAACATCCATAGGCGACGGTAACTGTTTACTATTAAGTGGGCCGTCAGCCTGTCTGTGTGCCTGGGCAATTAAAAAAAAAATTCAATATCGATACACTTCCGAATTACCAGTAGACAGAAAAAGCAAGCTATTTGTGTGTCTGGTGTCGCAGCTTTAAGATAGGGCGACCGATCAAGGTGCCAAATATAAAGTGGCAACCTATATATCCTTTTGCTTTTAAACAACCTTTTTTTGTTACAAATTTCTTATAAATAGATAGTTAAATAGATTATTATTTATTGTCCACCAAATATTATTGTATACATGCAAAGTAACTTAATATTAAACTTATAACTAGTGCACAATAGGCGGTCTTATCGCTAAGAAGCGATTTCTTCCAGACAACCTTAAGGTCGGAATGCAATCAAAAAACGTTTTGCTATAGGTGGCGCGCAAAAAGTAATAAGAAATGTAAGTAATAATATGTTTCAAATAAGATATAATAACTTTAATAACCTACTGAAATAAAAGTTATCTTATATATGCTGGCAACATCAATCCGATAATTCTTTCCATCGGAACACTGCTTCCTGTTCATTTTACCTAATTACATATAGGGGGCGTATAAGTCTCGCCCGGGGAGCTGACAGTGCTTAAACCAGCACTGTGTGAGCGTGTGTGTTATCGTATGGGCGTATATGGGCGCGCGCATGTGTGCGTTGACGCATTATAGCCTGACTCCTTTGTTTGATAAATAATAACACTTGAAGATTAGATCACCGTCATCCACTTATTGCTACAGTAAACAAGGTATTCCTCGTAATGGTGCCCGTTGTTTAACGCTAGCAACACCAGGGGCGTTGCCAACGTTAACAGATAACTGACCGCGCCGAGAAGATACAATAAACGATGTTGATCGTTTATTGTAACATCGTAAAACAGTATCTATTCGAATTGCATCACTAAGTATACAACCGATGTTGACCCAATGTCGGCATCTCCATACTTGACACTGTCTGATAACAAGGTTATTACGTTGCAATGTTAACTATTAGACTCGTATTACTTGTTATATGGATTTAATTTACATCTAATTAACATTTTATTATCAAGGCTGGTTCTAATTGCTTCTTTCATTGTAATACTTAAATGAAGAATGAAGTCATAAATATAAATTTGATTTAATTACCAAATATTTCATAACTGTATATCAAAAATCGGGGGTCGAAGCGAAATTTTGTCGTAAATAATCTCCTGACAAGTCGATATATTATAGTCCATATTTTGTCCAAAACCTAGAATTCCTGAAAATAATTTTAATTTTGAACCTTTAAATACACCTCAACAGCGGCCATCGCTTCGCTATTGTCTTTGAATTTCTTGTTATTTGGTTATTGATTTGATTTATTGCTGTAGGACAACACGTAGGCTGACTGTGCATTTAATAGTAAGCAGTTACCGTCTCCAATGGATATTTGCAACGTGAGGGGAACCGCCAACATGCTGCTGTCCGCGTACGGGATCTGGAACCTGGGTCGATTATAGCGAAACAGCACAAGTTTATTATAGCGGCATTCTTAGAGATCAGGGGTAGTTGCTTGGTAGCAAGCCTAGTAAGGGATTTTTGTCGCCTTTTACGACTGGCCGCCCCGGTCGCAGGGGTCAGTATTCTTACTCTGCCCCTGCACGGAGAAATGTATAAATTATTTTAATTATTTTATAATTCAGGTGGCGCTTTATTCGGTATCCTCGGCAACAAGACGACCCGCTGGGGCCGCGACCCCATCGTGATCATGGGCTACGTCATCCACCTGGCCAGCTTCTTCCTGATCTTCATCAATCTGCCCACAGTGGCGCCTTTCGGTGACACCACCGAGGTGTCGTACATTGACCCCTCGCCGTATTTGGCGATGTTCTGCAGCTTCCTTCTGGGTTTCGGCGACGCTTGCTTCAACACTCAGATATATTCGATACTCGGTGGCAACTATTCCGATAACAGCACGTCTGCGTTTGCCCTCTTCAAGTTTACTCAGGTGAGTTTGGTTTAATGGCTATAATACTTTTTATGCCGTGGAACAGTAGACAGGCTGACCACTTAATAGTAAGCAGTTACCGTCGCCTATGGATGTTTGCGACGCCTCAGGCTCCGGCAACATGCTGCCTTAATATTGCTAATGTATGTATAAACAAATTAATGCTTGCAATGCATTGAGTATTAGGTGTTGGAATTAATTCGCGTCGATTTTTTAATGAAAAAAATATTTACTATCGATGTAAAATAAAAAAATACACCAATGAAAGTATTGTCATCGCTTTCTACTACTTTTGACCATCTTTCGGGCAGGGTACGAATATCGTGTCGGAAGAACGCCTCGTCTTTTGAGGCAATCCACGAATCTACCCTTGCTTGAAATCACTATCAAGTTTTAAGAAGTTACTTCGTATTCACTATTTCAAACTCAATAACTACGTGTCGTGATGTAACATTTTGTATATGTTGATTGTAATGATTATTATGTATTTTTAGTATGTAATACAAATTATGTATAAGAAGAAGTAAATAATAAGCATGGATACTCAACTCAAAGCACTACATCTACATCACCAGACTCCTTATAAAAAAAAATTAAATTTTTTATTTAAAAGGTTGCCTGGAAGAGATCGCTTTAAGCGATAAGGCCGCCTATTGTGTATTAGTTGTAAGAACTTCTATGTTTGTAGATAAATTGAGTATACAATAAAGAGTTATCTATCTATCTATCTACCCACCCATTTTTGACACTCGTCGTAAGAAGTGAACTTCTGCTCAGACAAACTATGAGCCATCGAACGAAACGAATAGTAATCTGAAGGAGCGATATCTGGAGAATATGGCGGGTGCGGTAGGACTTCCCATTTCAGTGTTTTAAGGTACGTTTGTACCGGTTTTGCGACGTGCGGACGAGCATTGTCGTGCTGCAAAATGACTGTCGTGTCTTTCGAAGTATTCCGACCGTTTTTCTTTCATCGCACGACTCAATCGCATAAATTGCAGTCGGTAACGATCCCCAGTTATGGTTTCCTTCGGTTTCCGCAGTTCATAATAAATCACACCCTTCTGATCCCACCAAATACACAGCAGGAGCTTAGGTTGGCCGGGCTTAACCCATGACTTTCTGCGCTTTGGATTGTCGTAATGGATCCATTTTTAACACGCTTTTATTAGCTTCATACGTATGTTAGTATGTGCCTATGTAACGGAAACTTTAACATGGTTTTGACCCCCTTCAAAACGTCCGATTAATTCGAAAATTGGAATACTTATCAAGGACCGATGACAATTTAATATTTTAAATAGTTGGACCGTTATCCTTACAAGGATAATAAGGATTAGCCATTTTTTGTTTTCCTAAACAGGTAGTATCTGCGCCAAGACCAAGAAGGGAAACTATCAGACGCGCCGATCACCTATTTCTCGGATAAGTTACACACTTTAAATAAGATGAAATTTTAGAAGTGGGAGCCTGAGAACCGGTTATCTCATCTAAGGGAGGCAGCAGGCGCCCAAATTGCTCATTTTTCGGATAAGAATAAAACAGTGACTTCCCGATTTTATTAAAAATAAATCTCCTACTCCCCGACTTAAGCGTATGTTATCACTTGTAATCGTACAGAGTCGTGCGTTGCTCCTATTTATATAGAAGAGTGAACTCTCAAGGCTAGGAAATCAGCAAGATTAGAAATTAGACTTCGTCGCGTCGAACTTAACGAGACGTGACACTCGTATATGTCGAACGGTTGTAACTTCCTATCTCGCAGGGCACTTAAGATTTATTTTAAAAAAATCCAACTAAGAAATTAAAAATAAATAATAGTTTAAAAAAACTATAAAATACGCTTTTATAGAAAATCGAACTAAAAATGAAAAAAAAAATAGTTTAAAAAACTAAAAAGAAAAAAAAAATTCTTAACATAAGAATAAAATTACTGACGAGAAAATTAATGTCACTGTTCTAAAAAGCGTGCGGTGCTTTGTACTATATTTTTAAACATACTCTGCATTTCGGAATGATACTAGTAAAAAAATTTATAACGATTGATATCGAGCACACTTTCGTGAGATAAAACATCTTTAATATACTTTCGGTGACAACGAAATACTGTCCTACCTACGCCATCTCTCGTAAAACGCTACGAATTAATTCCAAAGCCTGAATCACTTATGAATGTTATAATAATTAGATCGTTGGACCAAACTAATAATTAATAACAAGACTATAATGGCCAGTGCCGGATTAACCACGTAGCAAAAGTAGCAATTACTACGGGCCCCGCTCAAAAGGGGCCCCTCATATTTAAAACTGCTCATCTCTGTCTGAGTATCTACTGTACGATTAAGCACCCACAACACTGTAACCTATAGACGGCAAATAAACGTATTGAGGTATTGAGTACTGAATGATTTTTTACAACTTTTTACTTAAAAATCCATAGCAGATCAAGGTTCATTCGAAAGAATTTGCTACGGGCCCCGCTCTTGCTTGATGCGGCAGTGATAATGGCTAACGTATTTCAATACGCTTACGGATTCGATTTCTTTCTCGCATCGGGGTGTTTAACTATAAATGTATTTATTAAAAGAAGAAAAGTATCTACGAGTTTTTTAGTATATTAGTTATCCAGTACCTATAACACAAGTGCTATGCTACTAACATTGGGACTAAATGGTGTTGCGTGAATTGTTCCATCTATTGGATTAATTATATTTATTTAATTAATGAGTTCATAAACAACGTATAAATGGAATGAATTATATAACCCAGTTTAATTTACTACTAATGACTTGAATAAATAATAAACATTCAAAGGTTATCATTAAGAAGAATGTTTTGTGTGGACGGACATGTATGTAGCTGATGCTTATTAAGAAAATAATTAAGTCGTTTTCTCTGTTTAGTAATAATTCGCAATTTTTTTACTTTTTATGTTGATGTGGAAAAGCAAACAGGCCGAAAGTCCACTTAGTAATAAGCAGGCCGACGCCTATGGTTGCTTGCGACGCGAGTCACTAATGCCGGAACATAACACAAAGTTATTTATTATGGCGGCATACTTATAAACCACAGGTGCTTGCCATCCAGATGTGCTTGAGGCCTTACCACCTAGCAAAGTGATTTGTTTGTTAAAATTATCTGTATCAATTTATATTGACATTTATTTTCATAAAAACAAAGATATTATCAAATTTGGTTTTAGCCGTGATGGTAAAGGTTCAAAAGGAGCGAGTACAAGTAGTAGTAACACATCCCTAATAGTAAAACTAAATTGCACCTCTCCTTGCGGCTGTGAAATAGAGAAAGTCGTAAATAGTAAGGAGGAAAGTGATGGGGTATGGGATAACCTTATTTTTATTTCATGGGCGATAATATTCATGTTATCATTAGCGGTAATTTACCATTACTTAAGAAAAAATAGGGCATTTCAACCTATGCATATCACTGTCGGATTTTTATCCAATTTGTCAATCTGCTTGCGGGATCATAGTTTCCATTCCCGTCTGAAGTCTGGGTGTAGGGTGACTGACAAAACCCGTCCAAATTTTTTTTACGCACTAAACATCATTTAAAGAACCCATTTTTGCAAAAATAAATTGTATGTCAAATTTTCACCATAAAATATTTCATATAGGATCATTAATTCAATCGTACAGAATAATCATATGGTGCAAACAGCGTACGTTAACCTGTTATTACCTGTCTCTGTCACACCTGCGTAAATGATTAGTGCGTATTCGCTCGCCCGGTTCAATGCCGCCGTCCTCGGCCTTTTACTAGGTCAGATGGAGAGGTCATTGACACTCTAGCGCCGTATTATGTAAATTGTGAATTCTTTGAATGACTTTGTGATGCTGATTACTCAACATTTTTGTACTATGAGATACAAAACTAAAATACATGTTTCTCATAACTTTTACTAAAGATTCTTCTGTGTGAATTTGGCCGGGTTTGTCAGTCACCCTGT
Source organism: Malacosoma neustria (assembly GCA_963693495.1). Taxonomy (NCBI): domain Eukaryota; kingdom Metazoa; phylum Arthropoda; class Insecta; order Lepidoptera; family Lasiocampidae; genus Malacosoma; species Malacosoma neustria. The sequence continues at coordinate 14,117,673 of OY856382.1, read as the reverse complement.
ATGTAATAAAAAATAAAGTAACATATATTTAATTACACGACGCTGTGTTTACTTTGGAACAATATGGCGTTGTGTGAATCGTTATATTAAAATAACAAATTTCAGTCAATGGCGGCTGCGGCGTGCTTCTTCTACTCATCGAAAGTCCTCCTCTCCGTGCAACTGATAATCCTGGCGATCCTGGCGTCCTTCGGCACGGCGTCGTTCTGCCGCGTGGAGTGGGCGGCGAGAGCGAGAGCGCGCGCGCACGCCCTCACTACCATCGACGACAAGTCCTCCCCAGCCACACACGCCCTCGCCGACACGTTACATTACGACTGAAGCACAGATGACGTAAGGTGAAGCTGTCTATATCAGTTCAAAACATTAAACGTATTTTAAAACATTCGACATTTTTGGCATAAATTTCATCACACTTGTTGACTGCATTGAACTATTGAGATAAGAATATAAAAATAATTTAAAGAGAGAGAAAGAAGCGGGGATGACGTAAATGAAGCCGGTTCGAATGTTTGTCTTAATTAGGCTTATATGTAAAATATGTTAAGAATTATACGAATTGTGATTTGGTCCTGAAATATTATAAATAGGTAATAAATTTTAAAAAATGGAATTTTATTTGGATATTTTAACGTTTCCAAATAATATTTTTTAAAGCTTTTTAGGATCGTTTTATATTTGTTATATGAAACGATTTAACGGATTTTGAGCGCGTTTGTTCATTGTTTAAAATATTTCAATCCATTCTTAACATTCATTTTACTTCTAATTCTTGAATTGTACGGATTCAAGTTAAAAATTTACACAGTTTCTTGGTGTGCTGAAGAAAAAAAGATAACAAAATAGTTAATCAATTAAATTAAGAGTAGGGAAGTGTGTAGATAATTTGAAAATAATATAACATATTTCGAATATATATAAGGAATTTTTTAATCTTAAAATCTCAATCTCAATTCGAAAATAATAAAAATACTTGCAATAATTGAAAAATTTACGTATACTTTCTTATTTTTCGGCATTCATCAAGTTAGTGTTATCTGTTTTTTTAACATATTGCCGCTTAGTACTCACTTATATACTTTCGCTTTTTTATGTGGTTTACTATTAATATTGTTTTTTTATGCAAAATTTTACTTTTTTTACCAGGCAATAAAATCTTCAAAAAAATCATGTAATTGTAAACTGCGCAAGTGTACACGCATACGAAGATTTTTATGAACGATAAATTATTAATTTTAATGCGTCCTCTTTTTCACAAACTGGACATAAGAAAGTAGTTTTCATGTCGAACACGGGTTAATTAATAGAAAAAAATTACGAATGATCTATTTAAAATAATAAAAACAACTGCTTAAGATGTTCTTCTCTAAGAATAGATTCAAATATAGTTTTTTTTTTATAAAAAAATTATTTTCAACGTAATTTGGCGGAGTTATATGTGTATATCTATAGAAATATAAATCTATGAAGGCAACTATAACTTTAATATTATGTACCTGATAGGTACAAATGAATTTCGTGCAACTCACTTAAAATAATCAGAAATATATTTACCAGTTTTTAGTTAAGATATTTTTTATTATAATTATTGTACTAATGGACAGAAAGATAATACTAGATATAAAATAATTTAAGAATTCCAGTGTATTCGCTTAATTTTTTTTTGCTGTGGAATAGAGGACAGGCTGACGGTCTACTTAATAGGAAGCAGTTACCGTCGCCTATGGATGTTTGTGAGGCCAAGGGCACCGCTAACACGCTGCCATCCACGAACTGGAACTTGGCTCACTTATGCCAAAACAAAGGAAATTATGGTAGAGACCAAGGGTGGGTGGCATTCAGACGGGCTTTGGGGTCCCACTACCTAGCTACAGTTGTTAGGACCGCCTCCGGCCGCAGGGGTCAATATTCTGCCCCAGCACGGAGAAAATACTGTAGATATTTTAAGAATTGCTCTGTATTCGCTCAATATTGCATTTTACTTTTACATTCCTTTAAATTTTTATACTCACAAATTATAAGTAAATAACTATTAATATCTAATTATAATTTCTTCATATTGTTTGCCATTAATATGTTAATCTTAAATCTGATTTTACAGGGTTTGTAATTGTATCAGACGAGAAATGTCAAGTTTCAAAATATTTTTGACAGAAAAGTATTTTTTTTTAATTATTTCAGTCTAAAATTGTTGTCTAGAAATGTTTATTGAATAAAGAAAAACTGTAAACATGAACAATAAAACACAAATTTGTTTTAATATATTAAAAAATACGTCTGAAATCGCCAAGAGGCGATACTCGATACGATATTATACTTTAGCATGAAGCTTTCAAAAATCATGTGTTACTGTTTTGATTGTTTGAATGATTCAACAACTGAAATAATTCATTGATCAATAATTCAAAACAAAAATTTATAATAATTTTAATTTATTATTATTATTTATGTCATAAAATATAGAAAAATATTTAATATTCTTAGACAACAATGTGCATTTTAGATTGTAATGATGCAAAAGTATTATTTTAATAGGTATACATATGCATAAATTATAAAAAAAAACATATGCATAATTGCATATGGCTGTGTGTAATCAGTAAGATTCAATTCAATTTTTGTTTAAATTATAATTGTTATGACAAGAAAAGGTGCTCTATGATTATATGAAGGAACTTAAACAATATTTTCGTAAATTATACCCAGAATTGTTATACAAAATATATTCTATATATTTAAAATATAATAAAACTAATAATAAGATATTAATATAGTTAGTAAATAAATAGTTTACTTGATCGCTTATGTGAATTTAACCCTTTTCATGACCATCTTGATTTTGGCATATTTAACATTCCTTTTGTAAAGTGTATTTCTTTTACATGTATGTTTAAATTATGTTGGCAATAAGTTCTAGTCACGATTGTTATTGTTACATGTGATGAGATGGTCTATATATATTGTTCCATTGACAAAAGAATATTGAATTTATTATACAATAAACTATTCTATGTTTAGTTTGTAATTTTTATTTAAAAAAATTTTAAATTAAAAAACCTATTTTATTTCGCTCCCGGCTTTGCTGTGCTAGCCATGGTCGGGAGCAGAACTGGATGGAACGCCGTCGCTCCTGCGATGCGGTTATGTCTGCGAAGAAGAAGCGGGAATCGCTAACATAGGACACAACAGCGGTGTCGTAGAGTATTGCCCGCTGCCCACGGGCGACCCTGCAATAGGATCCATCTATGCTGCGAACGGCTGGCCCGCTACTCAGGGCCACATTATTTGACCGTCTTTCCATTGATTCAGGCAATAGACAATAAGTGGATCAATGGAAACATGGCATGGGATTTAGTGACTAAGTCCAAAGTTTCATAACCGTAGACTCGCAAAAAGGTATTTCCTGGAAAAATAAAATAGGAATTGTCTTCGGTCAACAAACACCAGCATAGGAAAATATTTGCTCCCAGCATATCTATCCAATTTTCATAAAATAACGAACTAAATGCAAGTGTTCCTTATGTGGATCTAATAAATAACTGCGTTCATCTGATTGATGGTGATTGTTGATTAAATTTTGAAGTGATTTAGGCAAGCAGATTCTAAAATCTTCCTCCCATAGTATTCAACATTTGGTAGATCTGTCCTTTTAACTTATGGTAGATAGAAAAATGTAAATATATACCATCAAAAATATTCTACATATGGTGAATACTGTATTTGTTTACATGAAAGAACTGCACCAACTGACTTGGCAATAATTGTGATTACAGTTTCTCTATGCATACGAGGGGTGGCCGCAAATTTATCAAAATTTGCGGCCTAAGGTATTTAACGATGACTAATTATATCGTTACTCCTATCACTAATTGCGGGACTCAGTTGTTGTATAAAAATGACCCTTAATCAAATTTTAGGTCATAATTGAATTATCTGTCGAACAACGAACATCACCATGTCAGCCGAATCCGAAAATTTACGGAATTTTAAACACTGCGCCGTGATAAAGGACCTCGTAAAAAAGGAAATACGCCAGAAAATATTTTTGAATAAATGTCATCAATTCTTCAAGATCATAGGCCTTCATATACAACGATGTAAAGATGGACCCGCTTATTTCAACAAAGACGAGAAAGCTGCGAAAATGATCCTCGCGCGGGACGCCTTGTCACGGTAGTGACTGAAGGAAATATTCAAAAAGTAGAAAAATTAGTACTGGCCCACAGAAAAATTAAATTGTGGCAGATAGAACTTCAGATTAGCGAAAAATGAATTGGAGAAATTTTACATCAAAATTTACACTTCAAAAAAATTTACGCACGCTGGGTACTGCGAATGCTCACACCCCTCGACAAGCAACGACTCGAGAGCTACAAGGATTTTTTGGCGCTAGCTGACAATAAAATTGACAAATTTGTGATCGCATCATCGCCGTGGATGAAACTTGAATTCGCCAGGATGATCCCGAGTCCAAACAAGAGTTGATACAATACAATGGATTAAAAAAGGATAAAGGCCGTCGATGGAGGAAAAGTCTTCGTCTAAGCTAATGGCGACTATCTTGTGTGATAAGGAGGAAGTTTTATTAATAGATAATAATTAATAGCCTACAAAAGGATTACAATGAACGGTCCATATTATGCCAATTTGGGGAGTAAGGCTCGTGAGGTTGTTGTGCAGAAACGACGTGGAAAGTTTGCGCGCAGAGTTATTTTTGCAAGACAATGCGCCCATTCACACCGCGCGTTTTGCGAGGCAGGCCTTGATAGACAGGGTTTTCAGAAATTGACTACCCACCGTACAGTTCAGATCACCTAGCGATTTCTTCCTGTTTTCCAAATTGAAAAAGAATGAAGAATGAAAGAAACATTCTTTCATTAAGTACCTTAGGCCGCAAACTTATCAGCCGCCCCTCATATGTAGGGATTATAGTAATAATCCACCTATTTGATTCATCATCATCATCTTATTGTTAAATCCTTGGGATTTGCAATCTGAATTTCCACATCAATTATTGGGGTCCATTTTCAATTTTTCTCTCTTCATTTATATGATTTAGGGTAATATGGTAAATGGTACAAGTACAAAACTATTAAAGCAACATTTATTTTCTATTTAAGAAATTAACACAAAGTTATATTATTTTTACTAATATTTTTCTACTTATATTATTTAATTTTCTTCTCATCCATTTCACCTAATTTGAAATCAAGAGGTTTGTCATATCCCATTATTTTGGCATAATACATTGGGTCCGTAAAATGTCTTGCTTCAATGAATAAAGGTTTTCCTTTGGCATTCATTGTTGTAAACATTCCTGGTACATCTGGTATTTCAACATCTTCAGGCTTAAATTCAAGCTGTGAAAGTAGAGAAAAAAAATACTATAATAAGTAAGATCAATTGATGATTTTACAGGTATTGTGTATGGTAAATGTTTTAAAGTGTGTTGCTGGCTGCACCTGGAGAAGTACTGCATGAGAGTGGCAGGTGATGTTATCCAAATGCCAACGTGGCCATCATGGTAATACAACAAAACTCTTATCCCCAATTATAAAATTCCCCTATTATAGAATAGAGAATCAGCATAGGTGAAAAGGTTCACCCACAATTAATAAAAGAAAAACAATATGAATATTAGTCCAAACTTCAATCAAGCATATATGTATAAGTTACTATTACAGGACAAATAATTGAAAATAAGGATTTTTAATTCTGTTAGTTGTTGATATTTTGGCTACTTCTCAGTAGTCATTTTCACCAACTGAGAAATCATGACAATTATTAAAACTATTTTAGTCATTTACGAACTAAAATCTATGGAAGAATTTACTTTCATATAAAGCAGAATCAATTAGTATTATGTGAATATCCTATAGCATGTGGGACAGTTGATCACTGTATTTTAATATTATAGAATGAGAATACATACTTTTGTATATTGACTCACCTGTTTCCTGGCAAGGAAAAAATTTATAGTAGTAGCTTTATATGATGAAGTCACCGGATCATATGATATTTCTGTCACATATTTCTTAGTAATTAAATGCAATAATATTGGTGTAACAAATGTGAAGAATCCAACTACTGAGCAAAGAGCTACAATTAATGAGGTACTCCCTATGTTGGCCGCTTCTTTTATAATAATTGGCTGAGCTATCAGACCGGCTATGCTTGAACTGAGGGAAAATACTTTAACACCTTTTATTTGTGGTGTCAGTGGACCGTAATATATTATGTTAGATTTTTCATCTTCTTTTAGTTTTATAACATATTTACGGGTTATAATGTTCGGATAAGCACTGGTATCTTTTAACTTGGATGTGATTTGTTTTTGTAATATAGGTTGCGTTAATAACCTATACTGAGTGCTAGTATTTTGTATACAAAAGCGAAACATTTTATATTCAATTACAGGCTGTAAGTATAACAAATCTTACTGTGGTATTATTAATTAAATTCACATTTCTAAGTGAATTTCTTAAAATATCACATTTTCATTAAAATAAAACGTCAAGTAGGCAGTGTTGCCAGATGGCCATGTGAATTTCCCCCCAACTTTTTTCGAAATACCCCCGAAAATAAGCTTTTTGGAAAAAAAACCCCCCAGAACAGTTTTTACTTATTTTAAAAAGAGAAATAAAAAAGCAAAAGTAGCTAGATAGATAATTCTTTATTGTTTACCTCATTTTTAGAGTTAATTCAGATATAAAATAAAATAAATAAATAAATACATACATACATATAATCTCTGCCTACCCCTACGGGAAAGAGGCGTGATTATATGTATGTATGTAAAATAAAATGCCGCATAAGCTCAAGTGACAGATGTACAAAACAGCCACTAAACCTGCTCTGCTACTTTTTCCTGTAGGACGCGGCAGAGCAGAAAGCCAGACAGACAATGAAACGACTGATATGGCTCACCCAAACCCTAGTTAGTTTACTCGTCTTATTTAACTAACACCAATACTCAATTAGTTAGTGCATTCCAGTGAATTAAGATTGTACCACCACCCATCGGCCAACATCAATACCCATTCACACAATAATCAAACCACAAAAGAAAATAATGCAATGCAAACGTAGTATTTAATTTGCCTCCACCAACTTCATCTTTATTTACGTAACTTTTTGATAGGACATGGTATATATATCTTTATTTTATAAACATATGATGGACATCATCATGAACAGGACGATCTGTTTCATAAAAATAAAATGTTATTGTACTGAGTAAGTAGCTGAGTAAGTATATATAAATAATCGTAGTATGTCTAAACAGGGACACTATTATTTTTTGAAATATTCTGAAGTCCAATAATTATGATATTAATGATTACTTATGTTTCATCCGAGTAAAGTTTCTATAATAATAACCTGGTACTCAACAGTACATACCTCATCATCATTATCATCATCATCAGCCTATTGAAGCCCAATGCTGGACATAGGCCTCTGCCAAAGCATGCCACTGAGCCCGATCTTCGTCTCTTTCATCGACTTCCTGCCAGCTACCTTTCGAAGAACATATGTACCTACTTAAGGTAAAATACGATACTAATACCTACGATAATTAAAACATTGTTTACTAACCTGAAAATACCGCTTCGTCTTCCCATTCTTTCCGGTATGTTCTGACATATGACTTGTTAGATTTCGACATTTTGCTTGCGTTTTAAACAATTCGTAAGAAGAAAACTTGGAAAATTAAATGAACAACACGACAACGACATGACATCAAAATCAACCAACAACAAGAAACAGTAACAAACCATTACCAACCCAACACGAACGAAATAACGAAACTCATAGGCACTCTCGGCTCTTGCTATCGCATCGGCAATCGTCAATCGGCAACATGAGTAAAAAGACAGAGATGGCATATTAACAAACGAACGAATGAATTGAATTATTAATGAACGATTGAATTGAAGTTTATGTATAAATAAACATATAATTAATTATAAGATAAAAATATATCGTATTATATAATAATTGTAGTGATGGTAATTGTGTCTATGGATGAATTATTGGCACTTAAAAAATCTCCAAAATTTCTCCCAATTTAATTTTTCCCCCCGTAGGTCCCCCCAAAGAATCTTTCCCCCGAATTTCCCACCCAACGTCGAAAAAATCCCCGAATTTGCAGGGAATCCCCCCCATCTGGCAACGCTGCAAGTAGGTCAAGATCAACATGATCAATCAAAGGTATATGTCAACTGTGTCAACGTCAAATATTTTATATTTATCTAAATATATTTAGAATTTTAACTGCATAACTTCAAATAATTTTTAAACATATATTATTAATAAATAATGTATATTATGGTATGGAGTCAATAATACTCTAAACAGCTTTAATAGTTAAAATTAAAAGTACTGTTAAAATATACAAAAAAAAAACTGTCGCGATATTATAATTTACTTTTTTTATTGTTATTAACATTCTAAAAAAGATTTACTATGTTAGATTATTCCGCAATATGCATGGTCGGACAATTATCCAAATCATAACAATAGCCGGTCTCAGTATCCAATACCAATTCATCGGGACAGTCACATCTTGAAAATCCGCACACAGTACCAACGAGTCTTTGCTCTGGATGTTCACATGTCCTTTGTGCGTTCCAGTATGACTGGGAACAACTGCTGTTTTTCACAATCATCCATTCTGGACAAAACTCGACACCTAAAAGGACGAAAAATATTGAGGTTAATTATGGGATATACAAATGTACATAAACATATTTACATGTTTGTGTATGTGTTATATATATTATGTTCAGATTCCTATCATAGCTCGAGTCTCGCCAGAATGATGAGCTCAGTTATAGGCTTCTAGAGGTCAGGGCCCACAGTTATGCGAAGGTACTGCGTACTTTTCATTAGTGCATTTGATTCAAAAAATTGCTTGGAATGTTTTTATAGGGTACCTATGCGACTCGCACCCTCAACAATTTAGAATGGGTTCATGTGATTTACACGATCCTGTCTTTTTCATCTAATGCTGCCTCGATATTTTACTTTATCGAATTTAATTATAAATACAGTTAGTCAGTAGAATCAGCGGCTATAACGCTATGAGCGATTACTTCCCACAAACTCTTGTATTTTTTTATAATAAGTAGGCAACGTACCTATATGTAAGTATTGCAAAGAAAAGTCTTATTAAACATACATGTGCGAGCACTCGAACACGTTCATTATTTTCATACATATTCCAATTATATGTATACATAGAACATCAAAAAATTCAAAACATATTAAGATTATACTTGTACATCACCATTTTCTGTTGTAAGATACTTCTTTGACTTACTAGCTTAAAAAAGTAGGATTTTTGAATTTTGAAGTATCACAAGGAGTGCAAACATTGTTCTGCCATATAAATTAAAAAATTAACTATGTTCTTTTCCAAGGTACAATCTATCTCTGTTACCGTAATTCATCAAAATAAAACATAATAGACAAAGTTACATTCATATCTTTAATAGATGACCCGCTGAGCTTCGATCTTCTTCTTCATCTAAGCGTTATATCCCGGTCGCAACCTAAACTTCTCTTAATGAGCGTTTACATCGCGAAATGAGTAAATAAGCTAAGTTTTAAGTCAATTAGGTGTATAGATTTAGAGATTTGTATCTGTCAGGTCCGAAGGTAGGTAAAATCTATTGGTCTGCTTACTTTTGTTGACTACCCTCAAGATGTTATAGGGAGACAGTTGAAGCAGTGAGGACGCTATCTTATCAATCAACGTTTGGCCGAATCTCACAACACGTAATTTGCAGCGTTTGCCTTAATGTTTATAATTCTTCTATGTAAAATTAACTATTTAATAATAATCGGTCGTGTTAATAACATTTGATTTTTGTGTGTGAAGTAAGTTAGTGCAGCGGTTCTATAAATCTTAAGTGAGAATCGCGTCGTATAAAATGTGGCCATAATTTGCACTCCTGAACAAATCCAGATATGGGAGCTCGCTAGGTGGAGTTACTACGTCCCTAGAGCGAGGATCAATCTTGCTATTATAATAAAAGTCTATCTTTTAACTAGCACGTTTCTTCACCATCACTGGGCTCTAGACCTTGTCTATCACACATTATTGTCGACGACCTCCTGGCGTAACGGCTAATGCACGTCGGTACGCTTGTGGGGGGCACGGGTTCGATTCCCGTCTAGCGTCTGGATGTTTATTTATAGTGTGTATTTATATACAAAAAAAGTATATTTGTAGTATATCAGTTGTCTAGTACCCATAACACAAGTGTTATGCAACTTAGTTTGGGATAGATGACGTTGTGTGAAATGTCCCACTATAGGGCAAGCAATGACCTCCGGCCGCCGTAGAAAGCGGCCGCGGGCGGCCCCTCGGGGGAGGATCTTCCGCCCGCACTATTGCCGCGAGGGAGAGGGCCGCGTGCTGTTCCGTGGCCCCCCTCAACTCCTACAATACAGGAGAGCGCCGGGGGGATTAAACCCTGACCCCCTGGCGCCAACACTTTAGAAGAGGCCTGCCTTGAGACAAAGGGCGGGCCGGCGCCGGCCCGAGACACGAGATCAGCAGGCCATATATCCGTGGACCCGGGCGTAGTCGATAGGAGAACAGCGGGGTTTTTTAATGGGTAGTCGGATAGTCGAACACGCAGATCATGTTTCTATGATCTGTGTTCGAACATCTTTCCCGGAGTCCCACATATCCCTCGGTCCCCCCGGGCCGGGGGAACCCGTCAAGAGAGGTTTTTCCCCGAGACCAAAAAAATGTCCCAATATATTTATTCATTTATTTATTTATTTTCATTATTAAGTTTACATTTACATGTTGTAGATATTTTATACTGTTGGAGTTAGTTCAAAAGTTATATCTTACTTACATGAATTGTTATGCCATAGACAACTCGATACACTACTACTGGGATAACATGAACTAAAATTAAAAAATATGAACAATATCCAGTGCAACATAGCGACGTCTCAAAAGTAAACTAGGTCATTTCTATGTCCGCAATTCTTTTATATGGACGAATTGTTTGATAATAGTAATAGAAACAATAACAATGAATGAACGGACGAATGACGGATCTTGTTTTTAATTTATGTAGGCCATTGATTAGAAGCTATAATTATGTACCGTCAATCAATATAAGTGCGAGTATCACTTAGTAGAAACTAAATTTATAATATCTTGATACAAAATACTATTTGATGTTTGTATGTTGAATATCAAAGCCATACATAATTTAAACAGTAGTTTTAAAGACAATTTGTGGACTAGATAAAAATCTGTACCATAAGACTTTTTCAGAGACTTGCTATTAACGGACACTCCAGACCAGAAAAAACTACGTAAATATTACCGGTCAACAATAAAAATTAAAATTTCTTGCGTATGATCCTTTAGTAGCCGATTTGCACTGAAAAATTTAAACTAGTTTTTTTCTAATAAGTAACATATTTATTTAATCATTTTTACCTTCATTATCTATACATTGCTGTCATCTAAATGGAATTTAATTATGCCTTATGATAGAACTCTAGGATCTAGATTCGACAAACTGTGTGAAAGCATTCATTTTGTATGTACTGCCTCCTGGGAATAAATTTTTTATCACGTAGAAAATTGCCTAAATCAGGAGAAAATGGTAGTCCGTTGGAGCAAGATCTGGCGAGTAGGTATGGTGGATAACGTATAGTTTATAACTGCAGCTCCTACAGAGTTATAGCGGTTTTTCGTGCAGTGTGAGGCCTTGCGTTATCATTGCGCGCACTTAAATACTTTGATTTTACTCTAATTGGTTGTTATTAAATTGAATCAGGCGCTTTACAATTTCATGAACACGGACAGTTGTTTTACTAAAGGCGTTTTGAAGAGAGAGTTATTATTAACATTCGATTGATATTTTTTTTCGTCATCGACGTCTCTTTGGCAAGACGTTCTTTAATCTACAGACACAAAAGTAAAAAAATAAAAAAAACTATGTTAAAAAAACTGACTTTAAAAACTAAAAAGTATAAAATAATAATAAAATACTATTATTTGTATGTTCTACCTATTGATAGGTGTCTGGATGGCGACCACCTTTGGTCTTAAGTATGCCGCCATAGTAACCTTGTGTTGTGTTCCGGCATTAGTGACCCAAGTTCCAGTACCCATAAGGGACAGCAGTGTGTTCGCGTTGCAACTGGCGTTGCAAACACCCATAGGCGACGGTAACTGCTAAATTCTAAGCGGGCCGTCAGCCTGTCTGCTGCCCTACAGCAATAAAAAAAAGGTGTAAAGTCGGTGCCAAGCCAAATGTAGTAGTAGGTACTAGGTACCTACACTCGCCGCGCGTGACATATGCTTACATTATGTAAGCTGTTTTTTTTATATTATTGATGTTGACTGACTTAATAGATGGGAGAATGAATGAATATAAATTTTTTGCCGCATATCATCCATCAAGAGTAGCCTTAAATTGTTGTCACGAAATTGATAAGCATGAAATCCCGTTTACAACTCCGACTTTCCCTTTTCGCGCTCGGAGTCGCTTTACTGATAATAAAGAATCGATTTTTAATATGTATATTGAGATATTATAGTAGTTATTACATCAAGATAAGTGAGATATCTTTCTTCTATTTTCAGCAGTCATTTTCGCCTACCAAATTATGAATAACAATTGTAAAACCTTGAGAAAAAATTATATCCTTCGTCTATTATCAAAGCACTGTACTTATTCGTTTCACTCAGAACAAAGAATTAAAACAAAAACTCTGTGTTTAAACGTTCATATATCATTATTATTAGCTCCGAAAATATAAAGGGGCGAATTGTGGGCATAAGACGGCCTACAACGGCCACAAAGCGGCTATCTATCGGCCGAACAAACACGACCTATTGATTTAGTTTATCTCAGAACAAACAACGCTTGCACAAAAGCGATGAAACGGATGATGTGTCATGGAACGTAGCGAGGAGGGGTAAATAGAAGCAATCATATTCATAGGATATTCGATATCTCGTTTTGGATGTTTAGAGATCCACCATTAATTTGTTAAACTAAGTATTAGTATGGAGCGACTATGTGTAAGAATCTCATATCGCCAAATAGGGGTATCTATAGTTTGCATGCGATCAATTAGATCAAAATTATTCGTGTAGTTTCTAAGAAAGCAATTATTGTTTATCATAGATTGTCAAGCTGGTCATGCCTTTAACAATAATTTGATCTGATTATAGTTAATTTGTTTTGTGCAACTATTGTAATTATATTTCTTCATCTTCTTGCTCTTATCGCACGTCATAACGTGTACGTCATATGTAGGGTCGGTATAACTTCATTTTTTGCTTCTAATATGTTAGCTGTAATCTTAACATTCGCACCTTTTTTGACCCTTTCATATTTTATGCTATTCGTCTTTTCTTTGGTTTCCCTTTCCTTCTGTATCCATCTTCATTTTTCATCACACGTTGCTGGTATACCCATTAAAACAACCCCAGTGTTCCTCTATTGTTGGACACCCTGGAGGGATATGTTTTCGCATGCGCCGTCAATCTGGGCGGGCTGGACCGGCGTTGTCGGTCTAGGCCGGCGTCTCCTGTGTCAGCCAGGGTTTATATGACTTACCCTGGATTTCTCTTACCGAGGTAAGTGTGTGCCATAATATTCTGTGCGCACTGTCTCCGGACCACTACAGAAGTATGCCTAGGGTTGAAATAATATAACTGAAAACCGATAAATATCGATATATTGACGAATAAAATATCGATATTGTTTGATATCAACGATACGCCGATATCGACATATCGATATTTTTGCAAATTTTGCACCCCTAAACATAATCGCTAAACGTTTGAAATAACTAAAACTACACTGTATTTTAAAAAAGAAGAAATATTGGATAAAATGTTGATATATCGGCCTATTAGACTAACATATCAATATCGACTTAGTTCGATATACATCGATATTTTCAAAAATTTGTATCTAAACATAATCGATAAACGTTTAATATAACTAAAATTCATTAGATTTCTATAAGTTTTTAAAAAAGAAGAAATATTGATAAATATTTGGCTTACTAGACCGATATACCGATATGTCAATATCGACCTAGTCCGATATATATCGATATTTTTAAAAATCTTGCTACCCATGCCGATATGCCGCGTGGTCGGAGTCTATGCAGGAGGTTGTTGACTACTCTCTACCGTCATTGGCTCTGGGGGAAGGGCCGTCACTGTTGCACTCTGTTTCCCGCTCCAGTTCCTCTTTTGTGGACATGACTGCCTCGCAAATGGAAGCGCCAGCATCTCAGACTTGTACGCTCCTATCGATTACACTGATTAAGGTCGGAGAGATAGGTCCGGGTCTACGGCGATGACTCTATTTTGTACCTTATGTTCAATCTGACACTCTCCAATCTCCTGCCTTATAAGGGCAAAATGTCATTATAATTATACATTGATTAGAAATATAGGATGATGGTGCAGAGCGTTTTTTGCGGTGATGCCTTTCGCTGACTTCCTTTTATTAATTAAAAAATTATTTACCTATGACACTGTCGTCTATTTAATGTACCTTGACTGTTGTAAGTTGTGTATCGAAAAGTTTTACGTGTTTTGGCAAGAGTAATCGATATAATTCGATTTACAATTTGCTTTAAGTTTTTAAAGTGTAAAACTTAGAAACCGTCTCTATTAAAACAACAACAACATTAGAAACCGTCTCTCTGGTGATTGAAAGAATGCATCAGCCATACTCACCTTTAAATCACGTTCATTTTGTTTGTAATAACAAATTAAAATCAAAAATGCACTCCCTTACTGCATTAGTATTTTTTTGGATTTTATTTTGTTATTGCTTAATCAATGCGCACTTGAGAAATTATTTATAATAAGTGTTTTTGAATTGTCTATCATCAACAAATAAATGAACGCCTGAACTAACAAAATGCTTTAAAATTCACATTTGTAAATCTTTAAATATATCTGATTTTTATGTAAAAAGGCCATTAGTCACATTGTAATTATAATCTTTTTGTGCGGATTCAAGCTCGACCTTTCAAAAAGGGATGTGCCAACTCACTGTAAAAAAAATTAGGGACGCCAATTATGAGTTGCTAAATTACCTCCTCTTAATGTGTTTTACCTCAAAATTAGTGAGATCTTTGATCGAGCAAATAAGATCTTCAGGTTAATGATATATTTTATAATTTGAACCATGTCATTTTTAAAAGTTTATAATGACTGACTTTATATTAAGAGACGACTATTATATGTAATAAATTATTATAATATAGAAATGTTCAATTTTACTAGAGTTCTAGATAACTCTATTTAATCTTTTTATAAATAATTTTATAAAATAAAGAGGTAATTTTATGAAGTCTATCGTACAAATTTCTTAATTCTTTTTATTATTTCTCTGTCTGCATACATTTTTCGGTTTCTATTAATTTATTTTTTGAAATATGTTTATTTTCATTATCGTCTTGCGTATACATAAACGTTTACATTGTATAAAAATCCTTTCCCGCCAATTCGAAAGCTTGTTGAAGCTTTTATTTTAACAATCATGTAAAATTATGCCTTATCACTAGTGGTATAAGAGCTAATATGTACTGGTGTAGTGCTAAAACAACCTTCCTATAGATAGAGAACGCATATATTCGCATCTTACTCTCACAAATTGTTATTATTTCTTTCTCTTTCACTCTTATTTTAATTAGTATTGTCGAACGGCGATGTGTCGGTCTATCTCTCTCATTTACTTTAGTAGTGTTTTGAAACTTCAGAGAAGTAGTTGTTATCCACTGTCGTATAATTTGTTTACAATTTTTAAATATCAGACGTTAAGGATAATGGAACATTTTTATTAGTAGTGATGTGACTTTATGTAATATATTAATGTTTCTTTTATAATAAAGAAATGGACAAAATGAGTGTTGTTTGGACATTACTTTTTGGACTTTTATATTCTGCGGAGGCGGGGATGATGGGTGACCAGTGCGACTGGACCAGCAGGTATGTTAATTTCGAAAGTCTATTGTATTTCGAATTGTTTTTACTTTTAATTAATTGACGTACAGTATTATATTTATCAGTAAAATAATACAATATTCCAAATATAATTATTATAAAGTCACATTTTTAGGGTTGTTGTAAACTTAGGTTGTCTACAGTACAGCTTAGATAAGCTTACAAATACAAATATAAAATTCATGAAAAATACCTGGAGCGTGTAGCTATTAGTAAAAGCAGATTTACTCGTATCTTCAATAAATTCGTTAATCGAATAATAGCCCTTCTTTAATAAAAATTTCTCCGATTTACCGAGAACTTAAATTTGGTTAAGAGCAGTTCATTCAATAATACATGTATATGGGAACAGTATTATGTAATACTAGCTGTGCCCGCGACTCTGTCCGCGTGGAATAGTGACTTTGGGCAGCATTTTTTGGAATGTGAGGTCAACATAAATTAGAAATAAAACCTACAAGGTCCAGCCTAAGCTGAACCCTATTTCATATGATTGATGATATAAATCTGAGGCCAATTTCAATTGGACTCTTAAAATTTCCGAAACTTATCATTTTTAACAAAAACTGTTTTTTTTATTCTAAAATAAAAATAGCCTAAGTTACTTCTGCCAGTGAAAGTCCCGTCCAAATCGGTGCAGCCATTTCAGAGATTAGCCGGAACAAACAGACAGACAAAAATTGTAAAAAATGTTGTTTTGGTATATGTACCGTGTATACGTCCGAATGCACTTAGTAAAAAGCGGTTATTTTAATATTACAAACAGACCCTCCAATTTAAATTATTTGTATAGATTAATCATACACAAGTTTTTTTTTACTAAAGGAGTTAAGCGGCCATTTGTGCTAAGAAGTATGTCCAGCTCGCATTTAAATACGCAACGAACAAGTTTTCCACATTTGCAGTCTAATTAAATCACTGTGTTGCAAGCAAGACCTTTAATTATTCCTATATTTAGTCTCGATCCGTTTGTGGTTTAGAGGAACTTAGTGTTGTTAGCTCATAAGACTAGCCTTATCTTCAAAATAGTTTTATTTCCAAATAACTATAGATAACATTTTTTTTATTGCCGAGGAACAGTAGAGAGGCTGACGACCCACTTAACAATAAGCAGTTACTACCTATGAATGTTTACGACGTTAGGAGCACCGTGAACACGCTAATGTCCCACAGGGGTACAAGAACCTGGGTCACTAATGCCGGAACATAACACAAGGTTATTATGACGACATACTTAAGGCCAAAAGTGGTTCCAGACGGGCTTGAGGCCCTACCACGTAGCTAGGTTGTTTTGTCGCCTTTTACGACAGCCCGACGACTCCGGCCGTAGGGGTTAGTCGCCGCCCCTGCATGGAGAAAATTGAGTACAATTTTTATAATAAAATAAGTATATGTTGTGACAATACAGTGCTATCTACCCCCGAATAAACAACAGAGTATTTTTTATGAGTAATAAATAACTGATATGCTACTTATATACTTTTTTGTAAATAAATACACCTACCCAAACTTGGACCGGGAATCGAACTTGTGACCCAAGCGTTTCGATGTTGGAAACTCGTACCACCATTGTCACCATTATGAAAGAAAGAAAGAAAAATATTTATTTAGAGCAAAAATAATAACAATAATACATTAAAATAATACTGTTAACGAACTAAAAAATAAAAAAAAATCTTAACATAAGAATAAAATTATTGACGAGGAATTAGTGTCACTGTTTTAAAAGCGGGGTGCTTTGTACTATATTTTTAACTAATTTTGCATTTCGGAATAAAACTGGTAACAAATTATAACGATTCATATTTAATTTTATTGTCATCAGATCTTGACAAGTGTGCAAAATTTAGAATCTTATCTTAACTTATATATATCTTTAAACGAGCAATTCTTATATATATATATATATATATATATATATATATATATATATATATATATATATATATATATATATATATATATATATATATATATATATATATATATATATATATATATATATATATATATATATATATATATATATATTTATATTGGAATATATTCTTCTCCAATATATATATTCTTATATATGTATATATTGGAATCTCGGAATCGGCTCCAACAATTTTCATGAAATTTAGTATACGGGGGTTTCGGGGGCGATAAATCGATCTAGCTAGGAATCATTTTTTTTATCAACTTAAACAAAAAGGTGGCGTTTGAGTAGTCCCAATTTAAACTGAAAAATGACTCTTCCTGACATCTATCGGCGAATAATAATACTATTTTTTTTAAATTGCTTTAACGACACAACAAAACTAAAGCTATTCCAGCAGATGGCGTTGTTATGTAACACGAAGTCAATGAGTGTTTGCTTTAAGGTTACCGAGCAAAGCTCGGTCATGCGGATATTTTTTATAATCGTTCAAAGTGCGTAAAAATTGAGTCCAAAAATTACATACAAGTCTAGTTAATAGAAGCGCGTTAAAAATACCCCTTAAAAGGTCCCCTGCTCAGCATAGGTGGTTATCAGAAACCAACGCTGCTAATTTGAATATATAATTATATACTAATACGCATAATTATGTATATACTTAAATAATTATAAGTATTAGGCACCCACTAGGTAGGTATAACTTTATTTGTTGTCGTCCACTGCTGGACATAGACCTTCTCAAGTTAGCGCTTCATATTACGTGACTTTCCAATCCAGTCTATCGTATTTAATCTTATTAGTTTATTCTTTATTTATTTAGTCTATTTAAGTTATTTTTCAATTCTATTCATTGTTTTTGTTAACATAATCTTGATTTATTTTATAAATTACAGAATAATGATATATTTCATGAAACCGTACTCCATCATTAAAAATCAATTTCACTTAAAAGAGAAAAATAGTTTACAAAATTATAACTTAGTTGCTTAACTTACGCAACATGAGAAAATTAATGTATTAAAGCAAAATATTTAATTTCTTAACATACACATTATTTTAAAATAAATGATTCAAACTGCTGAATTCCGACAAGTTGCAAGAATTTGAGCCCCAATGGCCTAAGGCGCGGATCGTCTGCGCGCGCGCAATTTGCTAATAAAACTACATTTTTCTTTATGATATCATTTAAGGCACGCGGATTTTATACGCTGTTTTGATTTGATGTATATATTTTAGTTTTACACACTTCATAAATTCATTCTTTGGGTTTTCCATCCACATTGCTAAAAGAACGTAGGTATATACTCTGACGACCTCCTTGGCGTAACGGATAACGCACTTCGGTACGCTTGTGGATGTCACAGGTTTGATTGCCATCACGTCTAGATGTTTATGTATAATATGTATTTATTTACAAAAGAAAAGTATATATTTGTGGAATATATGTTATCTAGATAGGCACTAGTTACCCATAACACAAGTGCTGTGCTACTTACTTTGGGACTAGATGGCGCTGTTTGAATTGTCCTAGTATACTTATTTATTTATTGTTTATAATTACTAAAAATAAATCAAGGGAAAATATAAAAAAGCAAATATGTTATGTCATAAAATTTAAAACCAATCATAATCGCGGTTTCACCCTCTTTTACTGTCTATGGTACAAACATGTATATTTTTTATTTTTGTTATCATAAATAAAGTTAGTGACCATGGAAGAAAACTTAAGAGTTTCAGTAGTTTTAGAATATGAGTTTCTTTTCGCTTAATTAACAGTCGTTAAATTGTTTCGGATGTCAACGAACAATAATAAAACGAAAATGACGTACGCAATGTCCGGAAGCGATGTATCAAGGGGTCGATTACGGAACAAAATCAACAAGTTGGGTTTCCCATTAGTAGCCCTGGGAGTATGGGGTAGCGTGGGAAAGTTACGGGAAAACTGTTCTCGCCACCCCCTGTTGTTTGGAGACACGTGACCCTTCCGGAGAATAATGGCGGGGGCGCCATTGACTAACACAAAAGATCGATGTGTAAAAGTTAAGTTCGATGATGTACTATATTTTTCTTCAAAACTTACAGCAGACATAGACATAACTGATTCACTTTTATATAATTTTTATTGCTAATTTTCATTTGTGTTCGGATTATTTTGATATTGTGTCCAATAACTATTTATAGGTACCGAACGATTTATATGTCCAAGAGCGTAAAATGTACGAGTAATTTCTGTAATCTTTCTTGTCTTTCTACTTATTGTTAATTCTTTTGTGTGTAATATAATGTAGCTTTAACTGTTAGGTACTATTGTTCTTTGCCTATGATATTTGTAATTTTCATTCAACGGTCACGTATACAATATTTTAAGGTTTAAATTACCTAACAGTACAATAGATAAATCTTTAACAAATGTAGCATGCACGATTTGATGGAACGCCTCACTAGCGCACAATAAGACATGAATTCTCTTCAACGTGTTTGGCTGCAAAAAAGCAAATTGAGTGTCAATGTGCCAGCATACTCGTGCATTGTGAAGCAAGTTCATGCATTAATATTTATTAGGGGAATGAACGCGAGGGGACCGAGATCTGTTTATTATAATATCCTCCTATTATAACGCGTTCGCACGATATGCCCTCCAAATCAATTGATATAGCCCTTTTTCAAATAAATTGGAATACGAGGATAATTTTAATATACCTACCGATAAGTAAACTCTGCGCAGTAATGTTGTAGTTTTTTTTAATTTTAAAACAGAATTAACTTTTTTTTATTGCTGTAAGATAGCAGACAGACTGACGGCCTGCTTAGGATTTAGCAGTTACCGTCGTTATAGGTGTTTGCAACGTCAGCGGCATCGCGAACACGCTGCTATCCCATAAGGGTACAGGAACTTGGGTCACTAATGCCGCCGGAACATAACACAAGATTATTATGGCGGCGTACTTAAGACCAAAACTGCCACTGTAACTACATATCATGAAAAGGACTGTTTATTTATTTATTTTCATGCTAATTTGATACTTGCAAAGGCGCCTCTTTCTTCCAAACTTTCACTTCGCGCAGGGGCGGATTAAGAATAATATTCCTGCGGCCGGGGTTGGCCTGTCGTAGATGGCGACAAAACTCTAGCTACGTGGTGCCCAAGCCCGTCTGTATAGCAACCACCTTTGGTCTAAGTATGCCGCCATAATAACCTTGTGTTGTGTTCCGACATTAGTGACCCGGCTTCCTGTACCGCTATAGGAAAGGAGCATGTTTGCGAAGTCCCTAGCGTCGCCATAGGGGACGGTAACTGCTGAATATTGTGTAATAGTGGACCGTCAGCCTGTCTGCAATAAAAAATCTTGAAAATCGAGTGGTACGGTACTTCTTATGCTACGTGTAAACTAGTAAAAAGTAAGTAATCCTTTTGACCAGATGGTCAAAAGCGAATTAACTGATTGTTCTATTGACGTAAATACTTAATTGACTAACTAAATTGCCCCGCAACTGCATAAGATGCAACGGATGTGCGTAATGATTGTGTCAATTCAGGGTAGCACGAATAACAAAACTTACATTCGTCATCTGTTACCATTTCACAGTCAATAATTTAAAAAAATCTGAGGAAAGTTTAGCTCGTGGCAGTTATAGATAAGAAATAAATTTTTGGTCGCTAAGCTATTTTAAGGTTGATAAAGATTAGATAAGAAATCCGTTTTGGAGTTATGGCGCCAACAATACAAAAGACGTGAGTATTTAAAATACTTGAGATGCACATCTTTTTGGATATTTTTGTATCGTTTCACAGATTATTTTTGATAAATATGCATTTGTTATCAAGATTTAGAATGTGGACCAAATATTATAAAATATAGAGGATATATGGAGATATAGAAGTTACTATAATCTCATTTCTGGTTCCACGCGGACGAGAAAATACTTAAAAATACAAAATAATCATAATTTTTTTATTATGAAAACATTAATATTTATTACTAGCAGCCCGTCCCAGCTTCGCACGGGTATTTAACAAAAAATTAAAAATTAAACCCTTCTATTTTTTTCGGTCTCGGGGAAAAACCTCTCTTGACGGGGGGACCGAGGGATATAAGGGACTCCGGAAAAGATGTTCGACCATCCGACTACCCACTAAAAAACCCCGCTGTTCTCCTATCGCCTACGCCCGGGCCCACGGATATATGGCCTGCCGATCTCGTGGCCCGGGCCGGCGCCTGCCCACGCTTTGTCTTAAAGCGGGCCCCTTCTAAAGTGCTGGCGCCAGGGGGTCAGGGTTTGGTCCCCCCAGCGCTCTCTTGTAACAACTCTAGGAGTTGAGGGGGGCTGCGGAACAGCACGCGGCCTTCTCCCTCGCGGCAATAGTGCGGGCGGTGGATCCTCCCCCGAGGGGCCGCCCGCGGTCGCTTTCTACGGCGGCCGGAGTTCGTTGCCCGCCCTCCGGCGCCGACGACGTGGCCTACGTTGGCGGGAGGGGAGTGCGGTGGCGGACTCCCGCTCCCGTTCCGCCGCCTCCCTTGCAGACACTACTGCCTCGCAAAAGGAGGCAACGGCCGTCCATCCAGGATTGCCCCCGACCATGGACAGAACCAGGGCCGGGAGCGACAGGTCCGCGGCCAATTCCGGACGGGACTCGCATCCCCGTCGCGTGCTAGTCAGGCGTGAGTACGACTACCAGACGACACTCCAGAAAAAGCAGAGTCGCCTGACGTCGTAGTCGGCCCAGCAAGACCAACCGACAGCGAGGATGGAATTCCCGCCCCGGGAACACTCTCTGTGCAGGCGCAGTCGAAATAGGCATGGTTTCGACTACCAAATCAGGTCCCAGGGTAGAACCCGGGACCCCAATCAGTATTCGCAACCATCCCACCGGGGACCACGCCACGAACAGAGAACTAAGTTGGAAAGGATGTAAGAGGTAGACGGAAAGAAAGGTAGGACTCTGTCGCCTCGAACGGAGAGGGGAGTGAAGCGACGGATGCTCGGGCACCTCGGGTACGCACACCCGTGTACTCCTCGGACAGAGGAGCGCCCCTGAGGGCAAACCCTTCTATTTGCGTCAGGTTACTAAAAAAATAAAATTATAAAGAAAGTTTGAATATTATTATTTCTATGAGTTTTTATTTTAATGATTTTTTTGTTATTACTTTTTATTTATTTTCGTTATTTTTTAATAAGTATTCTAATTTTTGTAAAAACCCCAGTGACGCACGCCTACATTGCATAAGGTGATGCCTAGCTAGCCGAACAGGGTGAGCGGCTACCACGCAACATTTTTCTAATACTTACATTTTTAAACTCGTGATATCTTTCGAATGGAATATCCGAATTGAATAATTCAAAAAGTTATATAAAGGTATTGAAACAGTTTTGAATATGAAGTAATTTATTTTGATAAGGATTAATACCAAGATCCAATTAAAGAGCCTTTTCTAGGGGCGGCATTTTAATTAAATTTTTAAAATAAAAGAATACTTATTGTGGCATAACTATAATAGTTAGACATATGCTGTCGCGACACTTTTTGTAAATAATGATGTGTTCTGCAAAGTTGTAGTACATTATTTTATTCTATCATCAATAGTTTTCGCAACGCACGCGATTTAAATAATATTTTAGGTAATTTTTTTACACTTTGAGTTACATTATTGGAGTTTTAGTAAGGATCCCTAATTTTTTTGAAAATATAATATAGCCTATGTCACCCGGGGATAGTGTAGCTTCCCAACAATGAAAGAATTTTTTAAATCGGGTCAGTAGTTTCGGAGCCTATTCAAAGCAAACAAACAAACAAACAAACAATCAAATCTTTCCTCTTTATAATAGTAGTATAGATATAGATTAATAATGTTGATAACGTATTTTATATTTTTATCGTGGGAATATACATAAATACAATAGACAATTACCAGTATCGTAAAATATGAGCGGATATTTACCAACCTCGGACTGTTATAAAAATATTTAATTGCGGTTCTGTAATATTATTTATATTGGTAATGTGAAAAACAACTTTGCGGTTATACTTCCTGATGTGACCTAATTTTTTATTGCGTGATTTTTAGGGCGGATGTTCGTATCATATTAGGTTTTGGTGGGTTGCGATAAAGCATCAGATGGTGGATTGTTAGCGGTCAAGTGTCGCGTTCTCCATATGGCGTAGTCTTACATTTCTATCAGTCCATGTATCGGTTCCTGTATACTACAGCAATCTGTTATAGTATATAATAATTTTCTTGTAACGCGTCATTGTGCTTAATAGGTAGCTGAGCTTGTTAAATAATTTTAATATAATACCGCTTAAATGTTTCTTTTTCTTTGTCTTAAACTAGCTTTACGCTCATAATAGAACAAAAAATCTGTCTAAGAATGTAGGTTTTAGAATGTTTGAGTTCGGAAATTATTACAGACAAACGTCAATCTAGATTTACTTTTTATTCTTTTTAGTTTAACGCATAATATTAACTACTAATTCGGGGTCCTGTATTAATTATTACGAGAACAAAGCAAATATTATAAGTTCCTTTTTTTAGTTCATGCCTTTTGATATACAGTCAAACCTGGATAAGTGAGAGCTCAAGGGACCGCGATATCTTTTTACACGCTTTATATTAGCTTCACTTGTATGTTTGTATGTTTGTAACCGACTCCTTTGGGGGCGATTTTGACCCACTTTAAACGGCCAGATTTCGTTCAAACTTTGTAGATATATCGAGGGCCGATGACAATGCAATAATCTGTGTAGTTTTTATCATTGTCCTTACCAGGATCCTCAGGATTAATGAATTTTCGGTTCTCGTCCGATCACCAAAGTGAAGGAGCGTCAGGCGCGGTCAGTACTTTGAGTGACCGTCTATGAAAATCGCGTAACGGTGGATTTTTGTTCTTTTTTATTCTTTTTTTCTCTTATAGAGGTTTCTCACTAACCCGAGTTTCTAGCTTACAGAGTTACAGAAGGGGTCTGTCTCACTTATAGAGGTCTATAAAATACGGCCAATACGACGTAATTAGAAACAAAATACGTTTATGTATGCGTATTACATGTTTAGTGAAATAATAGCTGAACATAAATGTTTAATCTAAATAATATTATACCTAACAACATTTACTTGAAAAAATCTGTTAATTTCTTTTGCGATTCTGTTTAAATTTAAATTTTGTGTATGTTTTTCAAGTTGATTTCGTAATTTCCCAGATTCAAAAGCATTCACAAGTTTTAGTTTTTATCACTTAAAGACAACACACTGAGATTTCGTTTAGATATTATGAGTAAGTACAGGAACTTTCTTCGCAACTGCACTGCTGTTTATGAACTGACTGTGTAATAACTTGAGAAACAAGTCGGTACACACATTTGGCTTTTTGAATAGAATAAGTTCCTCGTCATTTGGTCATTCGAATACGCATTGTATTCCTCTATAGTTCCTAAAACTATAGAAAACAATAACAGACGCTTATTTGGTTTGAATTAAATAAGAGTCCCTCGAAATTTAAGAATGAGTCATTAATAGCAAAAGTTAAACGCGTTTAACTGTCGCTTATAGAGGTATAGGCAAGTATCAATCTCACATAAAGAGGTTTATGCTTGAAAAATGACTGTCACTTATACAGGTTTATGTGTCTCACTTATAGAGGTTTTAGGAGGGCAAAATGACGGGACCTGGTAAATACTCTCATTAATAGAGTTTTCTCGCTTACCTAGTTTTCAAAAAAGACAGACAAATTTATATGAAGATCTTTTTTCATTTTATGTAAGCATAAAAAGAAAAAAAAAGAGTGTATTCATTCATTATCTTCTGTAACTTTAGTTCAATCACTGATAGACATAGGCCTTTCCATGCTATAATACTCTATATTAATTTAATGTAAAGACATTGAAGTGGCTGTGACCTGTGACCACCATGCCAGGTCGTTTCACATGCTCGTTATGGGAACGAAGGCGACGATCTTCAGAATTCGTTATAGACATCACATGTGATATGAAATCACGGTTATTTTTAAGCGACGATTGTTTTTATTCGCCTGCCAATTGAGGGCAATCAACGCCACGTGTTCCGCCCGAGACGCTCGCCTAAGGCAATCTATTCAGCCTGTTGAATTCACTTGTGTCCATGCGAGTACGTACTGAATAATGAACAACTAACAATGCTTAATAAAATGAGTAATGTTAGACAGATTTGCTACTTCCCATTTAATAATAAAGTATGAAGAAGTGACGTAGTGGTCAAATGTCACATTTGGAGGCTAACCTAGAAGTTTTTAGAGTTCAAGTTTTTCTTGCCTAATATGCATATTATATTATAACGTTATTGCCACTACCAATGATACGGAAAAACCTAACGTTCCGCTTTGGACAAGCGTGGCAGGTAAACTATCCGTTCCATGTAGGGGAGGCCGAGCCGAGCAAGTGGGACGCTATGGGCAGCTATTACCTATATATTTATCATTCACTGTGATTTACGTGAACTATGAGGGATATGTGGGACTCCGGGAAAGATGTTTGGCCATCTGACTACCCACTAAAAACCCCGCTATTCTCCTATTACCTACGCCCGGGCCCACATACATTTATGTGGCCTTCCGATCTCGTGGCTCGGGTCGACGCCGGCCCGGCCAAGATTTCGTCCCCCCGACGCTCTCTTTACAAGTAGTTTTGTAATATAAAATAATATTAAGTATAAAAATAAAATATTAGTATAATAAACACCAACCTCTAGACTAGAGAGAGCAGCAGTGAGATGATATGAGCTTAATTTATCTTATAATAACTTATAAGATAAAAAAAAATTACATACTCGTCAATTTTATCCTATAATATTGTTTCGGCGCCTCTTCATGACGTTTGCTATGGTACAAACGGGCAAAATAGATCAGATGCAGCTGAATTTCCTAAATCATTTCAAAAACCCTTTAATGCGTGTGGAAACGCTGTAAAGCATTTCCGAGCCGCTCGGTACCTAAAATTCTTATTCTTTTATCGCCTTATGTATACCATATGTTATATGTTAAGTTTTCAAACACCAATCACGAGATAAATGTTCCCGTACCGTTCATAGTTTAATTAGGTACTTGAGAATAATTCTATGCCATGTGTCCTTTTATTTGTTCGAAGATTGTTGGTATGTTATAAAGATACTGATAATCGCGTATTTAGGTAAAAAGTTTTTTTAATGATTGTCAACATTACGTCACAGGTGTAATAATACTAGACATTAACTCCTCCAAAAAATCAAAAGCGTTAAGAGTGCGTTCACGTCAGTCATTCACACTATTTTACGTCATTTTTATCCGTGCAGGGGCGGAGAACGAATACTGACCTTTGTGGCCGGAGTCGGCTTATTGTAAAAGGCGACAAAACAACCCACCCTAGTTACGTGGTAGGGCCCAAAGCCCGTCTGGATGGCGACCTTTGGTCTTAAGTATGCTGCCATAATCACTTTGTGTTGTGTTCCAGCATTAGTGATCTAAGTTCCTGTACCCTTATGGGACAGCAGTGTGTTCGCGATGCCACTGGCGTTGCGAAAACCCATAGATGACGGTAACTTCTAAATTCTAAGTGGGCCGTCAGCCTGTCTGTGCTACAGCAATAAAAAAAATAAAAAAACAATTTACTGGCTAGACAGGATTCGAACTCACTAACGAACTAGATCTCACACCTTTTAGTCGACGTAAAAACAAAAATGTCTACTAAATCATTACAGCTGCGACTCCCGCATTAGGGTTCGCCTATTTTACAGGATACCTAAAACGAATTCTCATAGAGCTACTTAATAAATTACAATTTGATTAATTTTATAAATTCTGTCATTAAATAGGCTTTAAAACAAGTTACATACTTGTATATTTTTTTATTGTATATACATTTTTTCAATACTTTTATTTATGATAATCCATAGTAATATGAAAAATGTGAAAGTAATTCTGTCTGTTACGTTTTCACGCCTAAACCGCTGAACTCATTTTGACGAATTTCGGTATAGAGATAGATTGGACCTTGGAGAAGGACATAAGCTATTTTTTTTAAATTTATATGGTAGAACAACATTTTGCTGCATCAGCTAGTAGTCTTTCTTAATATTTTCCGGTTAAGAATTTATATTAAAAAACGTGACAAATAAGTTTACATTAAAATTTTCATTCGATTCAAGCTTGGGTATAAACATATCTTGAAGAAATGAGTACCGAGTTCACGAGTTTTTTGCCGTTGATTGTTGTAATGATTTTGACCTAGATCGACCGAGTCCAGTCAGGGAGTTACGACAGCGCTGTCCTTTATTTAAATTTATAGTATGGGTAAAATATTTATCACAGAAAATGTTTATTAGGTTTCGCTTTTTATTATCATAAATAACAATGTTAAATATTAAATTATTCTTCATAGAACCTCAGTTCAGTTTTTGTAGGTATGGCTCCAACGCCTTTCGCATTGATTTTATCAATATCTAATTAAGATAAAAAGTGACAGGATTAATGGAGATTTAAAGGATAAATGGAGGTTTGATAGCTATCTATAATAATCCTGAGCACAGCACAAATAAATAGCTGTAAGAATAGTAGTAACACTTATAGATTAACAAATAAATATATATTGATTTTAATTAAAAAATTACTTAAAATAAACGCATGTCTGGAATGAACTAATTAAATTTATATAAAGAAAACATTAATGGGACAAGGTTTATATGTGGGTATAGATGACAATGAAAGAAAATATGTTCAATAATTCCCTCCTCTAATCCATATTTACACAAATAATGAACCTTTACTCTTATTCTTGCCATAAAAATTGGGGAACAGAAATGCTCCACGTGTAAATTAAGAAGTAATTATCTTGGTTAACTGTTGGTAACGGGAATACCAAGTTTCATGTAAAATCATGTGAATGTTATTTTATACATCTGTCAATGTCAAATTGAAAATAAAAATATTCACACAATGGAGGCTAGAGTTAAGGAGAATCATCTCACGGGGAAGTTGAAAAAGTGTCCAGCTGTACGCAGTAAATTATAATTCAAAAACCCGCCAGAGTGCCCTAGTGCAGCTACAGTATATGTTATGAATGTGTAAATGTAAATGAAGGATAGAAGTATGTCCAGTTACATCTCTATCCCACATTATTAACTATTGGCGCTTTTATTATATCCTATTTTACTATTCGAGCTAAATGTTAAGCGCTAAACTTTTTTTTATTTTAAGACATTTCCTTACAACATGTTCTAGTAAGTACCCTAGTGTATCTGGGATATTTTACAAAATATGATTAACGGCCACCAATACCAGTCTAGAATTTACGTGTTGATCATCTAAATATACAATTCTCGTCGAAGTTATTCCATAAAACAGTATAGCCTATATCTGATGTTCTAGGTTTGGCCTCAGTAATATTCCATGTTTGATGTCACGAGATTCTTAGTGTTCTCGGACACTGTTCTGTGTTTGTCAGTCCGTAAAACAACAATGTACTACGTAGTAAACAAATGGTGATTTGAAAACAAGAAGAAGATTTCCGATGGTTGGAGAGAGAAAGTAATTGATCTTTTTTCTTTTGCACCATGTTTCTTTTGTACATTCTCCTAATCCGTTTCTCCAATCCGTTACCCATATAATCATCACAGCAAGCCTTACTAGGATCCTGTTGTTGCAAACGTCAGTATGTGTCGGCCACAATTTATACTTACGCAATAAAAAAAACTATTGTTCCGTTTCAGCGTATCATTACTTCTTTGAAAGCATCTAATTAACCGCGGATTGTAGGTCGACATTGTGTCGGCAAGTCGGATGAAGGTTCTCTTTGTATTACTATGTTTATTTTTTCAATTGATTCTATACCATTGCTCTGCCTGTGCGCTAATTATAAAGGTGATAACTGTAGGTAATATGAAAGGAATGGGCGAATGGTCGGCTTTCGACGGTTTCGTTTGATCACAACGCTTTTTATGATTTCTATTTCACTGGCCACCAAAATGCCTGCAATTATGCAGTATATTACAAGTTTATTAATTCGTTTCTAGCTATTGCTGTATTTTAATGTTTTAATATTAAATATCTTTATTAAGAGATTATTTGTTTATTACAAAACAAAAGAATGAATAATGTACAAAGAACTATAACTAAAACTTGGGTAAAACTTGGCAAAATAAACTCAAATTCAGTATCTAGTAAAGTAAAAATTTCAAACAAATATGAAAAAAATTATTCAAATATAAATTAAAAAGACGTTCTAAAATAATAATTTCTAAAATAATAAAATATTCATTTGCCGAAAAAAAATGTGGGATGATAGAGGGGCCTTTTGAATAATGTATTAGGCGTCTTGTCGATTATTAGCGACGTGGTGCACGCGCGCACTTCTGGCGCGAGCTACGCTCCGCACGAGCTGCATTTTAATCTACAATTTTGTCGGCACTGTCAAATTATATTTCAAAACATATATCTTGCATTATAGTGAAACTATTTGATGAGTTTAAAAAACGATAAGTATGGCTTAACAAGTAAAGCTATATACGTTATCGATTTATTAATTCTTTAAAAATGAAATATAATACCACACCCGATTTGCATTTTAATGACGTCGCGTGGCTAATGAGGCGGCACGGGCCACCTCGGCGCTACTGCGAACATGCTAGATCCGGTTCCCTGTCTTGGCTCCGGATGCATCTCGTAATATGGCCTTTTATTTTATTACTATTACTTACAGGAAATTAGTCACCATAACCTTATAACGCTTAATGTTATTTTTTCTCTTAAATATACTTGCATTCATATCCATATAAGATCCAACTTTATCTGGAGACGGAAAAAGAAAAGAACAAGGTCCAATCGATTATAGTGTAAAAAGAGGTTGGCGGTCGCTCCATAACAGATTGTAAATGGCAATCGCCTCAGGTTGCTGCGGCTTCGCCATTTATTGCTCTTCGCAATCACGGCTGCTAAAAAATAACCGCACAGAAAATATCTGTTCGGTATCCTAATGCTTATATTAGCTACTTTGAGTCCTGTCTATAATATATAATCACCGCAGTGGCACGGGACACTTCAAACCACAAAAAATAAATCGAGCGATGCAATGAAATAAGCTGCTGCCGTAAAATTCCTAAGACTACAGAAATGTAGTTTGGTTTTGCGCTGTTTGAAGTCTTTCGAGTGTCTCAAGTAAGAAATTTGTCAAATAAAATTCCCTTACGCGACGTATGTTTGCACTAGGAAAAGAGGTAGGTGGTACCTATAGCAGGAGAATTAGTACCCGGTGTTGGCAGGCGTGAAGTAAGAATACTGACCCCTGCGTCTGGGGGCGCCTGTCGTAAAAGGTGAACAAAACCCTAGCTAGGTGGTAGGGCTCCACCATAATAACCATGTGTTATGTTCCGCCATAAGTGACCCAGATTCCATTTCCCCTATGCAGACAGCAGCGTGTTAGCGTTGCAAACTGCATAGGCAACGGAAACTGCTTACTATAATATTAAGTGGACGGGTTGCCTGTATGCTGTAGCACAGCAATAAAAATCGGTACTTGGGCTGTGCATGAATTAAACTCTTGGATTAAGTTGTTTGATGACTGTACATATGAAAAGAGGCACACGTAGAAAAGCAACTTAGACACATCTAATCAATTACTGATAGCGGTTACGATCTGTTGTTGAAACGGGTGTTTAAAATAATGTATATTTCTGTACACACCAATCTTTTGTGTCTTCCCAAATGCCTTTGCGTACCTGTACGCCTGATTCCAGAGAAAGCTATTATTAGTATATTTTGTTTTGTAATATCAGATTTAGTTAATAAAATATAAGAAATTTTATAAAATTAGAAAATCATATGATAACTTGATATCTGTTGGGTACAGTCGGTGGTAATCATCATCATCATCATCATCTAAGCGTAGTATCCCGGTTACAACCTAAACTTCCGTTTCGGTGCCCGGGGTCCACTTTCCGACTCCTAACGCGATCCTTCCGCGTCACTCCACACATCCATTGCAGCATGTTCATTTCCGTGACACGCAGTTCTTGCTTGTGTCGCTCTAACACCGGCCACACTTCACAACCATATAAAAGGACAGGCTTAATGATGGTCTTATAGACCTGTCCCTTTAACTTTACCGACATCTTGGGGTCGCAAATGACACCAGTCACCTCACGCCGGTGGTAATCATTCGATTGTATAAAAGATGAAGTTTTGAGTAGCTATAACGATTGTGTTATTATAAAATTGGAGGAAACAGAAGTATGTATATGTATGCGGCAAATGTTACTTTTACACCAGCCGGTCAATATCAATTTATTTAAAACTGTGTAAACTAAGAAAACGACTTATTATGTACCTATAAGAATCTTTTGTGCGGGTGTCATTGGTTTTCTTTTCGATTTTTCAGGGATTTATGCATTAAAATGTTGTTACACGTTGGTGACGGATGCGCTCTACATGTTCAGTAATTGGTGTCCTGTAGCATTAATATATGCCTAAACATAGAGCTACTTTAAGATTTTAGCTATATACATATACTGTGTGATAGGTATAAATATTACATTTGTATCATCTTTCTATTATAGAATAAGAATACTGACCCGTGCGGCCGCAAGGGCCTGTCGTAAAAGGCAACAGAAGAAGCTCCAAGCCAACCATGATGTCGTAAACCATCCGTGAACTCTAAATATGCCGCCATAATAACCTCGAGTTGTGTTTCGGCTAAGCTCCAGTTCCCGTCCGCAGACGGCAGCGTGTCAGAGGTGCCCCTTGCGCCACCATGGGCGACGGTAACTGCTTACTATTAAGTGAGCCGTCAGTCTGTCTGCTGTTCCCCAGTAATACAAAAATAAATTTAATTGACTCAGCGGTTTTATGCACTTTATTTAACTAATGCTGTCATATTAAATAACTTTCTCTTATTATGCCATTGTCATAACTGAAATATATAATAAAGATCACAAATACAAATTAAAAAACGTTTCTTACATTTAGGCATAGAATGGAAAAAAAATTTACCCCAAATTTTTATACTCGTTTTCTGTGGTAATCTGTGTTACTGGTATATGTCGTTTAAACTGAGAAGTATGATAATGCCATAAACCCTGGCATAGGACACATAAATGCGTCGTATTGTTTACACCAAGATATCGGACCCATAACCGGCGATACCGACTTAACAATGGCTACTCGGTTAGTCGGTTCGTTAAAGATTGGGTCCGATAAAGCTAAATTGGCTATAACTCGTATTTCACTATCGGTGACAATCAGTGGTTCCGCCATATATCCTTTTATTTCGCCATTGTTCTATTATCTATGGAATTTTGTTTTTGATAAATATAACTTACTATAATTAATTATACTATAACTTTAACTTTAGGTAGGACTCAGATTACACATTTATATGTATATGTTATATAATAATTATATTTATTCGAATAATTATTATTCGTCAATATTAGTAGGGCTTTAGAATTTATGCAAACTATTTTATATAAATCACGATTAAAATTTATATGTAAAAATTTTAATTGACGGTAGATTCAATAAACTCTGTGAATATACTACTGAAACGCTTTGGTCATGACTATATGCTACTTTACTTGAAACTACAGAATACTATATGTGTACGCCAACACTGTTTCATCCATAAATAAGTCGTTTTTTTAATTTTCACGAAACATGATAATAAAATCGTTTAATTGCGCTTGAATGCACATACCGTGGCAGTTTTTATGGTAGGCGTAACATAATATGAAGCTACTCCAAGCAATTTGATATTCAAAATCTAGTGCATGCTTTTAGGTAGTAAACGTTGATATTTTTTGACATTTAACTTGTAAGTGTTCCACAACGTAGTGTACGAATTTAGTGTCAAATAATTTACATATTTTTGTTTATCATATGGTCAATTTTCTGATTTCAAACTCGAAGGGGTTGATGCCAGTGCCTTGTCGTTATTTAGTAGAACGCGAATTGTCACATATCATGATTAAAATTTAGAAGACTGTTTTAATTTGTGTCAATACCAGAGCTCCTTAATTCTATAATTGTAAATGCACCTAATATCAAACTTAATATATTTATACCCTTCAAAGCTTGAAATGAAGTTTATATATTTAGGTTAGCATTAGAATGGCATTAGACAGAAATAAATACACATTTCAGAGGTAATTTTGATCCGTCGGGCGACAAGGCGCTGGATTTATATGTCAGGTTTGTTAAGCGGCTTACTGGCTACCACAATAAGACCACGATCACCGGGCCTTTTCACACCTCGATGTTTGGGTCGCAAGTTAGCGTTCACGCCTCGTGTGTACCTACCCCTAAGTTCGCACCTCACGTACATATCATGTAGGTATTATGTACGCGGCTAATGTATTTCATTGAAATAGGTGTGACGAGGCTAAATCTGTTTTCCTGGTTATCAGGCACTCACAAATATAACGTGTTATTAAGCTATTAAGCTGTATACGATATCCTTTTTAAGCTATAAAGTAATTATTATTCTCTTTTTAATCTCGAACATAAAGTAAAAAGCTGTTACAATGTATGAACATAATTTTCGATGCACTTTTTTATAAAGGCAGGGAGATAATTGTATTATTATCCGTAATTACATTAAGATGCTTTACAATAACCGGTCCGGCCTTTTTGTTATCAGTAGATTACGAACAGCGATGTCGATGGATCTTGTCTCCGCGTGACTTTGCGTGACTTGAATTCGTGATCTGACTGCTATTGTTCGGGAGAAAGTCGACCTTACCAGCGTTTTGCGTGTTGCGACAACATCGTTAACTCGACAATCACGTCACATTTTAATGATCTTATCAAAGTGATACTATGTGTAAAGCCGAGCCGAGGAACGAGTGATTTTCGCTGCCGTGTTTTGTCACTCTTGTCTGATATATAAGAAATGACACGTCGTTCAAAATTACATTTTCCAGATCTTCTTTTGGGTTGTTATTAATATAAAAGTATTGGTTTAAATGATTTAATTCTCAAACTTTTTTCTAAAATTGAAATAATTCAACTTGCATTACAATTGGTTACATTGGCGTGACCACATAAGTGAGAATAAGCGTCCCCTTAACTTTTTAACGTATATAAGGCGACAAATGGATCACTTACTAATTCGCAAGCAGCAATGGGATTTGATGGGTTAGGCGTCTTATCATATCCAACTTTGGTCATTCCATCTGAAACCTAAACAGCATAACGTGAGAACTTGAAATACAACTGGGATGACACCTTCGTATGTCGAAACCTCTACGGAGTCTGTTTGTTTTTGTATAACATACACACATATTAATTACAAAAGTGTATAAGCAGTATATCAGTTGTCTACGCAACACAAGTGCTCTGCTGCTTACTTTGGAACTAAATTGTATTACGCGTCATCATCAATGATTGATGGAAATATTCACTAAGATCAGAGATATAAATACTATACTTTTTTACTGGATTGATGTGGATATTGGATTCTATCTAATTATAATCATACCGTTTTAGTAAGCGCACCTGCGTGATAATACAATAGGATATTATGAAATGTTTAGATATCCAATGGTGGAGTGGATGGTGGAGTGTCAAGACGTAGGCGGTATAGTTAACGAGTTATGTAAACACCGTCGCTGACCACTACCGTCTGTATATGCTCGGCACAAGCCAACTACACATTCCGAAGTAGCGAGAATGTACGCTTATTGTTAAGGACGATCTGTTATTTCCACTATGTTTGGTATATATACATACATTATTTGTATATTTTTTAACAGGAAATGAGGAAATAAGCTGTAGCTCAAAATCAGCCAACGATATGGTTGATCAACGACGATGACTTTCGTGTACTCAAGTAAATATAAAAGCTGCATATGCTTGAATCCTAGAATTATTTTTTAATGACTATTCTAAATTATATGAAATTCGCAACATAAACGCCTTAAATCATTGGTATAATATATCGTGATTATATGTATTTAATATACTTATAATCATGATATATTTGTTTGTATATTTTTTGGTCATAATTTATTGGCTACAAAGCCAATAAATTATGAAGCTTTAATCAGAAGTGATTGTGACAACACTAATCGTGAAAAAATTGTATCACTATGTACGCTATATCCGAATTCAAATTTTAAACGTGCTTAGCTAGTGTATCTTGAAAATAGAATAGTTTTATAATCAAGTATATAAATAAAAATGTGCCGATACATGAAGCCGTGTTAGGTCGCTAGTATATTATAAAACGAAAAATCTATTAATGTTTGCATAGGACCGCCCGGCGTCGAAATCAACTCCAGTCAAAATATTTTATTTGCACGAGAACCTCAGACAACAAAAGAATGCTTTGTGGTAGACGTCCACTTGTAGAGCTCTATAAACATCGTCCCACTTCTATCTCTAAGGCCACGTATTAAAAAACAATTAAGATCATATTCGAAAGGTTACAGTTAATATTTTAATGGAAGAAGATGGTATAAATAACTACACATGTGGTAACCCGTTTTATATATCGAAGCAGTAACGTTTTTAGCGCGAGATATTGATGATAAAAATTGATTTATTTCTCTAAATTAAACCTGTAATTACATAATTCTAGGATTTGAATATGAATACTGGTCGTATTTTTCTAATGGGTCCATTAATTGCTATCCATTTAAAGTAAAATAATTGATTTATAACGTTTTTTTAAAACTTTTTATTGACTGCGTAGTCATTGCACTTTTAGAATAGTTTCATTGAACTATTATGTTGTTATAGCAGCCTTTTTAAAAAGTCCGTAATGACATCAA
This sequence comes from Malacosoma neustria, assembly GCA_963693495.1. Taxonomy (NCBI): domain Eukaryota; kingdom Metazoa; phylum Arthropoda; class Insecta; order Lepidoptera; family Lasiocampidae; genus Malacosoma; species Malacosoma neustria. The sequence continues at coordinate 14,080,967 of OY856382.1, read as the reverse complement.
AATATAATGAAAAATATGTATCTATATTTAATATGGAAACATTTGTTAAAAACATTTCGTTTTATTATGTATTGTACCGTAATTTCATATAAAATAAAAATACCAGTACGAGATTAAAATATACATAAATTTAACTAATACTTATTCAAAAATAAGGATTTTATGGAAATTTAAAAGCTATGCTATAAATATGTCCTATTAAGAATTCTGTGAATAACAAAATAGGATGAGCCGGATTTTTCGCGAAACTAATACTTTTAAAATGACTTTGACCCTAATTGGTAGTCTTTTGAGCTTTTAGGCATTTAAAATAACAAATTCGACTTTAAATACTATATTCATCTTCATTTATTATAACTTAAATTGATAGTCGTCGATCAAACTCGTCTTCCAGTAAAACTAGAAATGTCTGCGTATTTTCTCCACAGTTTATTAATATCAAGCAATTAGTGGAAGTTCATAGTTCTCTCGTTAGTGAGTTGTAATCAAGAAGGCAAACGAAATATTTGAACAGACAAAAATAATTGCTAAGTGTTGTTCATTAGAGAACATCTTACAATATTTTATCCCGGTTTCATGTGAAACTTTTACCTCTCAGAGAGGTATTGTCACAGACGATTTTGAATGTCTTTTTGCGTATTATTTAATGTTTCTTTCTCCCGAGGAGACCTTCAAGAATAGATGTATAGATGAAAATTTGTTTTTACAGATGCAACTGACTTCTCAACATTAAAAAAATCGTACACTTCTTTTCCTCTGCTGTCTATGAAATATAGTTATATTTTATATTCTTTTATCTATATATCTGTTATCATAGATTTTTTTAATGGTTTTTGGGGATAGAACATTTCGGGTGTATTTTTGCATTTGATCGCATCTTTTGAAATATCACCTCAATAAGTTATTGTTAGTACGAGTAAAATTATTGCTAATAATATGTTGTGTACGCAATAAACAATACGTCATATCTATTATATGTCTCTCTGCCGCTTTTAGAAGGTCTTGGTAAATCAAATGTAATAATGCGGGCCGGCGCGTGCCACAAGGTCGGTTAACTGAAGGAATCAAATGTCCTAGTACGTGGTTCTCGCTCGCACGATATTGCGGGTCGACCTGGTCGCTGTATATGGACTGGATTGCAATACGATTATACCACAAAAGACCAAAGTGCAGAAATTAAGCTATCCACAAACATGTGTTCGGGGATAACTTTAACGCAATAAAAGACAAGAACATAAATAAATACTAAGCAAATACTTTGTGGATTTTAAAAGCCATCTATGCTAATCCTAACGCAATTATTGTATCATTCATCATCATTATCGTCAGCCTATTGAAGTCTACTGCTGGACGTAGGCTTCTCTCAAGGAATGCCACATAGCCCTATCTCCGGTACGTTGCATCCAGTCCTTACCAGCCATTTTACGCAGATCGTCGCCCCACCTCGCCGCTGGGCGACCTACACTACGTTTGCTGAGTCGCGGTCTCTACTGAAGAACTCGTTTATCCCATCGGTTATCGGTTCTGCGACAGATATAGCCGGTCCACTGCAACTTCAGCTTGCAGATTCAAGAAGCGATATCGGTAACTTTTGGTTTTCTGACGGATCACTTCACTACAAATGCGATCCTTCAGAGAAACTCACAGCATGGCTCTCTCCATAGCTCGCTGAGCGACTTTAAATTGGTGGACTAGCCCTCGCGATTGTCTACGTTCTCGGCTCCCTACGTTACTGGTAGGACACATTGGTTAAAAACTTTTGTCTTGAGGCATTGTATTATTAACATGTAAATATAGAATTAATTATATGTAGGTATAAAACTATGTATGATAAATGATTGAACTTCTGTACTAAATAGTTTTTTTAGTATGCATATAAAGAGACTCGTCATCGCAATGTCGTCTCGCCTTACACGCACGTGGATCGAAGGTATTGCAAACCGGACACCGCTAAGACATTATTCAAATCGAACTTCAGATAATATAAAAAACGATTGACCAAATATACGTGGTAAATGCAATCGCCATTTGCATTTACTGATTTGGTAACAAGAATCGGTCCTCATTTACCTGTTTTAAATGTTGGTTGTGTAATATTAGATATACTATATACATATAACTAGCTGACCCGGCAAACGTTGCACTGCCATATGAATATTAAAAAAAAGTAGCCCATGTCCTTCTCCTAGGTTCAATCTGTCTCTATACCGAAATAAATATAACAGACAGACAAACAGATACTTTTAAATTTATAATATTATAGTATTTATAGTACCCATACACGTTGGTGGAGTATAGTGAATAATGTAGGTACCTCGCAGTTACTAATACCAATTCCAGCAACTTCAAGCAGGATCGCATTGGCAATAGCCTGGGGCACCTACTGGCCAGGTTTCTGAGGTCCACCGTTAAATAATAAGCGTATATACCGTGGTTAGACGGAGCTATAAATTGTCCGCTGCCGGCGGGCACGAGGCACGCAATCCCAATGCGGAAAGTATGTATTATGGCGCAGCCAAGTTCACGTATGGCCAAAGCGAGTTGTGCAGCCGCTTGCCGCTGGCTGTCCTATACCTTTAGTTTTGTTGGAATTGTACTACATTTGCCGCCTAAGACAAAGTTAGTTATAATACAGAGAATCGAAAACTAATTTAAAATAAAATTGGATTCTCGTTCATCTGACCAACAACTGCGATTATCTTAATTTAAAAGAAATATATTGACACATCTTTTTGATGTGAAACATCTATAACGGCGGATCACATCGACTATAGGCGTGGCGTTGTTAGTGCATTTTAATTTTTGTATTTAATAAATATAAATGTTTTATTAAATAAACATTCACCTTTTTCTGAGATTTTACTTATTTTATATATCATTATGCCATATTTATTTTCTGTCGTAAATTATCCTTTTATGCGTATTACCTCTACAAAATAATTTCATATCTGCCAAGCTTCCGATGATGGTTCACAATTTTCTTACATATAGACTAACGCTTGTACTAACACCTAAACTAGACATAGCCTTTCCCTCAGGTATTACTCCTTTCCAGTGACTTAAGCATTATTGTTATTAATACATTATAAATTATGACGACTACCTACTTGTATAAAATTGAGTAAGACACGTCCGATTTTGTTTTATTACATAAGGTGACTACTTGGGCAAATAACATTTTTATTACGTTTAACATTTTTATAATTTTAAATGTGTATTAAACACTCTTTAATACACATTAACAATATAACATCGAATAAATATAATGTATTTACCGAGACATTCAAAAATTTTCGCTAACCTTTTAAGAAACTGCAGATATTTAAAATGAATACTCATTCTTATAATTAAAAACGGAGACTATGTTTTTCGTCCAGGCGGTCCAGCATTCAGCTTCGGCGCATTCCAATCCATTGTCATCGGCGTGGCTTGACCGCGTTCGATTATAGCGTATTTATTGATTTTGTAATACTTTAGACACGGATACTGTTTTTATAACGGAACTATTATAGTTAGCCTAGCGAGGTTCGTGATCTATGAAGTTAAATTTATACAAAAAACGGCACAAACTATTTTTTGTTCCCAAATTTCTTTAGAAAGTTACCGTCATAATGTAATATCACGTTGAAGTCTTTAGTATGGGCGTATAATAAAATAATTGCGATTTATTATATTAAAACACGTTGATTTAAATATTCATATATCGTCGGACAGAGTAATTAGTTAGTAATTAATATTCATGCGTGTGTTCAAAATTGATAGATTAGAGTAAAATCAAATATAATCGTTCAGCGCGTGTTCGCGGACGTAATGACTACAATTAACTTTCCTGTTTGGTTGGATAATTGCATTCGACACCATTTTAGTGTCCCCTTAAAAGAAACCATTGTCATTTAAATACCAAATAAGATACAATTTTTCAAATGCTAGGGGCACCGCGAACACGCTGCTGTCCCATAGATGCACAGGAACCTGGGTCATTAATGCTGGCACAAAACACAAGGTTATTATGACGGCATGCTTATAGATATAGACCAAGGGTGGCTGCCATCCAGACAGACTTGGGGCCCTAACACATAACTACCGGCCGCAGAGGTTAGTATTATTTCTCTGCCCTTGCATGGCGAAAAATTATATAAATGTAGGTATTTAATTACTTGGTTTGCGGATAAAATTTTTTTTTCTTTAAAGTTCTATTTCGTTGATTGCAATCTATTAACATTATTAACTGTGTGTATTAATTATTAATAATAATAGCCCGTATTATATTATGCACATTGGGAGAAATAAAGTGCCTAAGTGATGCCTGCCATCGTGGGAATCGAACCCGTGACTTCTCGGTTGGTTTCCGAGTATGCTAACTTGGCCACGTATGCAACATTTACTGTATATTATGTTATCAATTCAATTTAATCAAACTATAATAACTTTAATTATAGTTTAATATTATAATTATCATCATTACATGTTAAATGAATTCACATTTAATCTCGATTTTTTAACGGTTGTATATAAGATGTTAACGCAATTTTTGACTCAAATCCTCTACAAGACATCGATTGCATTTGTATTTTAGATATGGAATCGATTGTCAAATTCACAAATTTTAATTCCTAGCGTTAATTCGATGTACCACAGAGATAATACTACTATTGGATTCTAGCTGTCTTGTTCAAGGAATACGGAGCAACTTTAAAAACTTTACATCTTTTATGACGACCTCAGTAGTGTAGCGGCTAACGCAATTCGGTACACTTGCGGATGCTACGAGTTTGATTCCCGTCTCGCGTCTGTGTTTCTGTAATATATATTTATTTACAAAATAAATGTATATACGTAGTATATTAGTTATCTAGTGCCCATAACACACGTGCTATGCTACTTACTTTGGGTTTAGATGGCGCTGTGTGAATTGTGCCAGTATATTTATATATCTTTGCTAAGGTAGCAGGTATATAGTCATTAAAACTCGAAGTTTCATGATTGACTGAATATATTTTCACAATACTTTTATGTACTTACTACCTTTTGACTTATATATTAGATGACCTTTCTTTGATGTCCAAATATAGGTAGAAGTGGAAAGTGTTAGAAATTAAAATTTAAATGTAGCAATGAAAATGCGAGTGACCATTTAGTATTCAGTAGACAAACCGCACTCGTCTTTCTCACGCCTCTTTGCGTATTCCGTTTGCGTTAGTCCGTGAGAAATTCAGTTTAAAATATGCGGGTTCGCGAACTTATGAGCTTATGACGTCAATTTGTTTAATTTTTATTGAAAACTACTTAAATCCCATGAATACATAAAATTTTATATTTTTAAATAATATCGCTGAATTGAATATTTTTGAATTTCAGTATACAGAGGCAACTTTTACGCGTAAGGATGAACACATATAAATTATCCATGAGTTAGTTTCTAATACGCTGTTATGCTAACAAATCATACTTTTGGATATTTCTAACTTATATCTTAATATAGGTGTCTTAACACCTAGTCAACTTGTTGATGCTTCTACAGACGGTATGATTATCTACTCCAAGCCACAGAGGTCCGAGATTTCTACTTCATGATAGGATAAATTCAAAGACACTTTATCATGTATTTTATGGTTCTCTAAACTACCTCGTTACCTTTGTATATTACCAATAAATAATACAAGCATAGATACATAATTTGTTTTTTTTTATGTATATTTTTATGTCTATTGAATTATTTAGGTATATCTAGATATTCAGGATCATAGCATATATTATTGATGATGTCAATAATAATGAGGAGATCGCGTCTAGGCAAATGTAGATGTAAGACGACCACCAGCCCGTCGACCTGCGCAAGGTTTCCGGTCGGGGCTGGAAGGGAGAAGCAAAGGACCAGAACATGTGGCGCAAATTTAGACTACGATTGGCTTAAGACAATAATAAAGTCTCAATAAAATTTCTAGCAAATTTTTATCCGTCGCAACAAATATAGAAATATAAATATTATCTATATGAATATTGCTTTCGTTGTTGTTAGATAAAAAGGTCGTTACTTTATCTATTTATTATTAATATTCCGTTCTAATGCTATTTAATGTTTTCAAAGTACGTACAAATTCAATTTAGTAACTCGTTTATGTATGCACTCTCGGCTGCGCGACTGTAAATTATATTTTAAACACTGCGTATACCAGTTTCTATCGGCTAACTAGGCTGCTACGTTCACTTATAGGTGAACACTTTCCAATATTTTACTGATAGACTTGTTAGATATAATCATATTCATTATCTTTGTTGCTTACTCGTAAAATGTTTCAACTTTTCAAACATTCAGTTCATATTATTAGATGCGTCAAAAATGTTTTAATGGCTTAATGAAAATTGATTTTAGTTCATTCGATAAATTACATTTAGTAATTTATCTTTGCTAATTTATTAGCTAATTTATTTCCACTAGTTAAGAAGTATGATGTTGAGATTATGGCTGATAAAGAAGAGAGGAAAGACACGACATGTTCCGAACCTACATAATGTAGTATAAGGGCAGAAAAGTAAATTTCAAGAATAAGGCTACTCCATAAATTTCCTAGTGATATCGATTACGTTAAAGACGACAAATGGATTACTCCTCTTAATTAAAAAACAGTAAAGGCTCAGATGGCAACTACATACATTCTCTTGTGTCTCTTTACTTTAGAAATGAAAATTGTCGACCTCCTATGCAATGGAAAGTCTTGAAAGTAGAAATAGAGAAACAACAATTAAGCATTATTAAAACTAATATAGCAAATGAAATGCGAATTGATGCAGACAGGCAGACTATTAAAATACGAAAGGTTGCATATTTGGATGTAATCATGCACACCAGAACTTCAGCGAATAATAGTAGAAAGCAAAGTAGCTGGAAGAAGTGCAATAGAAATCGTGGATGTGAACATCCGGAAATGGACTGAAGTCACAGTGTAGCAGAATTTTTAAGTAAAAATTTCGAAAAATATATGTGGAATTGACTGCCAGCCTTTACTAATTGGAAAGGTACTCAAAAAACTAATACATGATATTTATTCTTATATTCGTTTTTTTAATTGGTTTTGAATTTGTTGCATTTTATAATTGTTTTGATTGTTTCATATATATGCCCATTATAGGTACTATTAATAATTGAATAATTATTATTTAGTAGTAACACCTACAAGACAGTTCACGTAAGTCACAGTAAAATCATACTTTATATTATAATATTATACATAATTGTGAAATTAAGTTTGTTTGTTACGCTTTCACGCGAAATCTACTTAACCGATCATCATGAAACTTTGTACACATATTCTTGGAGGCATTAGAAGTAATAATATTTTAATTTTTTTTTACGAAGATTACCCGTTCTCATTTTGTTTCGATTTAATTTTGCTTGTTAATCGCCCAGCAGAGCGGGCGTGATCAGCTAGTATAGATATACTAATACTCGTAACAGTCAATGGCGTCATATATATATATATATATATATATATATATATATATATATATAATATATATTTATAATATATATATATATAATACATATATATATATATATATATATATATATATATATATATATATATATATATATATATATATATATATATATATATATATATATATATATATATATATATATATATATATATATATATATATATATATATGTGTACACATACCGATGATCTCGGAACGCAGGTTTCCTTAGATTTTTTTATCTACATGGCAACTATAATATGCACACTAAGCGAGAAAACCTGCCGAAGCGGTATATGATTGACGAGGATTCGAACCCTCTAGATTGGTCTTCGAGTCTCTGAGCTACGAAATATCTTGAATGATAAATGTTTTCATAAAATTGACAATTTGACATGTTGATCTAATATCTGGTCTTTTGATGTGACAAGTGTCACTTGCAAGATAAAGACCGTGTGAACGTTAGATTAGATCTTCGCAAGCTATAGCTAATCTATGGGAACGACCTAAATTCGAATCATCTTATATGATACATAAAAGCTTTTTGCCAAAATGACTCATTCACTAGTCATCTTTTAATGTCTCTCCAAACTTAGTTTAAGCATGTACTAATTTTATATTGACGACCGCGGCGTAATGATAAATATACTTGAGTACGCTTGCGGAGAATGATCTCCGCAATGAGATCTTTTTCGTGTCTGAGTGTATTTACAATATGTATTTATTTACAAAAGTAAAGTATATTAGTTATCTAGTAGTCATAACACAAGTTCTAGTGAATTGTCCCAGTATTTATGGACTAGGTGACCCGGTAAACGTTGTTCTGCCATATAAAAAAAAAACAGAACTTAATTACGTTCACCCCTATTTCATCCCCTTAAAATTTCATTTAAGCAATGAAAAGTAGCCTAAGTCCTCCAAGGCCCAATCTATCTCTATACCGAAATTCTACGAAATTGATTCAGCGGTTTCGGCGTGAAAACGTAACAGACAGACAGGATTTTTTTCACATTTATAATATTAGTATGGATTTGTATTGACCGGTGCAGTGGTCAGCGCACTGTTTACATAATGTACACATCCTGACCGTGTTGTGGTAGTTATGATATTTAAATACTGTTATCAAAGTGATTCTTATCGGATATTTACAACGATTTATTGGATAGATATTATTTGAATCAACACTAATTATTTCCCACGATTCGCACGCTCACGTGAAAGTATGTGATCGCATGAAGGGATCCTATCACCTTATCGATATGTTTTCCCATGCTAACCATTCTTTACATGCTTATCATTCGACCGGTGTGTGTTGTACTGATTAAATTGATCGCGTGAGATTCCGTTATTTGAGTCAATTCTATGTAAATCTAAATAATCTTGTACCCGATATATAAATGTTTGATGTTATAATCAAAATAATTAATGTTTTCGCAAGTTTTATCTCCGTGCAGGAGTGGAGTAAGAATATTCTCTCGGTGGCTCGGGGCGGTCAGTCTTAACAGGCGACAAAACAACCCTAGCTAGGTGGTAGCTCCAAATCTCATCTGGATGGCAACCACTCGTGGTCTCTAAATAAGCTTATGTTGTGTCCCAGCATTAGTGACCCAGGTTCCAGTACCTCTATACGCCCAGCAACGTATTTGCGGTGCCCTTACCGTCACAAATATGCATAAGCCGCGGTAACTGCTCATCATTAAGTGAGCCTTTCTATTAACAACCAGTCTACTGTTCTCATAAATAAAAAAAAACTGTAAAATACATATTATATAAATATAATAGTCAGTAACAAAACATAAGTTGTTTTGTTACTGACTAAATAACAACCATTTTAATACGTGCATTTAAAAGCCAGAGGGCACACAACAAAGAATGAGAAATGTCGACCCTCAGGCATGTTCATATACTTGTAATTACAATTTTACAAAATTATACGCAATTGAAGTTGTGTTTACGGCCTGAGCTTTGCTTTGTCCTTTGAATTAATATTTTTTGTATTCCTTCCATTCACCTTCTTCTTATAATGAGTTTAATATTCTGAGTTTGTAGCCAACGTGTTGGTTACATCCTTTCTTAGTTTCCTAATGCATAGTGAGAATAATAATGTCTAATTATTTACATCATTTTTGATATTATTATATTAATTTAAATTTTACTTCAACGTATTTGGTTTAAAAGCACTCGTGATGATAAGCTTCGAAGAATAATTAGGGTGATCTGTATTACCAGTCATCTCGGTCTGTGAATAGGGTAACCCCAAATCTTTGCTTGGGTGCCTTTAAAATAGAAAGAAATAGATGTGTTCTGTCAATTAACACAAAGCCAGTCCCAAATGAAGCAGCAGAACGCTTATGTTATGGGTACTTCAACTATACTATTGTACTTATGTACTGTTTTATAAATAAACTTTTTTACACATAAACATCCAGACACGGGACGAGAATCGAATCTGTGACCCGACAGACGCTCCGACACGCGAAAACCATTGCGCCTTGAAGATCGTCAGGTCAGGGTAGAAAGTAAAGGCAGGAAAGGAAGGGTGAGTCTAGCGGTTTCTATGATGAGGTCAGAGGACATAAATGTGTAAATGTTGTTCCTAAGAAAAGATAGACGCCAACCCAATAAGACGCCCTATTACATCAATTCTGGGTCCCCAGTAAAAAATCAGGGTTGTATTAGTTGTTTATGAGCAAAGTCGTCATTCAGCATGGTGTGAACATGTGGTGTCATGGCGCCCATGACGTCGGCCGGGGCGGCGCCGACCACACATGCCCACTCAACTAATCCAACTGTGAGATAATAAGAAAAAGTACGGGACCTATCTATATGGGATTTGTTTTACGAACACTACCATCCGGTATTTTAAGTCCTTTATTCGTGACAACATTGGTCTGTATTGTTTTTCAAGGTCCTATGGTCAACACAGTCTTTATAACTAATGTATTTAACTTTCACTTCAGATTCCGTTGTCACGGATTTTTATAAGTACGGCTGCCATGTTTTTAGAGTATAGCCGCCTAAATACGAAAGGAAAATCAAATCCTCTTAGCCTCATTTGAATTAGAATTGATATTATTCGCTTATTAGTCTTGCAGAGAAAATGGTAGAAAGGCCGTCTTTTTATTTCTGGCACTGCACACGACTGGCTTATTTTACCAAAGATCCGAATCGTCATGTTTTGGTTCCTTTTTTTCTATATTCCGGGGAAACCGAATGACCAGTGCCACTCCGGGGGAAGCCGATGTCGATCTCACTCTACGTCGGCAACCTTTGCGATACTCGCCGCAACGGTATACTGACTAAAACCCCAGTCGCCACCCGAAAGCCTTACATGGGTCTTTTGGTTACATAAAAACTTTTGCTGACCATAGGCATACTCATTTTTATTTTACTTCTGATAAAACTCTAAGTTGTCTAGCGTAGAAGATGATGTTTAACGTGTTTGGTCTGTTTTCCGGTATTTACTCGTATATGTGTCTAAACTTGGCGTGGAAAAGGTTCTCGATTCAACCTATGATTGATGGTAAATCCTTCAAAAAATGGTCGAATTTAAGAGTATTTCATTCATTTTTTTGTAAAAAATAATTGTGAATTACACAATTTATTTACGCCCAATTGTAACGTATACAGCCTTCGCGGCAGATGGCGTCGCTTGCGCATGATTTATGGCAAATGTAAATAAGTGTACTAATTATTAATTAAGCAGATTAGTCACGGTACTAGGAATGCAAACCATACTGGTTTATAAATTTAGATACACGATGTATGCAGTATGATTACATGACATTAGTAAACATCTATTAGAGATAACTATACATTACCCTCATATACCTAATAGTTATAGGTATATTTGTTTCTACTTGTGACAGTTTTATTTTCCAACCTTCCTTCTGTAAATATATATGTTTGGTGTATACATTACTTAGGCTAACGATGTACGCAAAGCTACTTATTTCACCCGCCCGGAGCAAGCTCTTGTATTTTATGTACACCCATATATTAACTTTTAATTATTGTCATATTGTCATAAATTTACAACTTGTATTTCGTGTTATTCCAACAAACTTATTTTAGTACTGTAAAATTATTTTTATTATATTTTAAATATTTTCTAGTTTATGCATATTATTATTTATTATTCCATTGCTATGTTAATAATATGTTAGATAACGCTTAATTGCAATTTGGGAGTTTTGTCGCTCAGAGTGACCTCTGTCAGTAAACTAGGAACTCAAATCAAAAACTAACTAAATACAATTATAATTAGACACATTATTTGTAAATATTGATCGAAAATGTACAAGCGTACATTATATACGTTCTTGGTACATGTCCATGGCAGAGGGTCACCCACGCGTCATTGCGCACGAGTTATCCCATTATACAATCTAGACGCATCAGCACGTTGGATACTATACTATACTATACAATATAATTCCATCTATGTCGTCTCAGTTGAAGTAATCTAGTGATTACTTCAACTGAGACGACATAGATGGAATTATATTGCGCCTCATACAAGTATTCATCTTTACCATAACGATACATCAATCTTGTACACAACCGGCGATCTAAACGAAACAAATAATAACTTATAGAAGTATTTTGTACATGTTCGAGTTTGTTTAATTAATGTATGTATCAATTGTATGTACATCGATATTTTAGACTCAGTTAATTCCGACAAGACAAGTTAATTGTGTATAATTTTCTCCAGTTTCTTCAATAGCTCTTACATAAATACAGAGAGAAACATATAAAATACAGATCTTTTATATCTTTGCGTTCAAGTATTGCTTTCTGTCTATACTATTATTTTTATGGATAATAATTTAATTTATTTCTTTAATATTAATGAAAAACGGTGAGTTCTAAGTATTAGTTCTAAGGACATAACCAAAACTAAATTATCAGCGTTTTTACATTATGAATGTTCTGTAAATTTATCAAGATTTTAAAACATGTGATTGTGGAACCCAGTGAATACTTTGTAACCCTTTAAGAACATGTTTTTAGATTAAAGAGTCTGAGTAACGTAGCCATCAATAGTTGACCGTAAAGTCATTGTGTTCAATAGTAAATGGGCAGAGTTGTATGTATATCACATGAACACAAAGCACGCACGTGCTGCAACGCCGGCCGCGGACTCCGGCGCGACCATTATTCCAACTACCATTGTTTCACGGAAATCCTCCCTCCCTACATGGATTAAGATTCGGAGCAAATCCTTCTTTACTGGCTAATAATTCAAATCTTTTATGATTGTGACTAAGCATTTATAAAACCTTATTGTTTTCTTTATTAGTATTTCTGAATTGCATTCGTATAGGTCTTAAGTGTAAGTTTGCTTAAATGATTCTCTATTCAAATTGCACAGGAGTCATATCAATTGCTAAATAACTTCCTTTTAATTTGCATGTAGGTAATAATACAAGCATTAAACGTTAAATCAAGGCTTTATGAATTTATCATTAATGTTCCTGCTTGCTCGGCCAAAGTAGATTACGGAACTGCTTTGCTCAGTTGTTTAATGTATCTGGACTTGAGATCGTGTTTTAATTCCGTGACCTAGAAACGCAAACAAACCTAGCAGCTGCCTGCGCACGAGTGTCTTGTGATTGTTGGTGGTTTTCATTGTTTATATTTGCAATATATTTTATAGCGTAAAAATCCATACTAATATTATAAATGTGAAAGTAACTCTGGCTGTCTGTTCAATTTTCACGCCCTAACCGCTGAACCAATTTTGATAAATTTCGGTATAGAGATACATATATTGGACCATGGAGAAGGACATAGGCTACTATTTTTAAAATTCATACGGCATAAAAGTATATAAAATAAAAGACTAATAAAAATATTTTTACAGCCACATAGTTTTATTAACAAACCTAGGTTGAAGTTGGTTTTATAGTATTTTCTCTCCCCGCTATTATTACCCGTCATAAAACTTTTAAAAACTCCATTGAGTGTAAATCTGTCCTTAAAAGCATATCGAGGTGCCTTTGTGTGGGTAAGTTTGAAAGCTTATAAATCTCTCCGGAACGTTTTATTATATGAAGCTCGCCGTTGTGTGCGGCGGAGACATGACAAGAGCAACTCGACAGCACTGCGAGGGCGACACAATGCCTTGAGCATGTTTCCATTCTTCGAATTTATAGACCACATTCATGTATAAGGAAATTGAACTTCAATGTTGAACGGTGTAGATTTTATACTTTGTTATTAATAATGTACACATTGTACACGATGTATAGCTTAATATAATTCCTCCTTACATATGTATGTTAATGAACTCTTAAATCGCTTGTCCAATTTAAACAAAAGATCTTTTTAGTGGATACCCTAATGTTTTAGATTCACAGCGGGACTCGCTAGGTGGCGTTGCTACAGAGCAGGACACATGCCGGGCCTCATAGTGTTCTATAACATAACGCCATTTCTTACGGTCTTTCGAGGCTTTCTTCTCGAGGAGGTTTTCATCGTATCCTTCCTAAATAAATAAGTATTTATAGTATAAAGTAATAAAGTATGCCTTTTTTTATTGCTGTAGGACAGCAGACAGGCTGACGGCCCGCTTAGAATTTAGCAGTTACCGTCGCCTAAGGATGTTTGCAACGCCAGTGGTATCGTGAACACGCTACTGTCTCATAAGGGTACAGGAACTTGGGTCACTAATGCCGGAACACAACACAAAGTTATTATGGTGACACGCTTAAGATCAAAGGTGGTTGCCATCCAAACCGGCTTGGGCCCTACCACGTAGCTAGGGTGGCTTGTTTTTTCTCCGCCCCTGCACGGATAATGATTATAAATGCCTAATACTTAATATGTCCCCCTGCTATTATGATGTCATATTATTATCGCTTCATTATATACCAATTAATTGCAATCGCCACAATGTATTCTTGTACGATGAATTCACGGAGTCGATTCCCGTCTTGCGTCTTGGTTTTTATATATTATAATACGTATTTATTTACAAAGGAAAAGTATATATGTAGTACATTAGTTATCTAGTACCTATAACACAAATGCTATGTTACTTACTTGGGTCTAGATGGCAGTGAGTGAATTAATAATAATAATGTAATATATTTATTCATAAAAAGTTACACTTTAATTTAAACCATGCCCCGCAAAACTGCTTACGCAGTTTGACTGCAGGTACCTCGCAATTAATTGTAATTGTCCTAGTATATTTATTTATTGTATTAATTAATTCTATTGGCGTTTTTGTTTAATCTTCTATCTCTATACTTTTTAGTTTCTCACTAAAATCTTATCATTATTACCATGCTAATGTTAAACCTTTATACAATATGTCAATCAAGTTTTCAGTTTATTGTTAAGATTAAAAGGTCAAGTAGTAATATTTTAAATATATCTTCCAAGTATTAAAAACTCTTATGTAAAATCGTCTGTGGTATGATAATGCGCCGCTTGGCGCGTGGGCAGGCTGCGCGGGCGCAACTCGCGTGTCACCTTTGGCAGGCAGGGCTGCTTATGTCTACTCTCAAGACATTTGTATCAAAAAGTAAATTATTAATCTGAATAAGAGTTAACCATTTCCACTAGGCATGTATCCAATAACTCAAATATTTATTTATATATCTTGCCATAAGGCACCTTATGTCTACAAGTAGGACATTCAATCGACAATTACTACATTTGAAACTTGTGAAGCAAACGAAAGACGTGAAAAAATTGATCATTATTATATTTATAAAATTATAGGTAAACTAGCTGACCCGGCAAACGTTGTTCTGCCATATAATTAAAAAACAGAACTTAATTACGTTTACCCATATTTCATCCTCTTCAAGTTTTATTTTCGCGACAAAAAGTCTTTCTCCAAGGTAAAATTTATTTTTATACTGAAATTCATTAAAATTGGTTTAGCGGCTTAGGCGTGAAAACGTAACAGACAGAGAGATTGTTTAACAAAACAATCTTCCATTTTTACTTGATCCGCAGTGTTCTAAAGAGCAACCCTAGAATGATGCTGGCAGAGGTTGAACGCACGCGACATTGTTATCTCGGTCCAGGTTTGGGCGAGAATAAATAAAACTATTCGTAGAAGAGACAAACATCTATTTTATTATTCTAGCTAGCTGTTGTAAGTTGCGATAACACTTTATGAGACTTGTTATCTACACTGGCTGACATTGTTTGCTGGTTCAGCTAGGACGAAAGTTCTAGAAACATGCAACTGAAAGCCGGTAATAATATTTTCTTGCTCTAATATACCGATTTAACTAGTTCAGTTGAACTTGTTTAAACAATATTTAAATGCAACGTTGCTTATACGTGCTTTTGGAAGTTATATTCTAAAATATAGACAAGCTTTCAACAAAAGTACCCTCTGGAATCGGAAAAGCCTTGCAGCAACTGTATTCCTAACTTGTCAATTATTGCTCCTTAAATATTCTCGCATTTATTCTTGTTTTCTGAACTTTTCTGAGAACATGGTTAGTATTTGCATTCTTATTGGTTTCCCAAATGGACCATGATTTTTGATGTAAAATATATTATTTTCAAAAGTTATATAACAAAAAAATCCTGGAATTTTGGTAATGACCTTGGTTAAAGGTCGCCAATATCTATAAATATGCAAAACTATATTTTCAAACATCCATTAACATAACCCGTAGTATCTTGGTAGTAACATTACACGAAACCGAATTCTCAAATTTGAACGTGTTTTGTATTATGATTAATTGACAGACCCCTGATAATTCAACTTTATTGACTAGTAATTATTGTATAAACAAAAAATAGATTTTGTAAGAGAAACCTTTGTGGGTTTATAATGAGAGAACAAACTTGTAAAATTAATTAATATTCTTTGAAATGTTTTGGTAACGACGGTTCCATTTTACAACTCTATCCTTAGATATCTTTTATTCTGATCGAAGAATAAAACGACTTGATCACTAATTGGGACTCGCGCGTGACTTCATTTTGGCGGTAATTCTTTAGTTTGTTGGAGTGAGACGGATGTATGCGTAGTTTGAATGGGTAAAAGAGAGAAGAGTGCGAGGGTGACGCTCAGGTACATTATAGGCTTTTAGTCCGCGTCCGAGTCATTTGCCTCGTAATGGACGGGGATTGCCTCGAGTCAACTTACCGATAATGATCACTTAGGGCATAAACTACATTTTCTTATCGAAATGCATTTCAATTTTGGCGTTTAACAAAGCGTTGAAGTGAATGTAAGTACAATATATAGAATATAGAGTAGACTCTAATGTACAAGTAGACTCATTTACATTAATGTCTCTCATTTAAAGATTGGAATTAGACTGATATTTCCATTTTTTTGCCCTTATCCTACTTTGTATGGGGCCAGCCCAACATGTTATCTACTCCTCTCTTCTGTTAGTTATGGAGGGTAGGGGAGAATTATATAGAGGAGAAGTTGAAAAAGTATCCAGCAGTACGCTGTAAATTATAGTTCAAAAACTCGCCAGACGGTGGCACTAATGCAGCTACAGTATATGCTTTTCTACGTAGTAGGGCCCCCAAGCTCGTCTGGATGGCTACCATCTTTAGTCTTAAGTATGTCGCCATAATAACTGTATTGTGTTCCGGCATTAGTGACTCAAGTTCCTGTACGTGTTCACGTGGCCACTGGCGTTGCAAACACCCATAGGCGACGGTAACTGGTAAATTCTAAGTGGGCCATCAGCATGTCTGCTGAACAATAATAAAAAATCGGGAGATTATATTAAGATAAATAATATAATTCAATTTCAAGTGATAGTGATACTTTTCTTTTATGCAATCTATTCAACTTTTAACTGGTAAATCTCTTAAATAGTCATCATCATCATCATCTTAGCATTGAATCCCGGTTGCAGCCCAAACTCTCGCTTCGGCGCCCGGGGGCCCCTTTTCGAATTTTTCTTCTCCACTTCGCATGATCTTCGGCATCTCTGGTGGTCAGTCCATTGGCACGTATATCAACCCCTACGACGTCAAGCCACCACTTTTTGGGTCTATCCCTCCTGCCGGGACCCGGCGGTGGCGGCATGGCCAGACATTTGATCCCCACTTAAGTAGCCGATTGCCGTAAGACGTGACCATACCAGCGAAGGCGACACTCCTGCAGTTTATCCGCAATTTTTTTTTATTTAAATAAATGGTAAATACGTTAAATCCCAAATAAGAATTTATATATAACGTTATATTATGAAAATGCCATACATAAATTTTATAACAGTTACACTTTCAAATTTAACTTAAATTAGGGCTTTAATGAACATAATTTTACCACGTAATTTAAAAATAATTTCTTTCGGGGCTTGTAGCTTTTGAGCAATTTATCATTATTCAATTCAAGTCAAAATTTAGATGTCGACTATGCTAGAATATTTAATTAACTTTTACTAAAACATCCACATAATAATCGAAATTTGGTAACCAAAACCTGTCACGGTTAGTGCCTCGGTATGCTTTTTTGTTTATACGAGAATATGCGGTTTTTGTGTAGGGTAGTTTGGTTTTTGTGTGTTTGTTTTAGCGCGAGCCGATAATGCGCGCGACAGGGGTGCTACATTTCAGATATTAAACAACAAATACGATTATGTCATTGTTTTGTGTGTTTATTATCTTCTTCTCAGTCGAATACTCTTGACAGAGCAGTCGTGGTCACGCAAGACGCCCGGCAGCGCTTCACCACCGCGCGCCATTTGTCCCTAGCTGAAGCCTG
Source organism: Malacosoma neustria (assembly GCA_963693495.1). NCBI lineage: Eukaryota > Metazoa > Arthropoda > Insecta > Lepidoptera > Lasiocampidae > Malacosoma > Malacosoma neustria. Next base: position 14,062,774 of record OY856382.1, on the reverse strand, counting down.
TCTTGCGCAGTCGTTTAGGGATGTGTGTGTCATAGACTTAATTTGGTCCGTCCATCGCAACGGCGAACGCCCTCGCGATCTACTGCCATTTACCCGGCCCTGCACAACCAGCCGCTCCACGGAGTCCCCCCCGCGTCGCGTCACATGTCCAAAGAACTGGAGTATTCGGGATTGCACCACCGATGACAGTCTCTCGCCGATGTTAAGCTCCTTCAAGATGGAGACATTGGTGCGGTGCTGTGTCCAGGAGACATTAAGCAGTCTCCTCCAACACCACATTTCCAAGGCGTCAATACGCTGCCGCTCCCTCTCCTTCACCGTCCATGTCTCGGCCCCGTACAGAAAAACCGGGAACACAAGCGCTCTTACGAGACGGGTCTTGGTGGTCTTGGTTATGCTTCGGTCTCGCCATACCTTCGAAAGTCTGTCCATGGCACTGCGCGCGATGACCATGCGCCGCTTGATTTCGTCTTCAGAACCTCCTCTATTTGAAATCAAAGAGCCCAGGTAGACGTATGATTGGACGACTTGGCAATTCGCAATCTCAGTTATTTCCGGAGCATTGTTGCGACCACGGTCCACAATCATTATTTTGGTCTTGGTTCTATTGAGCTTCAGTCCAAAGTCGAGACAAACGGTTTCCATGCGGTTTAGCAATTCCCCTATCTTAGTTGCACTTGTTGCGAGTAGGGTAGTGTCGTCCGCATAACGCAGGTTCGAGATGTTCTTGCCGCCAATAGGAATTCCATCTGTCCAATTTTCGAAGGCAATACGCATTATGTGTTCCGTATATGCATTGAATGCTTTCTGAAAGTCAACAAAACATATGTATACCGGTCTGTTGAACTCCTTAGCTTTTTCGATTATTTGCCGTACTATCAGAATCTGCTCCCGAGTACCTTTACCTTTCACGAAACCTGCCTGCTCTGGTGCTATTTCCTTAGAGATAAATGAGTTAAGTCTCTGATGAAGAATATATAGCAGAACCTTGCTGGCATGCGTGATCAATGCAATAAGGCGGTAATTACTACATTTCGTAGTGGATCCTTTCTTATGAAGCGGTATAAATAAGGAGTACGTCCATTCAGTCGGCCAAACGCCAGTTCTCCATATAAGGTTACAGATCCTATGAAATATGTCGACGCCATAATCGCCACAGCATCTTATCGTCTCTATTGGAATTGAGTCACTTCCTACCGCTTTGCCAGATTTAAGGTGTTTAATAGCAGATTGTACTTCCTCTTTTAATATGTCTGGCTCAATGTCGCTCTCACCGGGCGCGGTTGAGGGAAAATCACGTGAATCCGGATCCAAGAAGAGTGATTGGCAATATTTTTTCCAGACTTCTAAAATATGTTCCAGCTCAGTGACAACATTTCCCCTAGCATCTTCTACGGCCCATGATTGCGTCTTAAACTTCTTGGTGATATATCGTATCTTTTGATGTAGGTCTTTCGTCTCATTTTTCCCGGCATGTACTTCAACTTCGGCACATATTGTTCTGAGAAAGTTGTTTTTATCCCTCCTACAAGCTGCCTGGATACGATTAGTGTATTCGTTTTGGTTTTGTACACTTGCACCTGAAGCTTTAAGGCGACGTCTCTCCTCTACAAGAACCAGCGTGCTGTCGCTCATCCAATGCTGACGTTTGGTAGTCCCATCGATTCCTCTGGGTTGTGTGGACTTTGTCGCGTCCAAGATCATACTTTTGGCCTCGTTCCACAGCTGCTCCGGTGTATCATCGTCAGATCTACGCGCCGACCACTCAGTCCACCGACTTTTCATAGTTTCCACGAATAAGGGTGGGTTTGTTACCTTGATACGTCTGGTTTTGTCAATCTTTCTGGCCGTGTTTATTATATAATTAATTTAAAAATGTGTGACTTTACAAGCAAATAAAATTTAGTTTGTTCATATTCAAATGAAATACTTTTGACTGTGTTTATTTAGTGTTTACTGATATTTTGTTTTTTAAACGATTTGTTATTAACACATGTGTACATTATAATTTGCATGTTGTAGTCTCTTGTAATTGAATATGTACACGTACTTTTTATATGTACCTGTGATTATTAATAATTGTTAGGGTACATCTTTTTTGGAGAAATAAATAAATAAAAGTAGCGTAGATCAGAGACATCAACCCTTTGTTAATTACTACAAAAGGTTGTTCACCCCTGGAGAGAGGGTGGCTGAAACCTTCCACGTGTGTGAGACCGGTGACGCGGACACATGAGCCCCACTTGTTGCTCACTATTAGATCGTAATTTACAACACACGTTATATATCAACATGCACCCATTAGCGGGGATTACAGAAGTTTTGAATGATAATGCACCATGCGATATTTGTATAACAAAATTTGAATTGTTTTGTTCTCACTGAAATATATTAAGGGAAGCTTAGCGTTCATATGTTTGGCTACTGAATATTATCAATTTATAACTTGGAAGATCTTTTTAATTATTGCTTAGATTAACTGTGTCAGATCACGCTAGCATGTGTGAATAAGCTACCTACTATTAGTTATTAGAGACTAAAATTTAATTATAACGGACATACAATAACACAACGTCGTATATCTCGGTATAAAAAGCATAAGATGCTGTTAAGGAATATATTATAATGGAATTTTTTTAGAGTTGTGCCTATGATAACTGAGAAAACGTAAATGAATATACTAAGTGACCCGTATAGAGGGTGGGAGGTCTTCAGAATACCATGCTTGGTCACAGGGAAGATTTTCTTTAGGCAGTCAATATCCTCTAAATAAATTAGTGATACCTAACCTTAAAGTAAATCCTTAAAGTATTGTAGATAGATTAGTATCCTCTTAAGGAAATACGGCACATTTAGTGTTTAGTTTTAATTTTTAGGTAAGTTTAGGTAACTATAGGTACTTAGGTAACTTATGGTTTGATAGTTTTGGCGTATCGTGGCAAGTGTTGTATTAATAAATATCAGCCAAATTATTGGTTTTTTAACTTTCCGTCTGCAAAAAATAATTGAAAACCATATTTATGATTTACTACTTGAAAACAAGAGGGGGTTCTTCTCATATATTACTGATCGTTACGAAGGGGGGGTTAAAAATTGGCAAAAATAAGTATGGGTACATTCCCTAAAGAGCGCTTCCGTATTTAACCAAAATCAGTATCTTGAGGTTGGCTAGCTCAAAACAGACGTCCAATCACGTATATTTAGGATACATATCATATAAAGAGTTTACGAAGCTTGAAGAAAAGAAAATAAACGTTGAAAAAGAAGGCGTCAGTGCCAAGATAACGGCTCCACAGACAATAGATTTTTAACATAAAACGTCGCGTCGCGAGCTTTCGTTTTTTATTGGTGTGGCGTCAAGCCGTGTTAAATGCTAACGTCGTATCTTTTATGTTATGCCGTCGTATATTGTAGTTTATGGAGTGACCGGCCCCGTGGGCTGGGCGTGGGCGCTACTCCAGAATCGCGGCCCACGTGCCTCTGATCGCCAGTTCAGTTCAATTGTCCACTCGCGCCTTGTTTATGTGTTGTGTATACTCCGCCCGATATCAAGAAATGATATTAATATCGCGTGCCTGGATCAATTTTATACGAATTATTATTTAAAATGTTTTATTAGTTCATGAAAAAGAAGTCTTCCATAATTTCCATTTAATCAGCTTTTACAACTATATTCGGCATAAAAATTACGTTAACTAAAGTTGAATATCACAAAATAAAACATTTGTTCTGAACTTGTAGTACTTAAGACACTAGTTTTAACTATATAGATTTTAAACATTATGTAACGGAATTTTCGGACTCGATTTTTATTCATTTTGAACTATCAAAAAAATTCAAAATTTTGCACACTTGTCAAGATCTGATGACAATACATAAATTTCATAATTTTGTCCCACAGTCCTTATTAGGATCATCAGGATTAACGTTTTCTTTTCCTTCTGCCGAAACGCCATCTGGCGTTTAATTAATAACGTTGCGGGAAGATGGCGTTAAATTTAAAAAAAAAAACTGCCGGAAGGTTTACTGAGAATTGACAATAAATAAATTATAGTTATCGGTCCACAAGATGGACCGATGATCTGGTCAAGATCGCCGGAATAGGTTGGATGAGGGCAGCGCAGGACCGATCATCGTGGAGATCTTTGGGGGAGGCCTTTGTCCAGCAGTGGGCGTCTTCCGGCTGAAATGATGATGATGAAATTATAGTTAATCAAACTAAAAAGTAAAAAATAATTCTTATCTTAAGAATAAAATTACTGACGGTAAAATTAATGTCACTCTTCTTAAAGCGTGGGGTGCTTTGTACGATATTTTTTACGTTAAACCCAATATTTGTTCTCACAAGGAATTACATATTATAAAAGCCAAAGGTAGTAAAATATTTAAAAAAGTCTTTTAAATCTACTCTTAAATTAATTTATGTATTTTGTTTCATATTTTAATTTCGTTGTATATCATGATGATATTGACGAGTACTGACCGTTGATTCTTTTGTTCACAGTGGTTTGACATCCACGGAACGGGGTGTTACGCCAGTATACCTTCGATGCCGAGAAGGTACCGTTTCCTGGCTGTATCCAAGAGGAGCTCTTCGGTTACTCTTCCGACCACCTCTACCGGCCTCCGAGCAGGACTTCAAAGTGTGTGTTCGGGTGATAAGACGGCCAGATCCACCTGACTTGTTTCACTCCTTGCAACAGAACGATAGTGGTATGATTTTTTTTATTGACAGCAACAGACAGGTTGACGGCCCACATAATAGTAAGCAGTTACTTACTGCCTTGCGCTTAGGAGTACTGGAACCTGGGTCACTAATGCCGAAACACAACACCTTCCGAGACATGCCATGCAGTCGGGCTTGGAGCCCTACTACCTAGTTAAGGTTGTTTTGTCGCATTTTACGACGGGACGCCTTCGGCACGGAGAACAATTGTTTGTACAGAATAAATATAATAATTATATCTTTGTGTATGGTATTCTTACTCGATTTTTAAATACATATAGCGAAATCATAGAACTGTGATTGGCTTAAACTGATTTCACTTGTAAGACTATGTTTATCAAACAATAAACGAGGCTTTGGCGCAGTTTCCAGTTTGTAGCGCATTTACCGTGCAGGATTTGACTTTACTATTTCTTTTCCAATTTAATTGTTAAGGCGGAACATATTTTACTGAAAATTGTCATTTAAGCCTCCTATTATTTTGTAGGCTTAAATGACATTTATTACAGATAACTTAGAATAAATTGATTTGTTCAACAAAAATTATTAGTTCTATAAACCTGAAATTCTGAAATTAAAATAGTTTTTTTTTTTCAGAAATTGCACAGCACTTTCCTGCTCGTCTATTCGTAGAAGGGTTACATCGTCTAATTCCCTTGTATGCGCTGAATGATGGCGATCCACGGGAAGTTCGATGTTTCCGGAGTAAACAAGGACGAGCTGCCTTATACGTGGAAGCGGTGCCGGAGGAGGGGCCCACGAGAAGGGTGGCCATGTTCAAGTACGAGGCTCGGCCGCTGATCCGCCAGCACTACGACCCCGCCACAGCTGATTGCAGACCCTGCACGGATTCGGAGATGGAACTTGCTTTCTGTACAAGTGATTTAGGTAAGTTTGTGAATATAACTAAGTATAGTTTCCTTTGACAAAGGAGAACGGTTCAAGAAAATAATCTGACAGCAAAAATCTTAAAACGAAATTATTTTCTACTGGATTCGATTTGATTGCACGTACTTACGAGTATTTGCAATCGATTCTTAATTAACTAACATTATTATTATTTATTGTAGGTGAAAATAAAAAAGACAGCTAAAAATAAAATGATCTGCAAAATATTATACGTATCTTCATTATATTTATTACAAAAAGTACAATACAATAGAGGTGGCTGGAAATAAGTCAATTATACGTCATGATAATATCTAGTGAGTCTTCAGTTTCACGTTGTCACAACACTACAGTAATGAGTAAGCAGAAACCCTAAGGAACGGTGCCCGCCTGCCCGCGGGTGAATGTTAATAAGCCCCATCTCGGCGGTGACCACAGCGATTTGTCGCTATAATCAACATTCTTTGCGCACTCGATTAAAAGTTGTTTCTTTTTGTCGTATAATTTTCAGAACAATGAGTTTTCAGAACACCCTTATCAATAATAAGAATATTGACATTTTTAAATATTTTGATAATGACTACTCAGAAGCTTTAAAACTCATCAAAATTTATTAGAAGATTAGAGATAAAGTTGCGCCCCCAAATATTCTAAGCCCTGACGTAATTATAATATGTATATACCTAGTCAGGTCATAAATTCTGTCACATGTTTAATGTAAAATAATTGTAACAAGTTTATTAATTATGTAACCATTCATATACCAAAATGAACTTAACAAAACATAGATTCTTATGACATTAAAGTTTATTCAAAATGACCTCCGTGATTTTGAATACAAGCCTTCAATCTGCGCGGCCAGTTGTCTATCGCAGCACGAACGAGGTCCATGTCAATATCGGCGGCTGCCTTAATCAAGGATGTCTTGAGTGACTCCAAATTGGGATGAGGCTTTTAGCACGCCTTTTCCTCCAAGTGTTGCCATATCTTGTAATCTAACGGATTCAAATCTGGACTGGAGGAGGGCCAGTCTTCGTGCCGGATGAAGTCGATTTCACGCGCCGCCAGCCAGTCTTGTGTGCTCTTCGCTCTATGAGCTGGCGCCGAATCTTGTTGGAATACCCAGTGCCTGTTATTGAGCATGGTATGAGAAACAGGTTCCACAAGGTTCGTCAGGACTGTATTTTGATACACAACAGCATTCGTTTTTACACCTTTCTCACAAAAATGTACCTCTGTTAAGCCCCAATAAGAAACTCCCAACCATACCATGAGCGAGGATGGAAAATGACCTCGTTGGACACGCGGAATACGGTTGCTCGCTTCTTTACTACTGTGTGCGTACACCTTATCATTTTGTTTGTTGTAGCTCTCTTCTACGGTAAACATTTTTTCATCCGAAAAAAGAATTTCCCGATATTTTTTTCCCGCGTACCGCTTCAACAAAGCGCGGCATCTCTTCAGTCTCAGGTCCATTAGACGAGCATTCAAACGATGTCCTGTTTTTCTTCGATATGCCCGAAGCCCTAAGTCTTCATTTAACACCCTTTTCACCGTGGTTCTGCTTAACCCCATCTGAAGGGCCAACAGTTTCTGCTTACGTTTGGGATTTCTTTGAATTCGTGCCTTCACAGCTTTTATCACTGCTGGAGTCCTAACAGACCGAGGGCGACCACTTCTTGACCTGTCATCTACACTAGAGTCTTCATTGTATCGTTTGATGGTACGATAAACGAATCTTTTGGTAATATTCAAATTTTTCAGTATGTTAAAAATATGAATTGGCGCGTAACCGCAACGATGCAACGCAATAACTGCAACACGGTCTTCTTTAAGCGTCCACTCCATATTTAAAAATGAGTAAAATTCTAAAAGTTATACATTTTTATTTTCATGAACAATTCTAAATTCGAATTCAATAAACTTTTTTGTGGCCAGCATTCTAAAAGAAAAGTTTTTACTGTGTGACAATACTTATGACCTGACTAGGTATAACAAAGGCACTCTGTTGCTTACATTTTTGAATGTGAGTTGTCCCAGCATTTATTTTGAGACTATTTGAATAACATTTTAGTTCAAAGTCTAAGCTTTACGGAAGCTTTTCAATGTGTAATGACTGAGTACTCGTAACATTGTAGTCACCTCCTTAATAGGTATAAGCATACCGGCATAGACGAGGGGCTGACACGACGCGGCGGCACGCGACGCAGCGGGGAGTTAATGTTAACCTTTTTTCTTATTTGATAAATTATTATGGAGTTATGTCACCGTAGGCAGTTGAGCCGAGGCTTGCGCTGCGCCCCGTAGGCGTACCCCACATCGACCATTATTAGCCCCAAGAATATATTTGAAATGTTATTTGTCATGGCGCATTTTCAAATTTTACTGGCCCGAAATACTGTATAATTATTTTGACTTATTCAATTTATCCTCTTTACAAATAACTGGTTGAGTAAAAAAATCCTAAATATTAGAAAGTGGAATAAATTATAATTTATAGAGATCAAGTGTCAGAGATATAATGAAATAAATACACATGATAGTTGTATAATAACATAGAAATTAAATTAACAGTTTTCTCATGGTACAGAATATATTATATCGCGAGATGGACATGATAGCTTGTTAAAGTTGTTAGTCAAAGCCTAGTATGTAATTATCGGCCGTCAGAGGGCGGATGAGTGACCGTTCGCCAACACTTAAACTATTCACTTATCTATCTCAAACAAAAGCTGGGCCCCATAAACGGGACCACTTGTGCTTACTCACGACTCCAACAAAAAAGGCGGTACGGACAGACAATGGCGACAATGTGATTAATATCTAATCTGCATTCAGACCAGTAATAAATGTACAACAATGGAAGTAGAATATAGATTTATAATTAGTAAAGCGTATACATATACATACAACACGGATGCATATTTTTTATTACAAAGTATTCTAAACTGGTATTTTATTTCATTTTTCTTTTTATTACTGATGAACAGCAGACAGGCTGAGGGCCCACTTAGCAGTAAGACGCTAGGGGCACCGCGAACACGCTGCTGTCCCATAGGGGTACGGAAACTTGGGTTACTAATGCCGGAACAAAACTCAAGGTTATTATGGCGACATACTCATACCAGGGGTTGCCACCCAGACGGGCTTGGGGCCCTACTACGTAGCTAGGGTTGTTTTGTTGCCTTTTGCGATCCCGGCCGCAGCGGTTAGTATAAGAATACTACTGGAGTAAGAACTCCACCTTGCACGGAGAGAAATTTAATGAATTAAACCAAAACTGAGATCAAATACTTTCATTTTTTTTTATTAAAAGCTACAAACGATTTTACCATAGTAATTACAATACCGGTTAGGTAAAAATTAATTACTAATGGCAAATCCAGTATCGTCCCACAGCGACACGTGGTAAAAATTAACGTTATGACAATCTACATTTTGCATTAAAAACTACACATTAGTAAGTTAACCTACAAAAAAGCTTTATTTTCTACACACAAAATAAAATTTAATTAACTTCGTGTTAAACAAAAAGATTTCAACTAAACAAATATAAATTGTTGTAAAACGTATTAAGGAAGGTTGTAATGTTATAATTGATTCACAAAAAGTCCCGGACCACCATTTGTTGGTCAGTTTTGTTTTTAACTGTCATAATTAGCCAGTAATTGATAATAAAGGCACCGGATCACCCTTGAATGGGTGGTTCCTTAATTTAGTAATAATTAATTTGTATTAATTACTTTATTTTTCAGTGTCTCGGGGTGTGATAATTGGGAGTGAACAGCGGGAAGACCTGGACACCACCCAACTCACTCTTCGGCTGACGAAATTGATTCGCGCTACTGGAAATCAGAGTGCAACTGAAGAAAATCCCGAACTTAATCAAAATAATAACTATTACAGGTAAGCAATTATCAAACTGATTTATTGTATGTAAAAAAAATTCGCATATGATATTCTATACAAATAATTGTTGATTATTTATAATAATTACTACCGGAAAACCTGATTATGTCATATAAATTAAAAAAGGTGCCTAAATATGTCCTTCTCCACGGTCCAATCTATGTCTATACCAAAATTAATCAAAATTGGTTCAGCGGCTTAGGCGTGAAAGTGTAACAAACACACAAACTCACTTTCATATTTATAATATTAGTATGGATAATAATAACACTTTATTAGCATAAAATTTGATAAATACAATTTTTCTTCTAATATTTGTACGTCCTGTGGGTAATGACGTAATGTACTGATGAACTTAGCTTAACACTAGGTATTTTAAATACTATGTAATACGGAAATAAATTTTATTTCATTATTTCTATTTCATAAATTTCATTACCAAAGTCTGAGGGTATAAAATATGTATCAAAAGCTTTGTTTAAAATATATTTTAGGTAAAAATTAAAGGAAAATTACTTTTTAGTAGATATAGTAAAGGGGCCATAATCAAAAAGTGTCTATTTTTGATTTTTAATTACCTAAAATGCCAATTTAGTGCGACTCAAAATTATCAAATTCCATCGTTTAAATGATATCATCACATTTGTAAGATTATGCAAACGATTCTCGCAAAGATGGCGGATCTGTATTTGCCATCGAGTAAAATGTCCACCTAAAACTGATGAACTTGATAAATACCGAGTTTGTTGCTTAACAAGTCTTAGCAGACTGATGCCGTGTTCAGATAATTTTTTGCTCGTCATAAACATTTGTTTTGTTTGTGACATTCATTTAATTCCTCTAGTATGTCTTGTTTATTTGTATGTCACAATTTACGAAAAAATGGTTTTTATCTCCAATTTCTCACACTTTAATAAAAATAGACTTATCTTCTTATATACAAATATAATAGATATCCAGATCCTCCATAACTCCATCATTTTCTAAAATTGAATCGGAATCATAAAAAAATGACTAATACTTATCTCTATTAGCCAGGAAAGGTGTTGTTTTTCTTTTCAGTGTGAAGGCAAACCGCTAAACTTGTCTAATAGAGGAGGAAACCGCTTATTATTACAATCATGCTTATTATCAAATCAATTAGACTATTTCCTATGTAAAAATAAGTTAAATTCGCATGTAAACGTTTGAAACGTTTAAAATATACAAGTTCCTTATCCTTCAATTTTAATTTATATAACAAATTTCTACTGGACAAAAGCATCTATTCCCCAGCCTAAGCCAGTAGATTTTATAAGCTAACCAAATATAATATTTTTAGATACGAATTGGACAACACGATTGAGAGTGCACCTCACACAAACTATAGGAATCATAAAAGAAAGCGGAAGGAACGCAGCGTGCACGCACATGTGCACGTGGCAGCGGCATGTGGAGCATCGGCGGGCGCGGGCGAGTTCCTGGTGATGGCGCGGAAAAGGCTCGGCAGATATTCGCTCGTGTGTGCACCCCGCATAGAGGATTGGGTGCAGCTGGTCGAGAGGAGGAACTCTGACGGTTCTGCACACTGTCTTCTTCAACACTGACTTTTTTGTGACATGTTTGTGTTTTTGACCCTTAATACAAAGACGCTGAGTTAATTTCTATTAATGTAAGAGCTAATTTTTCTAATATTTTCCATTTGAAGGATAAAAGCAAATTCGAGTGAATATAATTAATAAATTGTAACCGTTCACTGTGTTGAAGGAGTGGGCGCTTTGTTATTATAACACTATCTCGACGCTTTAGTTTGGCTGAGAAATCGGACTATGCGGTCAAAAAAACAAGTGTAGTTACAAATAAAACTCGGAAAACTGTATATTTTCATTTTGGAAACGTGAGATAGTATTACATAATATTATTTATTATTATTAATATTATTATATTTTGTATCAAGTGGGTCTTGTAATTCAGCAGATACTCAACTTTATAAAGTATGAGAGTCTTGTTTACACAGGGGTTCTATGTTCTTTAATTCAGATAATATCTAAAAATGCAAAATGATATTGAGATCTTAAAGAAAATATCATGTAAGTAATATTTGTGTAAGAAGTTTCTATACTACCTTTTTCCCATTTTTTTAGTAAGAGAAATGGTAAATCCGGACTTCCTCGATGTTAGGGGAGTGATATGAGATATATCATTTATTTTGTTATAAAGTTTATAATAAGATTCTATATAATCGCTTGCCATACAAATTCTGTTTCATAATTTTTAAAGAAATGTTTTATATTATAAATATATTTTTAAATTATATATTAAGTGCGATATGTGGTCCAGAGTGCCAAAACGTGTAAGATCTTCATAGTTTATAACATAAAGTTGATCTCAACTATGTACATATTTATGTTTAAGTGAAAATGAGCTATATTCAAAGCCATATTAGGTTATAAATTATTTTAGAAATCAAACCAAATTCGATAAATTGTTTAATTTTCGCTACTATCAGTGTTTCGTAACATAAAAATAGTGGGGTAGTTGCTTGTCTACTAGTTATAAAAATGCAACAAACTTCGTCAACAGACGTCACACAAAAAGATCAAGGAAATTAATAGAAACTTATTTTCTGGATTATTGTAAAAGTTCTGAATTACTTATTAAATGAAGTATAAGTAACTACTCTAATCTAAGACAGGATTTATAAAAAAATAATGAAGATAAGAAAAGCAGGTGCTATTGTGCTTCCGATTAATGAAATACCAAAACCTGTTGTAACGACATCGAAGGGACTATTAACACGTAAAAACCTGTAATGTTTTTGAGGTACAAATACGTACCTTTGGTGTTGGTCAATACTGTTATGTTGTTCTAAACGATGTCGCTATAAACGGTTTTAACTGTATATTCATTGAAATATTAAAAGCATGAACGACAACCATAGTTTATATTTTATTACAGATATTAATTTTTTTTTGTGAATACGTGGTAATATATTTGTAAATTTTATTTTTAGTTGGCAATATGTGATATAATTTACAACGAGTAAGATTATATATATATATATATATATATATATATATATATATATATATATATATATATATATATATATATATATATATATATATATATATATATATATATAGTATATGTCTGTCATCGGTAAATTGGATATACTGAAAACTATTATGGTCTCTTCATGAGCAACATCTCAAGAGCATATATATTAGACTGGGTATAAATTATAGCGTTCTTAATTCGCGATTAACATGCTAGATTTATTTTGGATGTTTAAAGGTCACGTTCGATACATATGGTGGTAGATTCAGTATCCATTTAAAGTATGAAATGAAACAAAATAAATTTTCCATAGAAATAAAACTACAAATCAGAACGAAAAGCAGTTGTTTTTCGAAAATATATACATAAATTCAATGGTGGTAAAATATTATTTTTAATATAAATTGTCGATAGTTTCCGGTCTAATTCTATAAAATATCAACTATCCCAAAACCGATGACATACAATGTGAAATTAAATAAAGATGTACTAAGTATGTAAAAATGAATATATTGTTAAATAAAATCTGAATCATTGTTTTGATTTTTATTTAGCCCCAAATTATTATATAAAATATTGTTCGTAAGAATGAATATTACCAGCTTTCTCTCGATTAGGAAGGTAGTAATATTTTTGCTCACTAGGAGGCCATCACCCTCCTAGGAGGTGTAAACGATGCCTATGACGTATATGTGTTAATGTGGGATTTGGTGCTTGGGTTACCTACCTACTACCTACCATACTCTTAACATTTCAATCATATATAATAAACATTCTAAACGGTACCACACGCTGTAGAGGAAGCTCTATTTATTATTGCTAAAAAACAGCATGCAAGCTGTCGGTCCACTTAATAGCATGCAGTTACCGTCGCTTATGAATATTTGTGACGCTAGGGGCTCCGTGAACACGCTTTCACATAGAGGTACTAGAATCTGGATCATACTTATAGACCAAGGGTGGTTTCCATCAATGCGGGCTTAGGACGCTACCACGTAGCTAGGTTTATTTTGTCACCTTTTACGACAAGTCGACCTCCGCCGCAGGTTATATTCTTATCTTGTTTCGGGGCCGAGAAATATCTCGGACACTTCGACTCAATGGGATCTTTTGTGTTTCCCTAGATAGCGATCACTCCTCTCCAATCGCATTGAAGATTTGCTTCATGAGCCTAACAATGAGATATGGAGATAAGAGCCTGTAGTCTTCCGGTGTCGGATATCCTACCCCCAAAAGATTCACTCACCTCCTGGCCAATGCATCGCATGTACACAGTAGGTGTTCCATGCGTTCTGTATGTTCCCCATACAACCTGCACATGGATGTCGCGGTTAAACCCATCTTCATAAGCATGTTATTGGTTCCAAAGTGCCCAGTAAAGGCCTTGTGGCGTCTATGGACCGCACATAAACCGGTCTCGGAACATCACTAGTTTTGGGGCGTATTGTTACCCCTCACTAGTGTGCTCCGATCCCGCCATTATTATTCTTACATTCTTAGTTCTTACACAGAGATAACCTTTCTCGCAGCATGTATGTATTTTAACATAACTCCAATGTCGGTTTGCCTAAGTTTATAAAACTAGAATATATAAAGTTAACCGAGAGGCATTTTCATTTGAGCACGCCAATGGCGGCCGTGCTCACCGATATCCCTCACAACTTTATAGCCTCAAGCAAGTAACGTATTTGCCCTCTGCTCATGTTCCAGATGGATCCTCGTGCTTTGTACGTGGATCCTAAAAATTTTTTGGAATGTTCCAGACCGATTCTGGTCAGCCAGTGTTGTTGTTGACTGCGGTCTGCAAAATCCCTGAATGTGGCTTTCACGAGGCTAGTCGGAATGCCTACACATGGTTCTGGACCCATAAAATCATTAGTTGAGCCCTCTCTTGCCAGTTCATCTGCCATTTCATTGCCATGAATTCCTTCGTGTCCCGGGACCCACATTAATCTTACCCTGTTATGCCTTCCAAGCCTATTCAGAGTTTGAATGGCATCCAAGACAAGTCCGGAGTCAACTTTGAAGGAGGCGATGGCCTTGATTGCAGCTTGACTGTCACTGAGAATATATATAGATTTGCCTTTGGTGCCTCTATCTATGTTCCCCTGAGCACAGGTTATTATGGCATATGTTTCAGCCACACTTGCCATTTTTCCCAAGCTTTTACTACATTTGTAGTCTTTCGCGTATACTCCCGCCCCTGTACCTGATTCAATTTTGGATCTATCAGTGTACCATACTAGACTATTATGTTCCGGTGGATCTGGTCCCTTTCTCCATTCTATTCTTGTTGGAATTTGGACCCTGAAAAGCCTTTCAAATATAAACCTGGTTTGCATTTTATCGGATATCATATGTGTTATCCGATCCAGGTCCTCATTTTCATCGAATTTTGTATGATTGGTTTTTGGCTTGGCGTCCCATAGGCCAGCTACAGCAAGGCGATATAGTGCCCTCATTGCCTCGAGTTCAACCATAATATGCAGAGGAGGAATGTTAGGATATCTCTCCATAGCTGCCGTAGGTGTTGTTCTAAAAGCACCAGTGATTCCAAGACACACCGTTCGTTGTAGCCTATTGAGTGTCTCTTTGCACGTAGTAAGTTTTACTCTGGGCCACCACACTACGCTGCCATACGTGATGATGGGTATTATCATTATCTGATAAAGCCATCGTATCACTTTGGGTTTTAGCCTTTTGTAATAATCCAGACTATGTTCGGAAATTTACCATTGACCATTATGGCTATGTCGACAGCATAAGCTACCGTGTAAAAAGGTCCGGTGTTGTTTGGTTAGTAGTGAGTCTACTGCCAGACACCATAATAATGGCGACAATACTCCGCCTTGAGGGCAGCCGCGTGTTGTTTTTGCGCTAAGTTTGTCTCCCATTAGTTCCGATCTGACTAGTCTGCTCCGTAGCATATAGTCAATCCAATTGCATATAGTGTCACTGACACCATGTTCCTTTGCAGAATTGCGAATAGACTCAAATGTTGTCTTGTCAAAGGCTCCCTCTATATCGAGGAAGGCCCCTACACATACTTCCTGTCCTAGTGCAGCCTCAGCTCGGCTTACAACGTAGTGTAAAGCCGTTTCTGTTGATTTGCCAGGGTTATACGTACACTGTAACCTATGTAGAGGGAATTTCTTCAATGGCCCCTCTCTAAGATGCCTGTCTACCAGTTTCTCCAGAGTTTTCAGCAGAAAAGATGATAGAATAATGGGCCTGTAAGCCTTAGCTTCTTCATAAGTGGGTTTCCAGCTTTTGGTATGAAGGTAACCCTGACCGCTCTCCAAGCTTTGGGTACATAACTAAAGGCTACGCAGACTCTGTAGAGCCTACAAAGATGAGGAGTTAGGACCGAAGGTTATATTCTTACTCCGCGCCTGCACGGATAGAAGCTAAATCACTTCGGGTTCAAACGACATTATCTATTAAATAAGTAAATAAACATTTAAATAGCACAAATCGTTTATTGAAAACATTACAACTGATACCACATAGAAAAACTACTCGGCACGGTTTATTTCTTATCTATACATAATATCACAAATACTTTATAATTTGATACACTATAATATACATAGACATTTCTCGTATTTGGTACACTTTGTGATTAAAATTGTTACTATGTGAACGTTTTCAAATAAATAAACACCTCTTGATAGAATAAATAAATAAAAACAATGACAGAATACTTTGATTAATAACAAAAACAACAAAACAAAATTAAATAACACGTGGAATTGAATTGCCTTCCTTTGTACATAATATAAGCAATGAATTCATAAATATGAATGACTTAAAAACTCATTCAGGTTTCATTTAATCTTATAAACAACACCATTGCCAAGGGATTCCTAGGATTAAATGATATATTTACACACTGGTATAATATTCAGGTGGACTCTTTTATCACTCCATACACTGTGACACAGTGACCTCTCGTCCCAAAATATGCATCAGAAAACGCTTGTGTTAGGACTACAAATTAACTTTTCTTCAGTAAATATTATTGTTAAACACAGGCTTTTGAGCCTTGTTAAGGCTGCTGAGCCACGGAGATCGTCACTTTGTATGGAGACAACGTAAATAGCACACAACTTCTGCCGAATGCTGCTCAGTTACACGTGCATACAGCCAAAATGTAGTAAAATATATCTTAACTTTTATTTGAAAAAAATCTTAATTCACAATATTCATGTATTTATGAGGGGCGTTCGGGGACATTTTAGGTAATCTATGTATCTCATTTGCTAATGACACTATTTAAGGGTATAAATATAAAATGTTACTTAGTTATGACCATTAGTTTTCTAGTTATAGACAGAAAAAGACGAACAGAATGATTGACGCTACAAGGATGAAAACATCGAGCATCGCAGTATTATAAATTTTTTTAATAATCATTTATACCTATATCAAGAAATTGAACGCCCCTCAGTTCATCAAAAGTTCATGTAACTTTTATCGCTATATTAACACATTGTTGACCGCCAATTTTACTGAAAATTTATCTCATGTCACCGGCTATTATTTCAAAAACGGCGATGTAAAAAATTACCATTAAAAACTAACGTGGTCGGGAGACGAAGTTCCTTACGAATATATAGTAATACTATTTCAAGGTTGTCTTCCTATAATTTAAACAGTTAACTAAATAGTAAATACTCAAATCACATGTACAATAAACAAATGTAAACAGTAATTACTTGTATCAAGTTATACAATTTTATCAACTTACTTTTCTAAATTTGTATACACGCAGTTGCTGCAGTTTCCATTTTTCAACTTATTTGCAATAATATTCACGTATGATCTATCTAACAAAAAACACAAATAACAAATACATTTTCACGAAATTTACACTTGTCTGTACAACCGTGTGTTGAGGTTATATGATAAAGAGAGAGAGAGAGAGAGAGTTAGCTCGCAGTAGGCTCACACGCATACAAACACAGCATACGGCATTTTGTTACGTGACGATTTCTACTATATAAATCGTACTATCCGTAAGCCGCGTTAAGGAACTTCGTTCCAAAACGCACTAAGAGTTTACTCGTTGCCGGTCAACAATGTGTTAATATAGCTAGAAGATTTCTATTTTGGAATTCCTTGACTTTAAACACTTTGAGTATGATATTCGTATATAATACATTCAAATAAAAATCAGTTGAATATTTGAAATAAGAGCAATATTTGCAATCACGAAACAAAAAAAACATTTATTACCTAACAGGTAACATTAGCTGCTCTTGATATGTAGGTAATGTATTCTAGTACACCTCTGAGATTATTATTGTACGTTACACTTGTGGCCGATATTGTGGCAAAAAATGTATGATTAATACGACATGCTGACATCATAGTCAATTCAATTAGCAACATAATATTTAGACCATATGCTATCAACTATACAAATGCTGTTAAAAACGGACAAACATTCATTTAATAGAGATTAAAGTGTGTGTCAACACGATATTTTATTATATAATTTCAAATACAGTCTCCGATATAATTCCTAGACTGAATTAAAAAAGAACACCTAAATAATAATGATACACAAAGTTAGATAATTGTAAATGAAATGATGATAGTGAATATTTAATACAAAATCGTTGTAAAAAGACATCGATTATAATTAAAAATTCAGTGGTATCAAATTTTTTAAGCTAAATATTTCGTACCCATCAACACCAACCAACAGTAACAAAGTAAGTAGTAAGCTTAGATATATCTGTGAGCAGACATAATCAGCCTTAAATGGTCTTCGCCACATTCATTGCACAAATTTTAAAACAATTACTTTACATAAGTAAAATTATTTATTAGGCAGACAGCCCACTTAATAGTAAGCTGTTACCGTCGCCTATAGATGTTTGCGACGCTAGGGGCAACACGATCACACTGCTGTCCTACAGCGGTTCAGAAACCTAGGTCACTTATGCTGGAACACAACACAAGGTTATTATGGTGGCATACTCTATAACCAAGGATGGTTGCTATCCAAACGGGCTTGAGGCCCTACCCCCTAGCCGATTATCTTTAGAAATTGTACAATATTTTACTTTGCCAATAAGTTAATATTTACTTTTACATTTAAGCTAGCAAGTAAATATGAATGCTAATGATTGGTCACAGTCATCAGGATTCATAGTCTGGAGCTGGACAAAAAAAGCCAACGATAAAATATTGATACGATTGTATTGTGTATGATGTATATATTGTCGCCATCTTGAATTGGCAATAAAATGTCAAATGCAATGCATCTTATTAAACTACATCTTATGAATTTCGAGAATTGAAATATTTTCATTTTGTTGCAATAGATTTCGTCGAAAACATTTAATTTTAAATAAATTCTCTGACGATCATTGTTTTCTCTTAAAAGGTACAAAACATCACAATGACGGCTTGACGTCGTAAGGGGTGATATGCGTGCCAATGGGCTCAATACCAGGGATGCTGAAGACCGTGCGAAGTGGAGTAGAAAAAGTCGGAAAGCGGACCCCGGGCACCGAAACGAAAGTTTAGGATGCAACCGGGATAATGCTTAGATGATGATGATGATGATGATGATCACAATGAACAAATGACTCGCGTTCAAAATTCGTAAAACGCTTTTTGAATTCTAAACACCAGGGCTAATGATAACATTTTAATAACACTGGTGAAATATTGTGCACATAAAATATTTTTAAAGCGAATTTATTTTTATTTTGTTTATTGTACTATTTTTCTTTTTAAACATCCAGTAACGGGATAAGATTTGATTATTGTCTATGACTCGTATTTACCTCTAACAAGGAAGCTCTATTTCTAATAGTGGCTCATATTTATAGTCTTTATTGAAATATAATAATAATATATTGCCATTTATTCATAAAGATTTCTATAGATTCTTTAAAAAGGAACGCCCATCCGTGTATTGAGATAATCTGACGCAATGCACAAACTGCTCGCTATTATTAAGTATTGACTATGGTCTAGTAAGGTACAGTCAGCATACCAATAAAAACATTTTCTAGCCCAATAATATTTAATTATAATAAAAAATTCTACATTATAAAATTAAATATTAAACAAACTATTTACGAATTGAGTGGAGGGGCGTGCCTTTTTGTCATTTTGACAATAGGAAATATCTAATATTTTACACAATTCGCTATATATGTATATTTTTACGTTCAAAATTCATAAAAAAAAATTCTTAGTAATACAGAGAAATTAAATAAGTAAAATTTATTAAATCTTTTTCAAACTATTAACATTTAAAATAAAATATAAATTTCATATTAATTTTAATTTATTCATAACGTACTACTATATGAAATGCTTTTTGTATTCTTATTTTAAATATATTTTTGTAAAATTTTAGCAATCCATTTTCAATATTTGTTTTTTATAACGTATATTATCCATATAAATACATCTTTATACAAAATTCTAGAGATACTATGTAATTATGGCGTAAATTAATCTTTCAATGCTATATTCTGCACAAATCTTATAAAATAACAAAAGGAAAACCCAAAAAAGCGCGCTTCATTATCAAAATGCCTAATACAACTATCGCTTTCTTTAACTCCCTTTATAAAAAAATTTTGCTTCTAACTAAACACAAACAAATAATTCTAGATGTTCATAAAAACACTAATTTAATGTAAATAAATCCAATGTTCTATCTTGAATTCCAATATAATATAATTATATGAAATGCTTAGTCCGAGACAATCTTCATATAATCACTAGTAGTTTCACAATCCTCGCATTGTGTCATCGCGTGATTTAGAGAAAAGCGAATGCGACTAAAAAATCCACACCATGGCAACACTATACTTATACATCATTCACTTTTTTCGCGCGGTGTCGAATTCACTTAAATTTTATGTTAAGCAAAATTAAGTGAATATACTCTTTTTAAAACAAACATATAGTGTTTAAAATAATGCCTAAGCGTCATAGTGACCGCGACGTAGAAGAGATCAGGCGAAAAATACGAAAGTGGGAGAAAAAACTTGAACGACGGCGTCGTTCAAAATCACCATGAAGACCAACAACGCCTGATAGTGATAGCGATTTAGTCGAGGAAAGGAACTTACTGGTAGAAGATCTACCAAAAGAATCAGGTATGTCTTTTCAATAATACTTCCTAAAAAATTTAACTTCTTCATAACATTTGCATACATAGCCTAAAAATGGTAGTACCTACTCATGGTATTTAGTTTTTTAACATGTGGTACATGTTGCTTTAACACTCCGGTGGAGTGAATTGTGTGCTTATAAAGAGAGGTTCTCTTAGCACTATGACCTTAAAAAATTTAACTTATTCATAACATTTGCATACATAACCCAAAAAATGGTAGTACCTACTCATGGTATTTAGTTTTGTAACATGTGGTACATGTTGCTTTAACACTCCGGTGGAGTGAATTGTGTGCTTATATAGAGAGGTTCTCTTAGCACTGTAAGGTTGATGACCTTTAACACAACATACTTATGTATTTTACATATATAATCTATGTGAAACTGGTAGTCTCACATATTACTGAAAAACATTACAAATGAGCCTATTTTTTTGGGTAGGTGAAGATGACACAATAGAGCTAGACGAGGTTATATTGTCAGCATTGGGACAAACCACAAGTGCGGATAGAGAATATGGAGAAAATATACACCCAGAAATTTTAAAAAGAATTGAAAATATACTAAAGACTGGTATTAAAAAGGATGTGAAAGAAGAATTATTAAGAAAAACCCTAATACCCAACAATATAAAATTATTAGATGCACCAAAGTTGAATATAGAACTCCAGGGCCTGCTCTCTGATACAATTAAAGTAAGGGACAAAAGAGTAGCAGATCGTCAGCAACAGCTGGGGATAGCCATATCAGGTGTCTTAAACGTGATGAACACAATTTTAAAGGACAACTTTAACAAAATTAATATGATTACTGCACTCAGTGACTCAGTGAGGTTGCTGAGTGACTTACACTTTGAAGACTCTGTCACACGCAGAAGACTAATATCCCCAAATTTAGATAAAAATATATCTAAAGCTATTGAAAGCACGGCTAGAGACAGTTTCCTTTTCGGTGAAAAGTTTAATGAAACAGTCAAATCGGCAAATGCCATAAAAAAGTCTGCCACTTCCATACTGAAGCCAATAAATACCAATGTGCCGAAGAATGTTCAGAGCGACCGCTCACACTCCAACACTAAAAAACAGGGAAACTTCCGAGGCCCTCCTCGCTCAAATCAGTACAGAGAGGGAAGGGGGGGGGGGGGAGGTACCAACAAAGGACCTCGGTGAGGCCTCAGCAACGGCGACAAGCCAACAAGCCATATGCTGTCCAGAAACCTGTACGGCAAACTTAAAGGTAAATTACTTTGCTGGACGTTTAAAACACTTCCTTCCTTGTTGGAAGAAGATTACCCAAGATTTAGCTGTATTATCTTGGATAAATGACTATAGTATTCCCTTTATAAAACAGCCTGTTCAACACAATATACCTAAAAATAATACTGTTTCTAGTGCTGAATGTCGTGTAATATTAGACGAAATTAATAGATTAACAAAACTTGGTGTTCTGTCAAAATGTCAATATGAACAGGGTCAATTTTTGTCAAAAATCTTTACAGTACCAAAACCACATGGTAAAATAAGGTTAATTCTGAACTTGAAATGTTTAAATAAGTTTATAGTACCTGACCATTTTAAAATTGAAGATATGAGAACTTTGTGTAGAATAATTAAATATAATAGTTATATGTGTACAATAGATCTGAAAGATGCATATTTTTTAATACCAATTAAAAATGATAAAAAATATCTAAGGTTTAACTTTCAATGTATACTGTAGGAATTTAACTGTATGCCATTTGGTTTATGCACCGCACCTCTAACTTTTACAAAATTATTGAAGCCAGAAAAAAAAAGTAACTTTTCTCCGTAGTAAGAGATATAAATCAGTAATTTATCTAGATGATATAATTTGTATTGGATCAACTTATAGTGAGTGTTTGAAAAATTGTCAAACAACTATAAGAGTTTTAGAGTGCCTTGGTTTTGTTATTAACAAAGAAAAAAGTACTCTTTCTCCCTCCCAAGTTATTGAATACTTGGGCTATATTATTAACACCAAGTCTTTGACATTATCAGTAACAAATAAAAAACGACTGTCTACAATATCATTAGTTAAACATTTTTTAAATATTAAGCAAAGTACTGTGAGAGAATTTGCTCAACTCATTGGGATTTTAATAGCATGTTGTCCAGCGGTTTCTTATGGTTTTGTATACACAAAATTACTAGAAAGGCACAAATATCTAGCCTTACTTAAATCTAATAATAATTTTGATGCAAAATTAATCATTAATTAAGAATCTAAAAAAGACTTGTTATGGTGGTTAAATCATTTAGATAAAGCAAGAAACCCCATAAGGCAATTTAGATTTAATTTAACTATATATTCAGATTCATCTGGCTCAGGCTGGGGTGCATTTTGTAATGGCCAGACGGCCAGGGGTTTCTGGACTAAAGAAGATAAGAAAAATCATATTAATTATTTGGAATTATTAGCTGCCTTTTTGGGTTTACAGTGTTTTGCAAAGAACTTAAATTCATGTCAAATTTTGTTGCGTATAGATAACACCACAGCAATAGCATTTAATAAAATGGGGGGTATTCAATACCAGAAACAAAATGCTCTTTCTAGACAAATATGGCAATGGTGCGAATCTAGGAATTTATGGATATTTGCCTCATATGTTAAGTCAAAAGAAAATGTAGAAGCAGATCATGAATCTAGAATAAAAAATATAGACACAGAGTGGGAACTCTCTAATATAGCATTTAAAGAGATTATAATAAAGTTAGGGTTACCATCTATTGACCTCTTTGCTACCAGGGCTAACACTAAGTGTTCAAAATATGTTTCTTGGCATAGAGACCCTTATGCAGACAATATTGATGCCTTTACCATTGACTGGTTACAGTATACTTTGTTCTATGCTTTCCCTCCATTTTCACTAATATTAAAGACTATTCAAAAAATACAATATGATAAGGCCACAGGCATATTAGTTTTTCCTATGTGGACCTCTCAACCCTGGTACCCACTTATCATGGATATGGCTGTATCTAATGTTATATGTTTTGAGCCAAGTAAATACTTACTAATATCGCCTTCCAGGACTCCACATCCCCTTCACAACTGCCTTTCCCTGGGAGCCTGCATATTATCAGGGAGGCACTAAGAAACCAACTCTTACCAGAGGAGACCATTGAGGTTATGATATCATCCTTATCTCAAAATACGGTTAAACAATATACAGTAGCCTTAAGAAAATGGTGGCTTTATTGCCAAGGTGTAGACATATATGAGCTATCAGTACCTAAGGTCTTAGCATTTCTTACACAAATCTATGAAAGTGGAGCTTCATATACCACTTTAAATACCTATCGCTCCGCACTCTCTTTGATAATTGATTCCAGCTTGGGTACAGATAATCTCATTAAAATATTTTTTAAAGGTGTCTTTCGTCTCAAGCCTTGTAGACCAAAGTATAATGATACATGGGATCCTTCAATTGTCTTAAATTATATTGCAAAATGGTTTCCCAATGAAACCTTAGAATTGAAAAAATTAACCAAAAAATTAGTTATACTGCTAGTCCTAACTAGTGCACAAAGAATACAAACTTTATCTGCAATCACATTAAGTAATATAGAATTTACTGATTCAGGAGTTAATATAAAAATAACTAGTTTATTGAAAACTTCAGTGCAATCCAAGGTTCAGACCAATCTTGTACTCTCATTTTTTCAGTCCAAACCAGATCTGTCCAATAGTTACATTAAAGTCCTATATTAATCAAACTAAAATGTTAAGAAATTCTAACTGTTCGCGCTGGTAAGGGTCTTCCTAGGCGAAGAGCTATTGAAGGGAAATGAATATTTTATAGGTACTCACGATAACGAGAGTTACTCGTCCTTATTTTCGCGTGGGCCCACTAATGTACCACTCGTAGGAGTAATCAAACACACCTTTACACTATTTTACACCCGATTATTACTAAATTATTAAGTTTTATCAAAAATAAGACGGAACCGACAATCACCGTTCGGCCATCGACGTTATAATCATTTTTAAATTGGTCGCACTACATTTGACAAGGACGGGGAGCGGATAATAGGTAAAAGGAAGAGATAGGATATAGCATCCTCACCTAGACCCATTATAGCCAAACGGCGTTAACACTAACAATACCGAAAAGTTGCTTCTGTGTTATAAAAAACCTTATGGGAGTGCCAGTAACCAAACAATTAGTAGATGGATAAGACAAATCATGTCAGATAGTGGTGTGGATGTTAAAAAATTCACACCTCATTCTACGCGACATGCTTCTACCTCCTTAGCCCGTCGAGAAGGCCTTACATTAGATACTATTTTTAAGACAGCAGGCTGGTCTGAAGGTTCCAAAGTGTTTGCAAAGCACTACAATAGGCCTTTAGCTAGTCAATCAAATGATAATTATTATGCATTTGCTAGGGCTGTGTGTAACACTGATTAAAATTTTACCTGATTTTGTGTAATTATTTAGAAGATACATACTGTCCTTTTATATTTTTCTCTAGTAATTCTTGTGTCTTTTAATAAATACATGTGTTTTTGATTCATTGTATGTGGTTTTTTCTGTTATTGAAAATGTGTTCTCGCTACAACTCCCAGCCTCTAAACATCTACTAGTGATTATATGAAGATTGTCTCGGACTAAGCATTTCATATAATTGTAAAATTAAACGAACTTATCTGAAGTGAAGTTCTATGGAAATTATATGATATGCTTAGTCCGAGACAACAGACACCCTCCCATCCCGGATACTCATCATAATTGCTGAGATTCACCCCGATATCTATAGCTGGGAGTGGTAGATTCTCGTTTTTTCCAGGATAGCTCTAAAATAATGATGTATAAGTATAGTGTTGCCATGGTGTGGATTTTTTAGTCGCATTCGCTTTTCTCTAAATCACGCGATGACACAATGCGAGGATTGTGAAACTACTAGTGATTATATGAAGATTGTCTCGGACTAAGCATATCATATAATTTCCATAGAACTTCACTTCAGGTAAGTTCGTTTAATTTTACAATGATATACAACAATCCCTCTATAACACGGTAGATTGGTTCCGCGTTATAGGAAACGCGTTGTAGGAGTATTCTCGTATAACGCGCTTGTATGACCCCATATAACGCGTTATGTACAAATGATTCACGTGTAGCTTTTCTCGTTAAAGGGGATTTAAATCGAATATTAAGAAAAAACTATGTTATAAACGAAATATGTGCATTTTATTAAAATCAAACTAAGAACGTTATAAAGTACCTACGCGAAATTAATTTTGAACTATACAAATCATTATAAATTTCACAGTACATACAGAAACATAACGAGTGCAATCACCGCGTTATATGGGTGAATATCCGTGTTATACGAGGGACTGAAATCGCGTAATATGAAAATGCGTTAGAGTACCGTGTTATAAGCGGAATTACTGTACTGACGGGAATCTAAACATCGACTACGAATTTCTCATCACTAATGAGAGGTGAGACTAGTGTATATCTCAAATATTAATTTGATATCTATTACGCCTTTATTTATTAGGATGGATTATTAAAAATTAAATTTTCCGATTAGTAAATTTTAAACACGCTATATGCATACTTGTAGATGTATCAAAGAAAAGTTGCTGATGATTTTTTGAATAAGTTTTTATATATAAAGGTATTATTTAAAAAAAACGTTTTTTTTAGCATCAGAACATAAGAGAGCGAGTGAAAGAGAATTAACCCGAGTTCTATAAAAAAGAGTGCTATCTATAATTAAAAATATCTTTAATAGACACAATTTGTTTTGCTATCACACTTTGTTTTTACGATTATCACGTGTATTTATGTAATCCCAATTTATTGTTGTCGAGTGTAGAATTGATACACATAAGTTCGCCATTTACAGTACAACAGTTATAGCATATGTGACACGTAAACACGCTGTATTCAAAACTAATAGCGTCCAAACCTTTGATTGCTGTGGAACAGAAGACATGCTAACGCCCCACTTAGTATTGCTCTCGTCTATGGATGTTTGCAACGACAAGGGCGACGCTAACATAACGCCGTCGTCGTAGAATTTTTTCAAATATTTTATGCCCTGGTAACGATACCTTTAACCCCGTAGATATTATATAACCATAGCATAAACAATATCACTCAAAATGAACAGGCGTGGGCGTCATCATGTCAACTATTATGTCCTCCATGTTGGGTAGAACGAGAACTTTCTCGAACTCCTTGCTGAGTTTCTCCTCTATCCAGTTGGAGATATGCGCAAAGCGCAAAGTCCGTGCGCCGACTGCTGGACGCGCTTTCAGCACTAGTTGGGGATTTGTGCGGAATCTATAACGAAATAACTAGTTACCTCTCGGAGGAGCTACATTCGATATAGTTGCGAGTCCCCCCGATCGCGGGAGTGGCGAGGGGTATATGGGACTCCGCGAACTAACCACTAAAACCACACTTTCCTACTATTGTCTAGTGCTTGAACCGACGGATAGATGCCTTGATCAAATATGGGGCCCAACCTTATTTTTTTAAGAGTTCTAGTTTTAAGTTGTTACTAATCAACTCCGCGCAGGGGTGAAGTAAAAATACTGAGACGTGACCTGTCGTAAAATAGGCAAAATAGCTAAATAATAGGGCTTCAAGCCCGTCTGTAACCAACCCTGTCTCTAAACATGCCGCCATTATAACTTTGTGTTGTGTTCTGGAATAAGTGACCTAGCTTCCAATTTCCATTCGCTGTCGGTAGCGTGTTTGCGGTACTCCTAGCGTCGTAAACAAACATAGGCGACGGTAAATGCTAACTATTAAGTCTTCTGAAGTTTTACAGCGATAAAAGGGTCTAATATTTTTCGATGGAGATTTTATCTTCCAATCACTAGCAACGAACGAAGATGGCTATCTACATTTGTTTCCCATGTGATAATTCTATGTGATAATATGTATGTCTGCTATATCTTTACATTATATATAATAATAAAATGACGTGGCTTTCCAAAAAGTGCTGGCTTGACGTCGTAAGGGGTGATATGCTTGCCAATGGGCTCACTACCAGGGATGCTGAGTAGAAAAAGTCGGAAAGCGGACCACGAGCACCGAAACGGGAAGTTTAGGTTGCAACCGGGATACTACGCTTGGATGATGATGATGAAAATGACGTGGCTGTCGCTATCGTGCTCTCAGCGCCAACTTACCCGATCCACAGTCGGTCGTGGGGTGGCGCGGGCAGGTTAAGGGCAAGCCGTCCCTCCAACCCGTGGATTTCCAGGTGAAGTTTAATATCAGTGTTCGATAATCCCTCCATAGCTCGCTTTACGTATTTATAGTCCGTTACCTGCGTACAATGGATTATTTTTCCTTTTTATTACTAATTAAAGACGCGTCGATAATACCAAGGGGGCCTTCAATCTAACTTTCTTATATGCCCTCTCAAAAAATGGGCATAAGAAGGTCTTTTCTTCAGGATCTTGAGATATAGGAGACTTTAAATTCCAACAGATCACAAACTTTAATCAAACTTAAGACGCACTTAATATTGGCATCTGAGATGATGTTAACATTATTAAAAGGTATGTAAATATATATGTTTTATAGCTAAATAAAAACTACATAAGCTCTGTTGTTGCAAACGTCTGTAGCGATCCCTCAGGTCACACAACACATTTTTAAATACTTACTTTTTATTTATACTTTTTTGTTTAACAAATAGTTTTTCACTCCTATAATATGGAGTCATGACCGTAGAGATTTCGAAGTTATATTGAAAATTCCAAATTAAACAAAAAGACGACGCAATTCGCCCTTCTGGTTCGAGATTCCGCCCTATAATCTATCCACCAATTTGATTTTCGTAAATAATATTCAATATAAAAGATATAAAAATATAGTGAAATTGATTGGACGTAATTCACATGGGCGCGGCGGACACGACCGCCATCGACTCCGCGTCCAACTGCACCAACTCAACAACCAGTAATTAGGGGATTCGACCGACCTGCTCACTCAACCTACATCCCTAAACGTTCATAGGAGACGGCGACCGCCTGCTATCGGGTCGTTTGCCCGCCTTTTGAACTCCAGTTGTGAATATAAATAAATTATTAAAAGAATATAAATAATGGAATGTTGATAAAAAAAGTGCTACTTCTTTCTAAAGAGATTAAAAATGTACAAGACTCACCTGTTGGAAATATTTGTTGGTTGCAATTTTGTCAACCATTCGCAAGAATTTCTTCTTAGACGAACCACCTTCTGTAGTCGAAGACCTAATATAAAACATTATATATATAATTATATATTTATCCGTGCAGGGGCGGAGAAAGAATACTAACCTCTCAAAAAAACCCACCCTAGCTACGTGGTAGGGCTTCAAATCCGTCTGGATAGCGACCACATTTGGTCTTAAGTATGACGCCATAATAACCTTGTGTTGTGTTCCGGCATTAGTGACCCAAGTCCTGTACCTTTATGGGACAGCAGCGTGTTCGCGATGCCACTGGTGTTGCAAACACCTATAGGCGACAGTAACTGCTAAATTCTAAGCGGGCCGTCAGCCTGTCTGCTGTCCTGCAGCATTAAAAAAAACACATTATCAAGTGCCATTAAATTATTAAGCTTTTATTTTAAAAACGTCAGATTTCTATTTCCATCCTGAGTCTCCGTGTTTTGTACACATATTTATTCGTAAAACTATCTTCTTCCTGCCCTTATTTCAAACTATGTGTGGTGGGCACAAGATAATCTCTCATCAACATTCACACCATTTTTAACCATATCATCTTTCACACAATCCATCCATCTTTTCTTTGGTGTACCTCTCCTCTTATATCCATCCACTCTCATTTCCAGCGATCCTCCTTGTTACATGACGCTCCTCTCTTCGCATTGTATGGCCATACCAAGCTAACCTATTACATTTCAGCTTCTCAATCACTTTCAAACTTCCCCTAATATATTCATTTCTAATTCTATTCATTTTTGTAGCTCCACTCATCCACAACATTCGCATCTCTGCCGCATGCTATCGATCCGTACAATATGACAGTTCTTATTACGGTTTTTACTGTTAACATTATTATTGAACAAAGAGAAAAATGTACGTTCATGCCACATCTAAATTATTGTATAATTGACATTCGAATTTCGATTAATAATAAATAACAATAACAGCCCACGTCTCGCTATTGGGCTAGGGTCTAGTGCCTCCCCTGAGACGGATTGGCGGGTTACACATATCACCAGCATCAGTATATGGTATGCTATAATATGTACATTAGGGGGAGAATTTTCGTAAGAAGTGTATACCTTCGTGGGACCTCTAGATTGCTCTCTGACGGTAATACCACTGGGCTACCAGAAATTTCGAATACGAATTGGAAATTCTGACTATTTAACAGACTTCAACTTAGAAGTATTTTTGGATAGCTTTTGGTTTTTTTTTACTTTTTCTTTCATACTTTCTTTTTAAGATTCCTAGCAATGAATCCAATGATCACAATAAATAGTGAAACACATACGCTGCTTCCGGTATGGCGACGTGTTCCTCGCTGTCTTCCGTTTGCACGGGCGGACTCTCGTCGTCGCTGCTCGACTCCGCAGAGTCCTCCATGTCAGAGTCGTATATGGCGGGTTTTCGTTTCTGAAATACCAAGATTACTTCTAGTAACAAATATTACAGGATACAAACAAATGCTGGTAGCAAATATAATATACTTTTTATTGCGTAATACATTCTCGTAGACAGCTACTGTTAAACTTTCAGCTGAATCAAACGCGTAGTTTTGTTTTGACCGCGTGCGGAAGCGAGCATGTCCGCGGATTTGAAAAAATGGAAAAAGAGCAATATCGGTCGGTGATTCTATTCTTGTTTTTTTTTGGAAGGGAAATCGCACAACGAAATCAAAAAGCGCTTGGATGTTACGTGGCTGTTGACTGTTTACGAGGACTCTTCTCCTTCGATGGCGTCCGTCAAAAATTGATTTAAAGTAGTTTCGACGTGGTCGTACGTCGGTTTTTGATGAGCCACGCCCAGGTGCCCCGAAAACAGCTACCACTGATGATAACGTAATAAAAATCCACGATCTCGAATTGGCAGACCGCCGATTGAAGGTGCGCGAGATAGCTGAGACAGTAGGTATCTCAAAAGACCGCGTGGGTCTTATCTTGCATGCAGTATTGGACATGAGAAAGTTGTCGGCGCGATGGGTGCCGCGTTTACTCACTCCGGACAACAAGCGCAACCGTGAAACCACTTCAGAGCGGTGTTTGACGATGTTTAAGCACAATCCGAAGGAGTTTCTGCGTCGTTTCGTGACCGTCGACGAAACATGGGTACACTGGTACACACCAGAGACCAAGGAACAGTCGATACAGTTGATTTCACCCGGCGAACGTACTGCGAAAAAGACGAAGGCTGTCTTATCGGCTGGAAAGGTGATGGCCACCGTTTTCTGGGATTCAAAAGGTGTGATCTACATAGACTTTTTGGAAAAGGTCAAAATCAGTCACAGGGTTACCGAATTATTGAGCCGATTCGACACCGAATTGCAGAAAAAACGGCCCCATTTGGCGAAGAAAAAAGTGCTCTTCCTTCATTACAACGTACCGGCTCACACCTCCGCCGTCAACAAGGCCAATTTGGTAGAATTAGGCTACGAACTGCTTCCCCGTCCACCATATTCTCCGGATTTTAAAAAGTCACTCACTTGATCCCCGCAAGCATTTCGACAGGCGATAGCCGCTATGCCACGGAAGTTGTCTAATAGGGGTTGTATCTCTAACTTCGACTTCTCTTGCGCCACCAGAGGGGAAGCCCCCTTCACTTCTGATACACACTGATGTTAAATAACAATAAGGATACATGGGCAACCACTGGGGCTATTCATAAATAAAGGACCCAATTTGAATATTTCTCCCGAAGAAGTGTTGTCTAGAATTTACATTATTACTAGGTTGACAATTTTTAGTATTGGTCTGCCATACTAGACCTAACGGCCCAATAGCAGTCACCGTCGTGTCGCGGTCTGTGATATTTGTGACTCCAGGGTCATCATCAACATACTGAAACCCTCGTAAAAATCTTATGACGCACTTTTTAAAATACCTCATGTTGTGCAGCGGTGAGTAAATCTCGCTGGAAACTAGAGTTCAAAGACGTGGAAGGCCACATCTTTAATGTCAGCAAAATGAACTGGATAATATGTTAGATACGACCCAAGATACATTAATTATGTGAAATATACCTTTAATTGGTTTTCTGAAAACATTACTCCAGACGATGTCACAGTCTTATCATTTTCAACAATATTCTCTTTGTTCGGTAATAGTTGTTCTTCTAATGTGATGTCTGGAAATCAATAATATAAAATATGATAGAACTGTCTATTTTTAATATTCCTAGTCAAAACATAAAGGCTAGCGCAATAACTCAAGGCAGTCATGACAGGTGAAATTTTTTTTCAGTGCAGGGTCAGAGTAAGAATACTGGCTGATCCCTGTGGCCGGGGACGGCCTGTCGTGAAAGGCGAAAAAACAACCCTACGTAGTGCTAGGTAGAGCTTCAAGCTCATCCGGGTTTTAGCCCCTAGCGTCGCCAACGTCTTAGGTAAGTCTGGTAGGCGGCGGTAACTGCTTTCTATTAAGTGGGCCATCAACTTGTTTGCTCCTCTTACTAGCTTAACGGCTAAGAAGCTAAGGATTCCTTTCAGAGTTTGGGGACAGACTGCATCCACCGTGTAACATACTACCATACCTATTGCTAGCCTTTTTTGCGCAAGTTGTTGCGCCACTTAGCTGGACATCCTACGCTACATTAATTTAGACACAGTCTCCATTCGCGAATTCGTTTAACCCCTCGGTTATTGGTTCTACGATAGATACAGGTAACCCAATGCCACTTCAGCTTGTTCAAGAAGCGATGTCGGTCACTGTGGCACATAACTTACGAATGTAAACCTTTATAAAAAAATAAATAAAATTCGAACATCGTTCTCTTGTACTTAAATGCAACACACTGTTTACACACAATGTACTTAAAGCAACACACTGTTTTGTATGAAAAAAATCTTCGATGAGTCTCTAAGGTCACATTTAATTATACCTAGTCAGGTCATAAATTCTGTCACATGTTTAATGTAAAATAATTGTAACAAGTTTATTCATTATGTAACCATTTATATACCAAAATGAACTTAACAAAACATAGATTCTTATGACATTAAAGTTTATTCAAAATGACCTCCGTGATTTTGAATACAAGCCTTCAATCTGCGCGGCCAGTCCTCTATCGCAGCACGAACGAGGTCCATGTCAATATCGGCGGCTGCCTTAATCAAGGATGTCTTGAGTGACTCCAAATTGGGATGAGGTTTTGAACACGCCTTTTCCTCCAAGTGTTGCCATATCTTGTAATCTAACGGATTCAAATCTGGACTGGAGGAGGGCCAGTCTTCGTGCCGGATGAAGTCGATTTCACGCGCCGCCAGCCAGTCTTGTGTGCTCTTCGCTCTATGAGCTGGCGCCGAATCTTGTTGGAATACCCAGTGCCTGTTATTGAACATGGTATGAGAAACAGGTTCCACAAGGTTCGTCAGGACTGTATTTTGATACACAACAGCATTCGTTTTTACACCTTTCTCACAAAAATGTACCTCTGTTAAGCCCCAATAAGAAACTCCCAACCATACCATGAGCGAGGATGGAAAATGACCTCGTTGGACACGCGGAATACGGTTGCTCGCTTCTTCACTACTGTGTGCGTACACCTTATCATTTTGTTTGTTGTAGCTCTCTTCTACGGTAAACATTTTTTCATCCGAAAAAAGAATTTCCCGATATTTTTTTCCCGCGTACCGCTTCAACAAAGCGCGGCATCTCTTCAGTCTCAGGTCCATTAGACGAGCATTCAAACGATGTCCTGTTTTTCTTCGATATGCCCGAAGCCCTAAGTCTTCATTTAACACCCTTTTCACCGTGGTTCTGCTTAACCCCATCTGAAGGGCCAACAGTTTCTGCTTACGTTTGGGATTTCTTTGAATTCGTGCCTTCACAGCTTTTATCACTGCTAGAGTCCTAACAGACCGAGGGCGACCACTTCTTGACCTGTCATCTACACTAGAGTCTTCATTGTATCGTTTGATGGTACGATAAATGAATCTTTTGGTTATATTCAAATTTTTCAGTATGTTAAAAATTTGAATTGGCGCGTAACCGCAACGATGCAACGCAATAACTGCAACACGGTCTTCTTTAAGCGTCCACTCCATATTTAAAAAATGAGTAAAATTCTAAAAGTATACATTTTTATTTTCATGAACAATTCGAGATTCGAATTCAATAAACTTTTTTGTGGCCAGCATTCTAAAAGAAAAGTTTTTACTGTGTGACAATACTTATGACCTGACTAGGTATAATATAATATTTATTTACCAAAAAATCTTATATCTAAGTAACAATTTTATTTAAACTAATTTATTAACAATGAATGAAATTGACTCACTCTTCTCCTTAAGCTTCATGAGGTTGATCTGCGTGAGTATGGCGATGTAGGCGCCGCCGTCGTAGCGCAGGTCGGCGTCCAGCCACACGCCGCGCTCGTCCCACGACGGCGGCAGCACGCGCTCCACCAACGGACACGCGTTGCCCAGGCACAGCTCAGTCACCACCAACGGGGACATGAACGATGGCAACTGGTGACAACGACTGTTTTAAGGATACGTAGAACTTGGAACGGATATATCATCAGCCGATCATTGTCCACTGCCGGTCCCTTACTTTTCCCACCGAGCCTCGACCTCCCTTGCTGAGGGGCATCGTACACTACGTTTGCCTAGACGCGGTCTCTACTCTAGGACACATTTTCTCCAACACCCATCGGTCCTGCGACCAACGTGACCAGCCCATTGCCACTTCAGTTTGCATATTTTGCGAGCTATATACTTTGGCTCTCCTAGAAATTTCCTCATTCCGGATTTTGACCATAAGAGAAACACCCATAATAACTTCTGTTCCGGCATTAGTGACCCAAGTTCCTGTACACTTATGGGACAGCAGCGTGTTCGCGCTGCCACTGGCATTACAAACACCCATAGGCGATGGTAACTGCTAAATTCTAAGTGAGCCACCAGGATGTCTGCTGTCCTACAGCAATAAAAAAAAAAACAATATATCTCGCTCCATAGCCCGCTGAGTGACTTGAAATTTGTGAACCAGTCCCGTCACCAGCCATATCTCGACTCCGATCTGGATCGGAACTGATAGGTGCTAACATACTTTTATTTTCATATATGGGGAAATAGACTCGATATCACTCAAACGAGCAGGAGTTTCATGTCACGGAGACGAATATGCTATGCTGGATATGTGGAATAACGCGGGAGGACCGAGTTAGGAACTCCTGCATCTACAGCACCCTTTGTATTCATGACATTGCAAACAAACTTGTAACAAGTCGCCTTCACTGGCATGGTAACCATTTTACGGCAACCGGCTACTTACGTGGGTAACAAATGGTTAGGTGCCTCCTCCGCTGGGCCCCGAAAGGGGGAATATACCCTAAAAGCGCTGGCTGGACGTATTATGCGTGGCTATGGACTCACTACCAAAGATGCTGAAGGACTCCAAGGATCGAAGTGAGTTTGGGTTGCAACCGGTATAATCATTGGGTGTTTGTTCCTTTACGGAGAAACTGTGCCCAACAATGGGACGATACGGGCTGTTGTTATTATGATAGTGCATAGGAAGCGTAGGTACAACACACAAATTAATTTTTAATTTGGCAGGAACTCAAGACATAGTGTAATAAAAACCTAACTTACTTTCAAAGTGTGCAGTTTCCTTTGTATCTTGTTTTGTACGCGTGCTATCATAATCGGGTCCCTCATCACGTCATACACCATTCGCGCTATGACTGTATTCACCCACGTCACCTCAGAGGGCAGTGTGCGGCATTGGCAGTCAGTCGATGGGCTCTTAGACTATAATAAAAAAATTAATACAATATAAAATGTAGGAATATTAACGAAAGTCAAACGTCATCTATTTTTATTGCTGCGCGACAGCAGTCAGACTGACAGCTCACTTAATAAGTTCGCAGTTACTTATGGATGTTTGTGACACCAGGGACACCGCAGGGGCGTATATTGGTATCTGGCTATTTATACCGTAACACAACAAAAGGTTATTAAGGTGACATATTTATAAACTAGGGGTTTGCCACCCAGACGGGTATGCAGCCCTAGAACCTAACTTGCTAGCTAGGGTTGTTTGTCGCCTTTTACGATAGACCGACCTGCCGCAGTATTCTTACTCCGCCCCTGCACGGAGAAACATCTAGAAAAAAATTTACATAGAAAAATAAATAACAGACAATTACAATGTCTAAGAAGATCTCATTACTATGATTTTTTTTTAATTGTCCATACAAACGATAATTTTAATACAGAAAATGATTACCTCTAACTATTTTTCCGAAAGCAAGCATGAAAACAACAATGGAACACTATTACATACAAGTAATAAACCATTCTATAGGTAAGGTTTACATCAAATGATTTTACAGCTATACATAAAACTTGGGTGTTTATATAAGTTGCAAATTATGGTCGATTGATGTAAATCTTACATTAGTTGGTCATTTGTGACGATTTAAGACAATATAAGAATGTTATAATCCAATGAAGCATTTAAACCCCAGTATATGTCGAACAATTATGAGACTTACACAAACATAGCGAGGGTTTATTTTACAACTTTTCATTAAAATCTAATTGAATTATTAATAAGCACTGAAAAAGCACACAACGAAGAAATTATTTTACTCGATTGCTTATTTTGTTATTGTATTGTATGTATATCTATGGTTTAAAAATTTTAATTACAGAAATTTTAAAGTGGAACAAACTATAGCTTTTTGATAATAAGCTTTAAAAATCTTAAATAACAGCAGCAGCTATTAGGATTGCCAAACAAGAAATAAGCATTTCAAACAGGAAACAATAGAAATGTTTAACATTGGGCTACCCAATAGTCATGTCGTCATTTAAAAGTATTTTATGAAAAATTGTCGAATAAGCCCCGTAATTGGCACCCGGCCCTACACAAAAAGGATATAATTTTACAACAAACGTCAACTTTCTTCCTTTTCTTTTTGGCCTTCTCGTACGGCGTCCGCTCTATTTGGCACATGACGCTTGCCTCCGACGTCTGTTTGTGGGATTTCTCGTGTGTCTGGCATATTTTGTTTAGTGATTAGTAAAATTGCTTAAAATAAATATACTGTGAAAATTGTCAACGCCATCTAGCACTAAAGTAGCAGGTACTTGTGTTAAGAGTACTAGACAACTCATACTAGACGACTGTGTTTTTGTAAATAAATAAATATTAATAATAGGGATCCTGGAACCCCAACATGCGTTCTAGCGTCTGAAAGCCACGCGCCACGGATATCATTATACATTGTATAAGGATTGCTAGAAAAAAATTTAGTAACTATAGCTAAAAACTAATTAAATACATTTCTTAGTACAAAATTAAATTTAAAAAAAAAAACAAACAAATCAAAGTGCTTTAGATATATTCAGAATGTAAAATTTATAGAATAGATGACTATCTTTTAAATTACCTGTATAATTTTGATTAAATATGGCCAAAAGTTTTTCTCATATGACTCTGCGTCGGAAATTATTGGTTGCGACAGTGACGTAATGGTAACGCCCTCTGACGTCGAATCGGTTGTTTTATTCTGAAAAACAGCAACGGAGCATCTTAGTCCCCAACATCGGGCTCGCAGTCAAATTAACGTCATATCTCATGCCTTTTGCTCAGGAACAGCAGACAGACTGGCGGCCCACTTAATAGCAAGCAGGTACCGTCACCTTTGCGGTGCTAGGGGCGTTTGCGACACCGCGCACATGCTACTGTCGCATAGGGTTACAGGAACCTGAGCCACTAATGCCGGAACACAATACAAGGTAGTTACGGCGGCATATAAGACCAAGGGTGGTTGGCATCCAGACGGGCTTGGGCCCGTACCACGTCGCTAAGGTTGTTTTGTCGCCTTTTACGACAGGCCGACCCCGCCCGCAGTTTAGTATTCTTACTCCACCTCTACAATGAGAAAAAGGTAAACGAAGGAACATCGCGAAGGTTTTAGTGGATACAACAGCGTCGGTATCTCCTAACAAAGGGTTGAGGCCGTCCGGACGCATTCCAAACGTCGGGAAAAATGTCTTCCGTCATCACATAGAGATTTCGATACAACGGCTGCATACAATCACAAGTTGAAAATAGTCATCATAGTGTTTTATAGGGGGGGGCAATCCCTTGTGGTCGACTAGTCATACCATCGGATCAAAAAACCGCCTCATATTAGTAGCAGCTGACATAATAACTTAGGGGCCGTTCATAAAACATGTTCGCAAATGAGGGTCTTGCTGAGTGTGACAAAAAAAGCAGATTTCAGCGTGACGTATGTTATGAACGGCCCCTTAGGCGCTCAAAATAGTACATAATATGTTCCATATTAGAAATTTCACGTATTTATTACACTTTTTATTTTCATTTCATCTAAAGTTATAAACGTGGTAGCTAAAACATGTTTAGCCATCAGTCCAGGGAGGTAATGTGTTCGAATCCACAGATGAAATGGACCACTTAAGCAGTTTTTCTTGCCTTATGTGCATATTATAGCATAATTCAGTAATTATGTGTGCCAGCGGTGAAGGATCGTGAGTAAACATGCATATCGAGCTCATCTATATGAGTAACCCCCCAATCTGCCTTGGACAAACGTGGTGGGTTTTGGGCAGTGGGACATAATAAGCTGAATATTAAATCCATCATATCTCCATTAAATATTATAACACTCACGGAATTCTTGGCAAACGCAACA
The DNA here is from genome assembly GCA_963693495.1 of Malacosoma neustria. NCBI lineage: Eukaryota > Metazoa > Arthropoda > Insecta > Lepidoptera > Lasiocampidae > Malacosoma > Malacosoma neustria. Next base: position 14,024,188 of record OY856382.1, on the reverse strand, counting down.
GATTCCTTTTCTGTAACTTTGTAAACCGCCATCTCGATGCCATCTTTATTTTCAGACGACGCTTCGTTAGTTGATTTCTCTTCGGTTATTGATGTATCAGATGACGCTGCATTTGCTTCCGATATTGCAATATTTATCCTACGAAACCTAGTTAAATATAAACACTTAGTCAATTTTATAGTGTTTTTTTATAAATATCAATTAAAATTGCTAGTAAAAGGTGCAAGTACACCAAGCTTGCTACAGCAAGGAAAGGGCTTTTTATCATTCGAAAAATTAGGCCCTTTTTTTGCAGTGCTGCAAAAACATTACAAGTATTAACGGATTATAACAACGTTGAAATGAATATATGATAAAAAAGAAGTCTAAAAGAAAAAATACACATATGAATGTTTTGCATTGCAAAACCTGCATTATAAATCCATTTCGTAACCATATATTCACATTTTGTAAACACTACACTTACAAATAGACATGAGTAAATTAATTCACATTTCACAAATCACATCGTAAGATGTATTTCACAAATTATAAATAACTAATTGAATAAATAAAAAATAAATTTTATTTAAATTGATGCATAAAACAAATTACAACCAAAGAAATTATAAGTTTAGATATTCAACATAACAATCTGGATTGCAATTCAAAGCAGGTGCATACAGAAAAATTGTAACAACAGATGCCTAAAATCCTTGTGTGTATACACACATAACATAAGAATAGATTTTACGAAATTCCATCCCCAAGAGGGGTTGCGGGGGCGTTAATTATTTATATGGCAGAAAACGTTTGTCGGGTCAGCTAGTCTTATATAAAAAAACAAAAAAGCAAGGTATATGTGTGTATGTTGTGTGTCATTCAAACAGTAGTGTGTGCAATGTTTATAATTAATTTTAAGTATTTCTAATGCATTCTAGACAAAAAAACAGCTATCTGCACTTCTTCTCCATAGAAACTTTAACTGTGTCAAATTTCATACTTCTCCGTCCTCGCAATTTTCGTAAAAATGGGTACAAATTTTCGCTTCACGTATTAATACATAGATTACCCATCTTTTATAAATTAGTGGTTTTATTGAAAGGCTTTTAAAAAATTAACATGCTATAAAGTTACTATGTTGCCTTTTCAAAGTGAACATAGTAAAATTTAAGGTGGTTAAATTAAAATGTATATAACACTCACCATTCGTGTTTGTCACGTCCAGTCCGTGTGAATAAATACAAGTGCGAGTGTTTGTCTTTCGATTGTTTCACTTGTACGCTCCACTCACCTTCTACGGTACCCTCGGCGATAGGCTCAAGTTCCTTAAAAATACAATTTTTTAAACGCATCGTCGCTTATCCAGGTAAACTCCACAACCAGATGTGATTGGATAAATCAGATAGCGATGGCTAGATCGACTTTGTAGAGCACTATCTCTATCACACATTACTTGTGACTTCTGATTGGTCGTTGATTCTCGCGGTTATTGCTCCTTGTGATACAGAGAACGATATAAAATTGAATCTTTATGTTGACTATCGGTCATTGGATCGATATTTTACTTATTATTTAACTATCAATTTAAAAAAGCGACTATTCTTCTTTGGATGCAAAGCACTTTGGATCTTTAGATTCAATATTAAGCACTATCATACGACGAATCCAGTTTGCATCGGTGCCTATTCAAGATTTTTTGTGTCAAAATAATTAGCACCATGCATCAAAATTAAATAAGTTTAAATTTAAACAAAATGTAAGTAACGGCTATTCTTCTTTCAATATAGAAAGGAAACCCTTGTGTCGGAGCGTGGCCCACTATTTAGCTGAGTCAACTAGCTGGTAGGGATTGCTCCCAACAATCTCGGTAGAGACCTGATAACCTCCATTTTAATCAATTTGTATTAAATCATAGTCAATAAAGATATTATTGACTATGATAAACAGCAAACAAGGCATGACATGACATGCTCTATGTGAATAAAGTAATTTATTAATAAGATTATTATATGCAATTGCTAATAAGTGGTATATACATAGATGAAGATTTGTAAAAAAATATCTCAAGTGACTTTGGAGCATCAATCTTTAATTTTTTTTTTATTTATTTATTAAAAAGAATAATTTTACAAAATATTCAACTACACATAACAGTAATGCTAATGATTTTAAATGTGAAATTGCTTACCGCTTCTTCTAAAAACTCTTTAATCCTAGAGATTTCAGTCTCATCCAATTCCTCTTCGCCTTCCTCCTTACTGCTAATTACCGATTTCGTTTCTAATTCCATATCCGTTTCGAGAGACTCTTCAAGATTTGACTTGTCTTGAACTGTATTATCAAGTTCAGCACATGTTGACGAATTATCCAATTTCTTATCTAAACATTCAAATCATTAATTGTCTTTTTTTTCTAAAGACAGGCAAACGGTTCGACTGATAGAAGACGGTAACCGTCGTCTATGGACGTTTGCAACACTAAAGGCCAACGCGTTGCTGGCCTCGGAAGAAATTTTATAAGGCGTTTTAAAAAAAACCATATCGCACGAAGGGAAATCCTTAGTCGGAAGTTCATTTTAAATCCAGAATACGTCGTCTATTGCTGGAATAATCGCTTCTTCTACTTATATCCTCTCATTCCAGTTGCGTTCGAATTTATCGGAGCTCGAGGTACATTGCTGCATGTTATTACCGGACAAATTTACTTACGTGCAGTTATATTTCGGTGACACAAAATAGGTATTGTGAAAAGGTGTATTAGAAAAAAGATGATATATTTTTGCTGACTGCTGTTTGTCTTCCTTTGCTATCTATACATACATACATACATATAATCACGCCTCTTTCCCGTAGGGATAGACAGAGACCACTTCTTTCCACTTGCTACGATCCTTACATACATGTTTCGTTTCGTCCACTTTCATTATTCCCTTCGGTTTAGGGTACTCTTGACCTGGCCTTTTTTCAAGACGTCCCAGATCTGGTCTCGAAACGTCCGCCTAGGTTTACCCCTTCCAATACTTCCATTCACACTCGCCTTATACACTTTTTTCGTCAATCGTTCTTCATTCATTCTCTCGACATGGCCAAACCATCTCAGGATACCTTTCTCAATTTTTGTCACTACATCTTCTTTCAGACCACAACGTTTCCTTATCCACTATTTCTTATCCTGTCACTCAGTTTAACTCCTATCATACTTCTTAACGCTCTCATCTCAACTGCATTTATTCTGCTTTCATGTTTCTTCTGCCATACCCAACTTTCAGTTCCGTACATGAGTGTCGGAACCAACACCCCCTCATGCACAGCCAGACGAGCCTTGTTAGACACCTTCCGACTGTTCATAAAATAGTGCAAAGCTCCATTCACCATGTTACCTGCATTCACTCTTCTTTCAATATCACTCTCACACTTTCCATCTCTTGTAAACTTTGAACCCAGATACACATACTCATTCACCTGTTCATCTCCAATCACAATATTGCAGACTGTCACTGTTTCATCTCTTTCAAACACCATCACTTTCGTCTTCTTTACATTTATCTTCATTCCCTTTCTAACAAAAGCTCCACTCATAACAGTTACCATCTCCTGCAACTCCTCGGCCGAAGACGCAAGTAATACATACGCATAAAAATACTTCATCATCAGCAAAGAAAAAACATTTGACGAGTAACTCATTCCCAACCCACTTTCATTATCTTTTAAATCTGTCAAGCAATTGTTCATGAACAGATTAAACAGCCACGGTGACGCTACACATCCCTGTCTAATACCTTTTTCGATATTAAACCATTCAGTGTATGCCCCGTTTATCCTTACACAAGCTCTAGAATCCCTATAAAGAGATTGCAATGCACGTATGAGGATACTGCTCTCACCATTCACGGACAATGCTGACCACAATTCATTCTTCACCACTATATCATAGGCCTTTTCTAGATCCACGAACGCGCAATAGACCTTCTTGTTTATAGCCAAACACTTTTCGGCTATGCACCGCAAGGAATAGACCTGACCCGTACATCCCATTCCCTTTCTAAATCCCACTTGTGCATCCCATACTTTTTCGTCTGTTTCATTCACAACCCTTTCAATCAACACTTTCGCATACAATTTACTGACGACGCTGAGAAGGCTTATGCCGCGGTAATTTACGCAGTCCTGCCGTGACCCTTTCCCCTTATATAATGGCACGATTACGGCTTTGCACTAGTCTCCCGGTACTTGCCCATTTCGCCAGCACAAATTGAAAAGGTGGTACAGCTGGCTAGCCACTATGCCCTGTCCAGCCCTCAGCATCTCGACGGTAATTCTGTCATACCCTGCAGCCTTACCTAATCTCATGCTTTTCAACACTTTCACTATTTCATCCATGCTTATCTCACTTTCATCAACATTTATAATAGTTTCCATGGAAGGTGTCGGATTTTGTACCTGCACTTCCTCTCTTTCAAACAAACTTTCAAAATACTCTTTGCATCTCTTTAGCACACATTCTTCTCATTTTATAATGCTCCCATCTTGACTCCTGATTGTACTCAGCTCCGAGGTAGAAGTTTTTCCTCTGGCTGTTTTGATGGTTCTGACTATGAACTAGCAAAACGGGTAATCTTTACCCGTTGTTTACGACTCCCTGGGGAACAAGGTGGCCTAATTTTTTCATAATGGACTAAACGACTAGCAGAAAATTATTTACCAAAGCTAAGTATAGTATAACATTAAAGGCATATAAGGCAGAGGCTAGTATTCTTTCTTCGCCCCTGTACTAATAAAACCAATATCTGGCGGATACTTTAATCAAATTAATAATATAATATGTGTATGTAAAGATTTCAATTTTAAGTAACTCACCCCTGTGCATTTTTCTAGCTAATCTATGCCTAAGACCTTCTTTGCCCGCATCAACTTCGTTATGCGAAACACTGTAAAACAGAAACTTTTAGGTAAATACGTATAATCTCAAAGAAGTAATTTTCGTTAAAATAGTACATTTATTTTACTAAATTTAGTTGATAACATAGTTACTTACAGTAGTTTGATAAATTTTAAAACCTATTTCAATGCTGATACGGCACGAAATTATATTGATGAATGAATTATTATTATTGGTATCTATTCGTCCAAATATTTTTTTCATATAACGATATTATCAGTGCAAGAGGTGGAATAGGTTTGTCGGAATTTATAATTTACAAGGGGCGACTGGTGTAGGATTTCCTAACCCCAACAGGAAACGCGATATGGCAAAGTCTCGCCTTATCTTTAAACAGGTAGTTAAACCAAGGGGTTGTAAGGACTCGTCTAAGGTGTTTATAGTAACATTGATGAATTTAACGACAACCTTAAGCAATAAAAACATATACACCTCAACATATCGAACTATTCGCCAGGTGCTAGGGCCTAGGGTCCGTTTAGATGGCAACCACTCCTAGTCTTGAAATGTGCCGCCAGAAAAATCTTATGTTGTTCCGATATTAGTGACCCAGTACCCCTATGCGGACAGCAGCGTATTCGCAGTGACCCTAACGCAAACATCTATAGGCGACGGTCACTGCTTATTATTAAGCGGGCCGACAGTCTGTCTGCTGTTCCTAAGCAATATAAGGTTAATAAAAAAAGGTTTATTATTTTTTGCTTTTCAGTTTTTTCGGCGGTTTTTTGTATGTTAAGTTTTTATTTTACATATTTTTTTTACTATAATCTATTAATTACTACATCCTTAAATAAATCAATTCTGTCAAAAGTTATGCGTGGTCATAGATATAATCAGTGAGTGAACAATCAATCATTCTCTGTTTTCCCTTAGGATTAGATTTTTTTCCCAAATTTATATGGAACCAAATTCGGGGTATATATACCCTTTGTAATAAAACTAATTTTTAAAATCGGACTACTCTGTAAAAAGTTATGCGTAGTCATACCTAAAAAAAAAAGAAAAAATATATACGCGTCGAATTGAGAACCTCCTCCGTTTTTTTCGTCGGTTAAAAAAACCAAACGGATTGTTAATGTTACTTTTTACGAAATTATACGCATACTAGTATAGTACAACATACAGATCAAATCGTAGATAAGCTTTATTTAATACTTAATTAAATTCAAATACCTTTTTTCCCGCCGTCTCCACACAAACTTCTTCTTCTTCTCTGGGCTCGTATTCGTCTCTGCGCTTTCAACTTCATGTTCTTTCCTTTTCTCTGTCGCCGCTTCAGAAGATTTCTTTTCAACGGCAACATTTTCCTTCTCTAATACTTGTATCTTTTCCTTTTCATTCAGTATTATGCATATGGGATATTTTTTGCTCCACTGTCTGCAAAAAAAAAATAAACCAGTTTTATATAAATATTCATACATCCTCATTATGAATGTTTTGTGATGTGTTTTTAACTCGCGTTTCATTTTATGTTATGTAACGTAATTAATTATCAATGTGACGGAATCAACTTACAAAGTTCCCTAAATGTGTTTTAAAATAAACATTCAAATATGAGTTGATAGCTAAATATTACTTTAAATTTCCTGTAATGAATTGCCAAAGGAGTAAAAATAAATATCAAATGAATACAATTTATCAAAGGCGTCATGACAATAAGACATTATTAATGTCACTGAACACACGTACTTTTGGTACATTGAATAATTAACGTAAAAACCTGTAATGAAATCCATTATCACATGACATATCTATAACTTATACGTTTGAGTTTAACACTATACTAGAAATTGTTATTATTGCTAGAAGTTAATCCATTTATAATCGAGGTAGCCATGAATCTCCAAAACCCTTCATACAACTACATTAATGAAAAACTTATCTAACACCTACAAAAAGTCTTCGTATTAAACAATTTCTATAGCAATTTAAAGTAATTAATGCAAAACACTTTGAATTTTATGGGTATTATGATAAGTTATTCGGTCAACAAACTCGCGTAATTAATGTTGGCCGTAACCTTTAAACTTCTAATTCTCACAATATTAGAAACATTTTACGCGTTATAAAATTTAACAGTCTGACTTTTAATCCTGATATTTTTATTAAATGTGAAAAATAAAGCTTTGGGCGGGAGCTATTTATAAGATGGAGTTATCAAGAGAACCTGGAAAAAAACCAGAAGCTATTGAGATTGGAGACTTTTCGGTAGGAAGAAGAAAATACAGGATATAGTAACATATAATCCTAACTAATATTATAAATGCAAAAGTGAGTTTGTTTGTTTGTTACGCTTTCACGCCTAAACCGCTGAACCAATTTTGATAAATTTCGGTACAGTCATAGATTGAACCCTGGAGAAGGACAGGGTCACCACTTCTCGTTCCTTAAGTATTGTGAAAAACAATAGGCTTAATCCTACAATTTTACAAGGAACTAAGGAAATGGACCATTAGACTTGTCGTTGTAATTCACACGGAAATCGCGCTCATAAAATAAAAAATACCTACATTTATTCCAACATTAGCAATGTTATGCTTATTTTCATATGAAATATTTGCAATGTACAGGGATGCACGTCTGGGAAGTGTTATTAAGTAATGTAGTGTAGAATTTTTTTTTTATTGCTGTAGGACAGCAGACAGGCTGACGGCCCGCTTAGAATTTAGCAGTTACCATCGCTTATGGGTGTTTGCAACGCCAGTGGCATCGCGAACACGCTGCTGTCCCATAAGGGTACAGGAACTTAGGTCACTAATGCCGGAACACAACACAAGGTTATTATGGCGGCATACTTAAGACCAAAGATGGTCGCCATCCACACGGACTTGGGGCCCTACCACGTAGCTAGGGTGGGTTGTTTTGTCGACTTTTACGACAGGCCTGCCCTGGCCGCAGAGGTTAGTATTCTTTCTCCGCCCCTGCACGGAGAATGTAGTTTAAATATTTTAATAATAAAAAAACAAAACTGTATGAACTAAATATAATAGTATATATTTTCTACGTTGATTAGGGGACGTGTCATTAATACTAGCGCATCCGTATTTAGGTCAAACGTGGGAAATGATTAATTTAGCAGTTTGTTCATAATATGACGGTATAACATTTCAGAATTAATATCAATACATGTTTGATTAAGTTTATATTTCAGTCATCACTAAATTAGAAAACAATCCTTATTGTCTCAACTTAGAACTACAAATTAAAAATCAAACGAAATATTAACACATAAAGAAATATATACATCCTTGTGTAAGATTTGCTTTTGTTATGTCGTATTATGTACCAGATTGGATATAGTTCTTCTTTTTCTTCCTGCCCTTATCCCAAACTATGTGGAGTCGGCACATGTTCTCTCCTTCCACTCTCCTCTATTAGCCGTCATCTGAACATTCACACCTTTTTTAACCATATCATCTTTTACACAATTCATCCATCTTTTCTTTGGTCTACCCCTCCTCTTGTATTCATCCACTCTCATTTCTAGCATCCTCCTTGTTACACAACGCTCCTCTCTTCGCATTATATGGTCATATCCGGCTAACCTATTACTTTTCAGCTTCTCAATGACTGGCGCTACTTTCAAACTTCTCCTAATATATTCATTTTTAATGTTATCCAATTTTCCTATTGTGTTATGATGTTTTCTTGAATGTGATCAACTTCTTTATTGAACCTATTTTCTCTATAAAGTATAATTTCAGATGTATATAGGGTCTGGACATCTTTATTTTTAACCAAATTACACGATTCTGGGTCCACAATGTATTATTTAAAGATATAAGTATATTAGTTTATGTTTCGAGGAAGAACTCTTCTACGAGTTCTCCCAAACGCGGGGAATTTGTATAAGAGAAAGAGAGGTGAAATAATATATTTGTTGTAACTAAAATATGACATGAATATGTACTGTTTTTTTATTTATTTAATATTTATTAAATATCAAAATTCTGTCATCTCGAGCAGACTTAACTCAAACGAGCACACAACCGAGCGCGACGGCTCAATCTCAATACTTACAATATAAATTGATCAGCGCGCTAGAGAAGTTTCCAATTCCCGTGAAATGTCCCTTTACGTATGTTGATACAAGTGAAACTAATACTTTTCACTAAAAGTAATATAAAACGGACGAAATACATGTAACGGTACCTATTACCTAGATACTTAATATCAAATAACATTAACCTACAATGCTCTCGGTTCACTAATCGTGCGTAGTGAAGGTTGTCTTAGGAATGCTTTATATCTGGGCCAAATGGACGTAAATAAAACCTTTATATAACAACCTTGGACTTAAAATAGTAACGAACTGCAAATACGGAAGTTTTATTTAACATCATTACTCAAAGCATGTACCGAATAATTTTAGTGAAACGGAGCAGCATAAGCAGAAACTGCGTGTCAGGGAGATGAATATACTGCGGTGGATGTGTGGAGCAACACGGAAAGACCGCGTTAGGAACTCCCGCATTCGCGGCAGCCTTATGTCCGTAACATCGCAGATAAATTGCAGGAGCGTCGCCTTCGCTGGTATGGCCAGATTTTACGGCAACCGGCTACTTAAGTGGGGAACAAATGTCTGGCCATGCCTCTCTAGCAAGCCCCGGCCGGTGGGTGATATGTGTGCAAATGATTCTGATGACCGGTCCCCGGGTACCGGAGCGAAAGATTGACTTCATTGACTCAAAGTTTGTATCGAAATCGGCGAATAACTAATAATAATAACTTACACACAATAACATTAGTGTATAGTGCAAGCAAATTATCAGATAAATACCAGAAGAGTAAAAATGTTTTCCGTATTTACCCTGTCATGCAGTAGCGAACAATGCTCTGACCACTTTATCAAAGCTCGTTAAATATTTGGTAATAATCTTTTAAAATCCATCCTTGAATTTAATTACGATAGGCGCATTAGAACGAGAAGTATAATTGTGGACATTACTAACAAAAATTACTCACATACTTGCATAAACGTTTGGAGGATTAACCGGACCTCCTATGGGGTAGATTCTCTAAGCGAGACATTTAATCAAACACGTATATCCACTGGCTCACTATTTTTAATGGTGGTGTGTATCGTGTTATTGAGTGATATAAATAATTAATAATTACAAAACTTATATAATATAAAATAATTTAGTGACAGACTCCGAATAATATTCTTACATTTTTGTATTGTCATAACATAACTCTCGAAAATATCTAAAAAGTATACATATAACTAGAAAGAAGAATATATATGAAAGTATACAATTATTCGATTTTAGCAGTGTAAGAAATCAGGTGGCGAGTGAGGCACCACAAACGTATTCCGCTATTTGTCTATCAAACACACTAGAGTTTAACATTTAATGAAACATAGCAGTATAATTTCTTTTTATTGCTGAGGGCAGCAGATTGATAGCTGACACTGACTTAATAATAAGCAGTTACGGTCACATATGGATGATTGCAAAGCCAGGGCCACCGCTAAAACACTCCCATCCGCGTGGGAAATTGGAACTTGGGTCACTTATGAACACACTATTAATTAATATTTATTTATATTTTTTTATTATTATTAAAATTATTATAACTGCGCGAATAGCCACACACATACGGGTGGTCATAAAAAATAACAACCGCAACCTACAAGTAGCATGTGTCGGAACGCACGGACGCCTGTTTCGATACATTTCAACCCCCCCCCCCCCCCACAGATATGCTCCCTTGCTCTGTCTTCGGTGTGGCCGGGCTAGGAAATATTAATTAACAGTAAGCAAAAAAATAACCTAACCTACCCTTTGCGCCCGGCTAACGGAAAAGTACCATATATTATTATGGTGGCATATTTATAGAGCAAGGGTAGTTGCCATCCAGACGGACTTGCAGCTCTACCACCTAGGATTCTTTTGTCGCCTTTAACGACTGGCAGCCCTCAACGGCAGGAGTCAGTATTCTCACTTCGCTCCCGCTAGAAGATTATTATTGTAACAAACAAACAAACACAAACAAATAATAATCATCATCATCCACATTTATGTGGTGTTTTCGTTTTCACAGAAGCGACTGGTGTCCGTCCTTCCAACCTCAAAAGTAAAAACCGAATAATGGCCTCTTGTTGCATGTGATCAGCGCTGCAGTTGTCCTTATTCTTCACACTGGCCGGGACCACACGGTAAAACAAACGTAATGTTATATATGAAATAATACACCAAGATATTACTTACCGTCTTTTAACAAGTCCTTTAGGCAACAAGATGACTCGAGCTCCCGTTAAATTGTATAACCGGTGCTGGTAGAACACAACTTTATCTATTTTTTCATCCCATAATGCTCGTTTCGCTATTTTCGTTCTTGTATATGATATCCTTAAGTTACAACCTGGAAGTAGTAGTTTTTTTTATAGCAACGCGCTGCCGGCCTCGAAGAAATTTTATAACGCCTTTTTTGAAGAACCCCATATCGTTTTGCCTTTTTTCCCTCGCACAGTACGCTCTCGTTAAACTATTGTGATGAGTTGTGAAATTGTAAAAAGCATTAAGAGTTGTACATATTCCTGTAATGTTAAAGTAATAAGAGTGTTGCTGTTACTAAATAAGTGTAACAGTGTAAAAATAAACACGCGTTTCAACCGTAAGTCTCTTTTACTTCTTCACTAGCAAACATTTTTCTGCCATATAAATCTTAAAAACTATTAGGTGTTGGAATTAATTCGTAGAGTTTTACGAGAGATGGCGTAGGTAGGACAGTATTTCTCTTCGCCGGAAGTTGGCGAAAGACCTCCGGCCGCCGTATTGATCGGTCGCCAGCGCGGCCCCTGGAAAAGGGCTGCGCACACAAGGCCATGAAGTAAATCTCCCTGCAAAAACACTTTTATACGGCACATTTTTATCGAATATTTAATAAATTATAAAGTATTGTTGATGAATGTACAGCAAATAACGTCCAATGATAGCTGTTTCAAGATGAATACATTACTGTCGGTGACAACGAAATACTGTCATACCTTTTTTTTGGGAGGTGGAAATGCATGATGCACACCCCGCCGCGTGGGAATGGACGGCGAGATAGCGTGTGACTCCCCGTGCAATCCACCGGTACATCCCCTTCTCTAGGCTAGAGAACGCACGTCGCTGATATACCCACTAAAACCAACCCGGTGTTCCTTCATACGCCTTAAGTGCCGAGGCCATGGGATGCGATGGATTAACAAGGCCGCGGCGCCGACATGCGCTGGCCCAGTTCACGGGCCTCTTCAAAGCCGAGGGGCTGATAAGCCCCGGCATCTTCTTTCTCACGCAGGGGTGAGCTGGGCGCGTGGAACATCGACGCGCGCCCCTGTCTCTATTTTATTATGAAAACAAGTGCTGCTGAAGCTCATCGTATTTTAGTGGAAGTGTATAGTGAACATGCTCTAGCTGAACAAACATGTTGGAAGTGATTTGAACGTTTCGAAACTGGTGATTTCAAGTTGGAAGACAAGGAGCGACCTAGCCAGCCGAAAAATTTGAAGGAGTTGGAGGAAGAAGAATGAAGATTCATCTCAAATACTTCAAATATTGACTATATCATTGGAAGTTGACTTATCAACGGTAGGAAAATGTCTCAAAACTTTAGGCATAATCCAGGAGGGACATTGAGTCCCATATGAATCGAAACTAAGGGACATTGAGAGACGTCTTTTGACGTGTGAACTGCTGCTTCAACGGATAGAAAGAAAAGGTTTTATGCTACGAATTGTCACTGGTGATAAAAAATGAATCCATTACGACAATCCGAAGCGCAGAAAGTCATGGGTTAAGCCCGGCCAACCATCAACATCAGTGGCAAAGCAAAATATCCAAGGGTTATCCTTAGCTAGAATCAGAGGGGTGTGATTTATTATGAACTGTAGAAACCGAAGGAAACCATAACTGGGGATCGCTACCAACTGCAATCGTTGCGATTGAGTCGTGCGATGAAAGAAAAACGGCCGGAATACTCCGAAAAACACGACAGTCATTTTGCAGCACGACAATGCTCGTCCGCACGTCGCAAAACCGGTACAAACGTACCTTAAAACACTGAAATGGGAAGTCCTACCGCACCCGCCATATGCTCCAGATATCGCTCCTTCAGATTACCATTCGTTTCGTTCGATGTCTCATAGTCTATCTGAGCAGGTCACTTCTTACCAAGTGTCAAAAATGGGTCGATTCGTGGATTGTATCAAAAGACGAGGAGTTCTTCCGACACGATATTCCTACCCTGTCCGAAAGATGGCCAAAAGTAGTAGAAAGCGATGGGCAATACTTTCATTAGTGTAGTTTTTTTTATTTTCTAATGATAATATTTTTTTACATAAAAAAAAAACGCTACGAATTAATTCCAACACCTAATACATTTCAGGTAGGATTTTCGTAAAATCCGTTATTAGTGAGCGTCTAAATCGTGATATGAGTAATTATGCTAAAATTCAAGTTAATCGGGTTATTAATAGTTTTATAGATCTTGTGATGAGAGGTATTTGCTTTTATATGTATGATGATCTACAAAATATGTATGACTGGTGTTTGTGTAACTATTACTCACCTTCAAGTTTCATAAATGCAGTTATTGTTTTATTTATATGATAAGTGTATGGATCGTAATCTGGAAATCTATAGTGATTTATCCAACCCTAAAAACAGAATAATTGATCATTTACTCCTTAACATCACATAAATTTAAACATAACAACATCTGAGTATTAAATTCTGGTTATAACAGGCCAAAGACCTATTTTGGCCGTCTATTAGGTAACGTATGCATTTACTTTGATAAGCAAAATTGAACCTTAAAAGCCAAATGCAAATGAATCTTTGCTTAATTCGTATTCCAACATATTTAGCAATTTGCGGATTAGGTTCACTTGTTTATAAAGCTTTCATTAGTACTGTGCACTTAAAGAATATTATATCAATTAAAAATATACGACTAGCTGATCCGGCAAACGTTGTTCTGCCATATATATAAAAAAAAAAAACAGAATTTAATTACGTTTACCCAAACCCTATTTCGCCCCCTTCAAATAGCAACCAAAAGTCGTTCGTTGGTTATATTATTATGGATAATATTAAAAATGTACCATAATATAGATTATAAAAATATAGACAATAGAACCGAGTATGGACAAGACTATAGATGGAATCTGGGGAAAGGCATGTTTACAATATTCAACTTACCTCATATTTTTTCAAAGGTCTATGTTCTTTCACTGACGGTATAGTATATGTTGCTGGTATTGTACTACTTCTCTTCATCTGAAAGTAGCTTCCCTTCTGAGGATCTTCGCTGAAGAAATTGTCCAAGAGCCACTGTTTTGCATTACTCGCAAAACAGAAACACCAAATACCCAATAGAAAACCGTTCCAAATATTCCAATTCGGAAATAATATGTAATTTACAAGTAAAAGGAACGTTAGGAAATACATTGTGAAGTTTAAGAAGTATGTCTTGGGTTCTTTTCTTATTAAATTACTTTTGCTAGGATAGAAATTGGTCGGTGTGGGTAGTGGATGGTTCGTTATATCAATGGGTGGCAGTGGTAGGCCACTTTCGTTGGGAGTATCACCGAAACCGTCTATATTGTCCTCTAACGCCTCTATACCGGATTCCACTTCCATATTGTTACTATCTGTTAGTAAATCCCGCGTCGTATCTTCAGAGTCATTTTGCACTGGTGACAAATTAGCCCATGAATATCTAGTTGAAAATGCATTTATACAAACTCAATCTTGAATACTAAATACAGTGCAACCTCGATACAACAAAACTGATGGAAATAAAAAAATGTTTGTTAAATAAAGGTTAGATTAGACTACGATTCGTTTTCTAGATGGATGGCCGTCGCCTCCTTTTGCGAGGCAGTCATGCCCGCAAAGGAGGCGGCGGAGCGGGAGTCGACCACCACACTCCCCTCCCGCCAACGCAGACCCCGTCGTCAGCGCCGGAGGGCATCAAACGACCTCCGGCCACCGTAGAATGCGGCCGCGGGCGGGCCCTCGGGGGAGGATCCGCCGCCCGCACTGTTGCCGCGAGGGTGAGGGCAGCGTGCTGTTCCGTGGCCCCCCTCAACTCCTTGAGTCCATTCAGGAGAGCGCCGGGGAGAAGAAATCCTGATCCACTGGCACCAATATTTTGGAAGAGCGGTTTTGGCGGTCCGGGCCACGAGATCGGCAGGCCACATATCCATGGGCCCGGGCGTAGACGATAGAACAGCGGGGTTTTTAGTGAGTAATCGGATGGCCGAACTTCTTTCCCTGAGTCCCAAATATCCCTCAGTCCCCCCGGGCCGTAAGTACCCGTTAAGAGAGGGATTTACTCCAAGACAAAAATAAGTGAGTGCGTACAAAGTACACACTTTTGTGAGAAGTGAAACTTCTTTTGCAAACTAATTTTTAAATCTCGATTATATTTATACTAATCTAAAGTTTTAGATTTCCGAGACATAGAGGGAGGGACAAAGGAAGATATGTTAGGAATTTAAACCAAGATCTTTGGAGCATATTCAACGTCATTATGGTGGTATACTTATTCACCAGGGGTAGTTGCAATCCAGACAGGCTTGGGGCCCAGCCACTTAGTTTGTTTTATATTATAGCCTTTTACGTCAGACTGACCTCAGCCGCAGAGGTTAGTATTCTTACTCCGCCCCTGCACGGAGTAAAGAAAACAAACAATATACTTGCTATGCTTATCCAAAGCGCATTGGCACTTTTAAACGTCAAATCATAAAGAAAATGTTGCATAGAACCACAAGTAATCTGTCGCTTTTTTTAGAAAAAGATAAGGATCAACCTTCAGGGTTAAAAAGGCATTGAAGAAAAAGACGGGTGATTGCTTATGCTATTTTCCTATTCATATTATCCTGGCCGAGACCACACTGCAAACTATACATGTGATTCATTTTAACTGCATGCCAAAGGCGGAAAATCGTAAATCAGTCACACTTGGTTAATAGTTTGTCAACTTTGTAGGTCAGTAAAAGTTCGTTCATATTACAAACTATTACTATAAAGTAAAAACTAAAGTAAACTTTTTAAGATGATAACACACTACTAAGAAAACATTTATTTAAGAACATTATATACTGGTACAATTCACAGAGTGCTATCTAGTCCCAAAGCAGCAGAGCTCTTATGTTATGGGTACTAGACAACTAGTATACTATACGCACACACGCACGCACGCGCACGCACGTATACGCACACACAGTTTATCATATATTAGGACAAATAAACAATATTAATTACTCACCTAAATTTTTATGTGTGTCATCACTTGAATCTGATTGACTCTTATTGTCAGCAGAAAGATTTAGTTCCGTAGCTTTAGCAGTTAATGGTTGGGTCATTTCTGATAAATTCTGAATACTACTATCAAGGGATGATACCTATAATAAATGTAAATGATTTAAATATTTTTCTTTATCTGGAGTTCAAGAGACAAGAAAAGAGCCATTCCGATAGTAGGTGCTTACCACCGTCACCTAAGGACATTTTCAACACCAGGAGCACAGCCAACAAGCTGTTGGTCTCAAACAAAATTTACACCTATTTTTGAAAAACGCCATAACGCATTTTTTTATTGCTGTAGGACACCAGACATGCTGACGGCCCACTTAAAATTTAGCAGTTACCGTCGCCTATGGGTGTTTGCAACGCCAGTGACATCGCAAACACGCTGCAGTCCCATAAGGGAACTTGGGTCACTAATGGCGGAACACAACACAGTTATTATGGCGGCATACTTAAGACCTAAGGTGGTCGCCATCCAGACGGGCTTGGGACCCTACCACGTAGCTAGGGTGGATTGTTTTGTCGCCTTTTACGACAGGCCGATCCAGGCCGCAGAGATCAGTATTCTTTCTCCGCTCTAACACGGATAAAAACTGCGATGAAAGAGTACATAACATGAAAATTCTTGAGAAACATTTCATAGAAAGATATTATTGTAAATTTATAATTACGGGTGTTCAGTAATAAGTGATAATGAGTATGATGCAATTATCTTTTATTAAATGTTATTTTATTTTTCGACGTAGTCACCTTTCACTTTGTATATCTTTTTTCTAAAGTTATAATTCCCTTTTTTTAAAAAGTTCATGATCCTTTAAAAAATTGTATATCGCGGCCTCCGAGATGTTCCTTTAACCGCGGAAATAGGTAGAAATCACTAGGAGCTAGATCCGGTGAATATAGACAATGTTCCATCAATTCGAAGCCAGATTCTTGAATGGCAGCCATCGCAACTCTAGACTTGTGCGCGGGAGCGTTATCTTGGTGAAACGAAACAACTTTTGCGAGTTTGCCACGCCGTTGCTTGCATATTTCCTCACGCAACTTTGTTATTTGTCCTGTGTACAAAGTCCCCGTAATAGTGGCACCCGTAATGATTAAGGTACATATTCGATTATTACCACCCCTTGGGTGTCCTAGAAAAAACAGCCCATGATCTTACCAGCGGATGGAATCGCCTTAAATTTCTTTCAAACACAAACAGCTTTATGAAATTCTCAGTCTCGTTTGTTTCATTCGCATTCTGGGCACTCAGCGCGCTGACACTTTTTTTATACTCAAATGGTCGTGTATAATATTATGAACTCTTCCTATTAAATCTTCATTTCTTTCGTTATAAAACAAACAGTAACACGATGATCGCCAAGACAATGTTTTCAACTTTTTTAATCATTTGTTCAGTCACTACCGATTTAGGGCGTCCCGTGAGGGGGTCGTCGTTAATGGAAGTTAATTCTTCGCAAGAACTCAGCACACCAACGCCAACCATAGAATGTGGAGGAGCATGAACCCCTAATGTGTCTCTCAAGTCTTGATTTACTAGCTCCGTAGTAAATTTTTTCAAAAGAACAGTTCGGAAGGAGCAAACAAATGACTTCTATTTTTAGAAAACAAAAGAGAATTGATTGCCTTTTTTTATTATTATTATATCTAATATCTATGGGCTGTGCCTGCCAGTATTTTTTTTTTCTTCCAAGAATAATGTATCCCATTATCACTGTTTATTGAACACCCCTCGTAATAGCATCATCAGTCATAATTCAATATTTTACTATAATCTTGTAGGCAAAACCAAAGTTAATCACAAGTACAGGCATAGTCAAAGGGCTAAAACAAAATCCATACTTAAGTAATGTTACTATTATCTATTACAAAATATGATATTGCCAAGAAATTAAAGACTTATATTTATAATATTATATAGTACAAAATGTACTCAAATAAAAAAGGGAATGCAAGTACTTGGAATGAAAATGAGACTAGCAAGTTGAAGTGTAGGTACAATGACTGGAAGAGGAAGAGAGATACCAGACGTATTAGAAAGGAGATGAATAAATATAGGTTTACGCCAAGGATCGGCTCAACTCTTATCTGTTCCGCCTGGTGGTAGATGCAGTTAGAAATACAGTAGGAGGCACCTTGATGTATGCCCTTTGCCGATGACATTTTGCTGGTTGGAAAAATAGCTCATGAAGTTCAGAGCAGATTGGCTAAATGGCAGGAGAGATTGTAGGGTGTTGGGTTGAAGTAGGAACAAAACTGAACATCTATTTTGCGACTTTGGTGGAATTCTGCCTTCATCCCGATTACCTTAGGAGGTATCTTTGCCAACTTGCTGCAAATTCCAGTACCTCGGATCGTTAATCCAGAATGATGGTGAGATAGGCCGAGTTGTTTTTCACACAGATTGAATGCATGAATGGATGAAATGGCCGACAGGTCTCAGGAACCATTTGCGATCCACAAGTCCCATTTAGACTTAAAGGTAAAGTTTATAAGTCCCTTATAAGACCTGTCGTATAGTATGAATCAGAGTGCTGAGTCACAAAGGGGAAAGATGAAAGGTTATTGCATGCTGCAGAGATGCGAATGTTGAAATGAATGAGCGGGAAATCTGAAAGTAGCACCAGTGATTAAGAAGCTGAAATGTAATAGGTTAGCCTGGTATGGCCATATAATGCGAAGAGAGGAGCGTCATGTAACAAGGAGGATCGCTGGAAATGAGAGTGGATGGATACAAGAGGAGAGGTAGACCAAAGTTGGATGGATTGTGTAAAATATGATATGGAGTGAATGTTCAGATGACGGCTAATAGAGGGGAGTTGAATGAGAGACCATGTTGTGCCTATCCCACATAGTTTGGGATATGGGTAGGAAGAAGAAGAAATTCAAGATTTATTTCCTAGGTATTTTTTTAAATTTATGCACCCTCCTAAAATTACAACATAATAACTTAGTTTTAATTCCAATAAAAATTAGCACAATAACATTGAAAAGCAAAAAGTATTACCTGGTTGTCTGTATCACCGACACTTTGCTGGTCTGAATCTTTAATAGCAGAATTTTCTTCTGAATCCGATGTGGAATTTTCTCTTGGCACTGATTTTTCTTTTGTGTCTAGTTTTAGAAAGTCATACTTATGTTACTTTTAAAAATATACATTACATATCAAAATACATTCATATAAATCACGCCTCTTTCCCGTAGGGGTAGGCAGAGACCACTTCTTTCCACTTGCTATGATCCTTACATACTTGTTTTGCTTCGTCCACTTTCATTATTCCCTTCATACATGCCCTTCGGTTTAGGGTACTCTTGACCTGGCCTTTTTTCAAGACGTCCCTGATCTGGCCTCGAAACGTCCGCCTAGGTCTACCCCTTCCAACACTTCCATTCGCACTCGCCTCATACACATTTTTCATCAATCGTTCTTCATTCATTCTCTCAACATGGTCAAACCATCTCAGCATACCTTTCTCAATTTTTGTCACTACATCTTCTTTCAGACCACAATGTTTCCTTATCTCACTATTTTTTATCCTGTCACTCAGTTTAACTCCTATCATACTTCTTAACACTCTCATCTTTCGCTTTCCTTTATCAAATGTTTTATTTTATTTATGATTTTTCTATACAATCCAGTAATCTGAATATTTCAATAATCTGGCAGCACTCTTTTGTTTTTAATTGTGCTGGAATAGTGATATTGTACTGAATTTATAAATTTTATTCATACAAACTTAAATATGAGTAATTTATTTGTCCTATTTTAAAATTATGTCACAAAGTAAATTGTTGTGTAACTTTATGAAGAATTAACATGATTGAAGTTTATTTCAGGTGTGGCTCTTCTAAAAATATGGCTTACCTTCAACGGACCTTGTTTTCATATCCTCAACAGCTTGAGTAATTTTAAATTTGAAATCATGAAATATCTTCCATGTTTCATTGCTGCCTTCCTTTGTTTCGGGAGTAACTTCTGGAGTGTTTCTTTTACCTAATCTATTCAAATATTCTTTCATTGGTGAAGAAGTTACTTCTTTGGGATTCTTAGTCTCATCGGACATTTTAGCCTCAATTGGCTTTGTTTCTTCTTTATCAACTATCTTTTCACTACGAATAGACTTGAAATACTTGTCAATAATAGAGGGTGTCCTATCCCCCCTCTTGGGACTAGCATTTTCACCTTGTACGATGGGCGGCTCACATTGGGGAGTAGGGGGATCATCCTCACAGCCTTGATAAAGCTCTTCCAGCTCCTCATTATTTGCATTGTATCTGAATGACAGTGACGCACTGGGGGATTTACCTGAAAATGGCACGCTGCTTTCAGCCATATGGAAAAAAGCATACTTAAATTGTTTAAGACTTATTTAATTCTATGAATATAAGACGCAAAAAAATAATAGAAAACCAAAGCGCGCGTACAACTACTGGCAAGTGGCAATAAATTGTAAACGATCGTTTGATATGGGTCTTTGTTGTCAAAGAAACTATTGGGGAATCACAATTTATATAAGAAAAATAAAAATTTAAACATAAAATGAATTCTCGTTTATAAGAAACCGGTTTTCAATGTCGCATATGCTAGTATAAATTAAGTCTCAAAACTCAGAAAATAATAAAAATATTTATATTTCTCATCATACCCGCACCAGACACCTCCATTTTCTTCATAAAATAACAATAATTAACTGTATTATTATTTCATGTTTAATTTATGAAAACAAATTCTAAAGGTAACTTATTACTGATCTTATAAGATCTAGGTAGATGTTACTCTTTGTTGATTTGTTTCCACAGTTCACCGTGAAGAAAGCACAATTTTGTTTCAATTCTCATGTTGACATTAACGACATTTTCATGTAAAATGTCAATTGGACAGATTAGTTTTTAACATATGGCTTGGTATCTAACGTTAAAAACGACGGCTATATGTGTCAGACGGATTTATCACCTTACCTTCCTTGTTTTCCAATTACAACATTATAGCGCATAATGTGAATACAATTTCATTTTAAAATTCGAATCTATATTCTATCTATTTTTTTTCACCACTGAACTTAGCGCACTCTGCTGGTGCATTTGAAAACTAATTCACGTTCCAATTAACCGCATTCGGCATTGTGCGCCACTGAGTCGTATTAAGCTCTGTAATTGGAAAACAAGGTTTGTTTTCCAATTACAGCACTAGAGTAGCATAATGATGCGACATAATGCTCAACATTGATGTTTCAACTACAGCAACGCTTCGCACAATCGAGCACTCTCAAAAGTGTTCGATGAGTCAACTACATGCAGTCCATGTTAAGGTACCTCTAGCAGTTTTGCAAGAAAGTCTTGTCAGAGTAGTGATTAGATTCGAGAATTCACTACAGAAAATATGAATGGGGAAGATGTGAACTTGTTCAATTCAAATCCGCGAAGATGAGCAAGTAAGTATTATATTAGATAGGAAAATCCATTAAAGATGATGTTATTTTTTTATATCGGCATCATTAATGATGTGCAGTTTAAGTTTGTGCGTGTTAGACTTGTTTATAGATAGCTGGATGTTCTAAGCCAATCTGAGCATAATGTCAGATCGTTACTTGTTAGTGCAGTACGAAATACAGATCAGTGCGAGCAATACAACATTTCGCGAGCAAGTAGCTTGATTCGGCAGTGCGAAGTTCGCATAGTTGACAATTTTATATTTACAGATACTTGGGGTTATGTAGTTTAAATTTTAGACATGCTTGGCATTCGAAGAGAATGCGTGACATTCCAAATTTTACTGTCTGTACAACCTTGATTTTTCCAAGAAACTGCTTAGAATGATTTCATTGTCGTGTTACTATCAACGCACTGATCGCCATTGACTTGACTAGGCATCATTCGAGCGTATAAAATTCCCGATATAATTTTATCTCCCAATTTTTATTGTGCAAATAAACGTATTTTTAATCTTGCACTCTTGTAAACTTGTAACACTGGTTATGTCAGATGTCATGATACAATTACATTGCTGTATGGACCAAGTCCTTTGCCTGCCAGATTGGCAAATTAAAACAACAACAACAATTACATTACAAGCAAACATTTGCGAGATTTCTGTGTGGTGTTTTGTATTTGTTTTCATTTTTACTGCGATGCTTAAATTGAAATGAATAAGAATATTTATAATGGTATTCAGATAATTCCTAAGCGGACATTCGGACAATAACATAAGCAAATATGGGGCTTTTAATTGTAGTATTACTCATTATTGGGTCTTACGGACTTGACGAAGTAAAGGTGAGATTGTGGTGTATTTATTCACGTTGCTTGAATAGTAATGCAAACACAAGGTGAAATAATAGTAACTGGTGGTTTACGATATTGTCACAGGAGATAACTGAAATATCGCGCCCTTTCGACGACCGACCGCTGTTATTTGCCACGTTAGGAGGCGGCATGATCGCGGTGGAGCCTCTTGCAGGAAATATTATATGGAAGCTGAAAGATGGTAAATATATGTTGCAATTTTCATGTTTGTGTGATTCATTCTATAAATCAGGTACATAAAAAAGAAGAAATTTTTTTCAATAAACAGTCTATTATAAATATTTAAGTTTTGGATAAACTTTTGAAAAAGTAATATTATTTTATTCATTAAAATTTTTATCATTCTTACTTAAATTTTGATACTGTAGTGATTGAATGAAAATGAAAAATGAAATTCCTTTAAGCATCAGAATTTGTAAATTCATACTGATGTGTGAAATTGAACAATAGCTTGAAATTATATCTATTTTCATCTAACTACTAAGCATGAGAAAAATTTATAGATATATGTCTAGATGCCCTATATTTTCGGCTTATAATTTATGGATATGTAACATTTTTATAATCAGATAAAAGGATTTAGATATTTTTCAATGAACACTTGGAGTGTTACATTGGGTTTATCATTTTAAACTTCGATTTATAAAGGTAAACAAAATTGTCTTATAACCTTTTTATCAATGCACAGATAAAAATTACTATGTACATAGCAACATTGTTAAAAAAACACCTTCATAAGACTAAGTATTTCAAAGCATTGATAATAGATAACATTAACAAAAACAGATAATATTTACTCTTATGTTCTACTATCTATATATAAAATGATAGAGGTCTGTGTTAATAAAGTTTTAAGAAACACGTGTTTTCTTGCCATGGAGAAGTGTGGTGAAACACACATGCATAGGAGAGGGGAACTCTTTTCTACCTCTGTCTACTAAAGAAAGCATTGGGGAAGTCTGGTTATCAACTATTTTATTTGTATAATTTTTTATATATTTAATAAATTATTATTATTTTATGTCTGATTTGCTACATTTATAGGCTAGAGCACCTGCCTGTCAGCTCAATCCCCTAGACTCCATCCAACAGCGCACAATTTGTGTTATCGACGATCCCATACTCAGACGGTCTAGACACACTTGGAATGGTCGTCTTTCTATCACCGCGCTGCCCGACATCTGCTGGGTGTTCATCCCCATTTCTTGGAGCCTCTTTTTGTATGAAACGGTTCTCGAGAACGTTCATGTTGCGTACTCTCAGGACTTAGAATGAGCTTCCGGCGGAGGTTTTCTCAGTGCGGTATGATATGGGGTTCTTCAAAAAAGGTGTTATAAAGTATAACGTTTCTTCAAGGCTGGCAGTGTGTTGGTTATGCCTCTGGTGTTGTAAATGTCCATAGGCAACGGTGATCACCTATCAGGGTGCCTGACAGGCCGTTTGCCTGTCTGCTAAACTCTAGCTATAAAAAAATTCAATATTTAGTTGATATACAAGTAATAAATTAAATGTAAATACAAATTATATACATACATACATATTTATTAGATTATTTCCATGTTATATACATTAACATTATTCTTCTACTAACATTCCTATATGCACATTATAATTTGCATATATGTTAGTAGTAGTTTCATGTAATTGAATGTGTAAATTTACTTCTCTTTATTTATTAGCCTACCCCACAAATGTTGTTCTGCCAAAAAAACGCGACAAAGTAGCCTATTTCCTTCTCTGAAGTCCAATCTATTTCTATACTGAAATTTATCAAAATTGAGTCCAGTCAAATCGAGGCTTGAAAACCTAATAGACAGACAAAAGTTTACTTTCACATCTATATTAAATAAAATGATAAAAGTCTGCAGTTGTGTGCACATCACTGCAAAACTACTGGATTAATTAAAATTAAATTTTGTAAGTTTTATATCTTAAACACTTGGCCCTTATCTAAAAAAAATTATTGCAATATCTTCATTTAATATAAAGTTATTAAAGTTTTAAGAAACAATGATTTTTATAAGCACTAGTGTTCAGTGATGTATGTTTTCTTGTTTTCTGTTATTTGACCAGCGAAGCGGGTGGGAATGTGTAGTTAGTAATAATAATAGGTCTTTACCTATGAAATTGCCGTTCTGCAGTACTGGCCATTTCAAATCAAAATAATTTTTGTTTGGCTAAGAATTCTAATTTCAAATTAATTTTATTTTAAAAACATGGAATTCTTTTTCCAAAAGTAGTCATTTGTTTATTGATTAGTGTTACATTTTCATCGCATTTCAATCTTTTTCGTCATCATGGATACGTTAAAAATTCGAGTAATTATGGAATATGAGTACCGTCGTGGTAGCAACGCGGCACAAGCGGCACGCAACATCAACAACGTTTACGGAGCTAACACTACAAACCAACACACCACCTGTTATTGGTTTGCTCGCTTCCGTTCTGGGAATTTCGACCTGAAAAATGAACCTCGCGGTCGTCCAAAGACTGGTTGACAATGACGAATTAAAGGCGATTGTGGAAGCTGATGATACACAATCTACGGCTGAATTAACAGCAGCTTTCGACCTAAGCGTCAAAACAATATTGGTCCATTTGCGTCAAATAGGCAAGGTAAAAAAGCTTGACAAATGGGTGCCCCACGAACTCAATGATCGCCACCACGAAGTACGCGTTGAGACGTGCCTTGCACTGCTCAACAGACACACAAATGAAGGAATTTTGAACCGCATTGTTACCTGCGATGAAAAATGGATTCTGTTTGATAACCGCAAGCGCTCAGCAAGTTGGTTGGATCCTGGTTCAGCACCTAAACAATGCCCTAAACGAAAACTTACCCTTAGACAAGTGATGGTCACTGTTTGGTGGTCTAGCGCCGGTGTGATTCATCACAGCTTCTTACCAAACGGGGTGAGCATTACTGCAGATGTGTACTGTGAAGAATTGAACACAATGATGGAGAAGTTGGCACATCTCCAACCAGCATTGGTCAATCTCTCGTCTCCGCTGCTCCTGCACGACAACGCGCGACGTCGTACTGCACAGCAGACGGTCTCCAAGTTGCAAGAACTGGGGTTGGAAGTTCTCCGTCATCCGCCCTACTCACCAGACCTTGCGCCTACTACTTTTTCCAGAATTTGGATAACTTCTTGGCGGGAAAAAAATTCAATACCCGAGAGGCAGTACAAAATGCCTTTGAAGAATTTGTTGCTTCCCGTCCATCTGATTTCTTTATGAAGGGCATCAATAAACTGCCACTGCATTGGAAAAGATGCATTGATTGCATGGGTGATTACTTCGATTAATACAAATAAAAAATACATGAAATTTTTTTTTTAATTTTTTCATGCAAAACGGCAATTTCATAGGTAAAGACCTAATATTATATTATTCTAGTATGAGTAAATCATATAAAAACGGATCGGAAAAGAATATATTAGGTTTCTTATAATATAAAGAAATGTAATGAAAATAGTATCAGTGAGTTAAATTGAATTTATTATTAATTGTGATATTATATCATTGTGTTAAAGACAAAAGTAGGTTAAAGAAAATATGAATGGATTTTAAGAGAATAGTAAATGTTAAGATAACAGCTAACAGAGAAGAGTGGAAAGAGGGAACATGTTTTGACTCATGATAATGAGGCATAAATGGTTAAGAGGGAATCATACAAAATTATTTATTTAGGTTTACAATGATTTTATAAAATTTTAGTTATACTCCTTTTTCTTTTAGAAAAATCAAATAAATATTTATTATCTCTTTCTTATTATGTCATTACAATTCCAGTCCTGATTCTTGGTCACTATTTACAAAAGTATTTAAGTGGTATATCAGTTGTCTGTTACCCATAACCCAACTAATCTGCCCTGTGAACTCGGAACTCTCCATAATGGACTAAGTCTTTTCCCAAAAGTTCTTTGACGCCAGACTTGGTGATGGAGAAGGTTAGTTACAATTCCTATAGAAGGGCCCGGTCAGCCCTCACTATTGTGGGGAAGGAGCAGATTAACCCGATGAGACTTCTGACCTCAGATGTACATGGGCCTAGCAGTCATAGAAGGCTCGACCTTCGATAGGCATAGTCGTCTGTCACTGAGAACACATATTAAGCGTGTTTGCTCACACACATTGCGAAATGGTAGTATGATAGGTCAGGACTTGCTTCGCCGGTGAAGTCGATGTGAGCCCGCCTTAGGCTTGGTGGCCGTGGTGCACCGGCTGTGCCGAGGTCGCACGGTGCCACGGACTGTACGATCCCGTTCGACGGAGTAGCGAGCATAAATAGTCCGGTATCGCTGTTTCATCATGGAGACAGACATTCGACATTAAAAAAAAAAAAAAAAACAACAGTGGTCTACTGCTTGCTTTTGGAGTAGATATTATCATATGAAGCTTTTTTTAAATAGATGTGTAAGTGTTGAGTCTATCAAATTCATTTGGGATCAAATAGCACGTGGAATATCAATTCACCATCTACATACCCCAGTACAGTGTAGTCTACACTGGCTTGTGTCACTAATAGATGATAAATAAATTCTCTGGTTTCATACAGCTTGTGTGTTATCTCTTTAATTGGGGTTTTACATTATGGCATTATCATTGAATTCTGCCATGTTGAATTATCGAGAGTATTACGAATATCTATTTATTAAATCTACACATCAATTTTATTTCGAGGCCAAGTGGTACTTTGTTTTGAACTAATATAGAAAAGTGGGCGTATATTCTTAAACTGATGTTTGACTATCACTTGGTTGAATGAGATCTAGAAATTTCGACGTTTTGTAATGATTATGTTACTGGTTTTGTAATCAACATTCGTGGTTGAAGATTAATATATGCAATTTTTTTTTTATTAAAAATGTCCTGCTTGTGATTTTGATTTTATTTTGTTTCGGAAGAAGAATTGCACACAATCCATCGCGTGATCGTGGCAGGTTCCTGTGGGACTCGTAGATGCCCGTACTATGACGACCACTCACTACAAACCTTCCCCGTAGGTTCTAGTCTACTCCGGTCGCCTATATTCTGAGCCTTGACATTCTAAGGGGAAGAATACCCCAGCAACCGGGGGCATTTGACACTGCTGGATTCTTTTTCCATCTAGGGTAGACGGATACTTGGAGTCCCAATGTACTTTACCTCCAAGGCCAATAATGCAGGCATCTTATCCTTGTCCCGAGCTTGGGTTAGTGTCTGTTAACATGGTGTGAGATAAATTTTTTTTTTTTAAATAAGATACGGGTCTTATACTTGAAAGTAATTTTTAAAAGTAAATATTTAAATTTACATTTTAAATTACACTTAAGCTAATAGGTACTTTTACAATATTTGTGTATGGAAAAGTTATACACAGTGCGACAAGGACAAAGTTACGTTCACTCTTCTATTATTAAATGCGATTATTTCAAATGTATTGTAAAGGCCAAATATAATACCGATTATCTTCAATCTTTTGTGATACCAGTATGAACAGGACTATTATTATAAATAAAATACATCTGCATTACATTTTTCAGAATTTTAATTTAGAAAGCATATATATTATGTTCATAGGAAATCCTAGGTGTTATATCTTCATTTAATATAAAGTTATTAAAGTTTTAAGAAACAACGATTTTTATGAGCACTATGTTTTTATAAAAGATTTTAGTTCCTTTGACGTAGCATCACTTCAAAATTAATGAACATATCGACGCGGAATTTTTCGTAAATCGTTTGTGAATTCTATTGACCCTTTTTAATTTTTTTTAGATTTATTATTTTCTGTTATTCCCCCAAAGAAGTGAGCGAGAGGCTAACTAGTAAATAATAGGTATAGCGGTAGCACATTGTCAATGCGACGATGTTGCTAATGTCTCTAGAGAACTTAAACTACTTATTATTAATTAAATGTATAGTCTGTTTGTTGTAATTGATTTGTTGTTATATTTTGCATTTTAGAACCAGCTGTAAAAGTTCCAAATCAGCAAGCCAATTTGATGCCCCAGTTCCTGCCGGACCCTCGCCATGGGTTTCTGTACATGTATGGGCCAAGAGGGGAGCAGCAAATGCTCAAGAAATTACCCTTCACAATACCAGAGCTGGTTGCCAATGCGCCTTGCCGGTCCACCGATGGTATCTTGTATACGGGGAAGAAGAG
The DNA here is from genome assembly GCA_963693495.1 of Malacosoma neustria. Lineage (NCBI taxonomy): Eukaryota > Metazoa > Arthropoda > Insecta > Lepidoptera > Lasiocampidae > Malacosoma > Malacosoma neustria. The sequence goes on along the minus strand of OY856382.1, from coordinate 13,995,505 downwards.
TGATACGTGGTTCATGTTGGACCCTTTGACTGGATCACGGAAACATGTGTCAGGTTTGTTTTTACATATTGTATTACTTAACTATTAAAAATAAATTAATATATTGAGATAATTACTCAGCGCCATCTAGTTCCAAAGTAAGTAGCATAAGCACTTGTGTTAGGTAATTTTAAGAAACATTTTGTTAATTTTGAAACTTGTACCTTGTAAAAATATTTCTGTATACAATAAATTTTCATTTCATTTTATTTTACGACAGGCCAACCCCGGCCGCAGGGCTTACTCCGCCCCTGCACGAGAAATTTAACATCATTTAATGCATCACCAACTTGGTTGTGTTGGCGTCCATACATCCTACTATACGAGTATTGTTATTATGTTCCATTAAATAAATTTATTTTCTTTCTTTCCTGAAATTGTTTAAAATATGCGTTTATTTTAGGCTTTGATAAATCGAAAATATTCAAAGCCGACGACGATACGTGCGTTCCGGATAAAAAGAGGGGCGTTTACATCGCCCGTACCGAGTATAACATACTGATGCATGACTCGAAAAACACACACCACATGTGGAATGTGACGTTCTTTGATTACACATCGCACGCCATGGGCAAGGAGATGTTGAACGATTATGGTGAGTTATGTCCGTGACGAAACGTTTTCTATGTATGTTAAATAGTTGTTTAAATATTTTTTTTTACAGTATAATGTTAATTGTACTCTAAATATACTTGTAGAAAATAGATGTAAATCGATGACAGGTCGTTATTACCAGAGGGCATATACCTCTTAGACCAGAGGTTCCCAATCTTTTTCGGTTTTAGGTTCCCTAAATAATCGGACGCTATCCGCGGCACTCTAATACATCAGATTTTTGATTTTTTTGAAAAATTTAAAAAAAAATTGTCTTTAAAAGCTATTACCCATTTAACGACGAAAAATAGAAATATACTATTTTCTCGGGAAAATATCTATTTTTGACTGTTTCTGTAATATCCACATTGATACTGGACAACCGCCGAATTTTAAATTCACAAGCAATTTTTGTTGGTGTGAATTGTTTAAATGAATATTGCGCTGCGCACACTGGGAATCACTGTCCTAGTGAACGTACCCACGTGTCCTATTTTTTATCAATTTTTAACTCCAGTTCCTCCTCTTGGTAAACATCAGCAGTGTATGAGAAGCCTCCGTCCTTCCTCCTCTAGATTTCTCTTAGTAATTCATGCATATGATTTTGAAATATTTTTTGGTAATAGAAAAAAAATTACTCATATGTGCCTTTATTAATACAGCGTTAAACGCTGCGCGCCATATTTTAATATAGCTCGAAAAAGAGTGAGATTTTTTAAAGAAAATATTGACTACCTGACGAAAACCTAAGTCCCCCCTGCGACCTGTAATCAATCGTGTTATTTTGATGATCCCCCAAATAGGTCACGTAATATGGGTACGTTCTCTTAGAAATATTTTCTCGTCCAGTTTCCGTATATATTGTCAAATACTAATATGGTGAAGTCAAAAAAAATCAAAGTCTTTGTTTATCCCGCCATTCCGCCTTCGGTAAGCGTGATGGGTATAGTGTCCATTGCCTCTAGAGAAGGTCCGGGCCTAGCAGTGGGACGTAATCATAGCTAGATGGTTATAGTCATATCAGTTTTTTGTGAAGACTAATCGGACGTTTTTTATTTGGGAAACAAACAGTAAACGTAAACAAAAAGTTTACCGAACCTTTACTTTTTTTCATTTTTTTAACACGCTTTTATTAGTTACACCTGTATGTTTGTTTGTTGGTTGGTTTGTTTGTTTTGTAATTGATTTCTTTGATTTTGACCCACTTTAAATGGCCAGATTTCATTTAAACGTTGTAGACTTATCAAGGACTTATGATAATACAATAATTCGATAAGATTATCTCATTATCCTGTTTAGGATCGCCAAAATACGCCTCATAAAATATGTAAAGTAAATTTTAATAAGAATAAATATATTAAAAAAAAAAAACTAAAGAACACACTTTAGTAACAAATTGAACTAAAAAGTGAAAAATAAATGTACATAGTTTAAATATTTTTTGTTGATTATCATATTTTTCTTCCGCAGTCCTTTCTTATTGTACGTTCAATCCTAATTATGACACAGGAAAGTGAACTGTCGTTGATCGACGTAGCCTATGGTTTAACTTTAGACTCACAGTCTTCTTCCTGCCCTTATCCCACATTATGTGGGATTGGCACGACATATTGTCTCCTTCCACTCTCCTTTAATAGTCGCCATCTCAACATTCACACCCTTTATGGGCATATCATCTTTAATGCAATACAACCACCTTTCCTTTGGTCTACCCCTCCTTTTGAATCCATTCACTTTCATTTTAAGAATTTTCGTTGTGACATGGCATTCTTCTCTTCGCATTATATGGTCGTACTATGCCAGTCTGTTACTTTTTAGCTTCTCCATCACTGGACTTTCAAACTTTCCCCTTCGAAGTAGTAGTAGTTAAAGGATACGAACTTATTAATTCATACAAGCATTACATTCGGAACTTATTATCTAGCATAGCATATTCCTGGTCCGAACTACGGATAATTGTAAAACATAAACTTTTTTCTTCTAACTGGATTGTTAATGTGTACGAACATCTACTTGGATAATGTGATGTGGCATAGTAAATTTCAATGCCCTTTCGTTATCGCTCGCATGTTATGCTAATCAATTAACGTGTTTCAGTTATGGCATTATAACTGGAACCCTGTTTCTTATCAGACATAATTGACATATACTTTATTGCATTTTTCGTTATCTTTATTTACAAATCTGTAACAAAATATTTAGTTCAAATTACATTCAACAATATGTTTTGCAAAACACATACTGACTAAATTAATAAAATAAGATATACTCTGACAGTTCACAATTTTTTGCGAGTTCCGGCATCGAGGGGGTCGGAGATGTGTGGGACCTCATGACTGCCGATTTCCCACTAAAACACCGCTGTTCTCTTTCCGCCTAATCTGGGCCGACTTACAACTGAGTGACCGATCCCGGGCAATGGTACGTCACCTGTTAGTGTGGGCTAATCCACTGCGTGCGTGTACGCAGTGTGGGAAGAAGGGTTAGGATTTCGATTTCCGCGGCAACATTAGGTGCGGATGTTGGAATCTCCCCCGAGAGGCCGTGCCACGATGGTGACACCTCGATGACCTCTCCTCTCGCCATATATAAGACACAGATAACTCGCCAAGCATCCGCCGTGATGCCTGCTACTTATGTGCAACTCCTCTCGCTTCACCTCCACTTGCGGGAATCCATCCTGCCTTCGCTTGATTATAACCTATGTTAATCGCACAATATGACACTCAATCAACATATAAAAATAACTTTATCCGTGCAAACAGACGGATTAAGAATATTGACCTCTGTGGCCGGAGTCGGCCTAGCGTAAAAGGCGACAAAACATCTATGGCGATGGTAACTGCTTACTATTAAATAGGCCATTTGCCTGTTTCTTGTTGCGCACCAATAAAAAAATATAAAACAAATATTACTAAAAGTGTATATAAAAAGGAGTTCGCCACAGTGATGATGAAATACAATAATCTAACTTAAGTTTAAATCTTGTTGTTATAGATTTGATATAGGAATACAAGGAAGGAAATTTAATATATTTTATAATAAGAGCACGTATTAATCTTTCAATATTTGTTACAATAATAAGTCATTAAAGAATTGTTGAGTTATGTTTAACTTGATATTATTCTTTTTTTTTTTAAAGCCGAAAACATGTTAGATTAAACGGAGGTAGGGCATCAAGTCCTACTGGATGGCAACCACCACCCCTGGTCTCATTATGCTGCCATAATAACCTTGTTGTATTTTACTATAAATGACCTAGGTTCTAGTTTCCTACGCGGATGGCAGCGTGTTAGCGATGTTCCTGGTATCGTAAACATGTATAGGCTGCGGTAACTGCTTATTATAAGTGGGCCGTAAGCTTGTTTGCTGTTCCTCAGCAAAAAAAAAATGCGTCGTTGAACTTTAATTAACGATTTTCAAATTTAAAAATATTAATTAACGAAGGTCATAGAATTTATTTATTGAATATACAAAAGTATTATTCCCTTGTTCCTAGTTTTTTTCAAAATTAAAAACAAATCGCTGTGTGATTTTGTTCTTATCGTATGTTAAAGTTAACTGTCACGCCCTTATTTGCACGCAACAGATATTAGTTGATGTTATGATGTAAAATGTATGATATTGGAGTTTAGCTCCATTTTTGAGGTGGAAACGCCCTATGCACACTACGTCGCGTGGGTGGTGTGGGACTTCCTGTGCAGTGTACCCGAGCATTTCTCATGCCAAGCTAAGTTGAACACACGGAAAACCGACGCACGCCACCCTCTGCCTAGTGTGTGCGGGATGCGATCCTTCTCCAGGGCACCGGTCGAAGATCGGTCACTAACCTGCGGCGATGAGCAGCCCCCTGGAAGTGGAAGGAGGGGTGCGGTTTTAGGAGACTAGTACGCTCTTGCTTCCTCTTCATCGCCTTCTTCGCGGAGTAGTTTAGTCCTGTCACATTCAATACATCGGGATCCAAAGTTTGAAAATGTATTTAATAGGTCATTGAGATGTTATCCACATTTTCCCTTAAGTACATGGTACTCTTACCTCATTGACAGTTTCTTCGCCTAACGCATGTTAGAACATGGCTGCCACATTTTGACAGTGAAGGAATATATTACGAGGAAATGTGTTATGTATGATCATTCAACGAGCTTTGGTCAAGCGGTGCGTGTATACCTACTGTCTGTCCTCTTCGTTAGTCACTAACTCAGCAGTAGAGCATTATGAGCTGTAATTATTATATTGCTATTTCCTTGTCAGGCATCATTCATTTTACATCAACATCGAGCGGTCGAATAATGTCATTCGATCGGAAAACTGGAGACTTGGTGTGGTCGCACAATCTGGAAACGCCCGTGGTGGCGGCATACATATTGGACAGGGATGGACTGATATCAGTTCCGTTCAACTCTATCGGAGATGACACCCTGGACCACATTATGGAAGATGCCACGACCCTGAGTAATGGAAAAGGAATTAAGAATTCCAATATCGAATTATAGTAAGTATTACTGTGTAAGAATAAATCTTCAGTATTCTCGTGATTTACATTTGTTTGTTGACAATTCTCAAAAGTGACGCTTGGGCTCCTCAGGAAAAGATGAATCGGAAGGTGACAGTGGTATTATGCAAAAACGTTTCAAATATATATTACAAGTTTAAAGTTAGGGACACATTTGTCTGACGTGTCGTGTCGTGTTGGTCCGAAGCATATCGGTTTCATACATTTAATATCGTTAGGGACACATTTGTATGTCGTGACGCGTTCTGTCGTCTGTCCTAAATATATGAAACCGATATGCTTCTGATGCGTCACGACACGACACGTCAGACAAATGTGTCCCTAACCTAAGTTAAATAATACATCTGCTGCTGCTGCAATATTCTAATTTTGAATTTTTTTACTGTCGGTATTTTTACCTTCTTTCCTTCAGTTTCTTCATATTCCAATTGGAATATGAAATACTTTGATTATATACTTGTGGTTTATAATCTAAGATGAAATAGTGGTTTGCATTTGCAAAATGCTAGTAAAGGGGTTCAACCTAGCCCTTCGTTATTAAGTTCAATTTTACTACAAAGTTCGTACACCGTGTAAAACACGTAGTCTTCCATTCTGGATTAAATGTCTTGAAGTACAGTTGCTGCTGTAAAAACTGAAGAGTTGATTTCAGAACGAAATTAAGAAGTCGCGCATGGATACCGATACATAGCAAGAGAGGGTCCTTGCGGGATGGGGGAGTTGTGGTCCTTTGAGCACTATGGCACTCACGAAATATTTGTAGTCGTACGTAAAATTACAGTAGTTGAAATATATATCCGGATAGTTTCAATCTATCTGGTATTAAACAATTGGCCGCTGATGATTATCAAAGTGGGGAAATACTCGAAATTATTTCTTAAGATAAGTCGGTTATATTATTTATAATATTTGTTTTGTTATAAAGTTTATTATCACGGTAGACAGATGGAAATCCTCATATTTGATAAACTTATTTAGATAATAGCTATAGCAACTATAATTATCAAATATATCTAATATATAAAATTCTCGTGTCACAGTTTTCGTTGCCATACTCCTCCGAAACGGCTTGACCGATTCTCATGAAATTTTGTGAGCATATTGAGTAGGTCTGAGAATCGGCCAACATCTATTTTTCATCCCCCTAAATGTTAGGGGTGACCCACCCCCAAAATTTTTTTTAATTTTTTGACATTTTATTATTTATATGGCAGAACAACGTTTGCCGGGTCAGCTAGTTCTTTTATAAAAATCGTTTCGTTCTGAATGCATCATAAACTGCGTATTTTTTATTGCTGTAGGACAGCGGACAGACTGACGGCTCGTTTAATAGTGAACAGTTGTCGTCGCCTATGAATGTTTACGACAACAGAGTCACTGCTTACACGCTGCCCTCCGCGTAGGGGCAAGCTGGAACTTAGGTCACTAATGCCGCATATAATGGCGGCATATTATAAGACGAGGATTGGTTGCCATCCAGACGGGCTTGAAGCCCTACCTAACCATACAGATGGGAATGTAGACCAACCTACGGTTGTTGTAGCCTTTTACGTTAGGCCACCCCGGCCGCAGGGATCAGTATTGTTACCGCACCTGCACGGAGAAAAATGTGTGTAACAGAACCACCAACAACCTACAAGAGCGGGAGGAATGCTACCCAAATCGACTTCCTACTCACTAGGAGACACCACATCAGCAAAGTAGCCAACTGCAAGGTCATACCCGGTGAGAGTCTCACTACACAACACCGTCTTCTTGTCATGGACCTCTGCGTGAAGCCCAAAGGCAAATGTGTCGACCGCCTTCAACGCCGAATCAGGTGGTGGCTGCTTGATGAAGTCAAGTCCCAGGAGTTCGCCTCTGCCATCGGCGACAAGTGCGCCGGAGGTGAGGGCGAACCGGTTCAAGCTTACTGGGACAGGATTCAGGCGGCTATCCTTGGGTCGGCGAGAGAGGTGCTTGGCGTGTCTAAGGGCGGACGCAAGTGTGACAAGGAGACTTGGTGGTGGAACGACTCAGTCCAGAGGGAGACCAGGGCGAAAAAAGCCCTCTTTAAGAAGTGGCAAGCGTCCAGATCTCCTGAAGATCGCGACGCATACAGAGATGCCAAACGCGCCACCAAGAAAGCTGTAGCCAGAGCCAGACGAGACCACTTACAACCACTTTACGATAAGTTGGACTCGTCTGAGGGGCAGAAGCTCATATATAAGTTGGCGCGCTCCAGGGTCAAAGCGGCACAGGATATCTCCAAGTGCCGCTGTGTAAAAGACCCCGAGGGCAACTTGTTATGCGAGGACCTCGTGGTGAAGGAGAGATGGCGCTCATATTTCCACGAGCTGCTGAACAAGCAGCATAAAGAGGTGCAGCCGCCAGATCTTCCTCCGAACCAAGGACTAGTGCCACTGATAACGCCTGCAGAGGTCCAGAATTGTCTTCGCCGCATGAAGAATCGGAAAGCTGTTGGATCCGATGGAGTCCCCATCGAAGCCTGGAAGGCGATGGGCTCTCGTGGTGTGGGCACTTTAACCGATCTTTTTAACCGGACACTCCTCACCGGTACGATCCCGAACCAATGGAGGCTGAGTATCATTACTCCAGTCTTCAAAGGCAAGGGATCGGTGCAGGAGTGCGGTAACTACCGCGGTATAAAGGTCATGTCCCACACCATGAAACTCTTCGAGAGGGTTATCGACTCTCGGATTCGACAGGAGTGCACTGTCTCGGAGTGTCAATATGGGTTTCGCCCTGGTCACGGGACAATGGACCCTATTTTTGCCCTAAGGACTGTCGCGGAGAAATACAGGGCGAAGAATACGCCTCTGCATTGTCTGTTTCTTGACTTGCAGAAGGCCTTCGACTGTATTCCTCGCGCGATAATCTGGTGGGCATTGCGGTACAAGGGGATTCCAGAGGCCTATATTGGGATCATCCGAGACATGTACCGTGATTCCGATTCCGTAGTTCGGACCGCTGTTGGCGACACAAAACCTTTCCCCATCACCGTCGGGGTGCACCAAGGATCCGTCCTTAGTCCGTTTCTGTTTAGCGTGGTATTAGACGTATTGTCAGACAGCATCAGAAACTCACATGAGCAGCCCCCGTGGTTGCTCATGTATGCTGATGATATCGCGCTGGCAGATTCGGACAGGGGTAGGCTGGTGCAACGCGTGAAGGCGTGGAAGGAGTCGCTTGAGAACGGTGGTCTGAAGATCAATGTGGCGAAGACCGAGTACTTGGCCTGTAACTCCACAGATCCCACACCCGTACGCATAGACGGCAACACGGTCGAGCGCACGGACCATGTGAAATACCTGGGATCTGTGTTTCATGCGTCTGGTGACATCGATTGCGACGTCAAGGCACGCATTGCTGCCGCGTGGGCCAAATGGCGTGAGGTAACTGGTGTCATTTGTGACCCCAAGATGCCGGTAAAGTTGAAGGGACGGGTCTATAAGACCATCATTAGGCCTGTCCTTTTATACGGCTGTGAAGCGTGGCCGGTGTTAGAGCGACACAAGCAAGAACTGCGTGTCACGGAGATGAATATGCTGCGGTGGATGTGTGGAGTGACGCGGAAGGACCGCGTTAGGAACTCCCGCATTCGCGGTAGTCTTCATGTCCGTGACATTGCGGATAAATTGCAGGAGTATCGGCTCCGTTGGTATGGCCATGTTTTACGGCAACCGGATACTTACGTGGGAAACAAATGTTTGGCCATGCCGCCTCCGCCGGGCCCCGGCAGGAGGGGTAGACCCAAAAAGTGCTGGCTTGACGTTGTAAAGGGTGATATGCGTGCCAATGGGCTCACTACCAGGGATGCTGAAGATCGCGCGAAGTGGAGTAGAAAAAGTCGGAAAGCGGACCCCGGGCACCGAAACGAAAGTTTGGGTGGCAACCGGGACTAACGCTAGGATGATGATGATGATGAGAACCACCAACCGCTAAATAGGTAATGAAAACGAGCTCTTGTTTCCCTACTACTAGAAAAAGGATAATCCAGATATCTACTTCTATGAATCCTTATTATAAATGCGAAAGTTTGTATGTATGGATGTTACTCGCAAAAACTTTTTTATCCATACAGGGGCGGAGAAAGAATACTAACCTCTGTGGCCGAGGTCGGCCTGTCGTAAAAGGCGACAAAATAACCCACCCTAGCTCCGTGGTAGGGCCTCAAGCCCGTTTGGATGGCGACCACCTTTGGTCTTAAGTATGCCGCCATAATAAACTTGTGTTGTGTTCCGGCATTAGTGACCCAAGTTCCTGTACCCTTATGCGACAGCAGCGTGTTCGCGATGCCACTGAGGTTGCATGCACCTATAGGCGACGGTAACTGCTAAATCCTAAGCGGGCCGTCAGCCTGTCTGCTGTCCTACAGCAATAAAAAAAAACTACTGAATAGATTTTGATGAATTTCGGTATAGTCATAGATTGGACCTTGAAGAAGGACAGGCCTTTTTTAAATTCATATGGTAGAACAACGTTTGCCGGGTCAATTAGTTATGTACATTAAGCGGGAATAATTGCCTAAGCGTTTATGATCGCTATTGTGAGACAGCTGACATCTAGGTTGGTTTCCGAGTGCTAAAACTAGGTTACTAATTCAACAGTAGTATCAAAATTAATCGTAATATATCTAGAAAATTTTGATTACGACTATCTTTAATACTAATCGCTTTATCGTTTTATCTCTAAGTTGTGTTATTAAAATTTATGTTTGCGATGACTGCTATGGACCTTTGCGACGCTAATACGCTGCCGTAATCGTAGAGGATGACGGAATATTTAGATACCAGGGGTAATGTGACGTTAAATAATGGAAGCCATACTTCGCTACATCTCGAAGAGTGTTATGAGCTTGAATCGTGTCACATGGATTCAAATAGTTCAGCGGTAATCTCTTGTAAGGCTTGGACTTTCTATATTCTATGTTTTGACCTGGGAAAAACAATTTATTATTAAAATTGATTCTGTCTTATACAGGTAGGCAATTGGAATTGACCGCCATTCAATTTCAATGTCAATTGAATCTATGTCTACCGTGGCTAAAGACTTATTAATAACAGTCCAAAATATCTCACTGCCGGGTTCAGGTGTCTCCATATAGGTGTGGCGTACATACTCTCGCCGGTGTTGGGCTACTCGATTAGCGAGTGACAACAGTAGCGTGAGGCTTACCTGCATCGGTACATGCACTTTACACGGTGCGCACGCCAGTGTCGTCGCCGCACACGCCTCAATAGCGTCGCGTCTCACGTGCATTGTACTTAGTTTAGTGTATAAGTTATTTGTCATGTAAAACGCATAATATAGAAATGGAATACTATACGGGCTTAGCCACCGCATAAATCCAAAATCACATGTAGGCAACGAACAGTAATGCCCGCCACGCTTGTCCAAGGCTAATTGTATACTGGGTGATCTCTCTATGCACCATTCCTCACTATTTTTTGAAATCTACGTGGTTTACATTGTAATATGCATCTAAAATTTTTATTCGTGCAGAGGCGGAGAAAGAATACTAACCTCTGCGGCCGGGATCGGCCTGTCGTAAAAGGCGACAAAACAACCCACCCTAGCTATGTGGTAGGGCCCTAAGCCCGCCTGGATGGCGACCACTTTTAGTCTTATGTATGCCGCCATAATAACCTTGTGTAGTGTTCCGGCATTAGTAACCCAAGTTCATGTCACTGGCGTTGCAAACACCCATAGGCGACGGTAACTGCTAAATTCTAAGCGGGTCGTCAGCCTGTCTGCTGTCCTACAGCAATAAAAGATTCTAAGATAGTTTCCAAGTGTGATACATGGTTCGTGTAAGGTATACGATTAAAAAACAATATTTTGTTTCCAGCCCAACATTGTACGTCGGTGAACACAATCACGGGCTCTACGCCCTTTCTTCGTTGGTAGATAAAAATACAATAACAATATCGACGGGCCACACCCAGCCCTTATTGTTAGAAGGCCCTTCAGAGAACGTGGTCAAAGAGACGGAGACACACTACGATACGTACAGAAACGTACATTACAAATTGAAAGATATAAATCTTCATTTATCCGCTCCGTATTTGCTACTGGGACATTATAAAGTACCGGAATTGACAACTTCATGGGTGCCTCATCTGCCTAGCGGGAATTTGGATTTCCGAGATGATGCGATGAAATTAATCAACGGACAAGTCCAGTCTGAAAAAGATGTAGAGAATGAGACGACCATGAAGAATTCCATATCTGTGTCCGTCCAGACCGAAGATTTGTTCGAGGGTTTCAGTTTCCGACCGGATTTATGGTACAAGCAGGCTTATCTGTGGTTCCACCAGCAGGAGAACCAAGTGCTTAAAGTGGCGTTGATTATACTAGTGGGATTGGTCATAACCATGTTCTGGTATTTGAGATATCAGGTAATTTTATATTTTATATCTATATAAATACTCGCTGACCCGGCAAACGTTGTTCTGCCATATAAATAATAAAATGTCAAAAAATAAAAAAAAATTTAGGGGTGGACTACCCCTAATATTTAGGGGGATAAAAAATAGATGTTGGCTGATTCTCATAGATACCGGATAAGCACAAAAAATTTCATCAAAATCGGTCAAGCCGTTTCGGAGGAGTATGGCAACGAAAACTGTGACACGAGAATTTTATATATTAGATAAGCGAAATACCAATCCTCACGTGATTTTTAAAACAATACACCCGATTGATTTAAAAAGTAGCATAGTTACTCATTTTGCGACATAGACGCTCGTTTAGAACATATTTTATGGAAATCCTATCTATATAACAGGTCAATGGCCGAAATTCTTCCTGCTCGGCTCCGGAGTATAGAACCTATTGCTTTTTTTAAATTTATAGTATCGCCTAAAGTCCTTTTACTAAGCTGAATGCAGAGGAACGGATAATATTACGACGACCTCCGTGGTGTAACGGATACCGCACGACGGTACGCATCCAGAGGTCACGGGTTCGATTCCCGTCCCGCGTCTAAGTTTTTGTGTATAATATGTATTTATTTACAAAAGAAAAGTATACATGTAGTTTATTAGTTGTCTAGCACCCATAACACAAGTGCTATGCTACTTACTTTGGAACTAGATGGCGCTGTGTGTTTTCATAATAATAGGTCTTTACCTATGAAATTGCCGTTCTGCAGTACTGGCCATTTCAAATCAAAATAATTTTTGTTTGGCTAAGAATTCTAATTTCAAATTAATTTTATTTTAAAAACATGGAATTCTTTTTCCAAAAGTAGTAATTTGTTTATTGATTAGTGTTACATTTTCATCGCATTTCAATCTTTTTCGTCATCATGGATACGTTAAAAATTCGAGTAATTATGGAATATGAGTACCGTCGTGGCAGCAATGCGGCACAAGCGGCACGTAACATCAACGACGTTTACGGAGCTAACACTACAAACCAACGTTATTGGTTTGCTCGCTTCCGTTCTGGGAATTTCGACCTGAAAAATGAACCTCGCGGTCGTCCGAAGACTGGTCGACAATGACGAATTAAAGACGATTGTGGAAGCTGATGATACACAATCTACGGCTGAATTAGCAGCAGCTTTGGACGTTAGCGTCAAAACAATATTGGTCCATTTGCGTCAAATTGGCAAGGTAAAAAAGCTTGACAAATGGGTGCCTTATGAATTGATTGATCGCCAGCGCAAAGAACGCGTCGAGACGTGCCTTGCACTGCTCAACAGACACACAAATGAAGGAATTTTGAACCGCATTGTTACCTGCGATGAAAAATGGATTCTGTTTGATAACCGCAAGCGCTCAGCAAGTTGGTTGGATCCTGGTTCAGCACCTAAACAATGCCCTAAACGAAAACTTACCCTTAGACAAGTGATGGTCACTGTTTGGTGGTCTAGCGCCGGTGTGATTCATCACAGCTTCTTACCAAACGGGGTGAGCATTACTGCAGATATGTTTGTGAAGAACTGAACACAATGATGGAGAAGCTGGCACATCTCCAACCAGCATTAGTCAATCGCTCGTCTCCGCTGCTCCTGCACGACAACGCGCGACGTCATACTGCACAGCAGATGGTCTCCAAGTTGCAAGAACTGGGGTTGGAAGTTCTCCATCATCCGCCCTACTCACCAGACCTTGCGCCTATAGACTACTACTTTTTCCAGAATTTGGATAACTTCTTGGCGGGAAAAAAAAAACAATACCCGAGAGGCAGTAGAAAATGCCTTTGAAGAATTTGTTGCCTCCCGTCCAGCTGATTTCTTTAAGAAGGCCATCAATAAACTGCCACTGCGTTGGCAAAGATGCATTGATTGCATGGGTGATTACTTCGATTAATACAAATAAAAAATACATGAAAAAAATTTGTTTAAATTTTTTTATACAAAACGGCAATTTCATAGGTAAAGACCTAATATATTTATTTATTTAAATATACCTGGCACGCTTGTCCAACATGAATGGTTGAACGAGTTATTCTCAATATAGTAGTTTGTTGGCGATTTCCTTCATCGTCAGTACGTGGCAATAATCTTATAATACGCACATTTGATGAAAAAAATTATAAGGTGCCGCTAAGTGGGAATAGAACCGTGGCTGACACATATTTGGGTATATATGTTATTTATGTATCTCTTTAGAAAACGTGTTTTACTTGTATATAGTCAGTAAAAATATACTATTTCATTTACACTTTTTATAAAAATATATGTGCAGATGTTGCTATCTTTTTATAGTTAATGTTTCTTATTGTTTCACTTTAAAATAGAATTAATTCTCATAGTTTATTTATAAGAAAGTATTTCCCTTTATATATTGATTACAGCTTTGTTTGGAATGTTGACGCAAGATCTCGGTAATTCTTCACGTTTGTTTACATACCTATCTCAGATTGTTTGCGTATGTTCTGAATACCAACTGGGGTTGATGACCGTGAGGAAAATGTTTTAATCCAAAGCCTATAGACATAAAGTAGTCTTCAAATTAGGTAGTGTTTCCAACCTAAAATAATAATCCAGCCACGCCGGCACATTTTTTATTTAATTGTAAGCCATTATCGCTAATAGATATTTGTGACGCCAGGGGCACCGCTAACACGCTGACGTCCGCGTTTGGGAACTGAGTCAGTTATGTTGGAACAGAAGGTTATTATGACGGCATATTTGGAGAGTAGGTGTGGTTGCCATACAGACGGGCTTGGCTACCATCTATCTAGGGTTGTCTTATATGATAGGCCGTCCCTGGCTGCAAAGATACTCCGCCGCTGCACGAAATAAAATTTGTCCATTTTTATTGTCCACAAAGCTTTCCTCGAGATCTTTAAAAGGTGACTAATGGACTAGTCCGTATACAACACTTAGTTCAGGTCCTTGTTTTAACTTTTACTGCGACCTTAGATAAATTAGTTCCAAAAGCATTGGAGCCACATAATAAAAAGCAATACCAATGTATTTTACCGTTTGCATGTATTCTAGGCTCGAGAATTCCAGCAATTGTCCCAGGGTGGATCGCGAGGTTCGAACGTGTCCACGTCATCGACGGGTGAGGTGACGGGCCAGTTGGTAGAGCTCGGCGATGGCGAAGTACGAATCGGGAGAATTAGTTTCAATACTGATCAAGTGCTGGGCAAGGGCTGTGAAGGGACATTTGTTTATAAGTAGGTATATTTTGGTTAAATGAAGAACGAAAAGATGTAATGATGAATGTTTATGCCCCTTGATTTCGCCTCAGTACATTGATGAGCGTTGTACATTCGCTTTGCTTATAAAGTAACACCATAATCAAGAAATTGTACGTTACAGTATTTTATAATTAATTTTTTAACGAAAAAATACTTGAATCAAATAAAATATGTAGAGATTGAAAAATTAAATCCCAAATTGTTTAGGTTATGTAGTCAGAACATAGATATATTACCGAATGCTCTAAGTAATTTTTTTCTTCTTCAAAATTAGCATAAACACAAAAAAGTTTATGGTGATGTTATGCTCCACCAAGGCATACATGAACCGTGAATCTGTAATATGGATGCAACATAAAATTTTATTTGTGTAAACTATGCCAAGAATGCCGTATGCAGTTTCAGTGTAGGAGCGGAGTAAGAACACTGACTCCTGTAGCCGGTGGCGGTCGGATGTAAAAACGACAAAACAACCCTAGCAACCACCCCAGGTCTTCTAATATGCCTCCATGATGACCTTGTTTCTTTTAATGCTGTAGGACAGCAGACAGGCTGACGGTCCGCTTAGAGTTTAGCAGTTACCGTCGCCTATGGGTGTTTGCAACGCCAGTGGTATTGCGAACACGCTGCTGTCCCATAAGGGTACAAGAACTTGGGTCACTAATGCCGGAACACAACACAACGTTATTATGGCGCCTTACTTAAGACCAAAGGTGGTCGCCATCTAGATGGGCTTGAGGCCTTACCACGTAGCTAGGGTGGGTTGTTTTGTCGCCTTTTAGGACAGGCCGACTGTTACGTTGTAACAAGAGTAGGATAATTAATTTTCTTTATATAATATTTAATCCTTAAATACTTAATAAAAATTTCGACGACGCTACACGAATATTTGATGTTTTAGTTTGGAAGTTTTGTGTTGTAAGACTTCTATAAAAGTCTACACACGTTATGTTAATTGCTTTGTGCAATTTTTCTACACACGTTATGTTAATTGCTTTGTGCAATTTTTTAAGCGGAGTATGACAGTTTCTTGGTATAGGTCTGCTCGTCTGCTGTTATTGTTTTGCGTTATGCGCGTTTAGAGCGGGTTGTGACTCTTTAAATAAGCCTACACTAATTTCTTCGTCAGAGCGGGTTGTGACTCTTTAAATAAGCCTACACTAATCTACTAGTTACAGCGGGTCGTGACTGTAACAAATCCAGCAAAGACAAACGTATTACACAGTACCGATTCGTACAGAAGTTTCACGTTACAGTATTTCTATCCCTTAGACGCTCTTTGTTATGCAGTGCTGTTCTTGAGTCCAATCTTTATTATAGATTCGTACTCTGGTTGTATGGCAGTCTGTAGATATAGAAATTTCTTCAGACAAATTATGACAGGTCGTGTGTTAGGACGTATGATAGGTATTTGATAGTGGATGTATGTAAGTAAGACAGATACTGGGCGGTTCTATTCCTATTAGGCGCTTACCGCAGCGGATTTTACTACGTAAAATCCTTTCTCTGGGAGAGGGGGTATTGTTACGTTGTAACAAGAGTAGGATAATTAATTTTCTTTATATAATATTTAATCCTTAAATACTTAATAAAAATTTCGAATTAATCTCAACAATATATAATAATTAATCTTGAGGGTATTTAAACGGAACGAACCAGATAATAATTTCGATCGCGCACCTTAAAAGTAGGTAGATAAGAATTAAACGACGGCTGGGAAGAATCTTCGAGAAATCGTTCAGTTGAATAGCGTCCATCGATAAGTAAAAAGATGAATGAACGCGAATCATTCGATCGGTTACCGGTCATCGAAAATACTACAAATGAACGAAGAACGGGAACCAAGTGTCGTCAGGGCTTACGTCACAAATAATTCTTTGCCCCTCTGGCCTATAGCTCTGTCATTGTCTAAACGAGTAGCGGGTCCAAAGTACAGGTGCTACCCAGTACTTTTCCATGCCAAACCATTAGAAGCCAAATCTAGAATCTTCGGAAAAGTGGGCGGTGTCCTGACGGCCAGTATAAAAAGGCGAAGCTGCGATGGACGCCGAAGATTCGCACACCCGAAAGACGCCTGCAAGTATCCGTCCTTCAACAGTTAAGTTTTTTAACGTGCGCGTGTTGTAAACATATTATAAAGTTGTAATATAAAGTTTTAGTGCATAACCCTCAGAGGAGAGGGTCCACCGTACGGGCTGAGAGCAGACGCCCCAGAACGGGTCCTTCGGAACAACAACCCGTAGCTGCCATCCCTCGCAGCGGTCTCGAGGCAGCCACCCTCAGTACGGGCTGGAGCTGCAGACCACTTCCAACGGCAGGGCACGTCAGGCCCCGTGAAAGGAAAGGACGTTGATGACCCTCCACGCGCAGGACGAGGCCTAAGCTAAGTCACCCTACACCCTTACGATTTAACGCCCGATATAAACCTCTTAGTGCTTGTACCCACGTCCCGGTTATATAATTATAAACCGAACTCTAAATTGTTAATTCATTCAGTACTTTATATTAGTAATAAACTTGTATATAATTTAAAATTGTTTAATTTCTTATCTATATTTGTCGACGACCGTCAGGTTGTCGTAACACGACCCCGGCCACAGAGGTCATTATTCTTTCTTCGCCCCTGCACGGATAACCTCTTGTGTTGTGTTCCGGTTTAAGTGACCCAGGTTTCAGTTCCCTTGCGCGGACGGCTGCGTATTAGCGTTGCAACTGGCCTCGCACACATCTATTGGCAACGGTAACTGCTTACTAATGCCAGCCTGCCTGCTGCTCCAGAGCAATGAAATGTATCATGGTTTTATTGCTCATATAACGATAATGTGTTGAAATGTAAGCCGTTCTATTTAGTTATTTGGTGTCTAGAATTTCGACGTTGTTAGGTTATGCCCTCAAAGGTTGACAATATCGCAAAAATTGGGTACCAGCTCCAAAACAAGATGACTTTTACACTCTGTTATTTGGTTTAATAGCAACAGCCGTGTGACCCCGGCCAGTGAAAAGAATAGGGTCACCCCAGGTCATTCCAAGGGAGTCGTAAAAGGCGACTGATGGACTACTTCTTTGCCAGCTTGCATGCGGCAAAGGAAGTGCACCTCTCGGTTTTCCTCTAGGGGTTGGGAGGTCAGACGGCAGTCGCTCCCGTAAAAACCTAAACAAGCCAAACAAACACATGGTATGGTAAGAACACGAAAAGGATTGGTCACGGATAGGGCGTCGCCGCAAAACGACGCGCAGGAACCTCGCCCGACTCCTGTGACAAGTGGACTAGGGCTGCCGTGCCGTGGGCGAGCACGGCTAAAGACACTAGCCCCATCCAAAAGGAAACTCCGCTTCGCAACTTGGAATATTGGCTCGCTGACTGGACGCGCGAGAGAGTTGGCCGATGTACTCTCCAGGCGGAGGGTGGCCGTGGCGTTCCTGCAGGAGACTCGGTGGAAGGCCAGCAGATCCCGGTTCATTGGGAATGGCTACAAACTGATCTACACGGGTGCACCTGGTGGGGAAAATGGGGTCGCCATAGTGCTCTCGGAGGAGCTCCAGGACGACATTTTAGAGGTGGAGCGCTGTAGCGATCGGCTTATGGTTGTGAGGGTGCTTGTTGGTGGGGTAGTCACCCACTTGATAAGCGCCTACACGCCACAGGCCGGTTGTAGCGACGCCGACAAGATAGCGTTTTGGAACCTACTCGGAGAAGTGCTTCGTGGGATTCCATTGTCACATGGAATCGTTTTGGGTGGTGATCTAAACGGTCATGTGGGTGATGAATGTGGGGAATTTGAGCGTGTTCACGGTGGATTTGGGTATGGTAACCGCAACGCGGAAGGGGAGGATATCCTCAATACGTGTGCGGCTGCCGACCTTGCCATCGTGAACACGTATTTCAAAAAGAGACCCGAGCATCTCATCACCTACAAGAGCGGGAGGAATGCTACCCAAATCGACTTCCTACTCACTAGGAGACACCACATCAGCAAAGTAGCCAACTGCAAGGTCATATCCGGTGAGAGTCTCACTGCACAACACCGTCTTCTTGTCATGGACCTCTGCGTGAAGCCCAAAGGCAAACGTGTCGATCGCCTTCAGCGTCGAATCAGGTGGTGGCTGTTCGATGAAGTCAACTCCCAGGAGCTCGCCTCTTCCATCGGCGACAAGTGCGCCGGTGGTGAGGGCGAACCGGTTCAAGCTTACTGGGACAGGATTCAGGCGGCTATCCTTGGGTCGGCGAGGGAGGTGCTTGGTGTGTCTAAGGGTGGTCGCAAATGTGACAAGGAGACTTGGTGGTGGAACGACACAGTCCAGAGGGAGACTAGAGCGAAGAAAGCCCTCTTTAAGAAGTGGCAAGCGTCCAGATCTCCTGAAGATCGCGACGCATATAGGTCTGCCAAGCGCGCCACTAAGAGAGCTGTAGCCAGAGCCAGACGAGACCACTTACAACTACTATACGACAAGTTGGAATCGTCTGAGGGGCAGAAGCTCATTTATAAGTTGGCGCGCTCCAGGGTCAAAGTGGCACAGGATATTTCCAAGTGCCGCTGTGTAAAAGACCCTGTGGGCAACCTGCTATGCGAGGACCTCGCGGTGAAGGAGAGATGGCGCTCATATTTCCACGAGCTGCTGAACACGCAGCACAAAGAGGTGCAGCCGCCAGATCTTCCTCCGAATCAAGGACTAGTGCCACTGGTAACGCCTGCAGAGGTCCAGAATTGTCTTCGCCGCATGAAGAATCGGAAAGCTGTTGGATCCGATGGAGTCCCCATCGAAGCCTGGAAGGCGATGGGCTCTCGTGGTGTGAGTATCTTAACCGACCTCTTTAACCGGACACTCCTCACCGGTACGATCCCGAGCCAATGGAGACTGAGTATCATTACTCCAGTCTTCAAAGGCAAGGGGTCGGTGCAGGAGTGCGGTAATTACAGGGGGATTAAGGTCATGTCCCACACCATGAAGCTCCTCGAGAGGGTTATCGACTCTCGGATTCGGCAGGAGTGCACTGTCTCGGGATGTCAGTATGGGTTTCGCCCTCCGCCTGGTTTGCCCTGTGGAACCGGGATAACGCTTAGATGATGATGATGATGATTTGGTTTAATAGCAAATTATTCGTAAAGTTGTCGTTTAGGTAGATTAAGCAATATGTAATAACAGTCTGTATGTTCCACAGCTGGGCTCGGTCCTCCTTCTGGAGCGAAAGGACACTAATACCCGCTACGATTGTCCAAAGCGGATTAACGGGCTACACATTATGGTGATATTATGTAGTTTTATCCACGATGTTTTCTTTTACGGTCAGTACGTAGTAATTATGCTGTAATACATATGTAGCGGACGCTCGCTGGTTGTCGTGCGCACTCGGTGTCGCACTCGTCGTATTCGGTATTCCCCGCACAGCCCGTCAGTTGAACCGAGTCCCCCCTCGAATATCACCGTACATCACTATATGTACATGCCTCAGCAATATATCTTGGGAATCGAATTCTTTGTCTTGGCTGGTCTCCAAGTGTGTTACTACTTAGAATATTAATGGAATTTGTAATAATGTTTCTTTTATTTTAGGGGTACCTTCGACAAGCGTGCCGTAGCCGTGAAACGATTGTTACCGGAGTGCTTCACCTTCGCAGACCGAGAGGTGGCGCTGCTGCGGGAATCCGATGCGCACGCGCATGTTGTACGCTATTATTGTACAGAGAGGGATAAACAGTTCAGGTATAACTATTTTTATGACATATATTTTTTATTTTCGTATTGTCGTTGTCGTATAACGTGGATTGTCAAGAGCGTGGTGCTGTGGTGTGGCGTGTGCTGTACGGTATACTCGTAGGGTCATTGACATCGAAAACGAGGCACTCTTATCAAGGTCAGAGGATCATAGGCATCAGGGCCGAACTGTTAGATCCTGTAAGGGGAGCTCTAGGTGGCCGTGACTAATAAGGTCTATAAGGTATATTCCCGTCCAGTGTTTGGGTGTTTATTTCTAATATGTATTTATTCAGAAGAAATGTATACACATATATGCGTTTATTTAATGCTGAGGAACAGCAGGTAGGCTAACGGCCCTAGGCTAGCATAAGCAGTTACCGTCGCCTACAGATGTTTGCGACGCTAGAGGCACCGCGAACGTGCTGTTGTTCCATAGGGATACAGAAACATCGGGGTTTCTGACCACCGACCACGACCACAGGGGTTAGTATTTATTTTTTTACGTTAGTACTTATTCCCCCCCCCCACTAAGAAAAAAATTGTCTAGCATAATACAAGTGCTATTCAACTTTAGGACTGGTTGTGCATTTCGTTAATTTAATATATGTATTTAATTAAATTCATTTTAATATTGCCATTAATCGATGTTAATAATGTATGTGATGTTCTAGGTATATTGCATTGGAGTTATGCTCAGCGACGTTGCAAGACTACGTTGAAAATAGACTTAATTTCCAGTGTCAGATTGACGCCGTTGAAGTGTTGAGGCAAGCAACAATGGGCTTGGCACATCTACATTCCATGGATATAGGTATTTATTATTTTAATTATTTATAAATAAAAAAATATTTTTTTTGACAATAAATATTTTTTATAAATATTTATTATATTTTATAAAGATCCTGTATCCTTATGGGACAACAGCGTGTTTGCGATACCACTGCCGTCGCAAACACCCACAGAAACCGCTAAATTCTAAGCGGGCCGTCAGCCTGTCTGCTGTCCTACGGCATTAAAAAAAACAATTGTGTGTACGATTATTTTATTTAAAAAGAATTTTAGCACACATCCAATATAAAATAAGTTATAGCGATGATTCCAGAACATTCTAGCTACGAAAAGTTGTGTTATTTATAATTTTTTCTGTCAAGAAACGATCGGTATTGATTGGCTTGTGTGTGTATCAAATGTGTAATGGGTCTCACAAAAAATCTGCGCGGCCCAAATCAACTTAGCCTTCTAGCGGTACACCTTGCTAAACAAGGATGAGGTTCTGCTGGAAGTTTTCGGGGTCAGACGGCAGGGTAGAACTCTTAGAGTACTCTGACTGTAGAAAACTAACTGTAGAACTCTAATTTATCACAGCTATTAAAACTCCCTCATGCCTAATTGGACCAAGAAAAGAAATTCAATCGAAGGCATTGTAATAACGACGCGCAGAAGTTTTATTGTAATTTAGCACCATACTTAGGGCTATGAAGTGAAAGCTACCGACTAGTTCAATTTTTTGAAAGTTTTGAAGAGACTGAAATTTTGATGCACACGCCACCGTTTGGGGGCTCGCGACGGGGTATTGTGGGACTACCGTGCGCCCTCACAGTCGACAAGGGGAACACACGTCGCTGGGATTCCCACTAAAACCACCCCAGTGTACCTCTAATGTCCGACGCCTGGGTGGAAGGATATGCTTGGGGCGCGCCACAGCCTGAGCGTGCTGGACCGGCTGTAGGGACTTAAGCCGGCCATTCCTGTGGCTAACAACGTGGTGGGTGTAGTAAGTCAATAAGAGTGTTCTACTCACTCTTGTAGTAGTAAGAAGAAGAAAGAGGTAGTTCTGTAGTGAGAATACAAACATGAAGGTAATGCAAATTATTCACTAGTGCATCGTGACGTCAAACCTCACAACGTGCTGCTCTCCATGCCCACTGGTTCGGGAGAGGTGCGCGCCATGATCTCCGACTTCGGCCTCTCGAAGAAGCTGAATATCGGCCGCGTGAGCTTCTCGCGGAGGTCGGGCGTCACTGGCACTGACGGCTGGATCGCGCCCGAGATCATTAACGGCGAGAGGACGGTAAGGAATAACAATTCATACCTACCATATTTATTATATTTTATTGTGTCTCTTTGAAAAAAGGGAATGTCATCTAAAACCGGGCAGATGTTTTGCTCTGTGTCAACAACACCTAATATAAGTCGCGCACCGAAGGGAAACCTTTGTAAAAATCAGTTTGGTTTTTGGTTAGTAAGTATTATATGTGACAATCTTGAGTGGAAGTACTTTGGGTACACCCCGCGATAAGCTGCAGCAGCAGAGTAGTATGGTGTTTCAGAACCACCCTGTTCCTACGTACGCCTGAAACGCTGGCCACGGGATGTGACGCAAGTCTGACCGCGTTAACGATAGACGTCGGCTCGCTGTCACTTTGGTGGCCTCTTCAAAGTTAAGGTGACGTTCTACCGGCATCTTTCTTAATGGCCGCGCCTACGAACACGCACGGAACGCTGGAGGTTTTGTTGTTTAATGGTCAGCGCTGGAATATTTGTAACAACTATCTTTGCATTGATTTTCCAATTGACCTTTCCAATTATTATTAATAATCGTTTGACTTATTTCTTCTCATGTGCCGAATAATTAAATCTAATTTTATATCCATGAGAAATGAAAGAAAATGGAGAAAGAATACTGACCTCTGCGGCCGGGGTCGGCCTGTCGTAAAAGGCGACAAAACAACCCTAGCTACGTTGTAGTGCCCCAAGCCCGTCTGGATGACGACCACCTTTGGTCTTATTCCTAAGTAATTCGCCATAATAACCTTGTGTTGTGTTCCGGCATTAATGATCCAAGTTCCTGTACCCTTATAGGACAGCAGTGTGTTCGCGATGCCACTGGCGTTGCAAACACCCATAGGCGACGGTAACTGTTAAAACTCTAAGCGGGCCGTCAGCCTGTCTGCTGCCCTACAGCAATAAAAAAATTGTTTTCGATTAATGTTTATTTTTTCGTTTGCTTTAGACGACATCAGTGGACATATTCTCGTTGGGCTGCGTTTTTTACTACGTGCTTTCGAAAGGCCAACATCCGTTTGGCGATGTGTTGAGGCGCCAAGCGAATATACTTTCAGGGGAATATTATTTAGATCAATTAGAGTAAGTACCGATCATAATATTAGATATACTATATCCAAGTCTTTTAAGCGTTTTATGTGTTGCATATGCAGCTTTTAATTTCTTATTCATTACGATGTTGAATGTCGTTACCGGGTGGAGCTAATTGTGTCGAAAAAATATCTTTTTTTTTATCATTCCGAGGCCGAAAGTTAAATTTTCTTGCCTATTTTGCGAGAAGAAACATATTTTAGACCAATTAAAATTAATGTCAATTAGAAATACGTCTTTGGTCTTAACTTTTCTCCCGTTAATTTCTCGTTATTTAGGCAGCTTAACAATTGTCAATTAACAATATAATTTAGACGATTCAATTTATGACATATTTCAGATTATTAAACTTTTCATAACTTGTCGCAATCATATTGAACTTTCGGTCCTGGCATGATAATGAATAGAAAATACTAGTAATAGAAGAAAATAGTATACGCACCCAGTAGCTCATTACAAGCCGCGCGCGCCTTTTGTCGACAAACCGGCGCGGTTGAATCAATTAATTTGCTCCCTCGGTGTGTAATGAATTATTTCAGGTACACAGTGTTGTAAAACCTTTGTTTCTATGACAATCAAGACGTGCTAGTGCACCGGCTTTTCATTTGGGGTTTTTCGTGCGTCTTTATTTTTTTTTATTGCTGTAGGACAGTAGACAGGCTGACGGCTTGATTAGAATTTAGCAATTACCGTCGCCTATGGGTGTTTGCAACGCCAGTGGCATCGCGAACACGCTGCTGTCCCATAAGCGTACAGGAATTTGGGTCATTAATGTCGGAACACAGAACAAGGTTATTATGGCGGCATACTTAGGACCAAAGGTGGTCGCCATCCAGACGGGCTTGAGGCCCTACCACGTAGCTAGGGTGGGTTGTTTTGTCGCCTTTTACGACAGGCTGACCCCGGCCGCAGAGGTTGGTATTCTTTCTCTGCCCTTGCACGGTTAAAAACATCTGCAGTCCATTGAGTAAAATCTGAATATACTAAAAAATCTATTTCTTATGTTGATATTGGCGCATGAATAAGTATGCACAAAAGAAAATAAAAAACAAATTTCTGATAATTCTGAGGCTCAGTGTAGTCTTCTACAACCCCTCGAGGCTTGCCGATAGATTAGGACCAGTTTCGCCGGCGAACTCGTTAATCATCAGGGTATCAACACCGATTCCAGCCTTGACGGCTCCCTGTCATATTTCCCCCATGCAGCGGTCGAGCCAAGGTCGTATCTCACAAGAGTTGCCTTCTCGAGCACGTTGCCATGGGCTGCAAAATCCCGCCCTGCGTGGTTGTTAAGCCCAAATCAGCCTGTATCGCTGGTGGGTTGTTAGGACAGAAAACCTCACGTCACATTAAAAAAAAACTTCGAAGCTCGCATCAGATCATAAACTTAATTATAATATCATTTTCAAAACTTATTACTATTAACATTTCAGTAAGCTATTGTCAGAAGAAGATGTTTTATTGACAAAAATATTGATCCGAGCGATGATATCGTCACGACCGAATGCACGGCCGCCTTGCGACACGATACTCAGATATCCAATCTTCTGGGGTAAACAGAGCATACTCAACTTTTTACAGGTGATAATTTTTTTTAAATTATTTATATATATATATATATATATATATATATATATATATATATATATATATATATATATATATATAATATACCCCTAGTCTTAAAACGCGCGCGCGTTGCACTCACCGGCTCAATTCGATTACCCTCGGCTACACTTACAGCTACTCGAAACCGACATGGTCTTTTAGGTTGTGTGACGACGCGCACGCGTTCCTAGAGTGTGTGTGTGTGGGGGGGTATAATTTTACTCACCCGTTTGGATGGTGACCACCTTTGGTCTTATGTAAGCCATAATAAAAATAACCTTGTGTTGTGTTCCGGCATTAGTGACCCAAGTTCCTGTACCCTTATGGGACAGCAGCGTGTTCGCGATGCCACTGGCATTGGAAATACCCATAGGCGACGGTAACTGTTAAATTCTAAGTGGGCTGTCAGCCTGTCTGCTGTCCTACGGCAATAAAAAAACCTGACATTAATACATTTTGTTTATTTTAAGTTTCAAAGTACTTTGTCATTTGAATTATTTTTTCTCTTAACAGTGGGATTTTGTTAAAAGTCTTGGGGATCAGATACCGACCAGCCCGTTTTTCATAATAATTATTAATTTCGGTTGTTACCAAAATATATTAATTGTTATTAATATATTTTGTCTCATTATTCTCGCATTGCATGTATTTATCACAGCTTCTTTGTATTTATTATTATAATAATTTTCTATAGCTAGCTGGTATTTGACCCTCAAGTGCAGTGGGTGAATCTTACAAACTGAGAACAATTATAATATTTACTACGAGCATTTTTTACATCTTAATTTACTAAGTATTTTAAAAATCTTGTTTGCATATATCGCAGTAAACTGTATCTCAATTGGCCACGTCAAACACATTATACATAAGATTTATTTGATTTATTATTATATTGCTAAAGTTAGCTTTCGAGATGCTTTCTATATTAATCAACTGAATATATTTCAAATGTTATGTCATATAACTATATTTCATACGTTGGTCTCGATTTTTTTTAATGGTGACGCCCTTATGGTTATACTTAGATAATTTCATAAGCTTTTTGTTACTAAATAACGAAAGAAAGAAGAAAAACCTACTATTTTTTCACTCGATCTAGCCGCACTGACACAAGTTCTAACGAGTATTTTCTATGTATGACGAAATTGATACAAGAGGTCAGATTTTGGGTCTTCTTACACGTGCATTTTTTTTTAGCCGGATAAATATGTTAGACACAGGCCTCGTCAAAAACTAATGCACATTTGCAGATGAAATTTTCGGCTTTATTCGTTTATTTTATATATTAGATTTGTGTACGTTATGTGTCTTCTGCAGGATGTTAGCGACCAAGTGGAAAGTTGCTTTAACCCCGGCAACGAGCACCCTCTGGAAAGGGGTGCGAGGGGTGTCTTGAAGGGCGACTGGCGCGCGCACGTGTGCCCCAAAGTGGCTGGGGATTTGAGGCAAAGGCGCACTTATAGAGGTGATAGGGTCGCTCATCTCTTGAGGGCTATTAGAAATAAGGTATTTGCATTGTTACTATTTTATTTATGTCAGGCCATAGACAAACTGAACAAGACGAATAAGGTATAGACAAGAAGTTGTAGTTATGTCATCTTATTTTTTTTGGTTCAGTGGTTTGAGGCATGAAAACGTAACAAGCAGACTGAGTTGCTTTTCACATTTATAATATTAGTACAGATTTATTTAATTGGCTCATAGAGCCATAGAGTTCATCATCATCCTAGCGTCAAATCCCGGTTGCAATGAAAACTTTCGCTTCGTCCGTCAACCGAAAAATCCGTTTCTTCCACTTTCCACTTAGCACGGTCTTCATCATTCCATTCGGTGAGCCTGTATTAAAATTCCAATTTTATATGCCAGTTGTTGGCGACACGAGTGTATTTTATTTATTTTGAAAGGTGGCTATGTTAGTTTCATTCAACCTAGTATCACTGCGTCCAATTTAATGAACTATTGTGATCGCTACATATACTATAAATCATTGGCAAAGCCTGCTTCGTTGATGTAATGAAGCAGTTTTTTGACAGAAGCTGCTCGTATCTCATCTGGTTCCAGCATATATTTCCCTAATATGAGGTTACATTTATGATCAGGGAACAGCAGTGGCACAGCAGGTGCAGAGGCGTTTCATCTGCCTCGTTACAAAATCTGCAGGCTTTGCTATCCCTGATCCTTATGATACTGAGGTGCTTGTTTAGGCAGTAATGTTCGGTTAGCGCTCTCGTTAAGGTGCATAGCTGATTGCCACACATGTTTGTAACATTTGTTTCATGTTTCTGACAAATTAATTATTTAATGTAATTTATTATTTTAAATTTACTTAATTTAAATTACAGTGTTAAAATGTAAAGTTTTCTAAAACAATAATGATAATTTGTGCTATTTTAGAAACATCACTACAGAGAGCTGGACCCCGATGTTCGAGATAGTCTCGGAAAATTACCAGACGGCTTCGTAACTTATTGGCTGAGGCGGTTTCCCCTTCTCCTGCCGCACGTTTGGCTACAGATGCAGCAGTACAGGCACGAGGACATACTCCAAGGATACTACCCCCACTTCTTCACATTTAACAGGGACGATGTGCATGAATTTGACGAAAGTAAATATGATAATATTGTATGTGATTCGGAAATCAATGAGTTGTTTGTGAAAAGTAGAATATACAAAGATGAGAATGAGGGTAGATATAAAAAAGAGGGTTCGCCCCGTATCAGGGATTGGAGGAGCGAGGCGCATGACTTTCGTACGAAGCAAGATGATGTGAGATTAAGGGATAGACATTATAAGAGGGAGAAGAAGAAAGAAGAGATGCCTGTTTGGAGGTTGCCGCCACAATGAGTTGTTATAATTTACAAGGTTTAAGATATTTATTTCTCCTAAAAATTAGAAATTCACTTACAGAGAAACTTAAAAATAACAATTTTAAAAGCATGACAACCATTCTAACTAGTTATTAACATATATTATTATCTAAATCATAATGTAATAGGTAATAAATATAAGTATACGCGAACAGATCATCACAATAAAGGTAGGTGAACACTCGTCGCAAACTGCATAAAAGAGGGTAATATATAGTAATAGTAGTAATTTAAAGAGGGTAATATATTATAATACAGAGGCGAGTTCTCTCGCGTGCCGTTCTTTGTAAATTAAATATATTTTATATATGTTTTTATGAATTTTACTAAAAATGGGACAGTAGCGTGTTCGCGGTGCCCCTGGCGTCGTAAACATTCATAGGTGACGGTAACTGCTTACTACATATTTGGTGTCAGTCTGTCTGACGTTCTCAGCATTGAAAAAGCTCTAAAGTGACTTAAGTATCTTTAAGTATTTTTTAAGTTGAACCTGGTACATATTTTATTAAGCCTTATTTAAAATCGAGTTATATTTAGTATATTGATTTAAACGTTATTCAGTAACACGAAGCAGAAACTAAATTTGTGCTATGTCAATAATGCAAGTCTAGTATAGATTTGTTAGTTACTGACTAGTTAGTATAATTAAGATAGTGTTATATTTCATTGGTCGAGCTTGTTTAAAAATGTTTACCCAGTGTTCACATATTAGGATAAGTTTGAAAGTAGAGCGACAGTGATTGGGAAGCTGAAAAGTAATAGGTCAGCCTGGTATAGCCATATAATGCGAAGAGAGGAGCGTCATGTAACAAGGAGGATCGCTGGAAATGAGAGTGGATGGATACAAGAGGAGAGGAAAGCAAAGAAAAGACGGGTGGATTGTGTAAAAGATGATATGGTTATAAAAAGTGTGAATGTTCAGATGACGGCTAATAGAGGAGAGTTGAAGGAGAGAACATGTGCCGACTCCACATGGTTTGGGATAAGGGCAAGAAGAAGATGTTTGTCTATGGATGTTTCATATACGCGTATTAGTCATATACTTATAATCCTAATGGAAAACTTCTCTATTTGTTTTATATAGGGAAACGTTTATTAATTGTCCATTGTGTGTATTATGAATACATTGTAACGTAGTTTATTTGTAGATGACCTTCGTGGTATGTTAACTTGTGTAATCTGCCCCCATGTTGTATTTCCTGTTCTGAGTTCAGGGTATTTGTAAGTTATATGCTTTGTTACTTACATTGGAACTAGATGGCGGTATGTAAAGCTACATTTTATTTATTTATTATTCAGGTATATTTGTAGTCAATATCGGTTAGATTATTTTTTAGCATTACTCGTATTAAATACCAGTTGTGTAAAATAATTCTAGTATAGGACAGGAAGATATTTTTCAATTGAAAGTAATGAATTTAAAATAGTTGTTAAAAAATTTTTTTCTCAAAGACAAACTTTGCAAGTCCTCTCACTTAGGGGGTCGGTGGGTATTTGGCACACCGCATGACTGCAGATTATCCACAAGAAATCTGGTGTGCCGATACAATATTGCCTCTCCGGCATGCCCTTTGCATCGGGGCGGGTCTCTTTCATGGTGTGCGCAAGAGGGAAGGAGTTTGATGCTCCGGCATTCTTCAGTCTCAATCCGGGATTGGGGGGGCACAAGCCATAGGTTAAAGGAACTGATATTAACTTCTTAAACAACAATTCAGTTGATTGTATTTTTTTAATATTGAAATTTCTGATACTCATACAGTCCAATAAACCAATTTCATTATTATATATTTTAACCATCAGTTTATTTATTTTAAATTATGAAATTAGAGACACGAAGTGACAAATAAAGAATGTATGTATCACATAGTGAATAAGAATAGCACAAATTTAATATATACAAATTTTATAATAATAAGGGTTAAGTTTAAGTAATTTAGATTAATAGATCTCAAGTAACTAGTTGTATAAAATATTTGAAATTAAGTGGGGACCAAAGTATCAAAAGTCCTTTAAATATTTCGTTGTAACTTACACATTTGTCAATATTGAACTGAGGCTTATTGTACCTAGTGTAATTTTTTTATACTGATAGAGATTATTAAAAAAAAACATTTTATAAGCTAGCATAAATATGATGTATGACATTTTATTATTTTACACTCAAAAAATTCTTAGAAATGTTTGCAATGTTATTTTTTTTATTAATGTGCTAAAGTATAGCTGAATGTTATACAAAAGTATATTTTTACACGCTTTATATTAATTTGACCTGTATCTATTTATCTATGTAACGGAATTTTCGGCTACGATTTTTACCCACTTTGAACGATGAAAAAAATTCAAAAATTTTGCATAAATTTAATAATTTTGTCCCATAATCCTTATCAGGATTAACGCTTTCTTTTCCTTCTGCCGAAATGCCATCTGGCGTTGAATTAATAAAACTGCCGGAAGAAGATGGCGTTAGATTAATAAAAACATACCGATTGGGAATTGACAACAAATAACTATATTTTATAATAGTTAATCAAACTAAAAAGTTAAAAATAATTCTTAACCTAATAAAATTACTGACGAGAATATTAATGTCACCGTTCTAATAGCGTGGGGTGCTTTGTATTGTATTTATCTATGTAACGGAATATTTTTAAACTGCACTGTGGAATGAAACTAGTAAAATTTATATCGAGCACCCCATCTGATTTTGTACTGTATAGTCACTTTCATACGGAATTTTAAATGACATTTGTTCTTCAAATCTTCAGGGTAGCAATAGTCTGACAAGATATTATTATTATATTACTCAGATAACCTTTTGTAAACAGAAACTGATATGAAGTCTATTTTAATGAATATTATTATTGATAGGCACATTATCATATACAATTAAAATACTTGTGTGTGTACGATTTTTTAACACACTGACTGATTCGGATCCGATTATGACGGACTCTAGCAGCGGTGCCGCTCACTTGGATCCGCGAATAACGAGTATTCACTTTGGCTCACAGACGTATTGTGTGTGTACCATTCACTTGGATTCAAAGAAAGGTTTTTTTTTAATAATGATACCTAAAACAACGATCTGTTTTACTGATAAACATATACATAGCAGGTTTATTATTAATAATAATTCATAATAGTTATATTATTGCGTGGAGAACTAAGCGCGTTATTTAATATAATATGTCACCATTTTTTTAATCCTAGCGATCTTAATCAGGTCAATGAGATAATGTTATCGAATTATTGTATCGTCATCTCATCGGTCCTGGATAAGTCTACAGCGTTTGAATTAAATTGACCGTTTAAAGTGAGTCAAAATATAGTTCAGAGTCGGTTACAAACATACAAGTGAAACTAATAAAAGTGTGTTAAAAAGTACAATAATATACTATATATAAGAAAACATGCTGAAATATAAAAATTTGGACACTTCGCTAAGACAATCTCTGCAGTTCTCGTATAGCCATAATTACAACTGTTAGGTGAATGGTGCTATTCTCTAAATTGACAAAGTCTGCATAAAAACAAAATATGAACACACATTTGTTCCTGTAAATTATAATAATTATTAGGTTAGTTGATGATGATGATATTAATTTATCCCTAATGGGAAAGGCAAAGGACTTTAGTCCATACAACCAGTAGGTTAGGTTAGGTTGTAAATACACGTTTTTTAAGTGTTGGTCACATAGTTAGATTTGTAATCACTAATCGACTAATTAAAAATGAGATTGATGTGTTATAAAGGTATCAAGTGATATTTTGGTGTTTTAATCGATTTACTAATTTATTAATGCTTAAAATGTTTGTATATTTATATGGAATGTATAGAAAAATAAATTGTGCAATTTTCTCGATGTTTTCGTCATAACATTACGACCTATTTTCCCTCCACACAAAAGGCCATCGGATTCAGACTTAACCAAAATAGAAAATAATATGAAATATATAACAATTTTAATCGTGCAGGGGCGGAGAAAGTATACTGATCTCTGTGGCCAAGTTCGGTCGTAAGAGATGACTAAAGAACCCAAGCTAGGTGGTAAGGCTCCAAGCCCGCCTGGCTGGCAACTACCCCTGGTTTTTAAATATGCCGCCATAATAACCGTGTGTTGTCTTCCGGCATAAGTGACCAGGTTCCAGTACTACGACCCGGATAGCAGCGTGTTAACGATGCTGCTGGCATTACAAATAGCCATAGGCGACGGTAACTGCTAAATTATAAGTAGGCTGTCCGCCTGTCCTACAGCAATGATAAAAAAAAACAAGAATTTAGAATACATGCCTGAAACTTAGGCCAGAGCAAAACTGGAGATCGTTAAACTAGACTGTAATGCAGAACTTTGATAACATTCAAATTTGACCATTTTATATTGATGTGGAACAGCAGCCAGGCTGATCCATTTAATAATAAGAAGTTACCGTCACCCATGAAATACTACGGATGTGTGCGACGCCAGGAGTATCGCGAACCGCTGCTATCTGCATAAAGGTACAGGAACTAATGCCGGAACACAGGGTTATTATGACGGTATACTTGTAGACTAGGGGTGGTTGCCATCCAGGCGGGATTGGGGTCCTGACTTAGGCCGCAGGGGACATAATTCTTACTCTGCTACGGAGAAAAAGATCACAAAACATCTTTTCAGGCCTTTGAAATTTTGTTTGGTTGTTGGAGTTTTATACAGTCCATAAAAACAAATTCGCTTGAAAAACATGGTTGCGACACTGGTTTCACTATCAAAATTATATTATATTAGAAAAATCCTTGAACTCCTAACATGGTCATATTAGAATAAATTATTCAAAACGTGTTTTGGGTTAAATAAATTAATTTTTTTATATTAATGTATAGATTCTTTTATTCCCAGATAAATGAACACAATATGATGGTTTACTTAAAACTTAATTCAGTCTTTATGGCGTACATGTAAACTGAATACAAAAATGGCACAAACTTTAAAATATTTCAATCATTTAACTGAATTTATCATATATGCACAATAAACTAACAAATAGACATATTAGAGAGAATCAAGTAAATAATATTTTTATTCTCTTGAATAAATTAGAAACTACTCTTAACTATTAAGTATAAAGTAATGCATAATAATTTTTAATGAGTTAGTTTTAAGGAATGTTTAAATATACTATTAAGTAAAAGTTATATTTCAAACGCAAAATTCTTTTCAAATTTGTCTGGATTTATTTAAATCATGGGATAAACTTATTTGAATATTTATCTATTAAATCAATGATAGTTAAGTGGACTTTATCTTTTGCTATGCCTAATGCTGTTTTGTCATTAGCATTTGACATGGTTATGTCGGGGTTATAATACAATAATATTTTAGTTGCACCTATATTTCCCATTTCGCTGGCGTCATGCAGTGGTGTATTTCCTGATAAATCAATGGCATTTATATTCGCACCATGCTCTACTAATAAGCGTATCACAATTGTTTTATTATTCAAAGCAGCTAAATGTAATGGAGTTTGTCCTTTTTTGTTAGTACAATTAACATCTGCTTTGTTTATTATTAATATTTTACACAACTCATCTTGACCGTAACGAGCAGCAAAGTGTAGGGCAGTAACACCATTAGAATCACAGAGATTAACATTAAAATCTGATAAACATGTTTCAGTTTTCTTCTTACAATATTGGCACTCGCAAAGTGGATGGCATAATTCACTGTTTTCAACCTGATCACTATTTTTACAGGCTTCAAAGTTTATCCCCATGTAAAAACAAGCAAGTTTCACATCCCCAAAAGAGATAGCCTTTAATATTCTATCAATCAGTTTTAAATTTTCAACTGTCTTCTGTGCATTATTTGTCCCATTATTAATGCTTATTTTTTGCAATTTAATAGTAACAGGATTTTCAAACTTACAGTTTAAATAATCAATATCTTTGCTAGTTATATGAATGTATTCATATAGACTAGGAGTACATGACTTGAGGACTTGCAGAATTCTTAAATTATGAGCATAGTCAAATGATGTTTTACTATTTTTATCTTGTAGGGATGGCTCTGCACCATGTTCAATGAGCAATCTTGCTATGCCTTCATATCCCCACTTAGCTGCTAAATGTAAAGGTGTTTTCCCACTTTCATTGGGGAAATTAATTTTTATCTTTTTCCTGCTATGTTCAGCAAAATATATCAATGCCTTTACACAATTCAAATGACCATTATTGACAGCCACATGTAAAGGAGTATTTTGATCAATATTAATTTGATTAATATTTGCCCCTGAGTGTAATAACAATAACAAAGCATTTTGATGGCCTCTTGAAGAGGCATAGTGTAAGGGAGTGCATTCATTTAAATCAGTGGCATTTACTGCAGCTCCCATTTCAATAAGAGATTCAACTATAGTAGCTTTGCCATGTATGCATGCTACATGAAGTGCTGTCAAACCATGGCTATCCCTTGATGTAACCGTCGGTGAATGTTTTAAAAGCTTTCTCGATATCTTATGTTTGCACTTTTTGCAATTACATAAAGGATGACAGAGTTTGTGATAAATTTCTGTATCACTGTTGTCATCATCATCATCGTCATCATTGGACAAATAATCATCAAGAGTTACTTTCATCATATTGTTTTCATTTTGATGAAGACTTTGCAAATGCTTCTGATTCTTCTGAAATATAGCTTGTATTTGTTCACAATGGTTTGCTTTTATAAGTTCAAATATATATTCCAATGTTTCCTCACGTCCACTAGTGTCATTTGTCGATATTGATTCAGTTTGGCTGTTTCTTCTCTGTGTACCACCAGTATTCAAGACCTCTTCTGTGAGATTGCTCTCATAGTAATAAGCTTCGGGGTCTGGAGGTCCAGCTAATGCCCCAGACTGAATATGTTCTATCACAGCTTCTAATGTTGTAATAAGAAAAGAACTTTCATCAACATCTCCTTTCCCAATCCCACTGTATCTAAACTCTTTCATGTAAGTGAGTTGACTGTACCAATTGGGTAGACCTGATTTTATGACAAGAAATACAAATACCGGCAATAAGTCATCTGCAGTTAATAGAGTAGCATTAATGCTACCATCAGCCTTACTAATTGCATTCAATGCTTGTTTAAGGCATAATATTTTTTCTAAAACCGTATTGTATGAATCAATTTTAAATAATATCTGCTTGGCTTTTGGCACTGCATGGTACAGTTCTTTTTTTATTTCCAGATCTCTTAATTGTATGTCAGACATGTTTCTAATCTTTTTGTTGAGATGTGCATCTTCATAAGCACAGCAAGTACATATGGGTTTAAACAAATAGTCAAACAGAAGATGTTGCATGTAGCATTCTACGGCAATTTTAATGTTTTCTAGAACTTGTTTGCAAGATTTTGATTTGTCCCTCAATCTCCTGTTTTGTAAAGTGATTTGAAGGCATTGTGTGTATAATTCACTGACAGTATCTCTCAGAGGAGCTATAGCAACAGGTAGAGATTGATTTTTCTTAAGAAACTGTTGAACACTATGCTCAATTTGATCTAAGACTTGCCGACCAGCAGCCTGAGTCCATAACAGATCTATGCAATCATTAATTGAAGTCAAGTATTCTTTAGTAATAGTATTGTCTCCAGTTAAATTTGAAGGCTCCAATGGAGCTTCGATGCACCAAACTTTGTATTTGATGAAATCCTCTGTGTAAAATGTCTCTTCAAATAATATGTGACTCTGTAAAGGCAGTCCTTTGGTTACCTCTAGTGTGATAACTTTATTTGTGACAGTGACCTGTTTTTCTGTTAGCGTGCTATAGTGAGTTTCCGGTAGCTCATCGCTGGGTATTAAAAGATGAGCGCAGAAATCCTG
Source organism: Malacosoma neustria (assembly GCA_963693495.1). Taxonomy (NCBI): domain Eukaryota; kingdom Metazoa; phylum Arthropoda; class Insecta; order Lepidoptera; family Lasiocampidae; genus Malacosoma; species Malacosoma neustria. The sequence continues at coordinate 13,959,526 of OY856382.1, read as the reverse complement.
CACAGAAAATACACGTGTGTTCAGACTACCAATTCGTGGTACACAAATTATCCAAGACTCGGATATGCAGTGTTGAAATAAATTAGTGTATTCGTTTTTTAATTCCACAAAAAATGGATTATCCGAAATAATCTCGTCGTATGTGCCATCCATTTCTGGAAAGATTTAATTTTATAAACTTGATTTTGTTTAATAAAAAATACCATTTTACATAAAAATATTCACTTACCAAGAAGAATATGATGGGATTTAGAAATACAAATTAGTAATTACGAATTTTACTCGATAACCCTCAGAAATAATTATTCAGTCAAAAACAAAACATTATAACTTAAACAATGCAATGCAACTTAATGCAAGTTTTTTTTAACAGTATTAAAGTAAAAAGTTTAATACACATCAATTACTACTTATTTATTAGTACTATTACTAATTACTTTACTTGAATTGAAATTTTCTGAGAAAATGTATTCTATTCTATTCTTGAGATTCTTGGCTCCAACGCCATGGGCATCGATTTGCCAATGTCATAAGAAAATGTAAAAAATTAAAAAATTGACAGTGATAGTAGTAGTCAGGGTTGGATTCGGACCGTTGGAAAATTATTGTCTATGGAAATTAAAAATATACTACTTGACTAAAATTATACTACTTTTTTGTTTTGAATGGAAATAAAATAGGTAGCATTTTTAGTATGATTTTGTTTTAATAGGTACTAATAATTTTTACAAAATAATCAAATTGAGGCAACTGGATGTCTATCTCAGGCAATTCGTCAATTGGATTACAAAATTTTGGCTCCCTCTCTCATTCAGCCCTGTATTTTTGTTGCCTGTGTTTTTCTTTAACTTTTACATCTCTTTCAATACGTTTCTTCTTTAGTGTTGAAACCCCACACTTTTCTTCGTCCTCGCTTTCACTCATCACTACAAATTGCAATCCCAAAAAATTTATGCTCGAAAGAGTGTATAAGCACAAGAAACAATGTTATTTATACTCCAAAATTAGCTTCTTCAAATTCATATATTCACTGTCGACTGCCGACTTACACTAATGGGTCTAATGGACAATATTATTTTGTCATAATATCATCGTCTCACTCACACTCATGCATAAAAAACATCTATCATATTCCGTCAGAACGACCGGTATATTTTTAAAAGCAAAATCACCACCAAAAAAAAGGAGTCCGGTCGGCCTGAACATAAAATAATGGTATTTTCGCGTAGTATACTTGCATTACGATACTACATACTATATGTCACGAAAATATGGTACGAATTGTATAATTAAACTACGAAATCCAACACTGCTAGTAGTAGTAGTGTAGCTGTGTAGCGACATACCGTAGAATGGGGTGAAAAGACACGACTTTCAACTTCTACAATGAATTTCTAACATATTTTGTATGCAAGCTGTTATTACAGCACTGTGTAATTGTGAGTCATGTTATAATTTACCAAATACTAATTTTTAAACTATGTGAAAACACGTCAATTATTTGTTAATCAGGAAAACATAGGCGGTATCTATTTATCAGGAAATTGGGATCAAAAGATACCAATGAGGGTTGAATAGAAATAAAACGCTAGGGCTGCCGAAATCAATTTTTATTAGTTTAGGTAGGTATGAAAATAAAATTTAGATAGATATATGTGAGAAAATGTCTAGAATGTATTTTTATGACCGAGCCATTAAAATTCTAAGAAACTTGATATTATAATAAGAAAACGTGTGTAAAATTATGAAAATATAACAAAAATAAAAGAATTCTTAAAAATGTAACAAACTTTTCTCATATAAAATACTATGAAAAAAATACCTCTGCTTGTTTGGTAAAAATTATTAGGCATAAAATTTAAAAGTAAGGTTGAGATCAAGAATCATAACCACTCTTAAAATTAGGCACGACAATAATAAAAATCACGTTTAGAGTTTTGAACTATCTATTAATCTAAATCCATTAGAACTTTCAAAATATCAGCATCGCTCTTGCAGTAACTGGGCCGTCTTGACGTGCTTTTGTTGAAGATGTTAATACATAATTCTCTATTTCAAATTGTTGGACAATTTGACTCAAGGATTAACTACTATTATTGTAATATAGAACAGCCTGTTCAATAAGTTCTTTCGGATACTTTTTGTATATCTTGCCACGAGGATCTGGCTTATAAGTTTTTGACACGGTGAGTCATCATCATCATCTCAGCGTTCATCCCGGTTGCAACCCAAACTTGCGTTTCCCACGTAAGCATCTGGTTGCCGTAAAACGTGGCCGTACCAACGGAGCCGACACTCCTGCAGTTTATCCGCAATATCACGGACATGAAGACTACCGCGAATGCGGGAGTTCCTAACGCGGTCCTTCAACGTCACTCCACATTTCCACCGATATTCATCTCCGTGACACGCAGTTCTTGCTTGTGTCGCTCTAACACCGGCATTATTAAAAATACACAAAATTTAAGTAATAACCTAAGTTTTTCTCAAGTTAAACAATTTCAATATTAAATAGTTTAACTTATAAAGATTTGTTTATGTTATCATTTCTGTCGGGCGTCCCAAGACGCACACGTTTTTTTCTTCTATTCATCCCACGATTTCTATTCACCCCATTTGACAGTAAAAAACTGGAACACAACAGTGCAAACTGCTATTTTTTGTTTTTCCATACCAGTGGAAACCGTAAATATCAACCGGTTGTTATAGCATCACAATTTCGTGTCCTGTTTTTAGGATTCCAGCTAATGAAGAACGGAGGGCTTTGTGTTAATCAAGATGACTATTTAACAGAAGCTAAGAAAAAGTTAATATTAAATCGCTGCGGTTAACGTTAAATCGCTGATAATCGTTTTAGTAATACTCATAGTCCACTAAGATATGGATTAACGTAATTAATGTATTTCTTTGAATAGCATTTTATTTCATAAAAACAGTTATAAATAATAAATAAGCTGACTACCAAAAACTAAATAAATTTAATTTATATAATAATATATTTAATTATTTTGTAAATATAGAATAAGTACCATGTATTGACATGTATTGTCATTTAATAGTTATTTAATTGTCTACATATAACAAATAAACGAATATCAGTTCATTTCATTTTATTACCCATTAAGTTTTATTTTCTAAAATGTAACCAGTAGACCTAATGTACATGTGTCATGAAAATACCACAGAAGTAACAATACATCCAATTTTAAATCAATTGAACATGTGAATGTAGGAAATGAGTGCCCGATATGCGCAGACCATCTGTGTTGCAGTGTTTCACGGCCGAATACTCAAACGCTATTCAAATATTAATTTGCTTTTAACTGTGCACGGCCCACTTAGCCAGTAGCGGGATTTGCGTAGTTATGTGCCACATAATATTTAAGTCGCGTTTAAGTATTCGGGCGTTAGACATCAGTTTGAGGAAGTTTAAGTAATAAAACTGAGGTAATGACTTTTGTAACAAAACTCAATGCTAGATTTTCGACAACGAAGTAATTCCCAAAAAAACCGTCACAACTACGAAAGTATTAGACGAAGCAATGTTTCGAACTTAATTTACATAAATAAACTGTCGCAAGCACGTGTTTTGTATTTACTTAAGGCTACACAGAAATACTTGAAGTAAAATTCAAAATTGATGTACATGTAATTTTGTCCTATAAATAAATTTTATATGGTCACCACATTAGACAAGGACAGCGCGACCAAAATGTTTTCTCTTTCGAGACCGGTTTCTCGGCATTAAACAGCACGTATCAGCAGTCCAGTTGTACTTATTAACTCCATGGAAGGAGCAAATTGCTGTTTTTATTGTCAATAGTGACGAGCAGTTAGTCACAACAAAGAGCAATTTGCTCCTTCAAATGTAATTACTAAATAAAACGAAACTAAAAGCATCGATGTTTTTGGTAGGAAATAAAACTATTTTAATTAATACGTGTTTATTAATTAAAACTACGTTTTACGGATTATAAGCGGGCGTTTAATTATTGGACTTGACTCCGAGGACTCCGACATTTCGGTTGGTTTTCAGCTGTCATATTCACGGAATGACTCAGATTACAAATGTCAATATTTTAATTTATTTTGTTTATATTACAATTAACTCTATGGGGAGGGGGACCTAGTCGATTATATAGCTATCCTCATACCGTGTTGTATAATGTGGAGAAAAAGACTGGCAGAGAATCTCCACTACACGGTCAATAAAAAATCTTAAAAATCAAAATCCGTAATTTTTTTTAACTTTGAACAGGATTTAAATATTTATTTATTACTTAGTCCATTTTTATTTAAATTATATGGTCCAACAATATCTTTATGACTTGTTTTTAGGTCGTACAATATTTTTAATAGCGATTTCTATAGTAAATAATAATAACTTAGTGTTCATATTTTATTAGTTCAATGATACACATACTATTGTTTACCATATGAGATTAATTTAAAGTAATTAACATTTTGACTTCCTTCTCAATACGTTTTGAAAAATATATTATATGTTATGAAAAATATCACAAAACATAACCGATTTTTTAAATACAGTGATGGCTATTGCATAGACACAAGCAACAACGATTAATTAATTACATCTTGTTGACTCCGTAAAGTATAATTAATAGTTTTATTGGACTAAGTGTTCCTTTTTTTAAATAGTATCCCAGAGAGAATTCAAGGAATATCAACAAATAAATTTAAAAAAGATTATATTAATATATAATTATATTAATAGATAATATATAATTAAAGATTATAGTGACGACCACACAGACTGGAAACAAAAATAATTGTATTGTCATTTTATTAACTTAGATATTTTCCTTAAATTAAATTTTATTTTGTAACTGAAGTTGTATAGAACAAACAGATAAACATAAAATAAGACTGCAAATAATTAGTAGATTTCTCCACAATAGATAGATAGATAACTCTTTATTGAATGCTCAATTTATATACAAACATAGAAGTTCTTACAACTAATACACAATAGGCGGCCTTATCGCTTAAAGCGATCTCTTCCAGGCAACCTTTTATATATAGATATATTTTATTATTATAAGGAGTCTGGTGTAGCGTTTTGAGTTGAGTATCCATGCTTATTATTTACTTCTTCGTATACATAATTTGTATTATATTATACTAAAAAAATACATATTATATTCATTACAATCAATATAAACAATATGTTACATCACGACAGGTAGTTATTGAGCTAGAAATAGTGATTACGATGTAACTTCCTGAAACTTGACAGTGATTATTGACAATGACATTATATCACAATATTTCCACACTATCATTAAAGTGTTTATCATAATCTTTTTAATTCCCCAGCGAAATTTTTATTGCTAATAATATACCGATTTTTCGTATATAAAGTAAAGCCACAAACCAAATTTCCCGAAATTTGAGGAATTACGTGCAGTTCGGGGGGTCCCCACAATTTGGCACAACTGGCTTTATCCTCTTCCACCGCCTCCGCCACGTCCACCACCGACACCACCACGTCCACCCCCAAAACCACCCCCGAACCCTCTTCCTCCAAACCCACCACCAAATCCTCTTCCTCCAAACCCACCACCAGGTCCTCTTCCTCCATACCCCCCACCAAAGCCTCTTCCGCCTAAACCCCCACCAATAAATATGGGCAGCGGAAACGGGTAGGGGTACCAACCTAAAAGGTAACACAATATTTCATTAATTCGTATGGTCTTGGATAATTAAAAAAAAAAAATACATATAGGCTGTGACCAAAGAGACTACGATGAAAAGTAATAAACATTATTTGTTCCGTTTTTTTTTCAAAACTACAGAGCGATTTTGTTATTAATTATTCGAAATTTTTATAATTACGTAAATATATGGAAATTAATGTATTTTAATTATTAGTGACATTAAATATTAATATTACATGGCAATACTCGACATTGCTCAAGTTTCACTATTTAGGTATATAAGTCTAAAGGTATATGTATAAGTATTTAATAGTAATTTTTTTTCTCATTCCTGAGGAACACTTAATAGTTAGTAGTTACTGTCGCCTATGGATGTTTGCGACGCTAGGGGCACCGCGAACACGCTGCTGTCCTATGGGGGTACAGGAACCTGGGTCATTAATGCCGGAACACAACACAAGGTATGGCGGCATACTTAAGATTAAATGTGGTTGCCATTCAGACGAGCTTGGGGCCCTACCACGTGGCCCACCCACACAGGTTATTTTGTCGCCTTTTACGACAGTACAACCCTGGTTGCAGGGGTTAGTATTCTTTCTCCGCCCCTGCACGGAAAAATTACAATTAACAAATTATTTTTAACTAGTTACAAATCTGGATGTTTTCGACCATTTTATTTGTTCGTTGTTGTTTTTTCACACTTAGATGTGCTTCCAATTTCTTTTATTTCGGAGGAACAGCAGAAAGGCTAATGTCCTACTTATTAACAAGCAGTTACCGTCATCTATGGATGTTTGTGACGAAGTTGTATAGAATAAAAAGACAAATATAAAATAAGACTGCCAAATTATTCGCTGGGAAGTTTGTTTAAATACTCCATAATAGATAATTTCGACTTCTAATTTGCTATCTTTATAGCAGCAAAGCCAAAATATAAAAATTAAAAAAACCCATTATGTCTTTCTACTAGTAATACGGTGGTCCTACTTTTAGTTCAGTAAAATAATTCCTTTAATCAATAAAACAAAAAAATTATCAAAAGAGGAAATTTAGCGTCGTTATTAATTGATCTGTATATAATTTATCTAAGCGATCTTGATAAATTAAGATAAGAATACACAATATAAAACATGGCCACTTACGTCTTCCATATCCGTATCCGTATTGTCGCTTAACCCTCGACAAAGTTTCCGTCGTTCGCTCGATGCTGCCATTGACATTTCTAATTTCTTTTCGATTTAATATATCTGTTAAAGGCTTCGTAGGCTGGCTTTGAAGTGGTATTTTTTCTATTACGTCATCTTCAGACGACGAATGAACTCGAACTATTAATGTTACGATTGCTGTGACGATAATAAGCTGGATAATGGAAAAAAATGTTTTCAAATAATTCCGTCAGTTTAAAAGAAAATAAAATGAAATTGAAAATAGAAACAAATCTCTGATTTTATAAATTTAATACTTTTTTATATAAGCATATGCTTGAACCGTAGAATTCAAAAAATAAATACAAGTTATAAACAATACAATATAATATTAAAATTTAGGAGTAATAACACTTTTTAAGATGTATAGAAATCAAGATATGGTATGTACAAATGTGGTTTTTGCTAGGAGCGATGTTATCTTCACCAATTTTTAATTTTTACAAAGACTAGAGATCAAGTTATTTTAAGAGTAAGCCAAGAATTGTAGTATACATGTTTTATAATGGAGAAGGGTACTTTGTTTAAGACGGCTTGGCGGATTATATGGATGTATTAGATGATATAAATATGAGATTTTAAAATTTCATGATTGCGATTTGCTTTCATATAATAAATGGAAATGATGTAATACATATTAGTTAGAAAAAATAACTAATAATACATAAATAGGTATAAATCATCATCATCATCTTAGCGTTTAATCTCGCTAGTAAAAATTGTTGTCTAGGAGCCCGGGGTCCACTTTTCTGCTTTTTCTTTTCCACTTCAATATGATTTTCAGCGTCCTTGATAGTGGCATCCATTGGCGTGCATATTACCGACGACATCAAACCAGTACGTTTTGGTCTACCTCTTCTGCCAGGGCCCACCGAAGGCGGTTAGTCATTTATTTTCTACGTAAGTAGCCGGTTACCGTAAAACGTGGCCATATCAGCAAAAGGGACACTCCTGTAATTTTTCCCCAATGTTACGGACATAAAGGCAGACTAATGCGGAAGCTACTAACGCGGTCCTTCTGGGTTAATACACACATCCACCGCAGCATATTCATCTTCGTGACACTCAGTTCCTGCTTGTGTCGCTCCAGCACTGGTCACATTTCATAACCGTATAAAATGAATGGCCCAATTGTGGTCTTGTCTACCTATCCCTTCAACTTAATCGGCATCTTGGGGGTCATAAATGAAACGTCATCTTACGCCAATTGATCCACGCGGCAGCAATAGAGTATAAATATCAAAATAATAAAAATCATGTTATAAAAATAAACTTACTTGATATCTCATCTTGATCACAACAATGTACTCGTATTGCGACTTAATACTGAATGACTTCATATTTTCATTTCCTATAATATACACTTCGCACTGAAACTTGCTAATTAATGTTGATATATGGAATATTTTTAAAATACATATTACATTACTAGGGGTTTTCCCAAATTATTAGGTTTTTTTATATTAAAAGAAATTCACAAATCATCATATGATGTTGACATTCTCACGTTGGTTGTACTTCAAATTTTCTAAGCTTTTCACTTGTTAATTATTTTAAGAACATATTGTATATTTAAATGAAACGGATGTTTTAAGTTCATTGCCTTTATTAGTATCAAACCAAAAGGTTATTTATTTAAGCAAATATTAGGAACGAATCGTTTTATTAAACATTATATACAAATATTACAAATACAAAATTTAATTTAGGATTATTTTGGTAGATCACGAATCTGTGAGGTATCATTTTTTTCGGTAAGATGTATTGCAGATAATACCGTACTTGACTGACGGATAGAAACGTACATAATAAAGTGGTACGCGTAACGAACAATCACAGATTATCGAAAATCTATACTTTATAATAAATATGAAAATGCTTTTCATATTTTAGGTAACTTATATCTAAAAGTAAACTTCGCTTTGTTACCTAGAATATTGGCACGCTAACTGAATGCGATTCGGCCGACATACTCTCCTGGCGGAGGGTGGCAGTGGCTTACTGCAAGGGAATCGAAGGAAGGCCAGCAGATCCCGGTTCATTGGAAATGGCTAGAAGCGAACCTACTTTAAGAGTATGTAGAAGAGAGAAGAGAAATCCTCAATACGTGTGCGGCGGCCACCTTGCTATCGTGATCACATATATAAATTTCACCTACAAGAGCGGGAGCAACGCTGCCCAAATCGACTTTCTACTCACTAGGAGACACCACATTAGCAAACTAGCCAACTGCAAGCCCATAGAGAGTCTCACTGTACAGCATGTCTTCTTGACATGGACTTTTGTATGAAGCCTAAAGACAAACATGTCAAGCATTTCTACCTCCCAATAAAATGTTGGCTGCTTGATGAAGTCACATCCCAGGAGTTTGCCTCAACTGTTAGCAAGGGGGCGTTCAAGTGTGATGTAACGCAATTTTAGGAGGATCTTGAAAACGTTACGATGTGTTACTGGGGCGGGAACGGGGATTGAACAACGCGTTACGTAATATTGTTTTCCTATTTAAATAAATAAAGCTAGGAAAATTAAAATCTCTCAAGTTCGCAACCCTTTTCGTTTATTTTACGCGCAATTCATCGATTGTATTGTACGCTATTTTTATTTTGTATTTTGCACAACATAGGTTTACGGTCTTTGACGGTACAGAAAAGCGTTATTGCGCGTGACATGGGGAGGAGGGAGGGTTAAAATCTTCAGTTATGACTTGAATGGCCCCCAACAAGTGCGCCAGTGGCTAGGGTAAATCATTCCAAAACTACTGGAACAGGATTCTGGCGGCTATTTAAGGGTGGTCGCAAGTATGACATAGGGACATGGTGGTGGAAACAGTCCATAGGGAGGCCAGGCCAAAGAAAGCCCCCTTTAAGATGTGGCAAGCATCCAGATCTCCCAGATCGCGACTCATACAGGGTACCAAAGCGCGAAAATTCAGTAACCCGAGCCCGCAACCCTACCGTCTAACTAGGGTAGTTTTGTGGCAGGCTACCTGCAGCCGTGCAGGAGGAATACTGACTCAGTGTTCTTACTTCGCTCCTGCACGAGGAGAAATTACATACCATCGGTATTAACCATTTCAATGACAATCATGGTGTATTTGTTTATTATTTCTGTAAACTTATATGATGCTACTTGCACAATCATTTATGTTCCCAATACTAAATAGACGTATTTTCATGACGTTTCCTCTTCAATGTCCTTTGTGACCATTAATCAACATTATAATTTGATTAGTATTAATTTAACTTCACTTTAATTTATTTTGTGCATCATATTTTTGTACTAGAAATTTTATAGAATAGATATGTATAGCTTCTTAGTAATGTTGTATTACTTTTTACTACAGTATCATGTACCGTCTTAGTGTTGAATTATGGCGGCAATCTAAACCGGCCCCAGTACCTAGTGATTCTGTCTTTTTTTATTCGCCACTTCTGATACTTGTGAAGTAAGCACTAGGAACGTATGTTTACACTTTATACACCTTATATCCTCATCAATCAACCCTATGTTTTTACGTGGTTACACTGAGTTTTTTTTCTATAAGGGTACAGGAACTTGGGTCACTAATGCCGGAACACAATGCAAGGTTATTATGGCGGTGTACTTAAGACCAAAGGTGGTCGCCATCCAGATGGTCTTGAGGCCCTACCACGTAGCTAGAGTGAGTTGTTTTGTCGCCTTTTACGACAGCTCGAACTTGGCTGCAGGGGTTAGTATGCTTACTCCTCCCTTGCACGGAGAATAATATCCCGGGGTTCACATAACAGTGGATCCCGGATTCCAGAGTGCAAGCTTCTGGATTGGCAATGAAACAAGGATTAACGTCCTTATACTTAATCATTTCATCTTTATTCCATTAAGTACAAAGTAAAAATTATTAATGTTTAATATATACACGTTGAAATGAAATTTCTTTAACTTACTTTCATTATACGAATGGAAATGACTGTTGAAACTTTCCAACACTATCTAAAACTTTGCTGAATAAATATCACGCTGAACTCAAGGCGAAGTAAAACCATCTGGCGTATATGTTGTGAACTTCAGTAATAAAAACACCGTTCTAGTGCATTTCGCTACGAAGTGTAGCACAAAAAGGGAAATGAAAAGTTGAATGGCCGTGGGCATTCGACCATACATTTGACTCGATTGCCCGTTGGCACCACTTGTTGCCACAGGAAAGAAAAAACATAGTACACTTTTCGTATTTAATTTATTTATATTTTGTTGAAGACTTGCTATATAATGTTTTCAATAGAAAGAAATATATACATTTATATGCGAGATAATCTGAAAACAATTCATTTAAATCATACTTTTATTTTTGTAAAAACTTTATGCTAGTTTATTTTAAAGCAAAGTCTGGAAGCTATATTTATGCTTGATTGCTGACTACAACGTTTTTCACATTTATAAAACCTTATCTTACATACATAATATTATAAAGGTAAAAGTAACTCTGTTCGACTGTCTGTTACGTTTGCATGCCTAAATCGCTGAACCAATTTTGATGAACTTCGGTATAGAGATAGACTGGACCTTGGAGAAGGACATTGTTACGAAAATGTATTTTTTTGGCTGAACAACGTTTGCCACGCCAGCTAGTTATTTATGAAACAGTAACTATTTTAATTGAATGTCTATGATATAATGATGATGGATAGTAAAGCAAAAGAGCAAAGTTGAGTAATTAAGATGAATTAATTTGCTTTCAACTAAATCAGTTTTAGTATGGTCTTAACTAATATTATAATTGCGAAAGTGAGTGTTTACTACGCTTTCACGCCTAAACCACTGAACCAATTGTGATGTATTTTGGTATAGTCATAGATTGGATCTTGGAGAAGGAGATAGGCTAATTTTTTTAAATTCATATAGCAGACCAACGTTTACTGGGTCAATTAGTATATAATAATAAAAAGGTATTCAAATTGATTTGTTATTCAAATTGTGTATTTACATGCGAGTTATGATATGTCATGATATAAAATAGTCCTCGACATCAGAATATCCCTTTTTCTCTCTTTTGCGTAATCTCTCAGTACCAATCACCTTTGTTCATCTAGCGGTGCTTATTAGACTCAATAATTCATTGCTGTTCTGTTTATAATTTTTGGTATCCTGTTTTAACTCCATTTGCCTCTTGAATTTCGTTGTATAATCGAGTTAGCACAAACTTCACTTTAAATTCTCCCGTATGATATTTGATACATTTTATTTTATGCAGATTTTTATTGTATTTCCCGAAAATTTGGCAACATTAAACCGTGTTTTACCCACAACGGCGCAACGGAGATAGGCAGAATTTTAATTAACCACTTCATATTCACGCTCCTGAGCTATGAAATATGTATGGGAACGAGAGGCCACACATCCCCTGTGTTATTACAATGTTTTACCTGCTATCACTCTAACTGTAAAAATAATTTTAATTTTTTTTACGCCTAATCATTGCTAATCTGACAAGGTTGACAAATTTCTCACCTCATGGTCATGCCTGAAACGGTTCATAAAAATTGTGCAGCAATGCATATATAATAGCAATAAAATGCGACAAAACGCTAAAATAAGTTAATTTAAAACAATTTAACAGACAGACAGACAACTCTTTATCGTACTAAAAAACAGGTTTAAAAAATATAAAACTAGATAGCACAAAGGGTGGTCTTATTGCTAAAGAGCGATCTGTTCCAGACAACACGAAATAAGACATTATTATGAGTAAATATTCATATAAGATAAACGTGTTTATAATTTTTTTATTGCTGTAGGACAGCAATGTCTTTAAATATGAAATTGCTTACCGCTTCTTCTAGAAACTCTTTAATCCTAGATATTTCAGTCTCACCCAATTCCTCTTCGCCTTCCTCCTTACTGCTAATTACTGATTTGGTTTCTATTTCCATATCCGGGTCGAGAGACTCTTCAAGATTTGACTTGTCTTGAACTGTGTTATCAAGTTCAGCAAATGTTGACGAACTATACAATTTATTCAAATCATTGTTTAATTGTCTTTTTTTCTAAAGGCAGGCAAACTGTTCAACTAATAGAAGATGGTAACTGTCGTCTATGAACGTCTATTCTGTATATAAATATAAATTAAAGAAACAATTGCATCAAGATGGTTTTTGTGTAATCCGCTAACCCACCTAAGAACAATTGTGGAAAGTAAATCCTAACTAATATTATAAATGCGAAAGTGAATTTGTTTGTTTGCCTGTTACGTTTTCACGGCTAAGCCGCTGAAACAATTTTGATGAATTTCGTTACAGTCACAGATTGGACCTGGGAGGAGGACATGGGCTACTTAAAAAAAATCATATGTCAGAATAACGTCTGTCGGGTCAACTAGTAATTGATATTTGCTTTAAAATATTAACAATATCTATAATTTCCATGGTGTAGCGGCTAACGCACTTTGGTACGCTTGCGGAAGTTACGGGTTCGATTCTCGTCTCGGGTCAGGATGTTTATGTATGATATGTGTAGTATATCAGTTGTCTAGTACCTATAACACAAGTGTATGCTACTTATTTTGGAACTAAATGATGATGTGTGAATTGTGCCAATATATTTATTTATTTTAATTATAAAGTTAAAACTTCAAGAAAATAAGTATAGCATTTAAATTTCTAAGGCGACTATATCAACAATATAGTCTATAAAAATAATCCGAGATTTCTAAGGAAATGGATTCATAAAAATAGTAAAAAGGGGCTCAGGTTTTTATATTCCTTTGAGCCCTTCAGTAAATGTGGGTGAAAATATTCAAGTATTCTGCGCTTTTTAAGTATTACTAAAATGTTTACGCTCCTATGTTAATACGTAATGCTCCATCGGGAAAAGGTAGGCTATAAATCAAAATCCGGATTTTGCTTATAGTTAGTTTGTAGCTTTATATTTGAAATATTATCTAAAACAGTTCTTCCACTTTCATGAGCATTCTTTTTTGCATACGAGACTCATTAGAAGATTAATCCGCTAAAAAGTCTTGGGACTTTTTAGCGGATTAACTTGCAATCGATCGCTTTCGTGGGAAACAAATGTCTAGCTATGCCACCTTCGCCGGGCCCCGGCAGGAGGGGTAGGCCCAAAAAGTGTTGGCTTGACGTCGTAAAGGTGATATGCGTGCCAATGGACTCATTACCAATGATGCTGAAGACCATGCGAAGTGGAGAAGAAAAAGTCGGAAAGTGGACCCCGGGAACCAAAGCAAGAGTTTGGGTTGTAACCAGAATTTAACGCTAGGATGATGATGACGATGAACTTGCAATCGATCATGTAATGGGGTAAACTAGATTTCAGAATATATCAAATGAAATGGAGCATAAGAACTATCTAGTGAAATCAAATCAACACGAATTTCAGTATTTGTCAAAGTTAATCCTGTAAGTAGTTGAAACTTTAACCTAACCAGAGTTTAAAGTTTGTATGGGAGGATTTTGCATAACCGCAGAGCTGAAACTACTGAAGCTATACATACGTTTACACAGTAGTTTTGCGTAGAAATAATAAGAAACAATTTAATGATTTCGCTAGTTATGTTGCAAACGTCCATATGCAACGGTGACCATCTGCTACTTGGTAGGCAGTTTGTCTGTTTGATGAACTTCAGATACAATATAAAAGAACCGAAGTAAAATAATATTAGTCTTAAATATTACATATGCTATAAAAGGGATGTTGCGGAATCAGTCTGAACAAATAGGTCGTAGTTATTATTATAGTATATTTCATGCTGAAGTCGAGTGATTTGCTCCAGAGGAATTATTTGACTATGTCCCAGAATTTAAACAGAAAGTCCAGCATGTAAAATTTTATATAGGTAAAGCTTTCTTAAATATGTCAGCAACAGTTTGCTTTTAAAAATTCACGTCCCTGATTTCTGATTTAAGTTAGAACAGATAACGGATTCTATAGATAGCAGCAGGTTATCCTCAGAGAGTACTAACAAGCAACCCTTTTAGTTTTGTACGTGTATGATCACGCCCTTATGTCGGCAACAATGTAGTATTTTCCCCAAGTGACACTCGTGCGGTGAATAGAGGCCATTAGACGCGAACAGCTTCGTCGGCATCCGTTCGCGTGGAGCGGCTAATTGTACCGAATAAGTTCTTCTTTACACTCACTGTAAATGAATATATAATAACATTCATTTACATATATATTATTTATTTATTCATATATTATATTTATTGCCGCCTACAGCAATAAAAAAATCCTAATAGCAGACACTCTGACGGCCCACTTAGAATTTAGCAGTTACCGTCGCCTATGGGTGTTTGCACTCCCAGTAGCATCGCGAACACGCTGCTGTCCTATAAGCGTACAGGAACTTGGGTCACTAATGCCGGAACACAACACAAATTTACTATGGCGGCATACTTAAGACCATCCACACGGGCTTGGGGCCCTACCACGTAGCTAGGGTGGGTTGTTTTGTTGCCTTTTACGACAGGCCGACTCCAGCTGCAGAGGTCCCCTGCACGAATAAAATATTGTAATGTATGGATTATTCAGGTCGCTTATGGACATTTGCAACACCAGAGGTATTGAAACACGTTGCTGGCCTCGATGGAGAACTGGAACTTGGCTTATTGATGCCGGAACAGGAGATAAGGTCATTATGGCGACATGTTCTGAAAGCAGGGATGGTTGCTATCCAGTCGATCTTGGAGACATACCAACTGCTAAGCTAATCTAAACTTGATAAATTAAAGATTAAACTTAAAAGATATACTCGTAAGTTAAAACGTAGGAGCGCTACAACCACATGTTACAGCGTTCATTAACGCTGATGCATCCATTGATGCATTGAAATGATTTCATTTCAGTGTGTGTGATTAGTACATTTTTCATTTGAAAAGACACCAAATATATTTTCTCCCATAATAGAGAGTACACATAAGTATATTATAAAAAGAACCAGAGTAGTTCGTTGAAGTAGAGGGAGACAGAAGTCCTAACTGATAGACACCCATACAGACAGACAGACTGACAGAAGCACATCCTATGGAATTCCTGGCCTCTTCGCCCTTTCAATTGCTTCAAGGAAAGCTAGTAAAAAACAAAATATTTGTGTGTATGTGTGTGTTTGTGTGGTTACGTTATAGGCCACATTGACGGATAATAATAGTGAACGGATATTCACAGTAACATATTAAATTTGGAACTCAGCTCGCTTGTGCATATAGCACGTCTGCATCGTATTTAGCTGTTACAAAAGCTTCACTCGAGACTGGCAGTCAACTGACGTCTGAAGACTTGTTTTGCCCACAAAATGGCGTGAAATGGCGCAGTTCTTTGTTCTTCCTAGTATATACTATGTTTTATATATGTTGAGAATATACCTTTGTTTCGAAGAGTTTTATTAAAGAGAGGTTAATACTCATTTCAAATTAGAATTAATTCTAATTTAATATTGATACTTTTAAATCGTAATTGTTTGGATAATATTTCTCATCTTAGCTGTGCATTCCGTTTACTTTCGTTTGGATTATATATTTCTTTAATAACTTATTTATAAGACAACCTATATCGGTTACTCTGCACTCATCAGTTCCCCCAGCAACAATCGCCAGAATTCCATTGTTATTTATCAAATTTAATAGGCTTTGGCCAAATTTTGTTTTTTATAGATAACATAGTCTTCAAAATTGTAAGGGATATGTCAAAATGGTAGTGTGTCAATAATAGATTTTATTGGCATACTAGCTAATACGACTAACGTAGTTCTGCCAAAAAAAATTCTCGCGATAAAAAGTAGGCTATGTCCTTTTCCATGGTTTAATCTATCTCTAAACTAAAATTCATCAAAATTGGTTCAGCAGTTTAGGCGTAAAAACAACAACAGACACAGTTACTTTTACATTTATTCTATTAGTAGTATGGATTATATATCTGAATAAATAGATCTTCTAATCAAAATAAAAATAAGGCACAAAAATAAAAATAAGTCCAAATTTAATGCCATTTTGTTGTGATGGTATAATATTTAAAATATTTATTAAGAACTAAATCTAAAACAGTTTATTTAGAAAACAAATGTTGTGTTTCCAAGTAAATACTATTCAGAGAAAATTCGTAGTTGAAAATCTCTTTCAGTGTATTCCAAAAACCTGTCGAAGCCGTTAAGAGAGAATTTCCTCGAATACTGCATCAGTGCATTACCACCGACAATGTGAAACCTTGAAAGCGAATGCATGTCGACCATTAAACTTTTTTGCACCAAGCTTTGGGCTAAGGAATAAACTGTGTTGTTGCCAGTTGTTTTATTCGGATAAATACACGTACATGCTAACTTGTTTATTAATATTCCTAATTGTTATTGCGTTTATTTGTTTTACTTATTTTGTTAGATCTATATTGTCTTTGTCAGATCCAGACCCACGTAAATCCAATTATTTTATTTTATTATTAAATCTATTTTAAATTTATCCATTCTTTATACTCATGGTCTTCGTTTCAGTTGATGAGTTGGTTGAATAAGACATAGTACTTGAAAGCGTACGTAAAGATCCGAAGTCAAAGATGCATGCAACCAACATCGTTCTAATAAAAATAAGTCGCATTATGTTAGATCGTCGAATATTCTGTATTAGATACCTTAGTATTCTCACTTCTCTTTCGTTTTTTTGAAGTGAAACTTCTTTGGGCGCATGAGGGCATCATTTTTAAGGATGAAACGGAAATTAGCGTCACGTTACGGATGAAACGCAAATTAGCGTCATGAAGATTTGAAACATTTTTACTAATACTTAAATTTTTAAACTCGTGGTATCTTTCGAATGGAATATCCGAATTGAATAATTCAAAAAGTTTTATCAAGATATTGAAGTAGTCTTGAAGTAATTTATTTTGATAAGGATTAATACCAAGATACAAATAAAGAGCCTTTTCTAGTGGCGGCATTTCAATTAAATTTTAAAATAAAAGAATACTTATTATGGCAAACTATAATAGTTAGACGTATGCTGTTGCAACCTTTTTTGTGAATAATGATGTGTTCTGCAAAGTCGTAGTACATTATTTTATTTTATCATTAATAGTTTTCGCAGCGCACGCGATGTAAAGAATATTTTAGGTAATTTTTTTACATCTTGGGTTACATTATTGGAGTTTTAGTAAGGATCCCTAATTTTTTGAAAATATAATATAGCTTATATCACCTGGGGATAATGTAGCTTCCCAACAGTGAAAGAATTTTTCAAATCGGTTCAGTAGTTTCGGAGCCTATTCAATGCAAACAAACAAACAATCAAATCTTTCCTCTTTATAACATTATATAGGTATATCATTATATTATTTTTATACTAAAGCGTAATTGTCACTTACCAACCGTGAAGCAAGTCATCGAGGAGAAACCTTATGGTTAACACAGATTATCAGTGTGTGTACCCGCCAATGCGTTTCGAATAAGCGTGGCAAGTATATTGTCCGTTTTCTTTACTTCATGCAGACGGGCTTGGGGCCCTATCACGTAGCTAGGGTGGGTTGTGATTACGACAAGCCGATCCCAGCCGCAGACGTTAGTATTCTTTTTCCGCCCCTGCATGGATTGCACGTTTTCGTACGTTTTTACGCCTAATCCGCTGAACAAATTTTAATGAATTTCGGTATAGAGTCAGATTGAACCTTGGAGAAGGACATAGGCTACGTTTTGTCGTAAAAATGAAACTGAAAGGAGGTGAAATAGGGATGAACGTAGTTAAATTGTTTTTTTTTAGAAATTTATATGACTGAATAACGTTTGTCGGGTCAGGTATAAATACATATTGTTCTCATATAACATTGGTTTTGCTACGATGTAATTATTAAATCACATCTATCGACGACCTCCGTGGCGTAGTGGCTAAAGCATTTCGGTGCGCTTGCGGAGGTCACGGGTTTGATTCCCGTCTCTCGTCTGTTTACGTATAATATGTATTTATTTACAAATGAAATATATATATATATATATATATATATATATATATATATATATATATATATATATACTTGACATTTTTGTACTATGCGATACTAAACTAAAATACATGTTTCTCATAACTTTTACTAAATATTCTTAGTCCGGTCAATTTAGACCAAAAAATGAGAGTGAAGTTACATAAAGTCCCAACAAGCTGAAAATCAGTGAAATTGTTCAAAACATAATTATAAACAATGTTTAAAAGTTCCCCATCATTCCCGTGTGTGGAAATTTTTTTATTTAAGGTCATAGGTCAAAACAATGATTTTTTCGCGATTTTCAGCAAAACGGTAAGTTTTATCATAACAGTACCTTAGACAAAAATTGTAGATCATAAAATTATCTATAAAAAATGTATCAATACTTTTTTCCTACGAGCCACCGTTTCTGAGATATGTATAACGATTCAAAAAGTTATAAAAGTTGTTATCGTCATAATATGCATGAGTACGCCACGTATATACATCTCTAGATACTCTACAACTTTTATAACTTTTTGAATCGTTATATCTCAGAAACGGTGGCTCGTAGGAAAAAAGTATTGGTACATTTTTATAGATAATTTTATGATCTACAATTTTTGTCTGAGGTACTGTTATGATAAAACTCACCGTTTTGCTGAAAATCGCGAAAAAAAAATATCATTTTTTTGACCTTTGACCTTGAATAAAAATAATTCCACACACGGGAATGATGGGGAACTTTTAAATATTGTTTATAATTATGTTTTGAACAATTTCACTGATTTTCAGCTTGTTGGGACTTTATGTAACTTCGAATGTCTAAACTGACCGGACTATCTGTGTGAATTTGGACGGGTTTGTCAAAGTCACCCTGTGTATATATATATATATATATATATATATATATATATATATATATATATATATATATATATATATATATATATATATATATACCTAGTCAGGTCATAAGTATTGTCACACAGTAAAAACTTTTCTTTTAGAATGCTGGCCACAAAAATGTTTATTGAATTCGAATGTCGAATTGTTCATGAAAATAAAAATGTATACTTTTAGAATTTTACTCATTTTTAAATATGGAGTGGACGCTTAAAGAAGACCGTGTTGCAGTTATTGCGTTGCATCGTTGCGGTTACGCGCCAATTCAAATTTTTAACATACTGAAAAATTTGAATATAACCAAAAGATTCGTTTATCGTACCATCAAACGATACAATGAAGACTCTAGTGTAGATGACAGGTCAAGAAGTGGTCGCCCTCGGTCTGTTAGGACTCCAGCAGTGATAAAAGCTGTGAAGGCACGAATTCAAAGAAATCCCAAACGTAAGCAGAAACTGTTGGCCCTTCAGATGGGGTTAAGGAGAACGACGGTGAAAAGGGTGTTAAATGAAGACTTAGGGTTTCGGGCATATCGAAGAAAAACAGGACATCGTTTGAATGCTCGTCTAATGGACCTGAGACTGAAGAGATGCCGCGCTTTGTTGAAGCGGTACGCGGGAAAAAAATATCGGGAAATTCTTTTTTCGGATGAAAAAATGTTTACCGTAGAAGAGAGCTACAACAAACAAAATGATAAGGTGTACGCACACAGTAGTGAAGAAGCGAGCAACCGTATTCCGCGTGTCCAACGAGGTCATTTTCCATCCTCGCTCATGGTATGGTTGGGAGTTTCTTATTGGGGCTTAACAGAGGTACATTTTTGTGAGAAAGGTGTAAAAACGAATGCTGTTGTGTATCAAAATACAGTCCTGACGAACCTTGTGGAACCTGTTTCTCATACCATGTTCAATAACAGGCACTGGGTATTCCAAAAAGATTCGGCGCCAGCTCATAGAGCGAAGAGCACACAAGACTGGCTGGCGGCGCGTGAAATCGACTTTATCCGGCACGAAGACTGGCCCTCCTCCAGTCCAGATTTGAATCCGTTAGATTACAAGATATGGCAACACTTGGAGGAAAAGGCGTGCTCAAAGCCTCATCCCAATTTGGAGTCACTCAAGACATCCTTGATTAAGGCAGCCGCCGATATTGACATGGACCTCGTTCGTGCTGCGATAGACGACTGGCCGCGCACATTGAAGGCCTGTATTCAAAATCACGGAGGTCATTTTGAATAAACTTTAATGTCATAAGAATCTATGTTTTGTTAAGTTCATTTTGGTATATGAATGGTTACATAATGAATAAACTTGTTACAATTATTTTACATTAAACATGTGACAGAATTTATGACCTGACTAGGTATATATATATGTAGTTTATCAGTTGTCTAGTACCTATAATACAAGTGCCATGCTACTTAATTTGGAACTAGATGGCGCTGTGTGAATTGTGTCGGTATATTTATTTATTTATAAATTCATGCACCTAAATACACGTGTGGTACGCATTTCACATCGCATTATCACATATCTCCGTCATTGTACAGATGAGTGCATTGCTTCGGCCATTCTTCGATATAGCCCACTGATTCATTATCAGGATAATTGCTCAGTGGGTTATATCGAATCCGGTACATTCTCAATTCTAGCATGAAAATCATTTCTACACGCTAATTATTGGATTTCCAATTCGTATTTCCGATCGCAATTTTAAATGTGCACCGATTATCTTTGATCAGTTTTAGGAAGAGTGACAATTATAATAATTTTAACACAGCTGTAATGAATTTTTTTTGAAGGCTTTCAAAGGCTTTTTTTTATTTTGTAAATATTTACGTTTTTACCATCTGTCAAAAGTCAAACTTTTGTCAATAGATACTGAATAATAATGGGTAAAATCAGATCCAGACATTTTAATCTAGAGTATTTTTAGAAAATTACTTAACTAAGTATTTTTGTACCTCAATGGTAAAATTTGTACTATATTCGGGTTCAAATCCCTATGATGGCGTGCA
This sequence comes from Malacosoma neustria, assembly GCA_963693495.1. Classification (NCBI taxonomy): domain Eukaryota; kingdom Metazoa; phylum Arthropoda; class Insecta; order Lepidoptera; family Lasiocampidae; genus Malacosoma; species Malacosoma neustria. The sequence goes on along the minus strand of OY856382.1, from coordinate 13,937,795 downwards.
TCGCTTAGATGACTTTTCTGGCCTACAGTGCATATTATTGAATAATTCCCATGTACCGATGGTGAAGGAAAGTATTGTGAGGCAACCTGTATACAGAGCATGGCGAGTAGTGAGGCTGAAGGACCGTATAAAGATGGTAGCCGCGGTACGGGAAACAAAGGTAGTGCAGGTTCGATAATTAACGTGGAAAGGAAAGGAGACGGAAATACCCAGCAATTCAGAAAGAGCGGCGACTCACTTAAGGTTCTCCGATCTGCTACCTTCCACGGCTGGTTCTACGGTTTGGAGTCTAGGTCCTTGTAACTAGCGGTTCAATCATAATACACATATACAACAATGTATTTAGAGTGCTTATGGGGTTGCTACGCCATTGCAGTGCATCGGCCATGTTTGTAAATGCCCTGGTTGATGGTTTTAAGGCATTAATCAGGAAAAAAGCGGCCTCAATGCTACTGTGATTGCGTGGCAGCGCCAGTAGCATTCTTAAAATGATTTCAACCCGCTACGATTGTGCTATTCAGAAGCATTGGATAGCTATTGTAACGGGGAAAATGTAGTTTTGATTAATTTTGAATTACCTACTAACAATTCTAACTTATTGTTAAGAATTTTATTATTATATAACTAACCCACTAATAACTTATGGATAAAAATAATGTCTGAAATAAATGATTATTATTATTATAACACACATATAAAAACTCGTGCGGGTTTAACCAAGACTCGACGATACGTGTCGTCGGCCCGGGCGCTAGCCAAGAAGAGGGTGGCGCGACGGCAGTCGAGTAGTTTATTCGAAATCACCGTCAGGTGCCGCAGCATCTAAATTTGCGGGTAGGCAGGGAAAAAAGGATATGATGAAGTACCTAACCAGCGGGTACACTGTCCGTTCCGTCTAGGGGAAGTTCCCAGTCTAGCAGTGGGACGCTAAGGGCTGTAAAAATTATTATTATTACCTACAAATATTTTACGATAACAGTTTTGTTTTTAATCAGTTTTGTAGGTCAGTTTGTAATTGTTGTTTATAATTGGCGACCTTCTGCCGTAACGACTGAAACACTTTGCTACGCTTGATGAGGTCACGGAGGTCTGGGTGTTTATGTATAATATGTATTTATTAAAAGTAAATTATAATATATGTACTAGACAATTTTGTCTAGTACCCATAACACAAGTGCTATGCAAATTAAATTGGGACTAGATGGAGTTGTGTAAAATGTCTCAATATATTTGAAAAAAAAATTGAATAATTTATAAACCTTCTACGTAGGGTCTATATTCTAACTTCAAATATTATAGGTATATATATTTTAAGTGCTGATATGAAATGTGAACTAGGTTTATTACAAAGGGTACACAGAATGGTTGCAGTCGCAGATAGTGGCGCCGGAAGGGGAGGAAGGTGTCGCTCATCCACCGGATGCCGTCCAGTTCCTGTGCGTTATCGGGTAGCCGTCGGCGCCCGCTGCATGGAATTATTCTATCATGAATGATTGCGTCTGTTATTGTGAATGGGAACCTTGTGCCAAAATATGCTGAGAAGGGCGATTACTGGGTTTTATGATAAGATATGAGGCATAAGTGCAAGCTGCCACCAGTAGAACACACATGGTAGGTAATATCACTGGCCGTTTGCATAAAAATTGAATTTTCATACCCGGTATAAATTTCTAAAACATAGTTCAATCCAGCTTTTACTTTTATGTAGATAAATTGAAAAGGCTTTGTCGGAGAATTGATGCATCACTGCAGTGTTCAGGCATGCGTACGTAGCAAATTGGTGGGCCGATCGGAGCCTGCGTTAAACCATCGAGGTTCGAATAGAATATTGGATATGCATCAACGAATTGTAATCATTATGAAACCCTAAACTCATCATTAACTGGAGCTTTGCTCCGATTAATCGACTAATGAGTTACTATATCATGCTCATCCAATGATACCAACATATTGTAATTTTTTCAGAAAACGTTTATCTATTTGATTTTGGACTAATCAAATTTATAAAACAAATACTTAGAAGATTTTATTCATTCTAAACTTATTCACGAATTCTATCAATCATCGCATTATATCAAGCATCGCATAGAACGCCAGCGCCACCTGGTGGCACTCGATGGAGTTAGTGACGCGCCCGCCATACTTCCGCCGACTTCAGCTATCTTTCTCTCGGCGAACGGCGCGTGTGGTCGTCACTGAACCACCTCGCGACCTACCATACGTGTCTATAAACTGTGTAACGCTGTTTAGAATTATAGCGTGAAAACCCACTTTATATTCAAGATGTCTGCGAACAACAACGGTGATGACCATCCGTCAATATATAAAATTATTTATAAAATTTCTTCGAGGTCAGCAGCGCGTTGGTGATGCTTCTGGTGTTGCAAACGTCCATAGGCGACGGTGACCCCATTTGCCAACTCTAGCTTTATATATATATATATATATATATATATATATATATATATATATATATATATATATATATATATATATATATATATATATATATATATATTTATATATATATATATATATATATATATATATACAGTCGACTCTCGTTTATTTGAAACTCGAGGGAATCTTAAAGTGTTACGAATTATCGAGAGTTTGAAATATTAAATGGTTCGAAATTTTTGAGAGAAAAGAAATTTAACTTTGAATTATTGAGTGTTGATAATCAATTATGCATTATTTATTAACTAACCACTATTCTTTAACAATAATAACAAATGACAAAAGTTGCGTATATTCTAAGAGTAAAAGTAACTGAAACTTAACTAGACAAACTAATTCGTGCGGAAGTGTGTTGAATTAATCATTACAAAAACAAAAACTCGTGTACGATGATACAAGTTTGAACTTGTCAGTAGCGGGCATACATATTCAACTCGATGGATATATATATATATATATATATATATATATATATATATATATATATATATATATATATATATATATATATATATATATATATATATATATATATATATATATATATATATATATATATATATATATATATAATATATATATATATATATATATATATATATATATATATATATATATATATATATATATATATATATATATATATATATATATATATATATATATATATATATATATATATATATATATATATTTATTGCAATATAATTTAATCTCTTTAATCTATCATGATGACATTTGTTACAAGTTTAGTGTTCATGTTGTTAGTATGTCATAAATAAATAAATTATACATTAATTTAGTTGATAAGAAAGCAATGGTTATATCACTATATTATTGTACTCTACAACTCCGATGACTTTTTGCATGCGGTGTGTTTGTATTAATAATTATTTATACAATATATCTATAAGTAAGTTAGTTTCCCTTGTCAGCCCATCTTATTTTTTGGGGCCGAGAAATATCTCGGACACTTCGACCCAATGGGATCTTTTGTGTTCCCCTAGATAGCAATCACTCCTCTCCAATCTCATTGAAGATTTGCTTCATGAGCCTAACAATGAGGTATGGAGATAGGAGCCTGTAGTCTTCCGGTGTTGGATATCCTACCCTCAAATTCGCCTCCTGGCGAATGCATCACATGTACACAGTAGGTGTTCCATGCGTTCTGTATGTTCCCCACACAACCTGCACATGGGTGTCACGGTTAGACCCATCTTCATGAGCATGTTGTTGGTTCCAAAGTGCCCAGTGAAGGCTCCAAGCAAGTAGCGTATTTGCCCCCTGCTCATGTTCCAGATGGATCCTCGTGCTTTGTACGTGGATCCCAAAAATTTTTTGGAGTGTTCCAGACCGATTCTAGTCAGCCAGTGTTGTTGTTGACTGCGGTTTGCAAAATCCCTGAATGTGGCTTTCACGAGGCTAGTCGGAATGCCTACACATGGTTCCGGACCCATAAAATCATTAGTTGAGCCCTCTCTTGCCAGTTCATCTGCCATTTCATTGCCATGTACTCCCTCGTGTCCCGGGACCCACATTAATCTTACCCTGTTATGCCTTCCAAGCCTATTCAAGGTTTGAATGGCATCCAGGACAAGTCTGGAGTCAACTTTGAAGGAGGCGATGGCCTTGATTGCAGCTTGACTGTCACTGAGAATATATATAGATTTGCCTTTGGTGCCTCTATCTATGTTCTCCTGAGCACAGGTTATTATGGCATATGTTTCAGCCTGGAATACACTTGCCATTTTTCCCAAGCTTTTACTACATTTGTAGTCTTTCGCGTATACTCCCGCCCCTGTACCTGATTCCATTTTGGATCCATCAGTGTACCATACCAGACTATTATGTTCCGGTGGATCTGGTCCCTTTGTCCATTCCAATCTTGTTGGAATTTGGACCCTGAAAAGCCTTTTTTCAAATGTAAACCTGGTTTGCATTTTATCGGATATCATATGTGTTATCCGATCCAGGTCCTCATTTCCATCGAATTTTGTATGATTGGTTTTTGGCTTGGTGGAGTCCCATAGGCCAGCTACTGCAAGGCGATATAGTGCCCTCCTTGCCTCAAGTTCAACCATAATATGCAGAGGAGGAATGTTAAGATATCTCTCCATAGCTGCCGTAGGTGTTGTTCTAAAAGCACCCGTGATTCCAAGACACACCGTTCTTTGTAGCCTATTGAGTGTCTCTTTGCACGTAGTAAGTTTTATTTGTCAGCCCATAATCATCTACATTGGTAGTCCTTTATCTAGTTACTTTATCGTAAAAAACACTTTTGAAGTCATTGCTATATTAACAGGATTTTGCAGTTTGATGCGTTACATTCTTATGAAGCAATTTCGATAAATTATTGACAACAATTTATTTATAATAATTTCTAATTTTAGTCTAATAAATACATAGCTTTAATGAACAAAATGTATTAACCGTTGCATGATTATGGTTAAAACCCGTGGTTCGCATTTCTATCTAAACTCCTAATTTGAACCGAAATACATCAATAATAAACAAATATACTAAGAAAATCCACACGTCACCATCTAGTTCCCAAGTAGCAGAACATTTGTATTATAAGTATTGTACAATACATTATACAACTGGTTTCTACTTACACAATTTTCTTTTGTGAATAAATATATAATATACATGAATACCCAATCTTGGGGCAGAAATCAAAGCTGTGCCCTTTGCTAGCATTCAGATGTCCAATAGCAGTTGCCCTACAGAGGTTGTCCAAATACCTACTGCATCGATGCATTGTCTTTTTCTCAGCACGTGTTTCATATGGATTCGGAATATACAAACGTTTTAGTGGTTCCCTTGCAGTATAAATAATGATTTAGTATACATATTTAAAGTGGCATTTATTAAATGTACTTTTGTACATCGAGGTTGCGTCATGCTCTACATTTTCGCACTAGAATTATTGAGGTTCATTAAAATTTGCCTCTGCTAATATATTGTGTTTTGGGTTTCATTTGGAAAGATATAGACTCTAATTGCAGGAAAATTAGGTCCAAACGCTGTTAAATAAAAGTTTAGGTATTTCAAAGCAGTAATTGTTGTGTAGTATAAATACATTTGAATTTCTATTTACGACAGCGCAGGAGATCTCGATATATCTACTTAGAAATGTATATATATATCCGTTTTTATCCGTGCAGGGGCGGAGAAAGAATACTAACCTCTGCGGCCGGGGTCGGCCTGTCGTAAAAGCCGACTAAACAACCCACCCTAGCTACGTGGTAGGGCCTCAAGCCCGTCTGGATGGCGACCACCTTTGGTCTTAATTAAGCCGCCATAATAACGTTGTGTTGTGTTCCGGCATTAGTGACCCAAGTTCCTGTACCCTTATGGGACAGCAGCGTGTTCGCGATGCCACTGGCGTTGCAAACACCCATAGGCGACGGTAACTGCTAAATTCTAAGCGGGCCGTCAGCCTGTCTGCTGTTCTACAGCAATAAATATATATATATATATATATATATATATATATATATATATATATATATATATATATATATATTTACATATATATATCGCAGATTAGTCGGAATAAATACCTAGTCAGGTCATAAGTATTGTCACACAGTAAAAACTTTTCTTTTAGAATGCTGGCCACAAAAATGTTTATTGAATTCAAATTTCGATTTGTTCATGAAAATAAAAATGTATAACTTTTAGAATTTTACTCATTTTTAAATATGGAGTGGACACTTAAAGAAGACCGTGTTGCAGTTATTTCGTTGCATCGTTGCGGTTACGCGCCAATTCAAATTTTTAACATACTGAAAAATTTGAATATTACCAAAAGATTCGTTTATCGTACCATCAAACGATACAATGAAGACTCTAGTGTAGATGACAGGTCAAAAAGTGGTCGCCATCGGTCTGTTAGGACTCCAGCAGTGATAAAAGCTGTGAAGGCACGAATTCAAAGAAATCCCAAACGTAAGCAGAAACTGATGGCCCTTCAGATGGGGTTAAGCAGAACCACGGTGAAAAGGGTGTTAAATGAAGACTTAGGGCTTCGGGCATATCGAAGAAAAACAGGACATCGTTTGAATGCTCGTCTAATGGACCTGAGACTGAAGAGATGCCGCGCTTTGTTGAAGCGGTACGCGGAAAAAAAATATCGGGAAATTATTTTTTCGGATGAAAAAATGTTTACCGTAGAAGAGAGCTACAACAAACAAAATGATAAGGTGTACGCACACAGTAGTGAAGAAGCGAGCAACCGTATTCCGCGTGTCCAACGAGGTCATTTTCCATCCTCGCTCATGGTATGGTTGGGAGTTTCTTATTGGGGCTTAACAGAGGTACATTTTTGTGAGAAAGGTGTAAAAACGAATGCTGTTGTGTATCAAAATACAGTCCTGACGAACCTTGTGGAACCTGTTTCTCATACCATGTTCAATAACAGGCACTGGGTATTCCAACAAGATTCGGCGCCAGCTCATAGAGCGAAGAGCACACAAGACTGGCTGGCGGCGCGTGAAATCGACTTCATCCGGCACGAAGACTGGCCCTCCTCCAGTCCAGATTTGAATCCGTTAGATTACAAGATATGGCAACACTTGGAGGAAAAGGCGTGCTCAAAGCCTCATCCCAATTTGGAGTCCCTCAAGACATCCTTGATTAAGGCAGCCGCCGATATTGACATGGACCTCGTTCGTGCTGCGATAGACAACTGGCCGCGCAGATTGAAGGCTTGTATTCAAAATCACGGAGGTCATTTTGAATAAGCTTTAATGTCATAAGAATCTATGTTTTGTTAAGTTCATTTTGGTATATGAATGGTTACATAATTAATAAACTTGTTACAATTATTTTACATTAAACATGTGACAGAATTTATGACCTGACTAGGTATAAACAGAGCGTGAATAGAAGGAAATTTCAATAAAACATTTTTGTTGTGGTATTAAAATCAGTTTTAGATCGATTTTCTGCTTCCCATCGCATGCTTTAAGTGGAAGTTCCCATATATGTTATTCTTTATACATGTAGTTGTTTTACAATCGATTGCTTCGAACACAAATCGTAAGCCTCTAGGCTTACGTTTTGAAGTACGAGATATGTTGCTGAGTACTGCCACAGAGACTCAACTTACTAGTTTTCGGCGTCAGCCTTTTGTAACACTTCCTTTTTCTGAGCAGAGTAAGAAAAACACGAGCTCACCCTGAATTGAAGACCGAATGGTGCTCTTTTGGCCGAGATGATACGACCATAATATAGGTTAAGACATTTTTTTTGTAATAACATACTAAATCCTACAAGAGCAGTTAGCGAGTAGAGGATACTATTTATTTCATATAGCGCCTGTTGTTTTAAACATTTTTTACATTTATTATACATCCATTACGTAAAGCACTATGCACGAATGTCTACAAAGTAGAGCGCTGAACTACTGATAGCCGCATAGTGCCCGGATGTGCTCGCACGGATAACGGTCCGGAACGTGTCCGTTTCCGGTCGTAGCTCTGCTCCGCGCCGCTTACTTCCGCTTCCGGACACCGGAGTAGCGGGTTTGTTTAATAAGCTACAATAAGGATGCGCAATTATTATATTTCCATGGATTAGTTGACAACCATGGTATGTTGTAAAATATATATAAAATCATGTGGGTGGTGGGAATTTTTTTGTTATAGTTGAAAATAAATTAACAAATAATACACATTTTATGTGAGCACTGTCACTGACCACACAAACAAAAGAATATTGAAAGTTATTAGCAACTACCCGACATTTGTATAGAATCTATACATATAAATAATAACAATAACCATAGTTTCATTTTTGAAACAAATATTATTAGTATTATACTTAGTATTTAACATAATATTTAAATTTATATGTAGATACAAGTAATAAATTTTCTACATTCTGTATAAATTATTATAGCACGTTACATTTAATATAATAAAAGATCTTAATATTTGAGAATAATTTGCTTACTACTTATTACTGAAACAAATGGAATTATTAAAATCTCTAAAGTAGTTTTAGAATTTATGTTATACAAAACAAAATTATTTTCTCTATACTAACGTGACAAAACGTAAATATTATTTCCTATTCTCATTTTAAACTAAAGTAAAAAAATCACGATCTTAACAAACACTTCGCGTTCTCTATGCAACAACACAAAGGTTTAAAGAGGTGTTTAAATAATCCCAGACCCTTTTATCTGATTGCTAGTGCAGTTTTGCAGGGGCTGTACTCTTTGTTTTGCCTTTTAATCCAACAGTACACGGTTTTATGTGTGCTCTGCATAAAACAAACTTAAGAAATTTAAATATAACTAAGACAATAAAATAATTAAGTATAAAGTAAAATGTTTCACGTACATCAGCGTAAGCTTGTTGGTTTAGAGGCGCAAAATAGATAGCGGCCACAGGCCACAGGCGACCCCTCGAGTAAGATCCGCTGCTCTCATATACGTCGCGAGGATGAGGCCACAAGTGCTGTTCTGCGTACATCCGTTAATCCCATTAGTACGCGCGGTGCTCTCTTGTGTCAATACACAAGAGGGCACCGCGCGTAATAATCACGACTCCCTGGCGCAAATAGTAAAAGAGTCCCTTGACGCACAAGAGTCATGCCGGCGCCAGCTTAGGCCATAACATTGACCAGCCAGTTGTCCGTCGGCCCTGAAGTTTCTAGGCGATAGGAGAATAGCGGCGTTTTGTAGTGTGTAATATTAAGAACTGGGAAAAGACTTTTCCTCGAAAAATAAAAAAAGGCGTCATATGGATTCCGGCGACGAGGTTACGGTGGAGGGTATGGAGCACCATACCCTCCAGATGTATTCCGTATAAGTTACGGAGCGCCAAGACTTCGTCGCCACCACCGAACCAGATTCACTAACTCCTGGCCATCATCCTAGAGATGGTCAGTAGCCAAACCAGATGGAACGCCAGTGAGACAGTCATATTCGTGATGGAAATGGAGTGGGAGTGTTTTAGGCTTACAGAGGACCACTCATCACGGGTAGTCGGTCAGACGGTTATTATTATTATTACGTGCACCCAAGGCACTTCTGCTTGAAATAAGCGATGCTGGGGGCTGGTTACCCACCAGCTTTAAGACCTGCGAAAGCGTGTCGATGCAAGTCAGTGTTGCGGCCAGACAAGTGTCAAGTCCCATGGCCTCGCCGCTCAGTGTAAACGAAGGAGCACGTTTGGGTATACCAGCAACATGCGTCTCCTAACCAAGGCCAGAGCGCGCATGGGCGCATTGCAAGGGGAGTTCCCAATTATCCCGCGCAGTACCTTCCACATGCCAAAAAAGGCTTATAATGGATTAGTGCTGCTTCTTTTATAGGCAACAAAGTCTCTACTTTACCTTTGTGTAAAAGGTGCAAAACCACCTCTTAGTTTTGTCTTTTAAGGTTTAAGGGTCAGACTGCAACAGTCCTGTAAAACCTAATTTTAGTCAACGTAGGACGGAATTTTCAACAAATTATTATATGCACTAATAATAATATAATGACTTAGTAGTATTTAAAGAGCATTGTTATTATTTCTTTTGGAAACAACTATACGAACTGTAAAAAAGGTATTTGGACAATTGTACTTCTGTTTAAATTTAAAGTGCTCGATGGAAACATTTCTAAAAAGAGTTGGATTTTTACAAAAGCGTTGCCTTTCTTTGATTTAGAAACACTTTATCAGTTCTTATAGTTTATGGAAAATATGTGAGATCCTTAGTAAGATATAGCTACCTGATTTAAAGCTTATTACTATATTTGTATCAATGTTTGATACTTTCCAGCATTAGTACCAAATATCAGCATAGTTACCAAAAGCCACTCACATTAAAGCATATGAACTAAGAATATAAATAAAATATGACAGGTATGTATTTGATTTGCTAGTGTGGTGATATTAGCAGACTGTGTTCCTGATTACCGCCCCCCGCCCCCTTTCAGTTGTTGTACATGTAAAAAACTGATAAAATCTATTGAAATTACATATAATCATGTAGTATATATAATCATTTGTTTTTTTTTAAATACGTTATTTAAAAACACGTCTATTTTACAACAGTAATTTATTTTGCAATAAAATTGTACACAAAAAGCGTTTGGAGATATTGATCGTAGTTCCAGTGCCTATTAGTGAGACTGGGTGAAGCATCCTTACGGTTCACGCGGCAAGCACACTCAAGTCAAGTGCCGCGTCGCCCCTCAACTCACGACATGTCACAATACTCGATTGTATTCACTATTCAGCCTGTCACGGTGTTAAATACTACTTAACATTTGATAGATCTTTTAAAGTTCAGATGGAAACCGGTTTATAAACTGTTTGGTAGGTACTATTTTAAAATCAGAATGACAAATTTCAAATAAATACTTGTGATATTTTATGTTTATAAAAAACAAACAGTGAAGGGCTTATTCCCTAAAATGTTACCTTCATAAGCCAGTGGAAATCGCTATAAATACAGGCAGGGAAAGTTTCGTCTACTTCGATAATGATTGAACAATATTCTCTGCAAAGTTTATAGCCGTTTATCCTTTAGCCAGCTAGAGTTTTGTTTCGGAAACGGTTGTAGATTTTGACATTCAATAAGCGCTCTATAAGATCATAAATTGAAATAAATGATTTTGATTTGATGACCGGAAAGAATTCATCGTTTGTGACCAGCACCTTGTCTTTGTGGTGTCAGGATATACGCCAAATAGACGTCCCTGATAAAGATAATTGAATTATTTTGACTGCAGATATGCAACAAAATTTCTGTTATAATTAAATTTCTTAAGCATTTCATCCTGATTGCGCCGGATGCATCTGTTGCAGGCAATATTAATGTTTAAATACGATTATTTATTAGTTTGTTGTACTGTATGATTCATTATTACAAGCAAAATATTAAAAGACAACAAATAAAAAGAAAAAGAGCACCTAATGACATATGAATACAACGACTAATGATAACTATGATGAGATACGAGAAATAAAAACCTCTCAGCTTTAATATATCAGCATAGTTACCAAAAGCCACTCACATTAAAGCATGTGAACTAAATAATGAATATAAAATATGACAGGTTTCAGGAAACATTACTCATATAACTTTGAAGTCTATAAAAATAAATAATTAATGATTAAACATATAAATATTTGGGTTGTGAGCTTAGTTAGTTCAAACAGCATAGAATTTAAATCGTAATAATTTTTTAAAATATAATAGCTAATTTATTTCCAGTTCAAATAGGCGCTAGCATATTAAGTCCAGATGGACTTGAATTCAATTAAAATAAATATTTTAAATAATATACCCATGGGGTTTATAAGAAATATAATAGGTTCGACGGAAACTTTTTAATATTTTTTTATCTATTAGAACAATAAACAATAATTACTGAAATTAGACTGTGTGATTGTTAAAACTTAAATTTATCATACCTCCAAATTAGTACGTAATATATTATGTATACGTAATATTTGTGTTTAGCATTGATAGTAATAACCTATTTAAACTAATTGAAAAAATATATAATAATATGTTTTGTCATACAACGTTATTATCTAATATCATTTTTTACGTTGCATAGAAAGCACATATTAAGTATAATAGCAAAGCGTCTGTGTTGAATGATCCTTCGTGAAAGTGTCAACAAACCCTTATATCAAGTAGTTTAGGGAGCGTCAAGTTACGTCGAAAATATTTAGATATTATTATATAACAGCATGGTGATTGGATTGACAAAATTTAATATTAAGAGAAAGAGAGAGTGATTAAAAGAAAACTTGAATTACAAATAGAACAAACTATTTTCACACCATACAAAAATATTTTTACTGCATTAGGTTCGAACCTAACATATAAATACGACCGTAGAAGGTCACTCAAGTATTCACTGAACCAGCCATGTCAACATGTTCAATAATATTTTAATTTAAAATTTTCACTTTAAATCTTGGGGTCCACTGGCGACCACTGTCACAGCAAGAACCGTGCGCCTATTTCACCTTCTCTTCTTTGTGTTCCTGCCAATCCAAAATTATGTGGGGTTGGCATAATATATCCTTCCACTGTGCTCTATTAGTCATTATCTTAAAATATACGAGGGTGGTCTGAAAAGTTTCCAACCTAACAAAGATACAAGATATTTTTTCAACATAGTCTCCTTGTACTTTAACACACTTCTCCTAGCTCGTATCTCGTACACCTTTTTTAAATAACACCTTCTCTTGTGCTAAAATAACAAGTATAACAAAATAATGGAATGTATTTATCCAATACTGATACAGAAGCGACTGGATCTTCAATCCTGAAAGATCAGGGCCTCAATCCTTGCTTAACAGGTCTAGATAAATAAACTTCAAATCATTTACTCAATTATTAATTCTTATTGTGATAGTCTTCACACAATGTGGCTGAAGAAGAATTATTGATACATATCTCTGATACGTTGGTGACCTCCGTGGTGTAACGGCTAACGTACTTCGGTACACTTGCAGAGGTCACGGGTACAATTCCTGACTAGCACATGTTTGCTTATGTTTAATGTCTATTTATTTACAAAATAAGAGTATATAGTGCAGTATATCAGTTGTCTAGTACCCATAACACAATAGCTGTGTTACTTACTTTGTGACTAGATGGCGCCGTGTGAATTGTCCCAGTATATTTATTTATAATTATAGCTATAATAAGTACACGCTTACAATTTTAGACTAATAATGTTGCTAATTCAAATAATTTGAATTTTTTGTTTTAAAAGTCTTCAAATTTATACTAGTCTAACGTACCAGGGAAACGTTGTTCTGCCATATAAATTAAAAAAAGTAGCTTATGTCTTTCTATAAAGTCCAATCTGTCTATACCTGAAGTTCATCAAAATTGGTTCAGCAGTTTAGACCTGAAAGCTTAACAAACAAAGTGACTTTCACATTTATAATATTAGTATGGGTTTTGATAAAAATAGCGTATAACGCATTTTTAAGCGCAGCAAATTTAAATTAGCGAAAGTCATTTTAACATTTAGTAGTTGTACAGCGACCGGAGTTTCTTTCATGTTCACAACTAATGCACATAAATTACTCTAAGAGTATACTTAGCTGCGAAAGTATGCAAAATTTCTCTATAGCGTGCAGGGCACATATGCTCTATTAGGAGAAGTGGCAATGGTACTAGGGGGCGCGCTTGGCTTCGGTAAGAACACGCTTTTATGAGCGCAAGATAAAACATAAGTGTAATTGAAATATGCATTAAGCTGATTATATGTTCTTGTTTAAAAATATTCAAGGCGTGTAAAATTTCACTTTTATGTACGACATGTTCGCAACTCATTTAAATAATTATCGGTGCAGGGGCGGAGAAAGAATACTAACCTCTGCGGCCGGGATCGGCCTGTCGTAAAAGGCGACAAAACAACCCGGGTGGGTTGTAGCTAGGGTTAGCTACGTGGTAGGGCCTCAAGCCCGTCTGGTACTGACCCAAGTTCCTGTACCCTTATGGGACAGTAGCGTGTTCGAGGTGCCACTGGTGTTGAAAACACCCATAGGCGACAGTAACTGCTAAATTCTAAGCGGGCCGTCAGCCTGTCTGCTGTCCTACAGCATTAAAAATGAAAAAATAAAAATAAAACTGGTTTGAGCAAAATATTAGAAAAGGTGAACTAACAACGTACTTCGATACGCTTGCGCTTACTTTGGAACTAGATGGAGCTGTATGAATTGACGCAGTATATTTATTTATATGGTTATGCGAATTTTCGTTCACATAACCATTCATTCATTCATTCGCGGTATGGATATACAATAACATAATGAGACATGAGATATTCAAATCAATTCGTGTCAAAACACGGTTGTATAAATTTCTTAGAATGAACAATCAAACACTGCAACATGTTTTATGCCTCTTCACCGTTCAAGTATTAATACAGTTATGAATAATATTATACTCGTAATCCACGTAATTTAATATACGTATGTCACAATAGAATTAACTTAAGGAAGATATCCATATAAATAAAAATACCACCTATAATGTTGGAACTGACAGTATATCCGCGACGCTCGTCCAAATCACATTGGCGGGTTACATAATCAACTAATCTTGGTATGCAGGTTTCCTCACAATGTTTTCCTTCACCGGCAGTATATGGTCATTATGCCATATAATGAAAATTACATGACAAAAACTGCGTAAGTAGTGCATGCCGTTACGGGATCCGAACCCAAGAAGTCTAGGTTAATTTCGAAGATTTGTGTCCAATACCACTGAGCTACCATGCACCTAAAAGTAACCTACGATTGCCACATGACAATACAGGTATACAGAAGAAGTAGACCAGCAGACAGGCTGACGGCCCGCTTAGAATTTAGCATTTCCCGTTGCCTATGGGTGTTTGCAATGCCGTGGCATAGCGAACACACTGCTGTCCCATAAGGGTACAGGAACTTGGTCACTAATGCCGAAACACAACACAAGGTTATTATGGCGACATACTTAAGGCCGAAGGTGGTCGCCATCCAGATGGGCCTTATCACGTGGCTAGGGTTATTTTGTCGCCTTTTACGACAGGCCGACCCTGGTCGCAGAGGTCAGTATTCTTTCTCCGTCCCTGCACGGATAAGACTGGTCTAAAAAAGATTGATAGATTGCGTAAAAGATGAGGGACAATGGTAATCTTTTTATCAGTTTTTGCTACTTCCCTAGAAAGTAGATCTCTTTGAAGACACGGCTGTATACTTAAGAGGCCTGGTAGGAAGGCCTGGCCTTTTTGGGTTTGATCTCAACGCGGAAAAAATGTTTTTACAATACAAATGCTATTTCTAGTTCAGATGTTTTTGTAAATTAATTATATGTTTGTAAAGGGCCCCACAAAGCAGTTTTCACCTAGTGCACAGAGTAGTTTAAAAAGTCATAGAAAAACCCTATTAATATTCCTGTCATAAGTTACAACAAAATAAAAATTATTCTACAATGCTTTTGATACAGAACAAAATAAATTTAATTATGCAGCATCTACATAGAAGAGCTTTCCGATAATCACGTCGCTGATCAAGATAAAGCACGCTGAAAGCTTGTTGCATCAATTTGCAAACGGTACTTGCTTGTTTGCCTTGTTTTTGTTGCTGCTATTTACCTTCTGATATTTAAATATTTTCATTACATCTATACAAATAAATAAAATTGGAGGGTCTGTTTATAATATTAAAATAACCGCTTTTTACTAAGTGCATTCGGACGTATACACGGTACATATACCAAAACAACCTTTTTTACAATTTTTGTCTGTCTGTCTGTCTGTCTGTTTGTTTCGGCTAATCTCTGAAATGGCTGCACCAATTTTGACGGGACTTTCACTGGCAGATAGCTGATGTATCAAGGAGTAAATTAGGCTATTTTTATTTTAGAAAAACAAAATAGTTTTTGTTAAAAATGATAAGTTTCGGAAATTTTAATATCCAATTTAAGTTGACCTCAGATTTATATCATCAATCATATGAAATAGGGTTCAGCTTAGGCTGAACTTAGTAGGTTGAATTTCCAATTTAAGTTGACCTCATATAGCCAAAAAATGCTGTCTAAAGTCACTATTCCACGCGGTCGGAGTCGCGGGCACAGCTAGTTAATTATAATTTTAAAAAGTTTAATAGTACAAAATATAAAAGATAATGGAGAAATGCATTTAAAAATCTGTTCATAATTTAAGTTAATAAGCTCACATGTGTTTACTTTGCCTTATAGGCAGAAAGCTAAATGATTTTGAAGTAAAAGGAATGTTGCATTGATAATGTTAATTTGATAATTGATCTTTAGTTCAAAATGGCTTGCATAGTAGTAGTAATCTTCACACTAACACAATTATGTCGATTTATTAGAAAATTATTAGCTTTCCAAGGGTTAGATGTATTAAATTATTTCCACAAATTTAAGCAAAATTAAATGTCTCTAAAGTGCAGTAAGCGTAACTCCGTCGTTTATTTTTCAGAAGTAAAAGAGAAGAAAGAAGAAGTAGTACTTTTTGTCTCAGAAAGAGTTAACATCCAGTAGACGGCCGTACGTAAATATTAAGAAATTCTTATAATTATCTCATATATTTTCTTATGTTGCCTAAGTCACAACAATAAAAGAAAACCATGAAGGTGGTAAACAAAACATATCGACCCCTGGGAATAAAGTAGCAGCCTCAAAGCTCCGAAGCGACTGTTTTGAATGCATTCTGGAATAAACGCTAGAATGATAACGAATCGGAGTCGTAAATTGAATAATAATAGTTTTCAATGATCGAGGAAACGCACGACATTCGTATCGATCGCTTTTGTGTTTGAAACGTATCTCTCGTTAACAATCCAACTAGATTGTTTATTGTTTTCTAACAATTGTTTTGATCCCGGGATATTTGTGTTGTTTAAAAATACGACAGATATGCATAATATTTGATTACATTGATCGGCTTATTTTTAGTGTTTATTTTTACAGCTGACAAAGGCAAAATTTACAAATGCCATTTTATTTGAAAATGAAACAAATACATTTTTCGTTTGTTTATCATTAATTTGATTTATTCGTTAATAAAATAATCTGGTTTAGATTTTGGAACATTTTTATTAAGAAACTCATACATTGCTTAAGCATTTTTTTCCAGTTTAAACATGGTAAAATTGTATAACATTTTTAAGTTGCTAAGTGCTAAGACCGGGTAGTTTTCTATTGGTTATTGTTTATATGCTTATGATATTTAGTAACCAAGATAATAAAGTGAGCAGAAAAAATACTGCTATAGGAGGAAAGCAAAAAATTATAGTGTCGGGGAAAAGTGAAGAATACTCTTTTTTTTATTGCTTGAGTCAGCAGACAGGCAAACGGCCCACCCTGGCAGGTGGTCACCGTCACCTATGGACGTTTGCAGCACCAATATTCAATTGTACATTTGTATATTCTTCACCTTTTCCATAATTATGATAGCAGTTTTATTCAGTACCTCTCTCTACATTGTTGTAAATGTATAAACATAATTATTATACATTTCATTTCGATTGTCAAAAATATCTATAATGTTACGACTATTGGTAAAAATTATTTAATATTTATCAGATATTATAGTTCTGATTCTATTGAATTTTGTATTATAAGTCATAAATTTTTTTTAAGTGACTTTGTTTTCTATACATGTCATTCCCATTATGGCTACTATTTTTTACAATTAATTTATCAAAATGATATTTCAAAAACAACTTTTTCGTACCTAGCGAATTAGGTTCTGATAAAAATGTAGCATCCCTATGTTCATTTCACATAGTCTAACATATTGAAATAGTTAAATTAGTAATATTTGTCATCAAATAGAGTAGTAAGTTTTAACTGCAAATATTGTCTATTTTTCGTTTATGTTAATTGTTTTCTAGTGAAAATTCTTTGCGTGGTTATATGGCTTAAATAAAGCGATGTCTACATTGGATTAACTAAATTCAAATTACATTAAAGTTGTATTGAACTTAAAATATACATTCACCATACCTATCTTATAATGTTTTTTTCATTTTTCAAGTAGAATTTTCATGATTTATTTTGCACATGCTACCTGCCGTTATTCATCAAAAGGCAAATTTCATAAGTGGCTCTTGTTCCCGATTCTGCTGGAAATTTTCCCGATCTTTTATGCAGTATATCCAAACAATACAGCCAATCAAAACGTGTTGATTTCAATATTGAACTGTCATTTATTATGCACTATTTTAAAGTTCCACTCGATATTCAAAGCATATCATATCAAAAATAAGTTTTATACAGCAGCGCGCGCACTCATAAGTAAAAAAATCGGATATACTTGTAATTAAAAATAATTACGTTTAAGACAAAAAGTGTTATACTGGAAAAATTACATATATATAGCGCGACTAGTATAATGTGACGGGGTTGCTGTTTAAAATAAAATGAAATGAAAATGGTATTTTTATATGACATCGTTAATAAAATTTACAATGATGTCCATAACATATAGGTATTTATTTATTTATCACACATTAAAATAATGAATTACAGATAGGTCTTTTTCGCTAAATTGTAGGTGCGTCGATATTTTTTATAATTCCGATGTAAAAAGGAGGTGTAATAAGCAGTCCCACAAAAAATTTCGATTCAAATCGATTTTAGCTGTCAAAGAGCTTACGACAATGATGTATTTCAACTTTTCCTTGAGCTGATAATTTTGGTTACGATCGTGTTGCGGTAGACACCGTTAAAAATATTGTTTAAACATTATGATCATGTTTGGATATAAAAGGCGATATAATGTGTTATAACTACTACTAATATTTGCTTTCTCCATAAGTGTTGATGTGGAGCGACGAGTGCGCTCACCCACTGTATTCGACGCTCCGGGCAATTAATCGTTCGATACACACGGTGCAATGAGCACTCGGATTTAATCATATTACATTGTGATATAATTAATCGCTACATGGAATTGCAAAACTAGCTAAGACCATGGTAATGTTACATTTTGATAGTAATGGTAACTTTAGTTTATTTTGCAATTGATATTTTGGCTTTTAATAAATGATATTTTTAATAAAAAATCAAGTTGATAGTGAAAACCATATTAAAATTAGTTAAACATTTAACACAAACAAACATTTTATCATTTTTCAAACCAATATATGAAAACAATAAAAGAAAATTTTTGATTCAGAGCAGATTGATTAAATGACAGGAGAGGTTGAAACGTGTTGGGTTGAAGATAAGAAGAACCAAAACTGAAAATCTATTTTGCGACTTTGGGGGAAATATAATTATTATATAATTTATTTATAGATATTAAGATTATCTTAGGAGGCATTTCTCTGCGAACTTGCTCCAACTTCCGGTATCTCGGATCATTAATCCAGAACGACGGTGAGATAGGCTAAGATAAAAAACAGAGTGAATGCAGAATGGATGAAATGGCGACAGGTCTCAGGAATAATTTGCGATCCACAAGTGCCGTTTAGACTTAAAGATAAAATTTATAAAACCGTAATAAGACGTGTCATATTGTATGGATCAGAATGCTGGACCACAAAGGGAAAAGATGAAAGGTGAAAAACGCATAAGCGGAGTTAAAACAATGGATAAAATTAGAAATGAGTATACGGTGTAGTGGAAGTTCAAAAAAAGTAGCACCAATGATTGAGAAGCTGAAAAGTAATAGGTTAGCCTGGTACGACCATATACTGCGAAAAGAGAAGTGTCATGTAACAAGGACGATGCTAAAAATAAAAGGTCATGGATACAAGAGGAGAAGTAGACCAAAGAAAAGATGGATGGATTGCGTAAAAGATGGTATGATGAAAAAGGGTGTGAATGTTGAGGTGGCAGCTAACAGAGGAGAGTGGAGGTAGAGAACATTTTCTGCTGATCCCACATAGTTGGGATAAGAACAGAAAGAAGAAGATTAAAAGAAGATTTTAAGGGACATCACCATTGAATCGTTTATTTTATTTGCAATAGGCCTACGAAATAACAGTAACTGTTAAATATTTTTAGAGAGCTACTGCGCGTAATTAAGCGTATGCGCTTGAATTTGGTTTAACTATGTTGTCCAATAGCACCATATTAATCTCAATTTAAAAAAAAAAGCAAATTATATTCCTTGTAGTCTTTGATCTATTTGGAAATATTTGAAACGCTCTGAGATATATATTAGTGAAAGACCACAGACAGAAATCAATCGTTGAAACTGTACACTATTATCAATTCACCAAGTAATTTTTAAAACAAATCCAGAGAAACAGTTAATAAGTAAATTAAAACTTTTGGCACTACAGTTAAAATTGTGCGAGTATGCTGCATTATGAAACTACTTAAAGATAGGGTGTCAGGATGAAGTTAATTTTACTTTTAAATTATTGCAGAAAACTCATAAAAAGTATGCAAAAGAGCTTGCATGTTGCCAAAAAGTTTATAAATACATTTGCATCGGGCGGTTTTAATGTAATACATAATAAAAGAAACAAATTTATGTAACCATACTAATATTACAAATGTAAAAGTAACTCTGTCTGTCTGTCGGTTACGTTTTCACGCCTAAGCTGCTGAAACAATTTTGACGATTTGGATCTTGGAGAAAGACATAGGCTACTTTTTTCATTTATATGACAGAACAACGTTTATCGGGTCAGATAGTAAATAATAATTGGGTGCATTACTCCCTACTATTTACTATTGCAGATATAAAGGTTAATTGAAATTTGTACATCTCAAGACAGCATGATTAGATCAGAAAAATAATAGGCTAACCTCATTACTTACATCAGAGCATTAATCCTCATCTCCTGGAGACTCTTTTTTATGTACAAAACGATTCTATAGAACGTTTATATTGCGTATTCTTTGGATTCGGAATGATATTTCACTTGAAGTTTTCCCATCGCTGTATATGGTGTTGCATACTTCCGTAGGTTACAGTTACCACCTGCTTTCAGATGGGCCGTTTTCCAATCTACTGAGCTATAGATATAATAAGCACAGGCAATGGTAAAAGTCAGTAATAACATATTTATTTCTTTAACTCATTCTTATTTTAAATTTAATTTGAAGTCAGCAAAGGAAGGAGGTTGATTGGCTTCCGTTTAAGCTATGAGATGGCAGTCGCTTAAATCGGATAATTTTTTGCAATATCTATTTTAATTCATCTTATGTCACTTTGGTCGTTAAAAACAAGTGTCACTGAAGATCATTACCGCACCAACCCAAGTAAGCACACCGAAGTTAAAAGAAGAACAATACAAAGAATATATCTGGAGAGGTGATGGGATTTAAATTGTTGTATATTTGGGATAAATTGCAAGAAATCTTGTCTATGAAACAAATTCAAAACTATACAGCAAAAACATATTATTTTTCAAGACTTGAATTCACCACAGTTTATGGGCATATTCGTAAGCACTGATAGTTAATTTACACGGAATGTATGAATATCTGAGCGTGTGATTTCGCTGCAAGCGTTTGCAGTTGGCTCTAGGGGCTCATTTGAAATTCATATAGTTGACATTTATTCCGCAGAAGTAAAGAAATGGAAAGAGTTAATATTAGAATAAAAAAATCAAATTTGGACGTAACCGTGAACAATCGGATAATTATTTTCAAGGAAATACATATGTATCATAAATAAATATATTATAATAATTTATATTTATTTATATTATATAATAAACAGCCCATAGCATCACACTACTGGGTTGAACCAAGAGAAAATTTACAATATACTCCCCACGCTTGTCCAGAGGAGATTGGTAAGTTACTCATACCAGTGACCTGATGTTTTCCTTTACCGTCGATACGTAGAATTTATCTTACAATATGTACATTAGACTAAGAACAATTGGCTACGCCTATTGCAATTATATGATCCGATATGACTAAACATAAATTATTTTACTTATTTTAGTATCTAATACATTTCATATTTGTACTACGAAAACAGTAGGTACAACGGCCTACGTTTCTCGTACGTAGTCACACGTTCTTATTTGGTAACTTTCAACGCTACACATTATTGCTAGGCTACGCAGACTAGTGTCATATTTAGCCACCTGTTCTGTTGCTGTTACTCTTAATAGAGTATATAAAAGAATATTTAATTTGATGAATGTTTTAACTAGCACAGTTGAAGAACGAGAAACAGCAAGAAGAAATTGTTAGAAAACGGACCCTGGGCACCAAAGAAGTCTTATTTTAACACTAATATAATGAACATTGGATATAAGTTTAAATATTTGAAACGTCAATAATGTTATAAGCAATATTATATTTTGATAACTAAGAGTCTTCTCTAAATTGTATCTCCTCTAAATTAAAGCAGCCATTTTGGAATTTATGTACAAACCTAAGGATACTATGATGCTGTAGCTGTTAGTTATATAGTTGTTGTTACGCCTAAGCTGACCTCGTTAAGGACCCCAGTTGATAACAATGTTAGTCTGATGTTGGGGACATCTTAATGACCAACTAATTTAACCCTCAAGGTTCTGTATCTCAGTTATAACAAAGTTCGATGTTAGCTTTAAGTTTTAGTTAACGAAATTCCAAATAGTTAATAACAAAACCTATTTATCTCAGTCTTCTTGCTTGATGATGGCACTTTATTGACTACGAAAAAATTTGTGTTTCAATATGTAAAATATTTAGTATAAATAAACTTTAATTTTTATAAAATATATTCATTTATAAATGGATGGTGGTGTGGTGGAAGTGTGGAGTGACGCGGAAGGACCGCGTTAGGAACATCCGCATTCGCGGAAGCCTTCATGTCCGTGACATTGCGGATACATTGCAGAAGTGTCGGCTCCGCTGGTACGGCCACGTTTTACGGCAACCGGATGCTTACGTGGGAAACAAATGTCTGGCCATGCCGCCTCCGCCGGGTCCCGGCAGGAGGGGTAGACCCAAAAAGTGCTGGCTTGACGTCGTAAAGGGTGATATGCGTGCCAATGGGCTCACTAACAGGGATGCTGTAGATCATGCAAAGTGGAGAAGAAAAAGTTGGAAAACGGACTCCGGGCGTCGAAACGAGAGTTTGGCTAAGGTGATGATGTACAAATATATAAAAAAAAATTAATATTAACACTATCCCTATAAAAGCCATTATAATTCAGATTGGATCATGCCTGAAAATGGTAGAAATAAGAGTGGATGGGTGCAAAAGGAGGGATAGACAAAGATAGATAGTAAAAGATGATATGGCGAAAAAAGTGTGAATGTTCAGGTGACAGCTAATAGAAGAGAGTGGAAGAACGACCCAACATAATTGGGATGAGAGCAGGAAGAAGAAGAGGAGTACATTAACCTCATCCTTCTTTTATATTAATATCCCGAAATTTCTAAACGAATCGCAACATGATTTTATTAACATAAAACAGTTATATTTCCGAATTATGTGCGGGCATCCGAATGTTTTGATCGCGGAATCTCAAATCTATCTCAAGCCGGTAAATCGCACTTTGAGCTCAGCCGCCATTCCTGCCAAGTTACCGAACAGTAGGTAATGCAGATTTAATCCCTTGAATCCGCCCGTAATCTGCTAAGATCTATTCCGCTATAATAAATATGTTTACTGCGTACTACACGTTTGTATAATTCATGAAATTATAATTAAAATGTAAAAATTTAAAGTAACTGTATATAATTTAACTTGTTTTCAAACTTTACAGTTTAAACGTTTTCGATGTATTGTTTTCATGTCATTGTTCTATTAAACATATTACTTATGGATTCTCATGTATGTATGTTTTGATATGTGATAATACACTCGGATAACAATCTAGAGATCACGGATTCAAATCTCACGATGTAATGCTTAGACAGTTTTTCGATGAAAGTGCATATTTTAATTGCCACGTACCGATGGAGAAGGAGAGCGAAGGTAGATAAATCTGTATATCTTTATGTTGTGGCAGAGCAGACGGTGATGGACCACTTAACAGTAAGCAGTTACCGTCGCCTATTGAAGTTTGCGACGCCAGGGTCAACGCTAACACGCTGCCGTCTGCGTAGGGGAACTGCAACCAGGGTCAACTAATACCTGAAAACAACACGAGGTTAAAGGTATAATAATACTGGCATACTTATAGATCTAGGGTAATAACCACCAGTCAAGCTTAGGGCCCTACCATCTAGTACAATTCTCACATTGCTACACTAACTTTACAGTCTGTTTGCTGTACAATATGTTCGTAATATTTAACGCATTTCATTTTAGTTTATATGAAGATTAACTGAAATAACTATTTTAGTTAGCTTAAAAAACTTCTAAAGTAAATCAAGCAATGAAAAGAGACTCGCTACATAAACTATTCAGTTAAAAAATCAGTGATAGACGCAGCCATTAAACCTTTGAGTTATATTTCCCCACAAAAAGGAGAAAAATCATAATCAAATTAAAAATATCTCTAGATAAGCTCGGTCACTTACAACGAGCAGAAAGGTAAAAAATAAACAAAATATTCATATATATTATAAAAAAAATATTCCTTTTTTAAGAGAGACTTAATAAATATTAATTCGTTTGGAAGCCGCCTTTACAGGATAGATAAAGGAAATTTTTTAGATCGCTGAGAGTGTATTTAAAAAGGATTTGAAATACTTTAGAAATACGTCCTACGTGGTAGGGCCCCAAGCTAATCTGGATGGCGACCACCTTTGGTCTTAAGTATGCCATCATAATAACTTTGTGTTGTGTTCCAGCATTAGTGACCCAAGTTCCTGTACCCTAATGGGACAGCAACGTGTTCGCGATGTCACTGGCGTTGCAAACACTAATAATAGCCTATCTGCTGTCATACAGAAATAAAAAAAAATTAAAACGAATTTTTTTAAATTCAATATACGTTATTGACTGTTTTTTTAAATATATACTAGAATTACTAACAAAATGCTTGTGGTAAAATATATGTGTATATTAGAGTCGAAACTACAAAATAATTCTAATTACTATTACTAATACAATATAATTATAATATAATTACTATTAATTACGTTTACACTAACTTGTCAGCTATATAGCATTTGCAACACCTCTGGGGTGGGCTGCATTTAGATAATTGCAGGATAGTGGTGTAACTTTGTCGGTCGAAGCTTTTGTCGTTATCCAGACAATGAACAGTTCGCGCTCTTTGAAGTGTATAATCACGCGTTGCATTACCACTGTATTGTTCGATGACGCAGTAACACGGATGTATACTCGTATATACGAGTATAGTGTTGTGACATTTGCAGCTACATACATTTATTTGTTTTACTAGTGTCTTTTTAGTTGATATAAACTTTTATATATATCTTACAGTGTCCACATACTTTTATGCGTACTTTAAAACACGTTATACTTCGTATAGATATAATGCAATTAATTCTCTAACAATAATTGACATTGTCATGTCCGTGACATTACGAAAAAATTGCAAAATAACACCTCCGTTGGTATGGCTTCGTTTTACGGCGAGGAACATATATCTAGCCAGACCACCGGGCTCCACTAGGAGGAGTAGACCCCCCCTCAGGGGCGCTTCTCTGTCCGAGGAGTGCACGGGTGTGCGTACCCGAGGTGCCCGAGCATCCGCCACCTCATTCCCCCTTCCCGTCCGAGGCGGCGGAGTCCCACCTTTCTTCCCGTCTACCTCCCACATCCTTTCCCAACTTCGCTCTCTGTTCGTGGCACGGTCCCCAGTGGGATGGTTGC
This sequence comes from Malacosoma neustria, assembly GCA_963693495.1. Classification (NCBI taxonomy): domain Eukaryota; kingdom Metazoa; phylum Arthropoda; class Insecta; order Lepidoptera; family Lasiocampidae; genus Malacosoma; species Malacosoma neustria. The sequence continues at coordinate 13,912,147 of OY856382.1, read as the reverse complement.
GAGTACTGGTTGGGGTCCCGCGTTCTGTCCCGAGCCCTGATTTGGTAGTCGAAACCATGCCCAGTTCGACTGCGCCTGCACAGAGAGTGTTCCTGGGGCGGGAACGGCATCTCCGCTCTCCGTCGGTCTGGCTGGGTTGGCTACGACGTTGGGCGATTCCCTGGTTTTCTGGGGTGTCGTCTGGTAGTCGTACCCACGCCTGACTGGCACGTGGCGGAGATGCAAGTCCCGCCCCGTCCAGAATCCTCCAGCTTTAGGCTGGAGGCAGTCAAGTCCGCAAAGAAGGCGGCGGAGCGGGAGCGGGAGTCGACTACCACACTCCCCTCCCGCCAACGCCGGCGGCACCGGAGGGCAAGTAGCGACCTCCGGCCGCCGTAAAAGGCGGCCGCGGGCGGGCCCTCGGGGGAGGATCCGCCGCCCGCACTATTGCCGCGTGGGAGAGAGCCGCGTGCTGTTCCGCGGCCCCCCTCAACTCATCTTGATTCAGAAGAGCGCCGGGGGACGATATCCTGACCCCCTGGCGCCAACTATTTAGAAGGGGCTCGCCTTAAGACAGAGGGTGGGCCGGCGCTGGCCCGGACCACGAGATCGGCAAGCCATATATCCGTAGGCCCGGGTGTAGGCAATAGGAGAACAGCGGGGTTTTTTAGTGGGTAGTCGGATGGCCGAACATCTTTCCCGGAGTCCCACATATCCCTCGGTCCCCCCGTGCTGGGGGAACCCGTCAAGAGAGGGTTTTTCCCCGAGACCAAAAAAAAAGAAAAGGAGGAGTAGACCCAAAAAGTGCTGGGTTGAAGTAAGTGCGTGCCAATGGATTCACTACTAGGCATGCTTAAAGATCATGCAATGTAGAGAAAGTCAGAAAGTGGACCCTGGGAACCGAAGCGCAAACTTGGATTGCAACTGGGGGTATAACTTTTCTCACTATTGAAGCTCTTAACATTTGCGTCAATAAGAAATCCTTTCATCATTTTAGAGCATGATATTCTCTGACTGACAAAGCATTAAAAGTTCTTAATCCATTGTAAATATCTCGATGAGTGCGGTTCAGTGATCCGCTTTATGCGATATGGTGGAGTTGAAACTGTTTGTTTTCATGTCCATTAAAATAATGAGGATTTGATCAATGTATATTGAGAATGTACATTCAATATATGTAATGTATAGTCAATATTTTTTATTTCGGACTATTTTCTAATATAGTTTGAGTTTGTTATTGCTTAGATTATCAATTCAATTATTTTGCTTATAATTTTTGTACGCTAAAGTTTGTTTATCTAAAGCCAGTGAAGTAATTTGTATACAGGTTTATATATTGCAGGATATTTAACTTGGGCGGAAGCCCTTACGGCCCGTAACGTCGCCGCGCTGCGAAGGCCGCAGCGCGCGACAGCCGTCAGGGTCATAAGGGGATACCGTACGATCTCCTATGAGGCAGCGAGCCTCCTAGCCGGATCCCCGCCCTGGGACCTCGACGCAAAGCTCCTCGCGTCGCTCTATTGGTGGCGCGCGGAGGCGGTTGAGCGGGGCGAGCGCCTGGTGCCCCGACAGGTTGAGGCACGCAGGGCAGAGCTCCACCAGGTCCTAGTGGCGGAGTGGCAGACGCGCTTAGCGCAACCCACGGCGGGGCACGCCACTGAGCGGCGGTAAGGCCCGTTCTAGAGGAGTGGCTCAATAGGAGCCACGGCGCCTTCAGCTTCGGCTGACGCAAGTGCTTACCGGACACGGGTGTTTTGGGAAGTACCAGTGTCGCATAGACCGGGAGCCGACATCCCAGTGCCACCATTGTCGTGATTGCCGCGACGATACGGCGCTGCATACGTTGGCGGAGTGCCCAGCTTGGGCTGAGCAGCGCCGTGACTTGGTCGCGGCCGTAGGTGCTGCGGGAAAGGGTGGAGTGCCGTCGCCACCTTTTGCGAGGCTGTGATGCTCGCAAAGGAGGCGGTGGAAAGGGAGAGAGAGTCTGCCTCCTCTCTCTCCTCCTGCAGCAGACGCACTGAGTGTCGTAGGGTGGCCAACTTCCGGCCACCGTAGGGCGTGGTCTGCGGACGGCAGACTCGGGGCGTCTTGTCGTCCGATCAGCGGCAGGCCTCGGGGCGGCAGCGTCTTGTTCCGCGCGCGCCTCATAGTGAAGTCCTGCGGCCGGGGTGACGGCCGCAGTGGAAGACGGAGCCCGCCTGACCATCTGGCGGGCCAATACCCGTCGGGGGTAGCGACGAATGCTTCAGCGATACCCGCCTCTCCGACATACGTGTACATGAGGAACACGGGTTGGTTTTTAGTCAGTAAGAGTCTGACAGTCCCCTTCGCCCTTCCTCGAGGACGGAGGGCCTCCAAGAGGATTTTCCAACCCGATACCAAAAAAAAGGGTATTTACTTATTTCATTGGTGAGCCTGTTTGGCTTAAATACTGTACATTTGATTGAGCAGTTTTATTGCCTATCTAATAACAAACAGCAAAGTTGTTGTAGTAGTTTTTACACGAAAAAAACTTTCATCATCAGATTTATTGTATTCCAGTGTTATTTTTATTGAAATTCTTGTTATGACTTCGAATTCAAATAGTATACTATAATCAAATAGTATATAGTACAGTTTATAAACTATCACTGGTAATTTTTTTACTTAATTTTCTCCAATAATTATTCAAATGTTTAATTGAATTTTTATATTTGTGAATAATTGTAATTCACTCGTATTCGGTGAAGTAATTTGAGAAGAAACCTGTTGATATTTATAAGATTAAATACATGTTTTGTTTTTATTTTTATTTTTTTTATTTCTGTAGGACAGCAGACAGGCTGACGGCCCGCTTAGAATTTAGTAGTTACCGTTGCCTATGGGTGTTTGCAACACCACTGGCATCGCGAACACGCTGCTATCGCATAAGGGAACAGGAACTTGGGACACTAATGCCGGAACAAAACACAAGGTTATTATGGCGGCAAACTTAAGAACAAAGGTGGTTGCCATCCAGACGGGCTTGGGGCCCTACCACGTAGCTAGGGTGGGTTGTTTTGTCGTCTTTTACGACAGGCCGACCCCGGCCACAGAGGTTAGTATTCTTTCTCCGCCCCTGCATGGATAAAAAATGTATAAAACATGTTACAATCATATATACAACATTTAATATATATGTAAATAAATATACAGACCAGATTATAAACCAATCATGTACTAAATTGAGCTCAATAATACCTAATTATGGACCGTTGACAAAAGTTGTTTCTGTTCTATTTATATTATTATTTATGTTAGAAAAGATAAAGAAAAGGGAAATAGAAATGAAGGTTAAATTTTTCGTGTCATTAAATTTACTTACAAATGATATTTTTAGTATCGTTTACAAAGTTTTGAATTTGATTTCAATTATGTATATCGATATCAGCACTAACTTTGACGAATTCATTGTATTAGCGACGAGTGCGTTTTATGTATTATTGATATTTTTTACTTAAATAATACGCACAGGAACCTGTCTGACTGGTAGTGTCTCTATCTTCAAGAACAAGAGTCAAAAAGAGCGGAAGAGAAATCAGTATCGCGCTCTCAAATAATATGATGTAAAATGGGTAGTATTGAGCTACTATTCATCATTTCAGCCGGAAGACGCCCACTGCTGGACAAAGGCCTCCCCCAAAGATCTCCACGATGATCGGTCCTGCGCTGCCCTCATCCAACCTATCCCGGCGATCTTGACCAGATCATCGGTCCATCTTGTGGGGGGCCTACCAACACTGCGTCTTCCGGTACGCGGTCGCCATTCGAGGACTTTTCTGCCCCAACGGCCATCAGTCCTTCGAGCTATGTGCCCAGCCCACTGCCACTTCAGTTTTGCAATCATCCGGGCTATGTCGGTTACTTTGGTTCTCCTGCGAATCTCCTCATTTCTGATTCGATCTCGCAGGGAAACTCCGAGCATAGCCCTCTCCATTGCTCTCTGAGCGACCATGAGCTTTCTCATAAGGCCCATAGTTAGCGACCACGTCTGCGTTCCGTATGTCATCACTGGCAACACACATTGGTTAAAAACCTTCGTCTTGAGACACTGCGGTATTTGGGACGAAAAGATTTTACGGAGCTTCCCGAACGCTGCCCATCCGAGTTGGATTCGACGAGTGACCTCTTTCGCGAAATTGGACCTGCCTAACTGGATCGTTTGACCCAAGTAGACGTATTCGTCAACAATTTCGAAAGTACAGTTCCCAACTGTTACGGGGGTAGGTGCGACATGGACATTAGACATGATCTTCGTCTTGTCCATGTTCATTTTGAGACCTACTCCTTGGGAAGCTGTATTGAGGCCATCAAGCATATGGCTTAAGTCTTCCAAGAGCTACTATTAATTAACATTAATAACGTAGCATCTCCATCTTAGACACTAATGAATTTAGCCATTTAACAATACGTTTATTTCATTGAAATGTATAAAAAATCTATTTGTCTGCTTTGACTAATTTTAACATGATTGTCAGTTTGTGACAAATTTTAGATTTAAAGAAACTGTTTATAATCTACTCTTATATCAAACCTTTTGTATTCATCGATCGTTTTAATACCCCAGTAGATGTACAATTGAAACAATACACGTCGTGTTCCGGACCATTGACCATTTCAAATCGTTGAGTGGACATCGAAATGATTTCCCTTCCATTGATTCGCTCGTTTCAGTGTACAGTCATAAATAAATTGGACTTATGTGATCAAACTGAATAACCCTTTGTATGAATATAACAAATCAAGTTACTTATTATTACTTTTATTTCCTTTTGCATACGTTGCATTTAAGCTATAAAGCCGCCCAGATGGGCGTTATAGATATAAATTGTAAGATTTTTTAAAATTGTTTTATGCTTATGGGAAATAATAACATGTATTTATAAGCTTTTACTTCGTAGTTCACTATGTTTCATGTCAATTCTATGTTTTTAAGGACAATAATGAGGGTGATACTATCCACATTGTAGCTATAAGGTAACCACGAAGAAAAATGACCTTTCATGATAGTTCGTTTTCCTGAGTAAGAGCCACAAAATTTGATTTGTTTTCTTTCCTGCTTATTATGTAAACTATGTCAACCATTTAAGGATTGTCCTATTAAGGCCAAGAGTATGTGGGACGAAGACATTATTATTTATAATCACGTTAAAATACTGGCGATGTATATATATATATATAAAAGAGTAGAGATAATAGCAGATGAAATAAAAAAATGTTACAGGAGGAAGGCGGAAGATTTCCGGTAAATTAAAATGAGTAAAAACTAAAGTTTTCCGATCTGCTATCATCTGTGAATGGTTTTGTGGCGTTGTGCTTTTAGTACATTAAATAATTCACAAAAATACTAAATAAATATAAATACCAAAATCGGAGGCAATAATCTGCGCAAATAGCATGTGCAGGGCGGATAAAAAAGCTTTCAGCCTGGCTTTGCGTAGTGCTAGCAACCCACTGAGAAGCACAGTGGCGCGTGAATTCAAAGTTTAACTTTAAATTATGTCTCTCTTTGATCTCTCTTTGTATTTTTGTAGGTAAAATGAGAATAAACAATCATTACTTTGTATGGCTTAGTTAACAATACCTCAAATCTCATTTTTTCTATTTAACATCGGAATCATTTATACAGGATGTTTTTATTTCCAATTTCCTTTTGAACACGAAATCCCTTTGATGTACCAATAGCGACTGCTGTGAATACAATTCCAGGGAAATTACAACGCTGAATACAAAATTTTCAGAGAAAATAACATTTGTGGAAGGGCTTCATTGTAATAAAGCACGTACTGGCTTATTTATACCGGCTAGTTACAACAACGGAATTATGAGTTGAACAGAATGAGCGAAGCGAAGTCTTATTTGACCTAAAATGCAAATTGAAATAAATCTGTTTTGAAAGTAATAGATATTTATTTAAATTTTTAATGACTGTTAACTATCTTTAGAGTTTGAAATATACTTATCACATAGCGATAACCAAAAGTCACATAAAGACCAGGGTGACAAGACAGGGTGTTAATCGGTATACCAACGCAGCTATAGCTAGCCTACGTAATCGCTGGTCAGCTGGGCTGGCAGCATAAAAGGATGACCATTGTATCAACGGCAAAGCCGTAAAAATCCCGTTAATTTCTCGACGTTTATGCAACTTGTATATACATCGATTATACCAGTGTATAAGCTTTCTCAAGACGTTTAGAGTTACAGGCATAACCTGCCTGTTGTAATGTGGACTTTAGACTAGAAACACTACCTGTAACCTATTACTGTATAAGCACAACGTTTATCCAAGTCGGACTGGCGGATTACACATATCGGTGATATCACAGAAAAACTGCCTAAGCGGTGCATGCAATCGTGGAATTTGAAGCCGGGAACTCTTGATTGGAAACCGAGTCGATTATTATTAAGCTACCAGATACCTATGATAAAACTTAGGTAGCTACAGGAAATCCGTGAATATTAGTAATTATTTGCAGAAAAAGCAAAATTAACAAAAACATACTTGTTGAATAATACTTGTATATATATATTTTTTATTGCTGTAGGACAGCAGACAGGCTGACGGCCCGCTTAGAATTTATGAGTTACCGTCACCTATAAGTGTTTGTAATGCCAGTGGCATCGCGAACACGCTGCTGTCCCATAAGGATACACGAACTTGGGTCACTAATGCCGGAACACAACACAAGGTTATTATGCCGGCATACTTAAGACCAAAGGTGGTCGCCATCCAGACGGGCTTGAGGCCCTACCACGTAGCTAGGGTAGGTTGTTTTGTCGCCTTGTACGACAGGCCGACCTCGGCCACAGAGGTTAGTATTCTTTCTCCGCCCCTGCACGGATATAAATTATAAATAAAATCTATTCAATTCACGAGATATTATAGAAATATATTCATAAATACTTTTAATTCATCTTTGAAATGTAGAATTCTTTTAAGATTATATGCTTGAGTGTGCAATCTTGCATTAAAAGAGTTCGTCCGGCCATAGAGGGCGTGGGCGGACGGGGAACACAAAGAGGCTTTTATCGCCGAAGCCTCGAGTGCTCGCCACCCGCAAACAAATCCCACGCCAGAATACTGGTAAGTAGGTTACAAACGATATAATCTTAGGATTTTCACTTGGACATAGAGAAGCAAAGCAATAAAGAAACTTATGATAAAAGCATTTTTCTTTTTAAGACTTTATTTACCGTATTGATATGTTATTTTGTTTCATAACATTGTCGTCAATGTATTGTTCTGATGTTAGAATCTAAGGTTACTCAAATATTCTTTAACACACTATTATCAGGTTAAATTTTTTATGCTTCTTATTTTTGTCAAAATATTATTATTTTACACATGTGTATTAGCATATGTACGACATTAATTTTATATATCAATTATGTAAAATAGTTATATCTATGTAAATTAAACATTACGAAATATTTATTTTTGTATAAAATTATATGATTTCTTTACACAAGTATATTTTATTGCTGTTGAAAAGCAGGCAGGCTCATTTAATAGTACGTAGTTTAGTTAGTAGTCGCTTATGGATGTTTCCAAGGCTAGAGCCACCGCTAACAGGCTACCGTAAGTATGGGGAAACTGGAACCTGGGTAAAGCCGGATATTTAATATGGTTAGAGACACATTTGTATGTTGTGACGCGTTCTGTCGTCTGTCCTAAATGTATGAACCGATATGCTTCTGACTCGTCACAACACTAAATCCACCTTAACTTATGCCGGAATACAGCACAAGAGACCAGGGGTAGTTGCCGTTCAGACGGGTTTGGAACCCTACCACTTTGGCCACAGAGGTCAGTATTCTTGCTCCGCCCCTGCACTGAGAATATTTTGTAGAACATGTATACGTATTTAGTGACCAGAGGTGGTTTTTATCCAGACGGGCTTGGAGCTACCCTACTACCTAGCAATTATTTATGCAGTATATTTTGAAAATTTATGTATGTGTACTGTAACATTAATGCATGTTATTATATTTTACAAAAAGGTTTTACCAAATGCTTTTCGATATTATGACAAAATAAATATTACTCGTCAGATTTGACGTACATTGTCATCTACAAGTTAAAATTTTTTATTGCTTTAATTATTTAAATAACTATGTTTCTCACCCAAATATATCGAACTACTTAAGCGTTTAATTGATCTGCCAACCTACATATGCACATACCGTCCTTATATAGTTATCTTATTCCTGTCCATCCAAAGGTCTAGCATAAATTGCTATAATCGATAATATTGCCTATTGTACTTAACATAACTATCCGTGCAGGGGCGGATAGCCTTTAGCAATTTTGTGTGCGAAATAAAGTATATTTCTGTTTTATGGGCTTCTTTATGGGTTAAGCTAAGTCTTTAGAGCTTCAGGTACGTTACTAATGATTGTCAAATGGTTAAACTTTTGCACGCTTATTTGGATCAGTACTTTTTTGAGTATGAGTACTTTTCTTGAGAAAATATTACTAGAAAATATGATGGTGAGCGGCGTTTAGTAAAAGAAATATAATGTTTTATACGTTTTTTATTAGCTTCACCTGTATGTTTGTATGTTTGTAACAGACTCCTTTGGGCGCGATATTGACCCACTTTAAACGGTTAGATTTCGTTCAAACTTTGTAGATATATCAACGACCGACAGGAATACACTGATTTGATAAGGTTATTGTTATTATCCTTACCAGGATACTTAGGATTAATGAATTTTCGGACCGGTTCTCGTCCGATCACCGAAGTTAAGCAGCGTCGGGCGCGGTTTGTACTTGGATTTTTACACGTTTTATATTAACTTAACCTGTATGTAACGAAATTTTTGGACTCGATTTTAACCACTTTGAACAATCAAACAATTCAAAATTCTGTCGAAATGCCATCTGGGGTTTAATAAATAACATAGCCGGAAGTTAACGTTAAATTAATAAAAATATTTACGGATAGAAAATTGACAGCAACTAAATTATTTTATCACGCTTTTATTTTATACTCGTAGTTAATCAATCTAAGAAGTTAAAAATAAAATACGGTAATAAAAAAAACTAAAAACACACCCTTATAGAAAATCAAACTAAAAGGTAAAAAATAATTTTCAATAAATTTAAATTAAGGAAAGTGGGATTAACAAAAAATTAATTTTATTGTAAAAAAGCGTGGGGTGCTTTTTAAGATATTTTCAAAATGACTACTTATACCAATATCTGTCAATAAAATATTTATAACAATTGACAGCAAGCACCCCACACTTTTTTACAATAAAATTATTATTTTTGTTAATCCCACTATCCTTAATTTAAATTTATAAAAAAATTATTTTTTACTTTTACTTTGATTTTCTATAAAAGCGTGTTGTTAATTTTTTTAATGTAATTTTTTAAATACCTATCAACTAGCTAAATGAATTTAATTTTAAGTTAATCAGTAGTCACTAAAATCCCAGTGTTAAATCTTGGTTACAACCCGACTTCTTTTCCCCACTTCGCACGGTTTTCGGAACGAACGCTGAAGACCGTGTAATCAATAATATAATGTAATACTACTAACAAACTGATCTGATGATCAAACCGGAATTAGGCTTCTTTGAGATCAATGGAATTATAAGCTGAATTTTTCATCCACCAGTTTACATAAATGGGTGGATGTGTACCATAGTTTATGGACAGTTAAAATGTCCTATGCGTGTCTTCACTGGCTCGCCAATATCCGCGTATACCACTATCCGATTGACCTACTCCTTTTGCGTACACTCGCCTGTGTTTTGTCGGGACATTTTGACAACTATACGTAAATAAATGAGACAACATAGGTCTGTTGTAAATATATAACATAGACCAGGGATCGGCAACTAACGGCTCTTTGACTCCTCGGCTACGGCTATTCCGCCTATCCTTTAGTCCAGACATGTATAAGAGTAATTTATTTCTGTAATAATGTCTCCTACTAAAGCAAAGCGTATGTTAAAAATGTTTCTTTAAATAACTTTCAATTGTGTATTATCTATATTTGACTTTTTTGTATGACAAGGTTGGCAACCTATATACTATGGGATGTAAAGTGTAACGTGGGATGAAACCAGTACAAAATACTAGCAAGAAGTTTATTCTTGACTTTAAAATAACAACACGAATATTAGTAAAGAGGAAAGCACGATCGTCCAAATAGGTTACTTAGTATGCTAGTGGTACGGTACCAAAATAATTCTCATTAGCTTATCTCTGCGGCGAAATTCACAATTTGCCTTATCTTAAACTGCAGGGCTAAACACAGGCGCCGCGCTACGTGGTACTACGGCGTAGTTATCAGCTATACTCGTAGCTATTCGGCTACGATACAACGTTACGAAAGTTAAAACGCTACGTGTCGTTGTTAAACTTGGTACACACGGATATAGTATACTAAATCGTATAAAGATACATATAATACATATTATGAGCTTATATGTAGCTGTAGTGTGCTTATTGATAACAGGGTAGCTTCATTTGATTGTTGAGCTGTCCAGTCCTGTCAAGAAGGTTTATTGACTCTACTATTGCTAACGTAAAGGAAAAGTAACACTTGGTTTTTTGGAAGTTGAAAGTGTCAGGCATAGCCTTAGTGAGTTTATTTTATGAGTTTACGAAAGCTTTAATATTGTACTAGAAGCAAAGAGCTTAAGATTATATGTCATTTTCGTTTTTTTATTGATAAATGTTGTCAGTCAAAGTTTTGTTGATCACATGAGTTCATCCAGATTATCCAAATGAGATTACCGTTATCACATGGTGTATTTGCAAATCAACAAACAAAATATTAATTATTATTTTATTTAAAACTCAAAAGTCAATAACGGTGTTCTTCATTATTTTCCTTTGAAGACCAAGTTTTCCGTGTCCGAATGTGTACAATTTGTAAGAGTAAAACATATTTTATATCCTATGAATATCACAGTTAATGAAAATTATCATTATTATTTACTATATATATCTACAAGAAACAAAAAGATCGTTTGTTTTTGTGTTATGAAAATAGTAATAAATTTTTAATAGCAACTTTATACGCTATATAATTAACAAAATAAAAGATAAAAAGTTTGCTCTTTTAAATGTGTGTACATGTTCAAACATGAACCTGATAAAAGCATTTTTAAAATGCAAAAGTTGCAGCATATATACGACCAATTCTCTTCCTGTACAAAGAAGATGTTATCTACAGCTTGCCACTTGGGCACAGCGATAAAACCTCTTAGCACTCTCCAGACGGGATTTTCGATGCCACGCAAATTTGTACCATCGCCTTTTGTATATGATATAATTGGAATCATAAGTTAGATGGTAATGATAATTAAACGAAGTAATAACTAATAACCTTAGTTTATTATGTGTTTATATATATTTAATTAATTTGTTATACTCAGATAATATAGCTAGTTCAATAATTGTAATTATCCTTTTAAGGTTTGTGGATCCGATATTTAAATAAAACATCTGTTAATCTATTGTTTGTTCGGTCTAATTGTACATGTACTTCATTTGTTTGATACATTCGTAATAAAAACACGCAACATCATATTTTTCATTGTGCATAAAATTATCTATTTATAAGAAAATACTAAAATTGTTACTTAAAAATCGACATCGATAAATATTCGTTACAGACGCCAATATATTTCGTTATAAACCATAAATGTATTCAACACAAACGTTCAAACGCTCAACTGAGCGATTTCGTTTGCAGACACTCTCTTTTGCACGCGAATCTCTATAATCTGTATAAAAGGGGGAATCCTACCACATATTCGTACCACTGCGGCATTGAAAGCGTGGGAAAATTTCAGCTTTTACTGCCACTGCCACACATTTGTATGTAGATTTTATTGGATTAATGTTATCGAGAATTCTCTGAATACTTGACATTCATATTAATTAAGAACGGGATTTATTGATAGCAAATCAGTAACAAAAATGTTGAGCCAATTTTAATAATTTTATCACAATAACATTTCACTGGGTTCGAGCTGCCCTATACAGTCAGCTCAGGTAATTTTCCTGCAGTTTCTTTTAACACGTATACTAAGGTTGCCATAAGCATGGGAGTTCATTAAGCAGTTTTAATATTGTTCTACAAAAACTGAGCATAACTTCTATATAATTTTGCTTCACTTTTTTTGGTTAAGAAACAGTAAAAAGGCGGATGGTCCACTTAATAGGAAGCAATTACCGTCACTTATGGGTGTTTGTGATGGCAAAAGCACCGCTAACCTGCTACCAGCCTGTAAGGAAACTATATTCTGGTGTTTGCTATCCAGATAGCTATGTTCCTTAACTAGTGTTGTTTTGTCGCGTTTTGCGACACGCTGACCCCGGCCGCATAGGTCAGTATTCTTACTCCGCCCCTTGCTTGAGTAATTATTCTTCTCAAGAATTTGTTAAAATATTATATATTTAAGCTATATTCAAGAGTTGCAAATCTGTTAACTTTCTTGATGTTAGAGTCAAATTTAAAACTTAAATAGTGTTTGCTCCGTCTTGGCGAAAATACTTATAAAGAAGCGAGCTCCTTTGACCAGCGTCTTGTTTAACTTATTCCTTTACTTCTAAAGTTTGTTCTTAAATAACTTCTTGGTATTTAAGATACAGAAGTGAACTAACAGTTCACTTATACTTAAAGTTTAAGTGTGGTGTTCTTAAATATATTTATAGAAACACTATTTTAAATTAAATTAAATTGCTTTTATTACACCAAAAATTATAAGAGTGAAACTTAAAAACTACATTTGCTTTAGAACTAGATCTAACTCTATATCTCTGGAGCAAGTCTCCTCTCCCATTTTTAGTTAACTGATTCTGCAAAAATTAATATAATATATTTTACAATGTGAGTGATTATGTGTCAGCGTGAGGCAGCGTTTGACATTATTAAGGATTAAAATAAAACAAAATTCATTGTTGGAATATTCATCCTACTACTAAAAAAACCGATTAATATGTTTCGGAAATCCCTATTTGCAATTTAAGATGCATTTGAATAACGAAAACAAAAAAAAAACAATACCATAATTTTAAAGAAACCGGAAATTGTTTTTTGAAAGATCGGAATAGAGCTTTGGAGGATTAACCGGACCTCCTATTGGGTAGATTCTCTAAGCGAGAGATTTAATCAAACACGTGTATTTCACTGACTCACTATTTTTAATCATGTTGTATCAAAATTACAAAACATATCTAATAATATAAAAATAATTTAGTGACAGACTCCGATATTATTACATTTGTATTGACATATCATAACTTCTCGAAATGTCTAAAAAGTATACATATATCTGGAAAGAAGAATATATAAGAAAGTATAGAATTCTTAGATTTTATTAGTGTTACAAATCAGGTGGCGAGTGAGGCGCCATAGAGCATTGAAAAAAATAATTTAAAGTAGTCTTGGATGATTGATTTACTTTATGGTTGCCATTGAAGTGTTTATGTACGGAAACGAGGTCGAAGTTTTTAATACACCCAATTTTTTTAATAAATGAATAATTAAATAAAAATATTTGTAAATTCTAATACCAGCTTATACCAGGAAAAACATTTATTAAGATTTCATCTGCTTATTAGAGACGAAACATAAATAAAACGTTATTTTTTGCGGATATACTTTTCTCCGCGAACAAATCCTTGTAATCCGAAAGAGGCGTCAACATTTAGTATTGGGATTTTATAGAATAATATACTTATATTTATTTCAAATTCATCGTATTTGTCAATGGAAAATTGTATATTTATTCCTAATAATAGAAATGTATAAAAATATGTGGTAAGAAATATCAAACAAGTCGCTACCCACACGTTCCCGGTTTGATTTCCACTATTATACGATACTTATAGGAAATTTTCTCGTTTAATGTACAAGTTGTAAGAACATCTAAGCCCATTCCTTCCTTCTAGAGGAAGGCACGAGAGAAGTGAGATGTTTTCACTGTTATTATTAATCTAAGATTAATGACAAGGAGATTTTGCTTTTTTAGAGTTATGTATGTATGTTTATAAACGAAAGTCATGGTTGTGGACAGATCTGGCCAACTCTCTAGAACTCTCGGACTTAGAATTATTCAGCGAGTTTTTTTTACCTCGGATCCCTATTGATAGACTGACCAAGGAGGAAGTATATCAGAGATCAAAAGAATAGCACAAATGGCCAAAGCTGCAATGACCAAGCTGGCACGCATATGGCAAAATCGAAAGGTCTCTATAGTGACCAAAATGAGACTAGTCCGAATATTGTTCTTTTAAATTTTTCTCTATGGAGCAACATCATGAACAATTAGGGCATAAGAGGGCAAGAAAATAGATGCACTCGAAATGTGGTATTGGAGACGAATGCTCCGTATACTTTGGACGGCCGAAAGAACTGTCTGAAAGAATCTGTAAACTAAAAATAAATAAATCTATTCTGGACCAGCTTCGCATTCAAATCAGGCTCTCAATAACGACATTCAAGTGAAACGGACAAAGCAAACGTGAAGCGGTGCGCCATTTTTTAAAGTTCGTTATATGAAGCAATATTCAAGTTAGCAAACGATCTGGCGTTACCCAACAAGATGGAAGAATTGAATTACGAGCAAATTATTAAGATACTCGATGATTCTCTCATTCCAAGACGATTTGAAAAATCTATTTTCTACTCCGCAATAGAAGGACCAGGAGATAGTTACACCGAGTGGGCAGCTAGATTAAGGGGATTGACGGCACATTGCACATTCAAGACTTTGGACAAGGCGCTGGATAGATTCATCACGGGCATGGCATCAGGTCACGAGCGGGAAAAGCAGTTTGCACAAGATCAGAGGGATCTGACTTTGGCAAAGGTTTGTTTTCACGTATCTTTTTTAGAGATTTATACGAAGACATATGGAATATAAATGTAGGTCTTTTATGTAAACGTAGTCTATAATTATAAGCCAACAATATTGCTCAGTTCTTCTCTCCATACAGGGGCGGAATAAGAATAGTAACCCCTGCGGCCGGGGTCGGTCTGTCATAAAAGGTGACAAAACAACCCTAGGTACGTGGTAGGGCCCCAAGTCTATCTGGATGGCAACTACTTTTGGTTTTAAGTATGCTGCGATAATAACCTTGTGTTGTGCAGCATGTTCGCGGTGCCCCTAGCGTCGCAAACATCCATAGGCGACGGTTCTTCTCTTTCGTTGCCCTCTTGTCAGAGCGGTCGTGGTCATCATTTTTCAGTCACACGCCTGACAATCTGTCTCCATTCCTCCCGGACAGCTGCTTTTCGGGAGCACACGTGTACTGGGACGTCCACTGCAGGCGACGGTAACTGATTATTATTAAGTGGTTCGTCAGCCTGTCTGCTGTTCCTCAGCAATAAAAAAGATAACTTTTCGTATATTGTATTTCAACACAAGTTATTTTATTCTGAGAGTGGTTGTAAAACTACTTTGGACATAAATTGCGATGATAATATAACATTAATAATGAATGTTTATTACAACGTTAAACAAAAAAGCTTCGTTCGCACGTGCGTTGTGAACCCAGAATCACTTTTAGCGTGAAATTTTATAGCATTTTATTGTTTATATCCGCCCTCGCAGGCCATTACAGCACTTTGCGTGTGAATTATTTGGCAACTTGCTAGCTACCACCCACTACGCGATTTATAGACTTAACTACCTATGTGTACTGAACAACACCCGTTAAAAAGGCTGGTCGGAATATCTAAGATGGAACTTCGATATAACGAGCTGGGTCTAGTTTATTTAAAAAATGCTGTGGTCAACATTGAAGCAATTATACTACTATTACTAATTACTACTATATGTTAAAACTATTTACATTTCAGTATAGCGACAAAATTTTTACATTGTAATTACTTTAATAAGGTCAACACAAATTATATTTTTTTGGTGTTTTAGATTTTTTCCTTTTGCATACACTTTTATTTCTTTAAAAATACAGGCAAAGGTGATACCTATGACTATATTAATATAGCTTAAGTTCAGCAGAGAGGTAAACGGTCCACCCTGTAGCAAGTGGTCACCGTCGCTTATAGACTTTTTACATCAGAGACACGGGAAATGCATTGTCGACTTCGAAGGAATTTTATTGCACCCATTTTGAAAGTAGAAGTACAGTAGAATCCCGATTATCCGAATCAATCAAAACCCCATCAATCAAAAGAGGGGTATTCCGTATAATCGAAAATCCGGATAATCGATTTCAAAGTCAATTCAAACAATAATTAAATTTTAATAACTTTTTATTATAGAAAAGGTTTTAGATATGTCATTTACACAATACAGTATAAAAATTTACGAGTTATAAAGATAACGATTAACATAATACCTATGTAATAAAATTTTGGTTGGAAATACTTTGTAATTAATCTTTGACGTAATGTAAAAACGTAAATCACATCTTTTCATTGCGGCCAAGTCCCTGATGCGCTTCAGTTGTAATAACTATATGGGATCCGATTTGTCCTATCTTTCAAACAGAAACTTTACTGTAAAGTTTCCATACAACAACAACACATCGCCGGCTTTTCCCACGACCTTTTGAAATTTCTTCACCTCAGGATAAATGTATTTTCGTACCAAGTAAGAAAAATATCTGTGTTCATCCATGCTTTTTGTTGGTTAGTGTAAGTTAAGAGAACTTTTACATTTTTGAAATAGCGCGGAGTTTTTGATTTGCCAATAAGTAATAGTGACAATCGATGTGTTCCTTAAGCGTTCACGCAAACCATAATCATAATTCTATCTTTACTCACTTTGTGCCCCGGTGCTGCATTTTCACGACGCGATGCTAGTGATCTGCTTGGTAGAGCTTTCCAATTAAGACCTGTTTCGTCGGCATTGTAGTATACAAAATCTAAATCGTATTCCTTTTCATCTAGAAATGCTTTTAACTCGTTTACAGTTTTTCACCTTGCTAACCGTCCTCAGCTTGCCTAGAAAGAAATATCACCACCAAGCCTTTGATTAAAATCTAATGCTTTTTCACATAAAAGAGGTGTCCACATATGGGCTGCCCGCTTGCTCACTTTTGTAAGAACCAAGTAAAAACTGCGTTCTCCAGAATTACATTATAAGATTTTTTCATGGCTTTATGTTGCGAGCTTCCATCTTCATTCCTAAGCACGCAGGTAAATTTCAGTATGGTATTAGAATTCTTTTTGATATCTAACATCGTAGAAGTTCCTACACCATACATTTGTGATAATTTATTGACAGATTCACAATTTTTTAAACTCTCAATTATCTTCACTTTGTCATTAAGAGATAATACTACTCTTTTTCGCTTAGACATTATAGATTTCTAACGCAAAACGTAAACAGAAATGTAAACAAAAAATACAACCTACGAGCATGAGTTGAACGCTATCAAATAAAATGAAACAACAAACACTATCGCGCAAACAAATGAGAGCATACCTACACGTCGAAGGTGGGGATGAACTCGTCGTAACATCGTCGTAGTCGTAGAATAGTGACGGATCTGACATAATACCTAGTCAGGTCATAAGTATTGTCACACAGTAAAAACTTTTCTTTTAGAATGCTGGCCACAAAAAAGTTTATTGAATTCGAATTTCGAATTGTTCATGAAAATAAAAATGTATAACTTTTAGAATTTTACTCATTTTTAAATATGGAGTGGACGCTTAAAGAAGACCGTGTTGCAGTTATTGCGTTGCATCGTTACAGTTACGCGCCAATTCAAATTTTTAACATACTGTTAAATTTGAATATAACCAAAAGATTCGTTTATCGTACCATCAAACGATACAATGAAGACTCTAGTGTAGATGACAGGTCAAGAAGTGGTCGCCCTCGGTCTGTTAGGACTCCAGCAGTGATAAAAGCTGTGAAGGCACGAATTCAAAGAAATCCCAAACGTAAGCAGAAACTGTTGGCCCTTCAGATGGGGTTAAGCAGAACCACGGTGAAAAGGGTGTTAAATGAAGACTTAGGGCTTCGGGCATATCGAAGAAAAACAGGACATCGTTTGAATGCTCGTCTAATGGACCTGAGACTGAAGAGATGCCGCGCTTTGTTGAAGCGGTACGCGGGAAAAAAATATCAGGAAATTCTTTTTTCGGATGAAAAAATGTTTACCGTAGAAGAGAGCTACAACAAACAAAATGATAAGGTGTACGCACACAGTAGTGAAGAAGCGAGCAACCGTATTCCGCGTGTCCAACGAGGTCATTTTCCATCCTTGCTCATGGTATGGTTGGGAGTTTCTTATTGGGGCTTAACAGAGGTACATTTTTGTGAGAAAGGTGTAAAAACGAATGCTGTTGTGTATCAAAAACAGTCCTGACGAACCTTGTGGAACCTGTTTCTCATACCATGTTCAATAACAGGCACTGGGTATTCCAACAAGATTCGGCGCCAGCTCATAGAGCGAAGAGCACACAAGACTGGCTGGCGGCGCGTGAAATCGACTTCATCCGGCACGAAGACTGGCCCTCCTCCAGTCCAGATTTGGATCCGTTAGATTACAAGATATGGCAACACTTGAAGGAAAAGGCGTGCTCATAGCCTCATCCCAATTTGGATCACTCAAGACATCCTTGATTAAGGCAGCCGCCGATATTGACATGGACCTCGTTCGTGCTGCGATAGACAACTGGCCGCGCAGATTGAAGGCTTGTATTCAAAATCACGGAGGTCATTTTGAATAAACTTTAATGTCATAAGAATCTATGTTTTGTTAAGTTCATTTTGGTATATGAATGGTTACATAATTAATAAACTTGTTACAATTATTTTACATTAAACATGTGACAGAATTTATGACCTGACTAGGTATATTAAACTTTACAGGACAGCCATTTTAAAAATACACAAGCGTCATTTTACTATGAGAATCTATCATATGCGTCACTTTACCGACTGCTTAATTTGAAATCTAAAATACATGTAATTTTTTTTTAATGTAGCAATAATATTTGGACAATGTAGTATCCAAATATGGTAAAAAGTGAATTTTGGATTTTTTTCAAATCCGACGTTATTCTACGATCACGACGACATGTCTGGTTGCGCCGTCAAATCAAGAGTCCGTAGGCGTATAATCAGATATTTGGATAATCAATTTTCGGATAATCGAGATTCTACTGTAGTATAAATTCAATTAATTAATACTGTTATTGTAAGTAACCCCAAATTAACTAGAAGTTAAGCGTCAAATGTAAAAAAAAAATATTGATAGATAATATAAATACTACAAGAACACTCCATTGACTGGATTATTTTGTAACGGTAGATGTTTTGAATATAATTTTTTACTTTCAATTTGGTTTCCTATTAAAACATGTTTTCAGACTATCTAAATTCTATATATACACATCAAAAAAGTCTAAGCAACATGCATGATATTACAAATTTACCATTTATACTAATTAATTTCTAAGTCTTTACTCACTCAAAGTGCGTAGGTATGTAAACGTTTTTTGTTATTGATGACATACTGGCTGGTTGTAAAAAAAATTTCGATTATGTTTTGTTTTTTTCATAAAATTAAATGAAAGGGAATTTGTTTGATTTTAAGTGCGTTTTTATTGCTACGTTTAGTCTTGATTTTATAAATTTATCAACCATTTAAATAAAGTTAGCGACAAAATTGAATTGTTAGATATTCTTTACGTCATGGAGCGACGTCATTTGACGGCAAATGAAATGCAAAGAGCTGTAGGGATGTTGCAAGCGGGAAGTAATCAATCTTATGTATCTCGGCATTTTGGCATTCATAGAAGTGTTATTTGTCGTCTTTGGTAGCGCTACAATAATATAAGGGAACCCACTGAACAGCATTCAGGCCGTAAAAGGAGTACAACCACCAAAACCGGTACATACAACTGACTGCAAGACGCCAGCCGATGTTAACCGCTCGAGAGATAAGTTTGAGGCTACAAAATTCAAGTGGTGTTGATGTAAGTCCCCAAACTGTGCGAAATCGACTGCATGAGTACGGTCTACGAGCTCGATGCCCAATTAGGTGCCCACCGATACGTCACGGGAATCGCACTCGTCAAAATGAATGGTGTAGAGAACGCAGAACATGGGCCCAGGAACAATGGGATAAAATTATGTTTTCCGATGAGTCGCGATTCGGGTTTAGGCCTGATACAAGAAGAGTGCGAGTGTACCTTCGGCCTGGAAATACTGAAAGGCTCAGGTGCATTCAGGAAGTTCATCCATACAACGGCTCATCCACCATCCTAAAATTTAAATTAGTACATGTTGCTTAGACTTTTTTGATGTGTGTAGATATCATATATATTGTATACTAAATTTAAACACACATTATCTTATAATGCATTAAGATATTGATTGTTTATTACTGCATTCTTTACTATACATACTGTTAATTATAATATTAGAAAAATAACCAGGAATAATTTAACAATTTATAAATATGTTATCGGCCAATAAATTATTGTTTACATTTTATTATCATTCGAATTCAATTTCAGGCTTTAGTAGTATTTATAAACCTTAAAAATGTATGTTTAAGGTTTATAAATACTATAAATATATCATTATATTTTAACTATCGGTGCACACAAAGCTAGTGTGATGTCTGACCTACATAGGCGAATTAGTTACATGTTATCTGAGACTTGCAGGAGAGGTCGAGCAATGCAAATTCCGGTCTTTTCATTCCTCCCGACTACATCAATGGATTTAGGCATAAAAGACACGTCTACAGAAATTAATATTCATGTTTGCACTCCTTAAAATGCATAGAGTATAAAAAGCACAGGGATACGAAAACCTTTTCGTATATGAGAGTAGTTCTAGAATGTGTACCGCAGGATTGCTCGCTATAGATAAATATTTCGTATTCTGTTTGATATCCTATTAGTGATATCACATATTATGCATATACTTTAGTTACTCTCTTCTTGTAGGGGAGGAGTAAGATTAGTGACCCTTGCGGCTGGGGTTGGCCTGACGTAAAATGCGCATAATAACCCTAGTTATGTCTATAAGTGGTCTGTAATGGTCTATAAGTATACTGTCATAATAACCTTATGTTGTATTCTACGTAGATTGCATCGTGTTAGTGATGCTCCTGGCGTCGCTAGCATCCATAGGTGACGGTAACTGCTAACTACTGTATACTCCTAACACAGCAATTAAAAATATCGAATACCAATAACAAAATTATAATTTTTGCATAAACCGGCCGAATGCAGGTATCAAAAAAATGTATACAAGTTTTATACTTCTAATTTCTAGTTTTTTGTGTTTTACTTCACCTGGTAATCCCTTTTCCATTATCGAGTCCGGCGTGACCTCGCAAATCGGATTCCTGATGGACGCCCCGTCGCCACTATAGTGAATGTGTTGCTTTTGAACGAAGCCAAATAGGTTATTAGCTTGCAAAGCAGTCGATCGCATACATCCTGATTATGTTGGAGCTTTGGTTAACATATTAGTTGTTCGCGCCGGTATTGGGTTTCGCTAGGTGAAGAGCTAGCGATGAAAATTGTTGTGACCATTAAATAAAATTATAAGTATGTGTTCCAGACAACGACTGACTTTATTACCACATCATGATAATCGTAACTACCCACAATTAATGTGACGGTTTACTCATAACTATTTTTACTTCTCCATTTTTTGTATAGGCTCACTGTTTTTACACCCTTTAGATTACTCAAAACCTAGACAGCCTTTATATTATTTACACTTTGCTTACACTCAATTACACAACCCTACAAAAATTTTTTTTTGTTACTACGAATTTCTTTGTTTTCAAGTGCGCAGTTTACGAATATATTCATGATAATAATGAATGTACTCTAGTTTTTATGACTTTAGCGTATCCTATATTTTAAAGAAATAAACGAAAATGATTAACTTTTTACTTGGTCAAGAAAGTGGATACACAAAATACCGTTAGGCAGTAGCAAATATGTTGTCTGTGGGACAGTAGAGCAAAGCAATTTCATTCACTTAATATCTTGTTCCCACATGATCTGTGGATGTGGCCTTTGAGGAAGTCAACGTAATAAATAAACTATTATTAAACAGAGACAAAATTAAAAGTATGATCAAACAATTTGTTAAACAAGGACAGGCGTTAGACAAGGAGCGCGATTGTTTCAAGTATATTTACAGAAAATTTTCTAAGTTTGGTATATATATATATATATATATATATATATATATATATATATATATATATATATATATATATATATATATATATATATATATATATATATATATATATATATATATATATATATATATATGTGTATATATATATATATATATATCTATATATATATATATATATATATATACATATGCGTATATATTATGTATATGCGTTAAAGTCTTAATTTTCAAGTGAAAGTGGACGAAGCGAAACAAGTATGTAAGGATCGTAGCAGGCGTGAAAGAGGCGTGATTATATATGTATGTATTAATTTTCAAAGGACTATAAGGCAACCATGAAGAAAAATTACCATTCATGATAATTCGTTTTCCTGAGTAAAAGCCACAAAAATAGATTTGTTTTCTTTCCTGATTATAGTGTCATTTTCATTAATGTCAACTATGTCAACCATTTAAGGATTGTCCTATTAAGTCTAAGATTATGTGGGACGAAGACATAAAAAAATATAAAATGTAACCATTATTGAAAAGAATGTTTATAATAATTTTCAAATATAAAAACAAAATAGGTTCAGCCAAAAAACATTTTTTTTACCAAACAGAGTTGGTTAATAGAGGGACGTAACCAATAAATTATCCATACAGATTTGCATTTCAAATAATGGACTGTTTTATATTTGGTTCTTTATTTTCATTGTGAGACAAGAGGCAGTTAATCAAGTTTTTTGTGGGTAATTAATACAACCCTCCCTGTAATGCTGTGGGTTGATAATAAATATTTATTTTATTTTATATAAAGTACAATCCAATCTTTAAAAAAATTCTATCTTGCACTTAAAACACATTTTTGAGTTATTTATTTAAGCAACTTGCGAAAATAACTGAGATGAGTTCGATTCGTTTAATTTACTCATCTTCATATTATTTACAATTACTAAACAAATTACAAAGTATACATGCATGTATACTTATATATGTATATATATATATATATATATATATATATATATATATATATATATATATATATATATATATATATATATATATATATATATATATATATATATATATATATATATATATATATATATATATATATATATATATATATATATATATATATATATATATATATATATATATATATATATATATATATATATATATAGTTGCTTGAGTATTCAAGGCGAGCCATCTAGTTCCAAAATAATATAGCACTTGTATTATGGATAATAGACTATTGATATCTTTTTTAAATTATTATAAAATAAACCCACACAAGTATTCCAACAAGTAAAAGCCACGCCTCTGAGGTTTTCAAACAATCTTTGGTTGTTAAGCATTTTAATTGCATCTATGAACTACATATTTTATTTATAGATACTAAGCTTGTTCTGCCAAGCACAAGCCACAGTAAAGAGCGAATTATTTGGAAAATACAAAGTAACACGAAATATTGATTAAACACACGATTGTTAACGTTATATAATTATATTTGTCTGTTGCTGATGAAAGCAAATAATCGAACGCGACGCGAGGCGTAATCTGATTTCAATTATTATTATTCAATCAAGCCAGTAGACAATCCAGCTATAGTCGAAATAAACAAGTATTAAATTGATTGAGTAGTTACAAGTACCAAATGTATGTGACAGTATATGTAGGATGCGGTGCATGACAATTAATTATCGAGAACATAGCTGTAGCTTACAATACTTTTGGTGGTCCGCCTTTGTAAAACATTTGCTTCAAAATATGCGTTTGAGTATGCACTTGCATACTCAAACCAATTTGGACTTACGGAGTTCAACTGTGGGGGACTGCGTCCAACTCAAATATAGAAATCCTACAGCGGTTTCAATCAAAGATGCTTAGGATAATCACAGATTCACCTTGGTTTATTACCAACCAACAATTACATCATGACCTTGGAGTTAGGACAGTTCAAGAAGAAATAAAACACATGATGAGATCCTACAGAATTAGGCTAAACCACCATCCAAATGTATTAGCATCGGGACTGATGAATATCGATACAGCGTTCAAAAGGCTGAAAAGAAAGTCACCTAATGACTTATAACTTGCACGATATACCTACCTTCATAAGCTTCACCACTTGCAATAAAGGGCAAATGTCACTGGACAGACCGCCCTCCAAGACACTAAACATGCTTAACTAGTTGCTGAATGTTAATAATGAAACAGATCGCAAAAATATATACAAAAAAAAAAAATATGCGACTTCTAACAAACACTTCATTATGCAAACCGACTTAATATTTATTTGTAACATTTCTAGTTACTTCAATAAACGGTTAAGTTTTCTCTAGAGATCCAGTGAATATTTTTATAAATTATGTAATACTAACGATTTCGGATCAACTATATGATAGTTCAGATTGACAGCATATTATACCTAGTCAGGTCATAAGTATTGTCACACAGTAAAAACTTTTCTTTTAGAATGCTGGCCACAAAAAAGTTTATTGAATTCGAATCTCGAATTGTTCATGAAAATAAAAATGTATACTTTTAGAATTTTACTCATTTTTTAAATATGGAGTGGACGCTTAAAGAAGACCGTGTTGCAGTTATTGCGTTGCATCGTTGCGGTTACGCGCCAATTCAAATTTTTAACATACTGAAAAATTTGAATATAACCAAAAGATTCATTTATCGTACCATCAAACGATACAATGAAGACTCTAGTGTAGATGACAGGTCAAGAAGTGGTCGCCCTCGGTCTGTTAGGACTCCAGCAGTGATAAAAGCTGTGAAGGCACGAATTCAAAGAAATCCCAAACGTAAGCAGAAACTGTTGGCCCTTCAGATGCGGTTAAGCAGAACCACGGTGAAAAGGGTGTTAAATGAAGACTTAGGGCTTCGGACATATCGAAGAAAAACAGGACATCGTTTGAATGCTCGTCTAATGGACCTGAGACTGAAGAGATGCCGCGCTTTGTTGAAGCGGTACGCGGGAAAAAAATATCGGGAAATTCTTTTTTCGGATGAAAAAATGTTTACCGTAGAAGAGAGCTACAACAAACAAAATGATAAGGTGTACGCACACAGTAGTGAAGAAGCGAGCAACCGTATTCCGCGTGTCCAACGAGGT
Source organism: Malacosoma neustria (assembly GCA_963693495.1). Classification (NCBI taxonomy): domain Eukaryota; kingdom Metazoa; phylum Arthropoda; class Insecta; order Lepidoptera; family Lasiocampidae; genus Malacosoma; species Malacosoma neustria. Next base: position 13,886,895 of record OY856382.1, on the reverse strand, counting down.
CATTTTCCATCCTCGCTCATGGTATGGTTGGGAGTTTCTTATTGGGGCTTAACAGAGGTACATTTTTGTGAGAAAGGTGTAAAAACGAATGCTGTTGTGTATCAAAATACAGTCCTGACGAACCTTGTGGAACCTGTTTCTCATACCATGTTCAATAACAGGCACTGGGTATTCCAACAAGATTCGGCGCCAGCTCATAGAGCGAAGAGCACACAAGACTGGCTGGCGGCGCGTGAAATCGACTTCATCCGGCACGAAGACTGGCCCTCCTCCAGTCCAGATTTGAATCCGTTAGATTACAAGATATGGCAACACTTGGAGGAAAAGGCGTGCTCAAAGCCTCATCCCAATTAGGAGTCACTCAAGACATCCTTGATTAAGGCAGCCGCCGATATTGACATGGACCTCGTTCGTGCTGCGATAGAGGACTGGCCGCGCAGATTGAAGGCTTGTATTCAAAATCACGGAGGTCATTTTGAATAAACTTTAATGTCATAAGAATCTATGTTTTGTTAAGTTCATTTTGGTATATAAATGGTTACATAATGAATAAACTTGTTACAATTATTTTACATTAAACATGTGACAGAATTTATGACCTGACTAGGTATAAAGATGTCGACTACTGTATAATTGGAAGCTGTAAGGGATACATAGGTAAACAAATTCGAATACCAACTTACCTCCACCGTCAACTGATGCACTTTACTATACTACAAATAGTGGATATGAAAAATTTGCATAGGAAAGCAAATGTAACCAAATCCATATAATTTTTTTTATCGACGAGGCATAAGAACATTAAATCTTATATCTTTAAACGAGCAATTCTTGTATATATATATATATATATATATATATATATATATATATATATATATATATATATATATATATATATATATATATATATATATATATATATATATATATATATATATATATAATTGGAATCTCGGAATCGGCTCCAACAATTTTCATGAAATTTAGTATACGGGGAGTTTCGGGGGCGATAAATCGATCTAGCTAGGAATCATTTCTAGAAAATGTCAAAAGGTGACGTTTGAGTAGTCCCTATTTAAACTGAAAAATGACTCTTCCTGACATCTATCGGCGAATAATAATACTATTTTTTTTAAATTGCTTTAACGACACAACAACACTAAAGCTATTCCAGCACATGGCGTTGTTAAGTAACACGAAGTCAATGAGTGTTTGCTTTGAGGTTAGACTAAGAAAATTAATTGTTAATTTCCAAAAAATACAATTTATAAAAAAAAATACCGAGCAAAGCTCGGTCATCCGGATATTTGATTTTTTTTTTTAAATTTATTTATCAAATTCACAGTTATTACATTGGCTTAATAAAATAATAGCACAAAAAACCACTAAGGTTTGTACAATGCCATCGAAACTTAAGTCTACGCACGTTCAAATGACTGAGTAAATTTAGATTACAATTTCTCTAAAAAGTATTTTTTAAGTGAGGCTTTAATATTTTTTTGGGTTATATTATCTCTTATATTTGTTGGTAAATCGTTTAATAATCTTGGAACTAAGTAGGTAGTTGTGCGCTTGCCGTACATATTTTTCGCGCCGCTGGTAGCAAACCGATTTTGAGCAGCGGCCCGAGTATATACAGCGTGCTTCATTTTAGTTTATATTTTTTTATTAAAAAAGTTTTCCTTGAGTATCATTTTTTTAAATTGAATTTCTACAGGTAAAATCTTGCAGTGTTTAAAAAGACTGCTTTCATCATCTGCAAATTTATGTTTGATATTTAGGGAAACAATATTTTTTAATATTTTATGTTGCAGTCTATGTATTTTATTCATGTAAGACTTAAAGGTGCGACCATAACTCGTTAATCCATACTGGATATATGATTCACCTAATGCATTATAAAGCATTAATTTAGTTTTAAAGGGTAAACGTTTTTTTAATATTGTCATATTTGCTAAGAACTGTCTTAGTTTATTACATACATATTCTATATGACTTTCCCAGTTCAGTTTATTGTCGAAAGTAAGGCCAAGATAAGTATGAGTATTGACTACTTCGATTTCTGGGCAATTACAAGTAGGGCGCGCTGTATGGATACAATCATGTACGTGTGCAACTATGTTTTTAAAAGTGCAGCATTTTTTATAAGGTGATTTAATGACAAGTAACTTGGTTTTATTTGAATTTAACACCAGACCAGCATCATGACACCATTTAGTTAAAGTATCAAAGTCAGACTGTAAAAGGTCACAAGTTATTTGTAAATTGTTCCCTGAAATAACTAAACAAGTGTCGTCAGCAAATTGATAACAGCTTGAGTTTTTTATGCACTTATGCATGTCATTAACGAAGACCAAAAAGTGGAGAGGCCCCATTACTGAACCCTGGGCTGTGCCTACTTTCGTTGGCATGGAATCATTAAAGGAACTATTTACTTTAACTTTAAATTGACGATTAATTAGGTAATTCTGACACAGATTTAGTAATTTACCTTGAATACCACACAATTCAAGTTTCTTAATAAGTCTTTGGTGGTCTAGGGTGTCAAAGGCGCGCGAGAAGTCTATGAACAAAGCTAAAACAATTTGTGATTTATTTAAATATGAGTTAATATCGTCGGTAAATTTTGATAAAAGACTATATGTACCTTTACCAGCTTGAAAACCAAACTGATTATAATATATTATATTATTTTTGTTAAAAAATTCTTGCATTTGCCCATATATATATATTTTTCCATTATTTTATCTATAGATGAGAGCAAAGTGATAGGACGATAGTTGAGGTAATCATCACGTTTCCCTTTTTTAAAAATTGGTCTAACACAGCCTATTTTCAAATCGTCAGGATAAATTCCTGACTCAAACGAACGATTAATGAGATTAGCAATGGCTGTAGATATTTCTTTACCAATACTCTTGATGTCACAAACTCTAATATTGTCCAGACCAGGGGCTTTCTGAGGTTTTAATTTTTTTATAATTTCATATATTTTATCAGAAGACGCTTTTTTAAAATACATGATTGAATTAGGGTTATTACAAGATACATTCGAATCAAACAATTTAACTTTGCAGTTAGGAATTATGTCTTTTACAGCCTTGTCAAAACCCGAAGCAAAATTGTCAGCTATATCTTTTTCTGTGATTCCTTGTCTATTAAATGCTTTAAGTATAGCTTCATCAATGGACAGAGCTACTCTTCCCATCATTTGATTAACTAGCCCGTATATTTTTTTTGTATTACTAAAATTATTTTTTATTTGTTGCATGTAGTATTTATTACGTTTGTATTCTAAAATTTTATGTATTTTATTCCGCAATTTATTATATTCTAACCTTAAACTTGGGTCATATGAGTTATTTTTCCACCTACGATATATCATATCACGCTTTTTACATAGTTAAATTTATAATACACCGAGGTAAATAACGCGCTCTAATTGTCTTTTAACTGTACCCAACGGCATACTCTAGGCTCAACCGTCAAAGGTTTTTTTTATTGCTGTAGGAAAGCAGACAAGCTGACGGTTCGCTTAGATATTAACAGTTAACCTATGGGTGTTTGCAACGCCAGTGGCATCGCGAACACGCTGCAGTCCCATAAGGGTACAGGAACTTGGGTCACTAATGCCGGAACACAACACAAAGATATTATGGCGGCATACTTAGGACCAAAGGTGGTCGCCATCCAGACGGGCTTGGGGCCCTACTACGTAGCTAGGGTGGGTTGTTTTGTCGCCTTTTACGACAGGCCGACCCCAGCCGCAGAGGTCAGTATTCTTACTCCGCTCTTGCACGGATAGAAGGTTTGGACGTTTGAGTCATTTGGATAGCAGTGAAGATAATTTTAGAGTTGAAACTACAAATTACAAAGATTTTGAGAGATACCATTTTTAAAGGCATTCCTCACTAAGAGCTGCTTAGTTAACTGTAATGCTTGCGAGTGTAAACTAGATGATAAATGTCAGACTCGTAGCATGTTTCAGTCGGTGTAACACGGAACGGCTTTTAACGAGTCCACCTGGGCTCGTGTTCTACCTGTGAATCGTTTAGAAAAAAGGTTTTATGCATTCGTGATGGTGCTAAAAAGTTTATGATTTGTGTATTTTTATTATTATACTAGCAGCCCGTCCCAGCTTCGCACGGGTATTTAACAAAAAATTAAATTAAATTAAATTTTTTTTCGGTCTCGGGGAAAAACCTCTCTTGATGGTTTATCCCGGCCCGGGGGGACCGAGGGATATAAGGGACTCCGGAAAAGATGTTCGACCCACTAAAAAACCCCGCTGTTCTCCTATCGTCTACGCCCGGGCCCACGGATATATGGCCTGCCGATCTCGTGGCCCGGGCTGGCGCCGGCCCACGCTTTGTCTTAAAGCGGGCCCCTTCTAAAGTGCTGGCGTCAGGGGGTCAGGGTTTCGTCCCCACGGCGCTCTCTTGTAACAACTCTAGTTGAGGGGGGCTGTGGAACAGCACGCGGCCTTCTCCCTCGCGGCAATAGTGCGGGCGGCGGATCCTCCCCCGAGGGGCCGCCCGCGGCTGTTTTCTACGGCGGCCGGAGATCGTTGCCCGCCCTCCGGCGCCGACGACGCGGCCTATGTTGGCGGGAGGGGAGTGCGGTGGCGGACTCCCGCTCCCTTTCCGCCGCCTCCCTTGCAGACACTACTGCCTCGCAAAAGGAGGCGACGGCCGTCCATCCAGGATCGCCCCCGACCATGGACAGAACCAGGGCCGGGAGTGACAGGTCCGCGGCCAATTCCGGACGGGACTCGCATCCCCGTCGCGTGCTAGTCAGGCGTGGGTACGACTACCAGACGACACTCCAGAAAAAGCAGAGTCGCCTGACGACGTAGCCGGCCCAGCAAGACCAACCGACAGCAAGGATGCAATTCCCGCCCCGGGAACACTCTGTGCAGGCGCAGTCGAAATAGGCATGGTTTCGACTACCAAATCAGGTCCCAGGGTAGAACCCGGGACCCCAATCAGTATTCGCAATCATCCCACTGGGGACCACGCCACGAACAAAGAGCTAAGTTGGAAAGGATGTAAGAGGTAGACGGAAAGAAAGGTAGGACTCTATCGCCTCGAACGGAGAGGGGAGTGAAGCGACGGATGCTCGGGCACCTCGGGTACGCACACCCGTGCACTCCTCGAACAGAGGAGCGCCTCTGAGGGCAAACCCTTCTATTTGCGTCAGGTTACTAAAAAAATAAAATTATAAAGAAAGTTTGAATATTATTATTTCTATGAGCTTTTATTTTAATGATTTTTTTTGTTATTAATTTTTATTTATTTTTCGTTATTTTTTAATAAGTATTCTAATTTTTGTAAAAACCCCAGTGACGCACGCCTACCTTGTATAAGGTGCTGCCTAGCTAGCCGAACAGGGTGAGCGGCTACCACGCAACATTTTTCTAATACTTACATTTTTAAACTCGTGATATCTTTCGAATGGAATATCCGAATTGAATAATTCAAAAAGTTATATAAAGGTATTGAAACAGTTTTGAATATGAAGTAATTTATTTTGATAAGGATTAATACCAAGATCCAAATAAAGAGTCTTTTCTAGGGGCGGCATTTCAATTAAATTTTTTAAAATAAAAGAACACTTATTGTGGCATAACTATAATAGTTAGACATATGCTGTCGCGACACTTTTTGTAAATAATGATGTGTTCTGCAAAGTTGTAGTACATTATTTTATTCTATCATCAATAGTTTTCGCAACGCACGTGATTTAAATAATATTTTAGGTAATTTTTTTACACTTTGGGTTACATTATTGGAGTTTTAGTGAGGATCCCTAATTTTTTTGAAAATATAATATAGCCTATGTCACCCGGGGATAGTGTAGCTTCCCAACAATGAAAGAATTTTTTAAATCGGGTCAGTAGTTTCGGAGCCTATTCAAAGCAAACAAACAAACAAACAAACAAACAATCAAATCTTTCCTCTTTATAATAGTAGTATAGATAACCTTTTTAAGTTTTTAACGGATTATCCAGGTTTCATTTGACTGAATTCACAGCTGAAGCTGGTAAAAAAAATTATAGCATAAACCGAGTACAAGCCTTTTTTGAAAGCGCAATTGTTTCTCTTCCTGGAATTCCGTTATGCAATTTATAATTTTTGACGGATTTTCTTATATATTTTTATGGATATGAGACCTGAGTCACATTTGATCATGTAATGCTCGTTTGGGTTGAGTCTGCGAGGAAAACTAAATATATGAAATGAAATGAAAATTTATTGTATACAGAAACATTTTTACAAGGTACAAGTATTATAGTTAACATAAAATAAAATGTTTCTTAAGATTAAATCGTGCCGATGAATACGTCCTGTTCTCCGCACTAGGTCTCATAAGAGCCTGTGTGGCGGAGGGCAGTGGAGTTCGTTTCGGTCCTTAAACAGTTAGCATAATGAGAAGTTTTCTTGTTTACAGGTAGTATAAAATATAAAACTATAACTATACCTTATACACTACCATTTTTGTGTGGGTGAGAATGTGTGAGCGTTCGTGTGTATTGTTGTGAGTGTGAGTATGTTTGTGGATTTTGCGCATGTCTGTAGTAGCATTAATAATGAAAACTTGTAATGAGCCAGCTTATATAGGTCGTAAGAGATTTTCAGATTCTGCAAACGTTATATTGCATAAAAACGATGTCAACACTTTATACGTAATTACTATACGTAATTACTATGTATGTAATGAAAGTGTACTTTCCTTAGTTTTGAATTTTTCGCATTTATCATGCGAGGCGCGCGGCCTTAAGAATTGAACAATAGCTAACGTGCGAAATTTAAGACAACTGTTTATATTTATAATAATAACACAAAATTAAAAAATAAAAGTTTATATATTATAATTACATTGCAGTTCATAAAAAAGTGATAATAGTAACCTTTAATTGTCGTTCCGTGTTTTTACAGAGCAACATTTCGTTTATTTTATCACCACACATAATAATTGTCTTACATATATATCGTTCCTGTTTCTTGTTCCTTTGTGGTCCTGTCTTGGTACATTTCACGAATTTTTAGTATCAAGGGAACGTCTATATTTATTCTTTGCCTGAACCATAAAGCTAACTTGGTAGCTTCGTTCCTGATTGGCGCAGTAAGAAATAAATATTTATCTTTCTCATCATTGTTTTAGATGAAGCATTATAAAATTCTTTTTTATTCCATTGTTCACATTCGGATGTTTGTAAAAAAGCCCTGCGATATTGGTTTTTACATAGTACAGGGTCTTAAAAAATCTTTATCTGGGGTAAGCTTAGCTCAAAACATTTCCTTCCTTCCCGGGCTTCAAACAGAACACGGGGGTGTATTTAGTGGGCATATCCCACACCATTCACCCACAACTTAAGCGACGGTGAGCGTGAAGTATTTTCACCTCAAGAACAAAAAAAGGGGTAAGTTCAACACCCCTGGTATTACGAACTACCACTACTAACCACCTCGATGAAATAGTACCTTATTTCGTACTGAAAAGAGCTTCTAACAAATACTTCTGTTCCTCAAACATATTGTAAACTGCACACAATAGGGTGTCTAGCTCAATTGTGACGTCGATTGTTCGTAGTTGTTCGCTCATTTCAATGGATCTAGAGACATACGCGATGTCTTTATCTGAAAGAATTTCGTGCTTGTATCTATAAAAGTGAAAAGAAAAACATGACATCAATCATAATTTAATATAGAAAATAATATTTTCAAAAAGTACTTTTAAAGATCGAATGCGACCAGATTATATTGTGAATATGAATTGATTGCTTTGGATCGCTTATTATCAATCAATCTCCCTGCATTCCATATTGTGTCGGAATAAATTACAATATGCCATGACGACCCATTACCCAAGACAAATTTTTAGGTTACATACCGGGGATCTTGGTATGTGGGTTTCTTCACTGTTTTATTCATCATCAATACGTGGCAAGTATCTTATACACATTAGACGAGAAAAACTGCCCGCTTACTATCATCAGAATCGAGCCTGTGATCTCTGAATTGGTCTGCGTTCATATCTTTTGGCTAGCTACTGTTGTAGCAATTATGAACAGTATGAAATGAAAACAATATGAACGAAGATAAATCAACATCTCATCCACCGCAAACTAATAATACATTAAATGAAGTTACTCAATAAAGCTCTATGCGCGCATCGTATAAATGTCCAGGCGAGGTTGACCTGAGCACTAGTTTTGGTGGGTCTTCCTAATCTATATTAATATTCTTTGCTTGTAGAACTAAAATAAATCTAATATAATATTAATGTATAAATATAGTAAAAAGAAAAGTCGAAAGATTAACGTCGTGTCAGGGTTTTCAGGCTAGTAAAAGGACTGCACAGGAAATGAAGGTTGTCTAAAGGGTGGTGCTATTTCCGCCGCGGCCGTGCCGGATGCGAGCAGTCGCAAAACAGGGGGTCCATTATCGCGCACTAGTGCCATCTACGATGCGCTTTCACATCTCGCCTCCGTTGTCCTGCCTTTGTTAAAACTTGTTTAATGCATGTCGGCTTTTAGTAACTGTTATACTGTTCAAAGGATGCATATTGTTGATTGAAACTTCAGCATAGGCAACAATTTCACAAAATGTACGGCATGTTTTGTGAATTTTGAATTAATAAATCTATGGCTATGACTGGCCATAGTAAACTTCATAGTCACTTGATATTTCACAGAGGGTTTTTTGCAACAATAGCGCGAGCAGTACAAGCAATTTGTAGTATTTGAAAATACTACAGGATATTTCATTTTAGATAAGTTCAATGTAACCCTTCGTAACGTAATAAATGAACGGCAGATTTATAAAATAAACTTTTGGAAAAACACAAATAATGTTTGCCTTTGTTTACGTAATGAAAATGAAATGAAAACACTTTATTGTTCACCAGCTAAATATATGTACAATGAAAACTAGAATAAGTTACAGTGTTACAAGTTACGTACCTCACCTTTATTAAAACTTAAGCCTCTTAAATATCATAAATGGCCAACAAAAATGGTACATGTGCCTCATAAAATTCTCTTATCCATTTCATAGTTCTAAATACAGACGAACTCTCTATAGTCAATGTTCTAAATCCTTTTTTTATGCTATGCGATTTTTCGCAATCGAATTGGGCTTACTCCACTTTTTAGAGTACTCCGCATTTTAGTATAAAATAAAGTATTTATTTTAATTAATAATATTACATAAGAAAGCGATAAATATATCAAACATAGTTCAGCAATTGTTTTTATTTGTTGTAGACATTTGAAACATATAAAATAAGTATTCACCTTGACAAAACCAAATTAATGGTATCCTGCACTCGATACCTTTTAAACGAAGCTTAAGGCTCACAGCACCGAGTAAACAAGTCGTGTAGGTTGTTCGATAGTGAGGAATCACTCACTGGTTTTTTAAGTGTCCCATTTGTTTAGCCAAAATCTGCCAAAGTATTAAAATTTTGTAATGTAAAAGCGTACCACAATTTAAAAGAAGAATTACTGAATGGAGAAAAGTAACAGATCTATAATTTATATTTGATATTTTAATTATATATGAACCAAAATCCTAACTTGTGACTTTTTAAGAATTTGTTGAATCTTAAAAATTCTGTCAACATTAATCTGAAACGTATTTTATGAAAATACGTCAAAAACATATTAAATACTTGGAGGGTTTGATACTGAGATATTTTTTCTGAGACTTTTCAGTAAAATCCGATATACCACGTACCGCAAAAAATTCCACACATTAACAGCAGTTTTCAATCATTTCTATTATTGATGCAAATTGCGCTCTTCAAGCTCTTTTCTCTCTTCTTTTTATCCGTGCAGGGGCAGAGAAAGGATGCTAACCTCTGCGGCCGGGGTCGGCCTGTCGTAAAAGGCGACAAAACAATCCACCCTAGCTACGTGGTAGGGCTTCAAGCCCGTCTGAATGGCGATCACCTTTGGTCTTAAGTATGCCGCCATAATAACCTTGCGTTGTGTTCCGGCATTACTGATCTAAGTTCCTATACGCTTATGGGACAGCAGCGTGTTCGTGATGCTACAACGTTGCAAACAATAGGCGACGGTAACTGCTAAATTCTAAGCGAGCTGTTAGCCTGTCTGCTGTCCTACAGTAATAAAAAAAGCTCTGTAAGGAAAGCTTCGAATGTATCCAGACATATCAATTGATGGAAATTTGTTTATTACAGGTGTCTTAATATTGTTTTTTATTGTTATAGATATTGCTATGGAACAGCAGATAGGCTGACTCCCCATTTAGTAGTATACAGTTAACGTCGCGTCGCCTAGGGATGTTTGCATGCCAGGGGCACGTCTATCACGCTACCGTCCGCGTAGGGGAACTGGACCCTAGGTCATCTATCCCGGAACACAACACAAGGTTATTATGGTGGCATATTTAGAGAGCAGGGGTGGTTAATATCCAGACGGGCTTGGAGCCCTACTACCTAGGCAAAAAAAATCCTATATTTTGTTGCCTCTTACGACAGGCCGTCCCGGGCTGGAGGGGTCAGTATTCCTATTCCGCCTCTGCACGGAGAGGATTATTATTATTATATTGAGAATAATTTCCACCCACTACCTATATTATATTAGGAATCAGGCTCATATTTCCATTTTCACTAACTTTGAGAATTTCTGGAATAAAAAGTGTTTTAAACTGGTACAAGGATGGCTTATCTGTTCCAGATTTTGTCGAGTATACAGTTTATACTCGATAAAGTAACTTGACTAAGTAGGCTAAGCTGGAATTATCGCTCATGCACTTGGTAAAATTCAATATAATTTAAAGTACGATGTGGAGACAAGGAGTGTAAAACAGTTTTTGAGCCTCAAACGATTATTAGCGAAGTGTTTCGCTTACGGATCGCTTTTGTCGGGTATGGCTCATCTTAGATGAGAGGTTGGATTGCTTTTGTTTCTGGCTTATACGTAACTGATCCCAGATAAAACACATTTATATATATTGTAAATTATTATAAAAAGAAAAAAAAAACATTTTGATGGATGTTTTGTATAAGAAACTTCCTAGGTTTCCTAGAAATTTTAGCGATTGTAGGGGATACTATATAGCAGTGCTACTTAAGTTACCGACACACACAAAATCAATAATATTAGAAAAAATTTAGTTAAAATATGATTTCATCATTTTTTAAATATTCATCCATTTTCGAAAAACTACACTATTTTTTTATTGAAACAAAATTATTTTTTCTGTTTTACTCTCGAGTAGTCATGGGTAAGCCAGATCCAGTCTTTGGTGTCCGCTTATCGTTGAATTTTGATACACGTTGTATACAAAATTTTATTTTTGAACATAATTTGAGCTTATATTAAGTTAAATAGGATCCAATATTAAGAAATCTTTTCACAGTTAAATGTTCATGCAATATCTCATTAATGCTCACCAAGCTATGGTTTTGTAATAAAAGCTTGCGAAAAAACTGCGCGCACACATCAATCTACAACAAATAATAATAGACGACCTTCATTACTTTCATTACAGAGTGAACGGGGGCCGCTATGGAAACACTATTTCACTATTTTAAATGGGTTTCAGTTTTAATACTCCATGCCACACAAAAATCATAGTAGGAAAATTTAGTGATTAAATTATATTTTTAAACAACACAAGCTGTGCTCAAATAACAAAAAAGTACACAAGAAACTTATAATTAAAAACGTCATCCTTCTAATTGGAAATGGCAGATAGCAGGTGGTATCTGTAACAACAAATTTATACCCAAAGCTCAATATTTAAGTAGCAATCCTTGATTAAATGTAATTTTTTTTTGTATTATTTGCATTTAGATAATAAAATCTAAAAAGACAAAACTCTACATACTAGTATAAATGTAGAGTTTTGTTTGTCAAAGTGAAAGTAATTTTTTTATTAAGATGAAAGATTACGAATTGTAGAATGCAATGCAAAATCAACTGGAAGGTTTTAAACTCTGAGTTTGCGTCTCATTATTGACCGTAGAGCTTAATAATTTACTATTGAGAATTAAAACTTAAGATCCATTGTCTATCTAATGATCTTATTAAATTTTTAACTTACTGCCTAATTATTTATGATATTATACAGTGACATAGAGTATAAAGAGACCACTTAGATTTGTAGAGTAGTAACGCCAGCTGATATTCCCGTCTAAACAATAAAAGAGCTTCTGGCTTAGGCTTTCTTTTCTGCCCTGCTACCTCCATTTGGGGATCGTGGGATCAAATCGCAATTACTCCCAAAAACAATTGAGCCACACTTATTCGACCTACAGCTAAAACCTGTTTTATCATCGAAATACATACAAATTCAGCTGGGACCATTGATGTTGGTCGATATTGGTATGTTGTTCTAAACGATGTCGCCATAAATGGTTTTAACTGTACTTCTAGAAGATTCTTTGCTCAGAAAAATAAATTATTACGAAAGAGCACCCACGCAATTAAGCTTAAAAATCTATTTCCGTAAAATATGCGTCAGCGAAACTTATAAAGCGTAAACTTTGGATTAACTATGCATGAAGAACAATTTGAAAAATTCTTCTCCCTATCTTTATCGCAGAATATACTGGTCTACCCCTCTTTTTGTATCCATTCACTCTCAATCTAGCATTTTCTTTGTTAAATAACATTCTTCTCCTCGCATTATATTGGCATATTAGGCTAGTCTATTATTTTACTTTCGAATATCCTCTGATATATTATATGTATGTACAAAATATTTGATGAAAAATGTAAAGCAAACAATGTTCACATCAAATAGCTATACATAAATTGTTCACTCCCATTTGCGATATTTGAATAAAAGCGTGGGCAGAATTCGTCGGAGTCCCGAAGCATCTTTGTTTAAGTAAAGCCGACAGATTTACCGAGAGAGTCCTCGCATTAATGGAATTAATATCGACATGAATAAAATGTTCGTAACGAGGCAGTCTATGGATTTAATTATTTGAACGACTACTTAAAATAGTGTTGTGTTAGATTTGTAATTAATTCCGACCCATTTAATGAGGATACTCATTATCACAGAATATTCAGACCTATATTAGAAACGTGTTTTAAGGAAATATATATATAGAGCATTTGTAAGGAACATATCGTTATGTTTCTTTCGTCCACCGCTAAGCTTGTACAGGTAGCAACTTTTATCGAGAGACGGTCTCCACTACAGGACTTGTTTCGCATATCATACATACGACGTGATTGGTTTATTACCACGTTATCTTGTATTTTTTTGCACAAAAGTCGGTTCTCTTACGGATATTCTCATTTCGGATATTGTCTTTAAGATAAATATTCGTCATAGCATGTTGAGGGAATAAAAAAACCGTACAGTCACCGTAAGAGTTCAGAATTAGAACCTTTACCTGTTTCTATTCGATGACCTATTTGGTCAACATTGCTCTGATTCGCTTACCTTGTACCTCGAGGTTCTCATTACGATTCCCGTCGGTATCAATTATTGTAAATAAACTATTCAGTAGTGATTTATTTTTTAAGCTGGGTAGATTTTATGTTTGTTTGTTGATATTCGTGGTAGGTGTTATCGCACTTTTACAAATTATAAAGCTTTTATCTGTGTTATATCACTCGTATATGTAAAAATCTTACAGTCTTTCCATTAAATTGTATAAACTTTTTTTTACTACTGTAGGACAGCAGATAGGCTGACGGCCCACTTAGAATTTAGCAGTTACCGTCGCCTATGGGTGTTTGCAACGCCAGTGGCATCGCGAACACGCTGCTGTCCCATAAGGGTACAGGAACTTGGGTCACTAATGCCGGAATACAACACAAAGTTGTTATGGGAGCATACTTAAGACCAAAGGTGGTCGCCATCCAGACGGGCTTGGGCTACCACGTAGCTAGGGTGGGTTGTTTTGTCGCCTTTTATGACAGGCCGACCCCGGCTGCTGAGGCAAGTATTCTTTCTCCGCCCTAGCATGGAAAATAAACCTGCAATGAAATTAGATATATAAAGTTAGTTATCGTAAGTGAAACTTTGCTGAAATTGAATGCAATGTTCAGGATGGAGGCGGCAGCGGTGGCGAGATTCGCGACACTTAACAACGGTTCGGCAAGTTCGGCCGAGTAGTGACCAACTTCCAAACTTTAAAGAGCACGCCAGGGTTTGAGAGGAGTAGGTAACGGAAGTAGGTTTAGGGTTTAACTTTAACTATATTATATCCATGTTGGGATGTAAGTAAAACTAAGACCTTCAGGTCTAAAGCCCGCTTATTTAGCAACGGATGAGATGCTTAAATCTAAAAAAAAAACTTTGCTTAGAAAGCTACTTTAGCAGATTTACCACGTGCATCGAAATTAATTATAATTCAGACCCATATAAGTCATGTGTCATGTTATTTTATTGTGAATCCGAATCTTTTATTATGAATTAGAATTAGATAGGAACAGGATTTAATGCCAAAAAGGAATTCTACGAACAGCGGGCTAAAAGTTTCAAGATCCTAAACAACCGATGAGGCTTTAAATGGGTAGATTTTTAAGGAATCGAAAGCCAAAGTTCCGTTAAAGAGGTATGCGCCCTTTTTAATGCCTTGTGACATATCGTATTACTTGTATAATAAATTATAGTCATAAAAACTAAAAAACACGCTTTTATAATTAATCAAACTAAAAGAATAAAATTACTGACGCGAAAATTAATGTCACTCAAAAGTTAACTGAACGAGCAACTTATTTGTTGTCTAACACCTAAAAATATAATGTAGCATTATATTTTTAACAGCTTTATCTTTTAGACAGTCTCGACCATATTTTTTTACAACGTAATATAGTGATTGATTTATATAAAAGTGTTAAATTTTAACTTTAGCTCGCAAATACTAATCCTTGCTCACAAAATAATTGTTTATCCGATACTAATATATAATATGAATAATTTGTAATTAAAAAAAAATAGTATTTGTGTTTAAAGTAGCAGAAAAATGAAACTGGAAAAGGTTTTTGGAACATAACTGCGCTTCGCTTACTTTACTGTGCTCACATTGAAAGAAGTTCAGCGAGTTGCGCGGAATTATCTTACGAGATGACTTCGCTATGTGCATTACGTCTAACTTTCTAGTATAATTTATATCCTCAAGTTCTCAGAGTCTTATTTATAGAGGTGCTCATTTTAATGTTATGAAATGAATTTTGTAACAGGTGATTTAGTATGGTCTTTATATCTAGGAATACAATTTATTTAGAACGTCTTTTTTCGATACTTTAGTAAATTATATTTTGAATCTATATGAAGCTAAGACCATTGCATAAAATTAAAATTACATATGTTTTATTGCTGTGGTACAGTAAACGGGCTGACAGCTCACTATACAATAGTTAGCAGTTACCGTCGCCTATAAATTGTTTGCGACCCCAGGGGCATCGCTAACATGCTGCCATCCGCGAAGGGGAACTGGAACCTGGGTTACTAATACCAAGGTTTTTATGGCGGCGTACTTATAAACCAGGGGTGGTTGCCAGCCAGACGGGCTTGGAGCCCTATTACTTAGCTATAGTCGTTTTGTCGCTTTCTACGAAAGGCCGATACCGGCCGTAGGGGGCTTAGGCCCTTTACGAGCTTACAAAAGTTCGGCTCTTCATAAAGATTCTGAAAATTTAATTTCCTACTCACCTAAACTATTGGTATTGTTATCAGTAGGTATACGTCAACAATAATCTTTTCTAACTAGTAAAAAATCTAAAAAAACACGCTTTTGTAGTTAATCAAATTAAAAAGTAACAAATAATTCTTAAAATAAGAATAAAATTACTGACGAGAAAATTAATGTCACTGTTTTAAAAGCGTGGGATGCTTTGTAGTTAGTACGATATTTTTAAAGTAAGTCTGCATTTCGGAATGAAAGTAGTAAAAAATTATAACAATTGATTTCGAGCACCCCACGCCTTTAGAACAGTGACATTAATTGTCTCTTCAGTAATTTTATTCTTATGATAAGAATTAATTTTACGTTTTAGTTTGATTAACTGTAAAAGCCTGTTTTATAAAATATAATTTATTTTTAACTTTTTAGTACTTTTTACCTAATAGCGTGTTTTTTTAGTTTATAACGCGTTTTTATTATTTTAAACTATAATTTATTATTTGTTATATTTGAATTTGTCAATCATTAAAAAACTGTAAATGTTTTTATTAATTTAACACCATCTTCCGGCAGAAGGAAAACAAAGCGTTATGATCTGAGGTGCTAGCGCTAAATAAAGTCCTAACGCGGAGCAGGAAGAATTTCGTACAATGACCTCTTTACCTACTGACAGTGGTCACAAACATTTTTGTACTAAGTGCGGTTTACATAAATAGTTTGAAGGAGAAAAAAATTTACTAAATTATTAAATAAATTATTGTTATTATAATAAATTATTTATTTAGATTTTATATAACAGTTATAAAAACCGAGTTACAATTACTACGAGGTATGCCTTCTAAGTTTTGTCGTTTGAAGAAAAAAACACAACTAAAACTATAGAGTACTTCATATTGTTTTTCAAAGTATTCACCACGTAGCTTATTACACTTTTCCATTCACTCAAACGAGTTATTAAAACATTTATTCCACACTAAAATAGCGGTGTTAAAAATCGCTTTACAATTGTTTACAATCCCTGAGGACGGTCATTGCTCAGTGCGAGCGAGGACTCATTATATTTGCGCTGGAGTGACAGAGACAGGTAATAACAGGTTAACGTACGAAATTCTTACTGCTTCGCGCCTGGACTTTAGCTGAGGACTATGGGGCAAAATTGTGTATTGTCATCAGGTCTCGACAAGTGTGCAAAATTTCGATATTTTTGATTGTTCTGTGGGTAAAAATTGAGTCCGAATATTCCATTACATAGACACATACAGGTCAAAATAATGCGTGTTAAAAACCTTAACACCCATTATAAGATATTTTAAGGGGTCATTATGAAACATAAAGCTTGCAAGCCTATATTCATTTTGATACCATATATATAATAAATACTTAATCTTACAAGAACAGTTAGAATAATTTATCATTTGTGTTATTAATTTATAAACATATAAATCAGTAAGCAACCAAAATGTTGATCTTTGTTATTATTTTAAAAAGTAATGCTGAGATGTCAATGTCACAAAATGCCGAATTGTCAAAGTAGGAAATTTAGGAATTTCATTGATCCTTTACGTTTCTTTTTCGATTCGATTCCATTTAGGGATGCAACATCGGTCATAAAAAACATCGATATTAGGATATCGATGTTTTCAAAAGTGAAACATCGATGTTAAAAATATCGATGTTTATGAACGATATATCGATGTTTATGAACGATATATCATGTTTTTATTACCATTTACATAAACTTTTAACGCTTGTTCCTGCGATGCAAATAAAACATTGTTTTTTTAACATCGATGTATCGCCCAAACCACCTTAGCACACCTTTCTGAATTCTTGCTTTTACTAACATCATCTTTTTACACCATTGTCGCTCCATTTTTCAAATACACTTCCCAATGCTCTCATTCCTACTAAATACTGTTTATTTTATTTATATGTATTTTACATTATATTTATATTTTTTGTATGTATTTTTTATAGGTATTTGCCTTACCCAACATTCATTACCGTACTTACTATTCAACAGCGTGGGTACACACTAACACATCCCTATCACCATTTAAAATAAATGTACATCCAAGGAAATGATCATTTTTAATACAAATGAAAGAAATATGTATAATAATCAACTTTTATATTATAAATTATTATTGGCAATAAGAATATTATATGAAAAAAATAATATAATAGAAAATAACAAGTATTAATTAAACATTTATTAAATTCAAACTTATATTCATAAGTTTACTTCTTCAAAATTGAATTTAAAAACAACAATTTGGATAATCTGGCACCCAATAAGCGGTTTCTCTCCTGCGTAATTGTAGTTCTAGCTTTTGAGAACAACCGCTCACTGGGTACTGAAGTTGCCATGATAGGTAAGTAGATCATAGCTAGGCTATGAAGCCCAAGAAACAGCCCTTTCATGTCATCCCATATGTCCAATGCATCTCCCTTTATAGGAGTGACAAGGGATGACATGAACATTTGTAGTTCGGTATCCGCTTTAGTTTTATTTTTTTATGTTGTAGTGAGTCAATGTTTTATGATAGCTCCATATGTCGCCTTCAGGATTATCGCCTTTTTCAGATTCATCAGAAGACTGATTTGCTACAGCTACATTATTTATATACTTTATGATTTTACCCTTCGCAGTGGTATCTTTAACATGAATCAGTTTGAATCGATGATCCAAGGCGGTAGCAATAGCCAGTTTTAAAAACTGACACACATCCTGCCACAGCCTAAAATAAGGGCTCAATCCTGCCAAAATGGCAGGAAACTGCCACATATGGTCACACTGTGGCCGACTGCCTCGTTCGGCGCGCATTTGTTTGTATTGCTGAGTGAGTGAGCGAGACGCTAAATTGAAAAATGTACGCTTGTGACTGAGACAGGTAATCTATGTAGATCACAGATAGAGCGCAAGATGGCGCGTTATGTCTATGTACGATAAAGATAAAACATCGTTCATAAAACATCGTTCTTGAACAACGATGTATCGTCGATGTTTTGGTTTCAACATCGATGTTAAAACATCGATGTTTATGAATGATACATCGATGTTTGAAAACATCGATGTTTTATTTGCATCCCTAATTCCATTACCCGTTCTACTAAAAACAACTGGAATCCACACGGAATGGTCACGATATAATTGTGATTTCAATACTTGCATGAAATCAAGATGTTTTAGTAAGCAGTTTTGCAAAATACGCTTTACAATTCTTATTAATTTTGTTATTTAAATTCAGAGTATATTATAAAGTTGGAATTGTGTATTGTGGCTTAACGATGTTTTTCTTCATAGAACATGGGACGAGTAAAAGTTTCTATCGCGCAACAAAATCATTTGATAAAGTTCATGAAGGCCCACCCTGAGTTTGCTAAAGTGCGTACATGTAGTATTCAAGGCAAAATTGACTATGAGAGACAATGGCTACAACTGACGAAAACTCTAAATTCTCTCGGAGGTCCTATCAAATCAGTGGACAAATGGAAACAGGTATTTACAGTCGGCTTTCAGACTCCAAACTCAACATTATTTATAATATGTGTTCTTTCAGAAATATAACAATTTAAATCATGAATAAACAGTAAATGGAGATAATGATCTTAATAATTTCGTTTAGCAGTTTTATTTTTATTTATTATCTATTATTGAACTTGTTTACTATTTAACAATATATTATTATTTAACAATTTATTATCTAAATTGAAAAATTGAGTGACATGTACTCATTATAAGTACTCTTTCTCTGCCCCTGCATGGATAAATTGGTTCAATTTTGAGGTTTCTATTTATTGCTTTGGGAAAAAAGACAGGCTGATGGCCTACAGTTACCATGGATGGCGCAGCTAACATGCTGTCATCCACATAGGGGAACAGGAACCTGAGTCACTTGTGCAGTAACATAACATAAGATTATTATAGCTGCATATATTGCATATATTTTGCTGCGTGGTAGGGCCTCGGGCCCATCTGGATGACGACCACCTTTGGTCTTAAGTATGCCGCCATAATAACCTTGTGTTGTGTTCCGGCATTAGTGACCCAGTTCCTGTACCCTTTAGGGACTGCAGCGTGTTCACGATGCCACTGGTGTTGCAAACACCTATAGGCGACGGTAACTGCTAAATTCGAAGCAGGCCGCAGTAAATATTTTTGGATTAGACAACTTAGTCGGAATGTTTTGTCGTCTTTTACAACAGGCTGACCCGCAGGGATCATTATTAGTAGTCTCCAGTATGGAGAAAACTGACATGAGTTGTATCCACCACATTATTTGATAGTGGTTGTGTACTTCGAAAAAGAAATTATCTAGGGAGTGCATTAACATAAATAAGTATTGCTACCCCTATTCAACAGTGATCCTGTAAATTTAGAATGCATTCCTGCTTCCTTTGAAGTAGTTTAAATGCAACAAATTAAAACTTGTTAAATTTTTATTTCAATTAATCCGTTATTGTTTTTTTCGCACTCCTCAGTGTTTTTAAGAAATTTTACTTTTTAGACATGGAGGGACCTCAGATATGGTGTAAAAAGAAAAGCAATGAAACATAGAACAGATGATGAATTAGACGAATCTAAAGATGAATCTGACCTTATTGATAGTTTAACTCAACCTGAATCTCCTGAATTAGTATCAGTGCCAGATGGACTAAATGGTGATCAGGAACAAAATTTAATAGGAGTTTTAATGGATATAGAAAAAGAGAGATTACGAATTCAAAAGAAAGAGTTGCTTGTAAATGAAAAGAGGCTAGCAATAGAAGAACGAAGAGTACAAATAGAAGCAGACAAAGTGAAAGTTTTTGAAAGGTAAAATATTTTGTTATTTGTTAGGTTAGGTTTCCAAGCCTAACTGGATGATAATCACCTCTGGTTTTAAAACATACTGCCATAATAACATTGTATTGTGTTTCAATACTAGTAAACCAAATTTAAGTTTCCTCTTTAAGGCTGGCAGTATTTTGGTAATGCCTTAGTGTTGCAAACATCTGGTGATGATGACCACCTGTGACCACCGGTATTATCTGGTGAGCCGTTTTCCTGTCTGACAATTTTCTGGGTAATCAACACTTGGATAATACATTTCTTGCTTCATATATAGGTAATATTCATATACAGTTCTAACTCAAGAAACTGCATACAAACTGTTTCTAGCAAGGTACATACCTATATCATGAATTCAAGTATTAAAAATTTACTGTGAGACAGTAGACAGGCTGACCGGCTACTTAATAGTAAGCAGTTGCCTGTGGTTTTCGACAACAGGAGCACCACAAACATGCTGCCGTTCATGCAGGGATACTGGAATGTCTACTATATATAATTTTATCATTATACTGCTTTCAGTACTTTTTCGAATAGAATAAGATATTCTTCTATTTTTATGCATAGTAATCTGATGACACATTATTCACAGAATATTTAAATGATGGAAATATTTGTTTCATTCTGTGTCCTTCAATTCTATGTATAAGAAATAGCACTGTGATATAGGTTTTTACACAGTGTAGGGTACTGATTAAAGATAAAAAGTACATAGAGAGTTATTCTATTTTCATTGTTTAAAACTGACCTAAGTCTAATTTAGAGTTGAAATTATTCAATGTTGCGTAAAAACATATTATAAATTACTTTTATTTCATAAAATACTAATTAGTACATGTTTGTTTCAGAATCGCAACAATCTGGGAAAATAGTTTTAATAAATGAAATGTGTTTTATGTTTTTGGCTTTTATTTAAAACTTGAAAAACAATTTCAGAACAGAACACACAATAAAAGACATTCAATAAAATGTCTGTTAAGGGTAGGGCTGTAATTAGGAGTTCTCGTTGGTTGTACAGTTACCGTCGGCTATGGATGTTTGCGGCGCTGGGGCCACCGCGAACACGCTGCTGTGTCATAGGGGTGTAGTACAATGTTATTGTTACAAAGAGAAATAAATGGTAAATAAATACCCAAAATATAAACACAAGCGATGTGACTGATCGTGGCACGCACGCACGGCTTTACAGCGTCTGTCGACTTAGTACCCATTAAAAAGTTTTCGCACATTTTAAATATTAGGTCCATTCTCAGTAATTGTAATCAGCCTCCTACGGGTTGAGCATAAATCTAATGGTTGGTTCATCTTGCTTAAAAATATGTGGCTATTGTGAAAGCTTTCTAGACTATTTCTTTTTAACATTGAGACAGAGTAATATATAGGCAGCAAGCTGCCACACGCAACGTGTCCACTCAATTGACTATATAATAGTAATAATTTGTTAAATATATATCTCACGGGAAAGTGTTTTAATGTATCAAAATATTTCACTTCATAAGGTTGTTAAGGTCCACCGCTAAACATCTTTTGTAAAGAGCTTGCAATGTCCTATAAGCAAAAGAGTTGCGCTGCTGTTTTCTAATCATAAAAGTGGTAGATTATTTTCTATTCCTTTAGCGGCCGCGGTAAAATTCGCAAGGGTGTGCTGTAAGGGCGGTACTCATGTCATGGTGTTGTGGGCCGCAAAAAAATAGGTAATTTCTTAGGTTTGCACGATTGTTACAAAAACAATTCTTCTTCTTCTCAGTCGAATACTCTTGACAGAGCAGTCGTGGTCACGCAAGACGCCCGGCAGCGCTTCACCACCGCGCCGCTTCGCCACCGTTTAACAAAAACAATTATGGCCATATATTTTGATTATTTTTATTATTTCTTCCAGACAACATCTTGAGAGGAGGATCTATTAATAAATAAAAGTGGGCAGATTTTGAGTGCACACAACGTGTTACATTGCATAACAGAAGTAAAATAAAACAATACTTATAATTATTTTAACAAAAACATTATTACTAACTATATGCACACAAGCAGAGTTAGTGTTATATAGGTTACGTTACGTTTTATTTATCGCCCCCTCAATTTTTCTAATGAGCGTAAAATTTAAAAAGAGGGTTAGAGTAACCTTTGGTGTTATTATGGTGGCAATACATTACGCATACCGCTGCGTGGGAATGTGCAGCGGGGTAGTGTGGGACTTCCCGTGCAATGCGTCCGTACGTCCCCTTCTCTAGGCTGGGGGACGCACGTCGCTGGTATACCCAGCCATTGCGGGCCTTTTCAAATCCGAGGGGGTAACGAGCCGCGGCATCTTCTTCTGTGTAAGGTAGGCCAACCATAAAAACCCAGCAAACGGCATGCCGGCCCCAGGACGCAGATTAAGGTCTAGTGCAACTTTTTGGGGAAAAAATAGGGAGTTTGCACATAGTACATACATTTGATAACATAATGGAACTCTTTTTAATTTCAAAATTTATAAAGACGTCACGTAAAATGCGTTTTAAAATTTTCAACAATTTATGTACAATATATTTCTTGTATCTATAAAAGAAAAAATAATCCCAAAATGTTGAACCAAAACCCTTATTACGATTGCAGGCGTTATCTGCGGATAACGCATTAGTGAAATTAATGTTCTGGTTTTCACCCTGTTCCGTGGAAGCAAATCGAAGGCTTTCTATCAGACTGAATGAATTCGGCGTGAAGTAAGAATCGAATACGAAAGGACGAATTATGCCGGTGTTGTGGTTAAACGGAAAAAAGTGAATTAATCAATGATAATGCATCAGTGCCACATTGAAACTCCTTTCTTGTGAATTCAGCAATATGTTTTATTTTTGGGAATAACAAAACAAATATTTGTTAAAGTACTTTTAATTTTTTTTCTCCGTGTAGGGATGTCGTAAAGATACAAACCCCTGCAGCCGGGGTCAGGCTGTCGTAGAAGGTGACAAAACAACCTTAGCTACATGGTAGGGACCCAAGCCCGTCAGGATGGCAACCACCCTTGGTCTATAAGTATGTCGTCATAAAAAAGTGTTGTGTTCCGGCATTAGTGATCTAGGTTCCTGTACCCCTATGGGACAGACGCGGTGCACCTAGCGTCGCAAACATCTATAGGCGACGTTAACTGCTTACTGTTAAGTGGGCCGCCAGCCTGTCTATTGTTCCTCACCAATAAAAAAATTAAATTATAAAAATTTAATGTTAATTCTTTTGTTTTGAAAAGATCGTCGCACGGCTAACGTGTTGTATCTTTAATTAATGTAGAAAGAATAATTATTAAATCTCACGTTGTATTTTAAACACAAATCGAACAAATTACGGGTCTTAACAATCATATTATAAAAAATAATAAAGAATTGTTGTCTTAATTGAAGTACTAAACATATATACTATTAATATTAGACGTATATCCATTATATAACAGGTTAAAATCTGGAAGTTTCTGAAGTCATTAAGAGTTGGAAAGTCATCTAATATTTCTTCTTCAAACAAGTTAGACAGCGATCTCTTAAACCAACATTTTTCTTGTACTGCTAATTTTGATCAGTTTACTAAGGCTACTTTAGAATTTAAATTATCTTTCAAAATTATCAACTCCTAAATATCCTCCTTTTACTTTTTTCAATTTTGCTGTTCAGAGAAGCATAAAATCAATAACATGTAATGTAGTTGGTGGTGACTGTTTTAGCCGTAATATGATCTTGTCTATATTAGACTAAGTTACGCCTACCATTAGTCATATTCTTAACGAATTTATCTCATCTGGAGTAGTTCCTGACATATGGAAAGAAGTTCAAGTTTTTCCCTTACCAAATAAATTAAATCCATTCTTTTTTTATTACCGCCTAATATCCATCCTTCCTCCTTTTGGATGTCTAGGAGGTAAGCTATCTCTCGTTCAATTAGCAATATAAAATCATTGAACAGTTGCATTCGGAGAAGCTTTAGATACGCATCTAAATCTGAAACTATACTCCTACCGATATAAGACCCATGTTCAATCTCAATATTCCGATTCAAATTAAAAAAGTTCCTCTTATCATTCTAACCTGTATGCAGTGTTGGATTAAGCAAGTGCGAGGCCCGTAGCAAATTGTATTTGGCCTTTGAGCCCTTGATCTACTAGGGGTTCTTATGTAACTAAAGTCGAAAAAAAAAACCATTCAATACTCTATACCTCAACCGTCTATGCGTTTTGTTTGTTTTTGTATATTAGATACTCAGGCTGAGATGATCTGGTTTAAACCAGAGTACACTTAAATGTACGGGGACCTCTTTTGCGCGAGGCCCGTAGCAATTGCTACTGTTGCTACGTGGTTAATCCGGCACGGCCTGTATGTATGTGTATCCTGCGTTGGAGAGCCGCCTCCTTCACAGACATCACTGGTTGCCAAGGACGAAATGACCGTTATTATTTGCAGTAGTATCCGAATTCGAAAATGTATCGAGAATAGATTAATGGTGTACGGAGTGAAACGGAAATAAATAAAAGTATACAACTTTAATACGATGTTTTTCTTTATGAATGATTTAATTAACCTTAGAATATATGAAGTGAAGGTAGATGATGATGAGTGCGTCCGTAACAACGACGGTCCATCCAGTATCACTCCCGATCATAGCCATAACCAATCGAAAGCGAAAGGCCTTGACGGCGGCGAGATACGCATAGGGTTACTCAAGTTTAATCGCCTTTGCGGCGCGAGATAGAAGTTGCGAGGTCTCATGGTGGGGATCCGGCAGACTGCCGAAGGACAAGTAGTAACATTCTATGACAATGCTCAATAATATTCTACCTAGGCTTTATAAGTGAAAACTGATCAACTAGGATTAAACGCTTGTAATTGGAAATTGAATATCAGCTCAAGGTAGCTGAAAATAGGTTGTAATTCCTTTAATAATATATGATTTATTAATGGAAGTTATTATCCTTAACGCAAATACTATCTGTAACATCGTCATTAGGTATTAGACGTAATCCGCTGGTAAGACGGTTTCCGATTAATTAATGCTCAGAGGACCTCGGCACGTTCCAAAAATTGTCGAACAAAGTAATTACTATTCCGAGTTTAAGCTTAAGCACTCTAATTATATATGTAAATGGTTTGTAATAAATCTTACAAATTTTACTGTTGAAGGAACTTAGTTTGACGATATGACAGACTTAGTTTATAAAGCCTTGCCTCGATTATACTTCTAAATTAGGTAAGTTATTGGAGCATTATATATTCATCTTAGCGGGGAAGCTGAAGAAGCCAAATGCGTCATTCTTTAGCTTGAATACCCACAGATTGTTAATAATATTATATTTAGGTTATCTGGAAGGATATAGGATATAGGATAAGGCGATAGGATCGCCTTTTGTTTTACTGATTGTAAACAATAATGATTATATGTACATTATTTGGTTTCTAAAGGGGCTGCATAACTTCCAAATTTTCTCCAAGGTTTAATTGCTTCGGTTTTTTTGAAACATTCCTTTTACATGTATGTATCAGCATCGCGATTTTCTAAAACGGCTGTGGTCTCATTCACTTTCATTAATCTATTTTTATTAGGATCTATATACACGCGATTTTCTTATAATAAGCACGTTGTTCTCAAATAAAACGTTATCTACTACAAGAGGTCGCTGCACTGTGCTCTCTTAGATACGCCTCCGTTGGAGCATCTAGAAGTTTCTCCCTGCAGATTAGCGATAACAGGCCATCAGCCCATAGTCATCGTCTGAGCGTACCTGTCCTGCACCCGACAGTCGTGTATAGTCGGGTCCCGACTACTTACTCTTCTCGCTATACACCAGCGACATGCCCCGCACCCCACAGGTACATCTCGCCTTATACGCGGATGACCACCCTCTTCATTTTTTTTAATGCTGTAGGACAGCAGACAGACTGACGGCCCGCTTAGAATTTAGCAGTTACCATTGCCTACGGGTGTTTGCAACGCCAGTGGCATCGCGAACACGCTGCTGTCCCATAAGGATACAGGAACTTGGGTTACTAATGCCGGAACACAACACAAGGTTATTATGGCGGCATATTTAAGACCAAAGGTGGTCACCATCCAGACGGGCTTGAGGCCCTACCACGTAGCAAGGGTGGGTTGTTTTGTCGCCCGTCTGGATATCGACCACCTTTGGTCTTAAGTATAATAACCTTGTCCGCCATAATAACCTTGTGTTGTGTTCCAGCATTAGTGACCCAAGTTCCTGTACCCTTATGGGACAGCAGCGTGTTCGCGATGCCACTGGCATTGCAAACACTCATAGGCGACGGTAAGTGCTAAATTCTGTGCTTGCCATCAGGCTGCCTGCAGTCCCACAGCAATTAAAAAAAAACTAACAATTTTATTTCCGAAACACTTAGCTAATAAGTACATATGATTATGGTAAAATGATCTAAGTGAGGTACCTACTCAAAGTGATCTTTTATTTCGTGACACAAAAGCTACAGAATTTAATCTCTCAACGGTGGTGTATACGTTGCACGGTATAAGTTGCCGCACAGTAATATCTTCTCTGAGCAATGGCAGAAGGATTATGCCCAAAATGCTTATATATGTATAGTTTACGGGTACATGTGTTCCCATTTTTAACATGAGGTGCTCAATAACTTATTTTAAATTGCTTCATCATTCCTTTATAAATAATAAATACAGTACAATGTTAATCTTTAATCAGCTTAATTATAAACCTGATGATATTCGTAAACTGTTCTAGAAGTTTGATGTTGACAACTTTTAAATTAGGGGCCGGGTCAGGGCAGTGATATATGAACGGTTAATTTGACACTTTGTTGGAAACCTTCACGCCTAAAAATAACCTTACTCAAAATTTATTTTTGCATTCATTCTTACTGATCAATAACTTGCTTCTACTTATTTTTTTAATAATCATAAACTGATATTCGTTCAGCTTTGATCAGTGGTAGAATATTGTCTAAAATAAAACTAACTGCAAGTTTTTAAGCGTCGCAGTACTTTCTTGAAACTTTCTTCTGCATAGAAGCAATACGAAACAGATATATTTTAGTTTTCAAATAAAACTTTTTTATTGTTATTTGTAAACAAGAAAAAGAGTGATCTATATCACTTTTTATGACTCCAGAGAAGTGATAAGATAGACACGGGACCAACGCATCACTATAAAATATTTATTCTACAAATTATATAAAATAAGTATATTTATTGATATTAATCAAGCACGTTACTTTATACAGGTATTAACTTACCATTACATTATGTAGGTATAATAATTAATAATTCATGACGCTTTATCTTCATGCCCCGTGATTTGACTCTGAAACATGCATACAACCAATCACAAACAAGCATAATACGCTTTTATCCCCCCGATCTCAACGATCAGTGTTACTAAGTACTAATAAATGTTTTGGTTGTATAATAATAAGAAACCTAGAAGACACATGTCATGACGCATTAGGTCTCAAAAATAATAACGATGTCAACCTAATATAATATTTTGGCATTGCAAACACCCATAGGCGACGGTAACTGCTAAATTCTAAGTTGGCCGTCGCGTCAGTTCAGCCTGTCTGCTGGCCTACAGCAATAAAAACAATAATAATAATAATACCTAAATACTCGTATATAAGCGAAATACTACTCACCTCAAGATCTCTAAGACTACATACCTAACTTGAAACTTGTAGACGCTCGTTAAGAATAGATTTTACGGAAAATCAATCCATAATGTAATTTTTTAAATTTATATGATAGAACGACGACTGCTATGAAGCTTGAGGTATATCAATAAAAATTTACGACATTCGCATAAAACTGATATCGCATGCTGTTTGAAAAAAACTTTCAGATATACTGTTCTATCTATAAGTACGGCGTGTAAGAACACTCTATTGAAAACTGCAACTCAGCATCGTCTAGCAACCAGTGCACACATTACATTATGTTACGGTTTCAAGATCTTAAAAACGAAATTAATTTTTTAATAGTCTTTTCTTTTTTATGTTGATGTGAATATCAGACAGGCTGACGGCCCACTTAAGAGTAAGCTACCGTAGCCTATGAATGTTTGCGTCAGGAAACCGCTAACACGCTGTCGTCCGCATAGGAGAACTGGAACCTGGACCACTTATACCGATACCTGACACAAAGCTATTATGACAGCATACTTAGAGATCAAGACCCTTCCACCTGGCTAGGGTCATTTTGTCGCCTTTTACAACAGGCTGCGCCTGGCTGCAGGGGTGCATGTTCTTACTCCGCCGCTGTACGGAGGAAAATATTAAGTTTGCGTGAAAACAATAAATTTTAACAAATTTTTATATTTAACTTTCCTTGATTTAACATGGTTTTCTAATACAGAAAGAAGAATCTTGATACAATAACAACCACGGCGTACACAAGGGTTATTCTATTCTAAAAAAAAAGTTTAGACATATAGGTAAATAACATTGCCTGAACTTGGCAGGCTATTGAATTGTAACACTAATTATAAAAAATAAAGTTTATTCTATTCTATTCTTTACACAAGGCTTAATGAAATTATAAATCACTTTCTAAACATATTTACAGGCATAGGTTCCATGATACACAAAATTTAATAAAGTATGATGAGCCTTTTAATATAGTGATTCCCAAATTAAAAACACGGAAACCCTCTTACGCTAATACCGACCCTTCGCAAACAATCGAAAATCGTGGCGCAAACGGATCTAGTTAGTCCGCTTAATTATTCCGAAGCCGTAACCTATTGGACACCCGCAATCGACCGCAGGGACCTTCCTTCACATAATCAAAGTTACGAGTAAGTTGCCATTCTGATTGAAATTTATTTTTGTAGGTTCTACGAAAGCAGCTCAATTGTAAATTACCCACTGACAAGGTTTTTAACGGAAAGTAAGTAAAGGAGATAATATCGGTTGATCTAAGTATTAATACAATTCACAAGTAAATTTTTTTTTGCTGTGGAATATTAGACAGGCTGACAATCCACTAAATAGTAAGTTCTTGTAGACTACAGATGTTTGCGACGCCAGGGGCACCGTTAACACGCTGTCGGCCTTGTAGGGAATCTGGAACCTGTCCCACTTATGTCGGGACTCAACACAAAATTATTATGGCGGAATGCTTAGAGACTAAGGCAATTTGCCCTAACACCTAGCTATGAAGGTTTATTCGCCTTTTACGTCAGACCACCCTCGTTTTATTTTATTCTGTTATATAAAGATTAATTATAAAATTTTCAAAGCGTATGTGGTGAAAAGAGGTTACCTATTAGGGAACCTCTACATACTGTATTTAGATTATATCCTTCTTTCAGAAACAAATATATAACTCTCATAAATGCTTCATTATAAATACTACTCGTTTATGCAACAAAAATAACTTAAAGTCAGTAACGACATCTGCTTATAATGCACTGAATAAAACAAAAACCTTATTAAGCAAGTTCAATTTTAAATATTGTTAATTATTTTTTATCGAACCTGATGAAAAAGCAGCTCAGTAAAATCTTAGATTCAAAAGATATATTATTTTTTATGTTGTTTTCCAATATTTAAAATTAAGCTTTCACAAACTTTACGAATGATTATTTAATAACTAGTTATTATTATATTTGATATTATACTTATTTGATAATAGTTTGTTAGGGATACATTGAATGTTTTTTTTTTAATTAGAGGAAAAATTGTATGGATTTCATAGATTATTTTAAAATTAAATATTTTAAATGTTAATTCATAAAAGTTTAATCAATTTAATTAATCATTTAGACTACTTATTAGTTATCCGTGCAGGGGCGGAGAAAGAATACTAACCTCTGCGGCCGGGGTCGGCCTGTCGTAAAAGCCGACAAAACAACCCACCCGAGCTACGTGGTAGGGCCTCAAGCCCGTCTGGATGGCGACCACCTTCGGTCTTAAGTATGCCGCCATAATAACCTTGTGTTGTGTTCCGGCCGGCATTAGTGACCCAAGTTCCTGTACCCTTATGGGACAGCAGCGTGTTCGCGATGCCACTGGTGTTGCAAACACCCATAGGCGACGGTAACTGCTAAATTCTAAGCGGGCCGTCAGCCTGTCTGCTGTCCTACAGCAATAAAAAAAAAGGAAAATTAGTCTAAATTTAATCGATATATCACTTGGACGCTGTTTACATAAAAAGTAAAATTAAAGCCAGAAAGCTAGATTGAGCTATAAGTTCGTGCTATAGATTTAACTACGAGTTGGGCGGGCTTATTGGTACAGGGCGGATGCTGGTGTCGTAGCCGTATTTCAGTTCGCGAGCGAACGCCGTCGGGTATTCCCGCGTAGCTCCCGCCAAGTCTTTGGAGGGAAAACTTTCAACGAGATAATAATTTTTCAAAAATGTACTTATTTAATTTTATTATTATATAACAGTGAGACTTTTGTGAATAATGTGTGTGTTGAATGTGTTTCGAGAAAATGAACTTGGATATTTTGGTGGATTGTTTCAACGAGAATTTTAGAAAATGACTGGTTTGTTTTTATAATTTTATTGAATTAATTACATTAATTACAATTTCTTTTATCTTCAAAACACCCACTGGGAATTTATGTGTGAATTAATATTTTTATTATTATCATAGTAATTGGTGAAGTTTAAACCTTTTTAGAAGGTCAGGTGACAGTCACTATTTTAAAAAAACAAGTCACTTTGGACAACTCTCGAAGAAATGTCCTGTGATAGTACTTAATAGTCTACTTATGAGAGATTACTAATGAAAAGCATAAAAATAAAATATAACCCTTTCTTCAGTAAATTAAGTTTAACTAGTTTCATGTACAGAAAAAAAGTTTTGACGCGATAAAAAATATTTTATAAAGCAATACGGTTTAGTGGTGTAAATTAAATTACTATCTTGAAATATATGTTTATATCGTGAATCGTGATTGCATTAAACTTCCATGTTAACGTCGTTGAGGGTTAAAAGCCTTTCACCTGTTACTTGTCCAATTGTACTTATTTTTTAAATTATAAAGTTTATTACAAAATAAATAAATAAGACTTTTCAGTTTTATATTTTGTTTTAATTAGGTAATTAAATACTATAAGTATAAAAAGTAAATAAGGTTACAAAATAAGTTTAATATTTTTATGTGATCTCCGGAATCAGTCTCAACGAGCATAAAAAAGCTGTAATATATGTGTATGCTATCTATAGTTTAATACAAGCAAGAGTTTTGCTGTCTGTAACCTATTAAAAGAAGTAATCCAGCCTCCTCTTATACCCTAAATGGTGAGTTAGCGTTATTTTTACATCTGACGACTATAACTAATCAGTCATCACAATTGAATGCTTAAAAAATTCTACGACATCCTTCCTAATGTTCTCTCATGCCCCATCAAGGTAAATTTTCTATTAAGCATGGTAGATAGTCACATCATAAATATCCTAAGTAAATTTTAAAGTTTTAATTATTATCTCTATTTGTTTTAATCTCTATGTATAATAAATATATAATTTTGGATATTATATATAAATATTCGTATATATGGTAATGTTGTATGGTATATTCAAACTATAATTTTCCTCTGGTTCGCAGTTAGCTAGTAAAAATTATCCCCTAAATTGTCTCCTGATTACTTTTCTTAATTAAGCACCTTCACCACCTGCATTTCTAATGTTTAAATGAAAATATTCACGCATTTTGATATAAGCTAAACTAGTTAGATGATTGCCAAACTAAATGTCTTAAAATCATCACCGGCTGTATGAGATCTTCCCCAAGAAATGCTTTACAGGTAGAATGTGTTGAATCCCCCTTGTTTTACGAAGGCAGCTCATTACAGATAGTTTTGTTGGCAAAGTGAAAGCTATATTAAATCACCATCTTCGTATTGGTCTCATAAAGATCTTGCGCTTTTATTAATTTCTTTCCAAAAGCTCCTTAATATTTTCCCTAGCATTCATCAAACTCATACATCACTTTTATTTGAAATTAACTTTAAAAGTCTCCTCTTATCTCCTAAAATTTTTACTGACTTAGGGATTTCAAAAAGCTCTCCTTGGGCTAACCACCGTTACCGCAACTTTACCCAAGAATATTGGCCGGATTATCTTCAGATATTTACAGATGCCTCTAGATTAACATCTTCAGGTTTTGCTTGAGGAGCAGTATTGATTCCTAAATATAAGATCGTACTTAATTTTAAAATCCCTTCTTTTACTTCTATTTCCACTAGTGAATCAATTGCTTTACTAGAAGCTATTCTTTACGTAGAATCCCATAACATTAAAAAATCGTGTGCAGTTCACACGTGATAAAAGTGAAACATTTAAAAATGTAAACTTCAATATACAGACGTACAGAGACCACAAATATAGGAAACACTTTATAATGTCTTATCTCATTCTCTCCACGTTACATTCTATAGAGATATATAAAGATGCTTAAATGGTCTCTTTTTATTCTGAGTTTTTCGTTTTATCGAGTTTCAGATCACAATGATGCTAAAGAAGTTTTCACTTCAATAATAGGTGGTAAACAAATTAAATCCGTCCAGGAATCCTTTGGTATTGCTATTTCTTTTCACACAGGATAAGATAATGTGATAAATGTTTCCAAATGGAACATAAGTCCTTGTGTTAGTTAATACGAAAAGAAGAGCAGAATTCTTTGTTTTCTCTTTTCAAGGTTGAGGAGTTAGAAGCTCCAGTAAAAATCAAATAAAGAGACTTTGCCAAGATTAACGTCGCCAACTGTTGGACATAGGCGGCCTCGCTAAGATTACGTCATAATATTCAATCAGGATTTTCTGATCCAGATACTACTAGTTACTTTTTTGTCATCGGCCCATCTGGCTCTAGGGTGGCCTTTTCTCTAGAACTATCTCATTCTAACGGCTGTCCACTTCAGCAATCATAGTTAACGAGTTAGTAATTTGGTATTTCGTCATTTAATAATCTACCTTAAATTTTCTGAAACTATCTACCCTACTTTAATAAAAGTTTTGCTAGTATATTTGAGACTCTAGGATAGTTTTATTTCTGTAAGTGACATTTTTGTATCGATACAAAGCTGGGTATTTAGCCGTGTGACCCCGGCACATGAAAAGAATAGGGTCACCCCAGGTCATTCCAAGGGAGTCGTAAAAGGCGACTGATGGACTACTCCTTCGCCAGCTTGCATGCGGTAAAGGAAGTGCACCTTTCGGTTTTCCTCTAGGGGTTGGGAGGTCGGACGGCAGTCAACCAAAACCAGCCAATAATTACAATGGTCAGAACAAGAAATGGTCCAGTCACGGATAGGGCGTCGCCGCAGAACGACGCGCAGAAGCTTCGCCCGACTTCTGTGACAAGTAGACAAGGGCTGCCATGCCGTGGGCGAGCACGGCTAAAGACGTTAGCCCAATCGAAACTCCGCTTCCCAACATGGAACATTGGCACGCTAACCGGACGCGCGAGGGAATTGGCCGATGTACTCTCTAGGCGGAGGGTGGCCGTGGCGTTCCTGCAGGAGACTTGGTGGAAGGCCAGCAGATCCCGGTTTATTGGGAATGGCTACAAGCTGATCTACACAGGTGCACCTGGTGGGGAGAATGGGGTAGCCATTGTGCTCTCGGGGGAGCTCCAGGACGACGCGTGAACACGCTCGCGCGATAATCTGGTGGGCATTGCGATCTAAAAGGGTTCCAGAGGCCTATATTGACATCATCCAAGACATGTACCGTGACTCCGATTCCGTAGTTCGAACCACTGTTGGCGACACAAAACCTTTCCCCATCACTGTCGGGGTGCATTAAGGATCCGTCCTTAGTCGGTTTCTGTTTAGCGTGGTATTAGACGTATTGTCAGACAGCATCAGAAACTCACATGAGCAGCCCCCGTGGCTGCTCATGTATGCTGATGATATCGCGCTGGCCGATTCGGACAGGGGTAGGCTAGTGCGACGTGTGAAGGCGTGGAAGGAGTCGCTTGAGAACGGTGGTCTGAAGCTCAATGTGGCGAAGACCGAGTACTTGGCCTATATCTCAACAGATCCCAAACCCGTACGCATAGGCGGTGACACGGTCGAGCGCACGGACTAAGTGAAATACTTGAGATCTGTATTTCATGCGGCTGGTGACATCGATTGCGACGTCAAGGCACGCATTGCTGCCACGTGGGCCAAATGGCGTGAGATGACTGGTGTCATTTTTGACCCCAAGATGCCGGTAAAGTTAAAGGGACAGATCTATAAGACCATCATTAGGCCTGTCCTTTTATACGGTTGCGAAGCGTGGCCGGTGTTAGAGTGACACAAGCAAGAACTGCGTGTCACAGAGATGAATATGCTGCGGTGGATGTTAGGAACTCCCGCATTCGCGGCAGTCTTCATGTCCGTGACATTGCGTATAAATTGCAGGAGTGTCGGCTCCGTTGGTACGGCCATGTTTTATGGCAACCGGATGATTACGTGGGAAACAAATGTCTGGCCATGTCATCTTCGCCGGGCCCCGGCAGAAGGGGTAGACCCAAAAAGTGCTGGCTTGACGTCGTAAAGGGTGATATTCGTGCCAATGGGCTCACTACCAGGGATGATGAAGACCGTGCGAAGTGGAGTAGAAAGAGTCGGAAAACGGACACCGGGCACCGAAACGGAAGTTTAGGTTGCAACCGCGATACTACGCTTAGATGATGATGATGATGACAAAGCTGGGTATTGGTATAGGTACCTGGATACAGGATTCTGGTAGCTTAGTGGTATTACACAAGAAGACTGTGGCATAGCACTTCATAGTGCATTCGTCGATATAAATGGATCGAACCAACAACGGGCCAAAGGTCGTGGCAGCTATGACACACTAAAAAATTTTCGTGTCAGTACCTGCGAAATAATTTTTAATAAGTATTGATTATAGTATTATAGTTGTCATAAATCTTAGTTTAATTAATTTGGTAACCCGTTGACAGTACTTAGCACCCCACAAAACCAATAGAGAGTTCCGGGTTCGAATTCCACATTGACATGCACCGCTTAGGCAGTTTCTCTCGTTTAGTGTGCATATTATAGAATAATCGCCATGTACTAGCGATGAAGGAAAACATTATGAGGAAACTTGCATACCGCAATTATCGGTAAGTTTATCCAGCCAATCTACTATCCAATCTACTCACTGCCACTCAACATCAGACAAGCTAAATCAGTATCCTTCTTTAAAATCATGGTTAACAATTATTATTGGTCCTCTCAGGTCTAACACTGCTACTTATTCTGTATTTTATGCTTGTATATAAAGTATATTATTTATTTATTTATGCTAAAAAATGTTCATATTATTTATTGTCTTCACCGCCACTGTCTTTTTTCAATATTTTCCCTAGTTTAGGGGTTGCCCGGAAGAGATCGCTTTAAGCGATAAGGCCGCCCTTTGTTCAACAATTATTGTACCTAGTTTTTAAGAGCATAGTTTTAATTTAGTGAACAATAAAGCGTTTTCATTCATTCATTCATTCGTTCTACCTTGGACAAGCGTGGCAGGTATACTCATACTGTCTGTTCCCTTTAAGGGGTGGCGTTCCCAGCTGTAGGACGCTATGGGCTGTTATTATACAAAACCGGGTCCGATCGGTAATAAAAATGTATAATATTTATTTAAGAAAGATTTTATTGATTTAGGTTACGTGCTATGGATATGCCTAGCCATAGTGGGAGCCAGCTCGAATGACAAGAGACCTCATTTCGTGGTGGAGCCACCGTCACGTCTGTTATGGCCTGCAACGAGAGGCGCATCTGCATCCTGCCGAGCTACTGGACACCCCCCGCCTGAACTCCATTGGATTACTTCCGAAGGACAGCTTCTAACAACTATACCAGGATTGCGGTAAGCATTTTCATGTAATATAGTTTATAATATTATCTCCGTGCAGAGGCGGAGTAAGAATACTAACCTCTGCGGCCGGGGTCGGCCTATAGTAAGAGGTGACAAAACGACACTAGCTACGTGGTGGGGCCCTAAGCTCATCTGGATGGCGACCACCCTTGGTTTACAAGTATGCCGCCATAAAAAAATGTTGTGTTCCGGCATTAGTGACCCAGGTTCCTGTACCCCTATGGGACAGCAGTGTGATTGTGCATTGGGGCACCCCTAACTTCACAAACATCCATAAGCGACGGTAACGGCTTACTATTTAGAGGGCCGTCAACCTGTTTGCTGTTCCTCAGCATAAATAAAATAAAAATAAATATACAAAAACGCAAATTTCACGAAAATATATCAATTAAGTTAATTTCATGCAAATTGAAAAGCCCTTTCCGATATTTTCTACAATCACTGTGTAATTAAGAATCAGCATAAAAATTTCACTTGAAGCATTTCGGAAAGCTTTTTTAAAATGTAGTGCCGTAGTTATATTAAAAATAAGATGTATATAAATAAATGTTATGTACTTTGAAATTAATTAGGAATAAGGAGAAGCAAAGAAATATGATTAATTAAAATTTTCAGATGAATGTTTTATCAACGGCGGTTAATGAATTTGATAATTATAAACACGGATATACCAGTTAACACTGGCTAAACATATTTATATTTAATTTTATTAGTTTTTTCAGTGACTACATGATTGATACTTAAAAATGACAATTCCAAACAGCATATTCTTTTAAATTTAAAATTTCTTGGCATGAAGCATTTAAATCACTGTACAGGCAATTATGATATATATCTTATACAAGCAGGTTTGTGAAAGTTGAAATTCTAATTTCTCAACAGACCGATCCTTTGATTAGTTCGATATTGAGTGTTGGGAAAATACGAGCAAACTTGACTATGGTTCCTTTGAATGGACCAGTATAACTTTACCGATATTTTACAAGCAAACGATACGAGAGCGAGCGACTTAATATTTACTGTAAACACCCGGCAATTCTCTTTATAAGTGACGACTCTAAACGGAAAATGAGAGACTTTCTCAACTGTGAAAGTTTGGTTGTTTAATTTAATAAAGTAATGGCTTTATTAGAATTTAGGTATGACATTTTGTTGGGCACGAGATCTTTAAGCGATGTAGAAGAATATCGTCAGGAAGCACTTCACTCTGACATTGCCGAAATTTAAAATCTGCTGATCTGTATTAGTCAAGTGGCCTGTTATTTGTTTTGAGTTATTTAGATATTGACAAGAGTTTCGGAGTTAAGTTTACTTCTGTAGAGAACCTTACCGAAGTGATTACGGGTTTTATCGAATATATTAAACCACCAAGTAATGTTTTATTGTTTATAGTCAAATATTTATTTATTAAATCATATACAAAGGTACAATTACAATGGTGATAATGCACTGCAATAGTTATAGAAACTAAGCTGTAATGACTATGGACTGTAGCACATTTATTACACGCAGCCACATTTACTACTTTATCCCAGCAGGTTACTTTTACAGCAGACTAACGTCACGTTGGCGTCTCCGGCGCTTCAGACATACGAAAGCAAACTGAAGAGGTTTTAGACCTACTAAATATACCATATACCCATACATCTGACTAGTGTTCCCTAGCCAAGAGACGGTGACGTAGAAATATGTTCCACGGAGAATCTAAACTATATAGAAATAATCAAGAAGGATAAAAATAGCCCATATCGCTCTTTTCTCTTGTTGCATCGCCTGGGCCGAAGGACAATTAACTTAGACTATTTTCCGTAGCCCAATAACCCACATCCAGTTCAAAGGTAGGTAGTAGGTAACAACAGTTTAAATATATTTGAAACAAAATATTGAAATTCACAATAAACATATTCTATTATTTATTTTATTCATTAACGATATTCATAAATGTTTTCTTCATTCCGATTTCAATTCGAATATAAAAACTGTCAAAGATTGCGAGAATTTCCAGGAAGATCTAGATAGACTTTCTCTTTATTCTACCAAAGCTACACCTAAATACACAATACAATAAGCTACACCTAAGTATTCGAAAATGTAAGAGCATAACTTTCACAAAAAACAAGAAAATAATCAATTTTGATTATAGTCTTGATAACGACAAGTTAGATAAAGTTTCTTTAATTCGTGATCTTGGTATTTACTTGGATTACAAACTTCATATTGATACGCATATTGAAAGTATTTCAAAAAAAGCATTTAAACTGTATGGTTTCGTCGTGAGAACACATGCAAGGATTTTAAGAATACGTTTACATATCTAACACTGTATAAATCATTAATTAAACCTCAGTTAGAATATGCTTGTTGCATTTGAAGTCCTTTATATAAAAAATACATGGATCAAATTGAAACTGTATAACGTAAGTACCTCCGTACAATGCATTATCGTTGCCTCCGTACTCATCTTCCTTATTCTCAACTGTTACACAAATTATAAATCCTCACTCTACAGTCTAGGCGTAGTCAGTTGGCGGCAACGTTGCTGTTCAAAATATATCGTTGCCTTATTGATTGCTCTGAAATTACAATTAGATTATGTTACAATGCCCCGAGAACAGTTCATCGACGCGAGTTGCGGGCGCATACTCTGTTTGCGATTGGGAAATGTAGGACTAACGCAGGTGTGCGCTCTCCCTTACGTCGATTGTTGCATGAGTATAATACTGCTTTTGATAGTATACATATTTTTGCAACATCTGTACATCAATTTTAATCAAAGGTTATCGAGGTTCTCAGTGGTGACATTAAGCACATTAAGCAGCATATTGCTTACTTTTGAATATCGATTCCTTTTCTCTCTTGTTTTCAAAATTATTTAGGATGTATTGTATGGATGTTTTTATAAGGTTTTGTGCAAAATCTTGAAAGTATAATATAAAATTCTAGCGATTAATTCACTTTTAAAAACTTATGGAAAAATTTACATTAAAATAAGCGGTGGGTGTTCCAAAGTTTTCGCTCTTCGTGAGCCTAATGACCAACAGAATGCGTCGCAGGGGTTTTGTATTTTTAATAAGACCTTTTTTAAACATACCGGTGTAACTTTCCGAGGAAGTTAACCGAAGGACATTTAAAGTTGGAGTAACTTATAAAGAATTTATATATGGTACAGAGATTTTGTATCTTTTGGAGCGCTGTCTTCACTATATTTATTGAAAGTATTTGATGAATATAAAATAACTGTAGTATCAACTCCATTATACGGTTTAAGGATCGCAACTTTTTTGAGCTGGAAATGCTTGATGCACACCTCACCACTTGGGAGTTAGCCGAAGGGTAGTAGAAGGACTTCCATACAATTTTCCCGTTCACCCTCACAGTCGACAAGAGGACGCTCATCGCTGGTATACTCTATTACCCTAAATCCAGGAGGAGGGATATGCTTCTACGTGCGTTTCTAGCCTGAGTGGGCAGAGCCGACCATGCCGACTTAAGCTGGCATGTTTTGAGTGTCAACTGGTTGTGTGTGGCTTAAACCGGTTGTATCCGGTTTCTCACAGAGGTGGTAGAGAGTGCGGAATATTGCGCGCATCACCTCTGAATAGCGGTTTTGTGACTCTATGTCTAACAATGGCGTGGCCGGGGGTCTACGGTGGCTGGAGGTTGTTGACTGTAAGAATTGCAAACTAGGTTATTATTTCTATAGTTTATATCCTAAGTATACTTCTTACTTGATTTAACATCTTGAATCGATAATACTGTGTACATTGTTTAAGTAGCCACCGAACACTTTTCTGTTTCAGCGACATAGTTTACAGAAGATCAATATTATCTAGTCCAAAACCTTGTCAAATGACAATGGTTACATACAATAACAGTAGATCGGGTTTTGTTAAGGCTCTTAAATGAAATAACTAAACATATTTTTGGACGAATGAGCTCTATTTGAGATTAACACGAATAATCAAACTCAAAACTTAAAACATCCACTAAAAATAGCACCATAATTATTAAAACAGTCCATAACGTCCCAAAGCTTGGTTTGACCGTCCGCCTACAACGGATACTTTATCCGAACAAACCTTGTTTTCCTTTTTTATTATTGAGAAACAGCAGACAGGCTTACTTCTCAATTAAAAATAAGCAGTTACCGTCGTCTATGGATGTTGACGAAGCCAGTCACTGGGAACACATTGATATCTCCATAGAGATACTGGAATCTTGGTCACTAATGCCGGTACACAACACAAGTTTTTTATGCCGGCATAAACATATACCAAGGGTGGTTGACGTCCATACGGGCTTGGGCCCTACCACGTAGCTAGGGTTGTTTTGTTGACTTTTCCGACAGGCACCAGCCACAGGGGTTTGTGTTCTTACTTCGCCTCTGCACGGTATTTCCTTCACCATCAGTACGTCATGTAATATACACATTAGGCGAAAAAATCTTTCTAATCGAAATTGAAACCGTGGCCTTTAGAAGTTAGTTTTCGAACTGGTCTTGTCCATATCGTACCATAAGAAGATAACATTAATAATGTAACTATTTCAAAAAATACATTAGTGATATTCTGAAGAGGAATAAAAATGAATGAGTTCTCCACTTTATAGTTATATAACATACCCAAGATAACTAATTCGACCGCCCTCAACTGGAACCACTAATAAATTGCCACGGTCGACCTGGAACCGCAGCCATGTATTCGAGATTCGTCAGACGATTTTTGCTTTCATTACATGAAATTTCTTGAATATTTGCTACGATTTTATAATTAGTTTATTATATTATTAACTCTTGTTATATTGTTAATTTCTTATAATTTATTATTAAAATACGGAACAATTGCCGATAATCTGTGGCCTAGAAATACGTTATCGGTCTGTCCGTGTAGGGGCTGAGTAAGAATATTTACCTTTACGACCAAACAACCTTAGGTGGTAGGGCTCCAAGCTTGTCTGCATGGCAACTACCCTTGGTCTTTGAATATTCCGACGTTACTGACGCAAGTTCCAGTTCCGCTACACTCTGCCGTCTGGTGTTTGCCGTCGCTGCTCACACGTCGTTACATAAATATGCGACCGAATATGAATTTATAAACAATAAAAAAACTTGTATACTTAAAAAATTGTAGTAGAACATTTTTGTTATTAAATAACTTTCATGCGCCATACTAAGCTGTAGTTAAACCACGCCAATCATGTGACCCCTCAGGGGCGCTCCTCTGTCCGAGGAGTGCACGGGTGTGCGTACCCGAGGTGCCCGAGCATCCGCCGCCTTTCTTCCCGTCTACCTCCTACATCCTTTCCAACTTAGCTCTCTGTTCGTGGCGTGGTCCCCGGTGGGATGGTTGCGAATACTGATTGGGATCCCGGGTTCTGCCCTGGGCCCTGATTTGGTAGACGAAACCATGTCTATTTCGACTGCGCCTGCACAGAGAGTGTTCCCGGGGCGGGAATCGCATCCTCCCTGTTCGTTGATCATGCTGGGCCGGCTACGACGTCAGGCGACTCCCTGGTTTTTCTGGAGTGTCGTCTGGTAGTCGTACCCACGCCTGACTAGCACGCGACGGGGATGCGAGTTCCGTCCGGAATTGGCCGCGGACCTGTCGCTCCCGGCCCTGGTTCTGTCCATGGTCGGGGGCGATCCTGGATGGACGGCCGTCGCCTCCTTTTGCGAGGCAGTAGTGTCTGCAAAGGAGGCGGCGGAGCGGGGGCGGGAGTCCACCACCGCACTCCCCTCCCGTCAACGCAGGCCACGTCGTCGGCATCAGAGGGCGGGCAGCGACCTCCGGCCGCCGTAGAAAGCGGCTG
Source organism: Malacosoma neustria (assembly GCA_963693495.1). Lineage (NCBI taxonomy): Eukaryota > Metazoa > Arthropoda > Insecta > Lepidoptera > Lasiocampidae > Malacosoma > Malacosoma neustria. The sequence goes on along the minus strand of OY856382.1, from coordinate 13,844,801 downwards.
CGGGTGGCACCTCGGGGGAGGATCCGCCGCCCGCACTATTGCTGCGAGGGAGAGGGCCGCGTGCTGCTCCGCGGCCTCCCTCAACTCCTAGAGTTGTTACAGGAGAGCGCCGGGGGGACGAAACCCTGACCCCCTGGCGCCAACACTTTATAAGGGGCCCGCCTTAAGATAAAGGGTGGGCCGGTGCCGGCCTGGGCCACGAGATCGGCAGCCCATATATCCGTGAGCCCGGGCGTAGGCGATAGGAGAACAGCGGGGTTTCTTTAGTGGGTAAGATCAGGTTTTGTTAAGGCTCTTTAACCTCCATGAAATAACTAAACATATTTTTGGACGCATGAGCTCTATTTGAGATTAACACGAATAATCAAACTCAAAACTTAAAACATCCACTAAAAATAGCACCATAATTATTAAAACAGTCCATAACGTCCCAAAGCTAACACCGACAAGCTAACCGACAGCTAGGGAAAGATGTCGGTCGAACATCTTTCCCGGAGTCCCACATATCCCTCAGTCCCCCCGGGCCGGGGGAACCCGTCAAGAGAGGTTTTTCCCCAAGAACAAAAAAAAAACGCCAATCATGTGGGAGTGCGCTCCCGCAGCTCGAGCCACGTTACCGGTGGGACGTTGCTCCCTGAGTTTCTAACTCGAGGCTCTAAACTTCCCTAAGGATTTTGTATGGGGAAGAAGACCCATTGTGTGCACCATACTATTGCTGTTTAATAATTTGAAAATTGGACTCTTAATACAAACACACACACACACGCACACCTACATCAATAGATAATGTTTCAATATTAAAACAATCACAAGTTTAATATACTGACAAAATAACCCAAAATGTTTTATAAAGATCGAGGAAATTTTTTGTTTACTCTCTCAGTTATTGTCTATTAATCTAATGTTTGTGTACGGAATCCTTACTGTTTTGATATTGCTTATATTTTTATTTGGTAGTTCTTGTTACGGAGAAATGGGTACAAAATTATTATTGTGCCTCTGGATTGTATTTTTATTTTCACCATTCTATTATTAAATCTGCTTTTTAGCTATTTTATCTCAATATTACATCTATCTCAGTATTTGTTTAAGTTATTGTTTGGTTGTATGTCACTTAAATATTTTAAAATTAATATTTTATGTAGAATACAACACAAACATTACAAAATGGAATTTCCTTATAGTTTTGAATGTTAAAAAAACAAATCAGATTATGGATGGCGTACCTCCATTAAAAAAAAATAAGAAGTGGTTTTAGTACAAATATTTAGGTCGCGTTCAAGAAGTGTATCTTTGATATAACATCTGATGTCATCATTATTATCATCCGAAAGGTTATTCCTATCTGGATATGTTTTTAACATGAAGCTTAGAGTAATTAATTACTGTTATAGGACGAAACGACTGCGTGTAATTTACGTTCATTTCAACTTTGGGGTTGATAGGGGTTATAGGATGGAGGTTAGAAGGTGCTTTTTAGCGCCGGCGTCTAGTTTTGGATTTGCAGTTTGCTAAATAGCCATCTCTTACTCCTCTTCGACCTCACAAAACAAAGGTTTCGTTCAACGGATCTCCCAAACATGGAATCAAAACTATAACCAGACAAAGGAGCAACACACTCAGCTTGGTATGGTATGGACGTATTGGTATGGACGATAAGGGTGTCTGTTGAGTTCTTTTATTGTTAAACACCTAGCTCTACCTTTATGTATTATCCTGCACTTACATATTATTTTACATACCATATCACAATAAATCCTTAAGTTTTGTATGAAAAATTTAATGATATATGTTACATATTTTAAAATCAAAAATGCTTTTAACTATTTTCATTATAATCCAACTGTCAATATAAGTCGATTCTCTATTGTTTAACACTAATGGAATCTATTGATGCCAAGGTAGTGGGCAGCGAGGGGAATGAGATTCTCGTTATTGGATATCCATTATCGACCTCATTATGCGATGTTCTGAGATAATTGTTCGGATATTATTTTTGCTTGAGAAAAATGTTCAATAAATATGTGATACCAGTTTATAAGGGAAAGATTTTTGTTACGTATTTATAAAAAGGAAATCTTCCGCATACGATATTGAAACAAATATAAATATGTATGTTGTCTTTAAATAATTCGATTTAACGCGATGTGAACACGGCATTTTTAAGTTGATTACAGATTTTAATTTTCGAAAACCCTGTTTCGAAATTAATCCAGTATTGTTATTAATTCATTGAGAGATTTTGTCCGTGCAGGGGCGGAGTAAGAATACTAGCCCTTGCGGCCGGGGTCAGCCTGTCATAAAAGCCGACAAAACAATCCACCCTAGCAACGTGGTAAGGCCCCAAGCTCGTCTGGATGGCAACCACCTCAGTCTTAAGTCATCATCATCATCCTTGCGTTAAGTCCCGGTTGCAGCCCAAATTCTCACTTCGGCAACCGGGGTCCGCTTTTCGACTTTTTCTTCTCCACTTCGCACGGTCTTCAGAATCCCTGGTAGTGAGCCCATTGGCACGCATATCACCCTTTGTCCACAATGTCACGGACATGAAGACTGCCGCGAATGCGCGAGTTCCTAACGCGGTCCTTCCACGTCACTCCACACTCACATCCACCGCAGCATATTCATCTCCGCGACACGCAGCTCTTGCTTGTGTCGCTCTAACACCGGCCACGCTTCACAGCCGTATAAAAGGACAGGCCTAATGATGGTCTTATAGACCTGTCCTTTCAACTTTACTGGCATCTTGGGGTCACAAATGACACCAGTTACCTCACGCCATTTGGCCCACGTGGCAGCAGTGCGTGCCTTGACGTCGCAATCGATGTCACCAGACGCATGAAACACAGATCCCAGGTTTTTCACTTGGTCCGTGTGCTCGACCGTGTTGCCGTCTATGCGTACAGGTATGGGATCTGTGGAGTTACAGGCCAAGTACTCGGTCTTCGCCACATTGAGCTTCAGACCACCGTTCTCAAGCGACTCCTTACACGCCTTCACACGTCGCACCAGCCTACCCTTGTCAGAATCTGCCAGCGCGATATCATCAGCATAGATGAGCAGCCACGGGGGCTGCTCATGTGAGTTTCTGATGCTGTCTGACAATACGTCTAATATCACGCTAAACAGAAACGGACTAAGGACGGATCCTTGGTGCACACCGACGGTGATGGGGAAAGGTTTTGTGTCGCCAACAGCGGTCCGAACTACGGAATCGGAGTCCCGGTACATGTCTCGGATGATGTCAACATAGGCCTCTGGAATCCCTTTGGACCGCAATGCCCACCAGATTATCGCGCGAGGAATACAGTCGAAGGCCTTCTGCAAGTCAAGATGGCAACCATCTCAGCCTTAAGTATGCCGCCATAATAACCTTGTGTTGTGTATCTCTGCGACAGCAGCGTGTTCGCGGTGCTTCTAACGTCAAAAAATACTGCTTACTGTGTTAAGTGGGCCGTCAGCCTTTCTGCTGTTCCTCAGTTATAAAAAAAGACATCCTCTCATTATTACGAAAAATATAAACATAATGTCAATTTACCTTTTACAAGTGTAAAGACAATCGTGTAAATGTTTCAATCCTGTTAAAACATGTTTGATATACTTCCTACGAACGCTTTGATATACACAATGTCATCATTGTCATCTAAGCAAAATTGTATCCCGCTTACAACTTAAACTTCCGTTTCAGTGCCTGGGGTCCGCTTTCCGACTTTTTCTACTCCACTTCGCACAGTCTTCAGTATCCCTAGTAGTGAGCCCATTGGCACGCATATCACCCTTTAAGACGTCAAGCCAGCACTTTTTGGGTCTACCCTTCCTGCCGGGGTCCGGTGGAGGCGGCATGGCCAGACATTTGTTTCCCACGAAGCATCCGGTTGCCGTAAAACGTGGCCGTACCAGCGGAGCCGATACCCCTGCAATTTATCCGCAATGTCAGAGACATGATATACACAATTCAGCTGCATTTTAATCTCATACGTAGGAAAATTGTACAAATGATTTTTGTTTCAACTATTCTACTTTTATTTCGGTTTAAATACTTTTATAGGCATCTGTGGCTATATCTGTCTGCACCAGGATAGGACTTTTTCTTTATTGACGAGGTGGAAATGTTTGATGTGCACCCCATCACTTGATGGTTTCTGGCGGGGCAATATTGGTCTCCCGTAAGAATTAGACTTATAATTACTTAGGCATCCTAGATGTGGCGGAAGCTGCTCCAAATCTAAACAGGCTCTCTGCCATCTGTCAAGAATGTGTTATGAGCTTCTTCGGACACATCATGCGGTCTCCCAGACATGAATCAGAGAGTCTAATAATTTTGGGTCGCATAGAAGGCAAGCGCGCCATAGGCAGGACACCAGCCAGATGGTCAGATCTAATAAGGAAAGCGGTTGATGGTAGTCTAAAGCACCCGGTCCATGTCACCCATGACCGAATACTATAGAGGAAAATCACATATGTCGCGATCCTCAGCAGGGAGGGAACTAAAAAGGACTAAAGGGTCACTGCATTAGCTAGATAGAATAGATAGGTCACTTTTTATATTTTCTTTTTAGGAAGGGGATCCGAAGATAAAACCTTTGTAAAAATAAATTTAACTAAATAATAAATATCTAGATCAAAAGTAAGCAGCTCTGCATGTATTATGGATGTATGGTACAGACAAATTATAAAATGTAATTCATTAATAAACACACATTCATAAACATCCAGCTTTGAGACGGGAATCGAACCCGACAAATTATTACAACAAATATTCGAATCAAAAATAATATTAAACGTGAAACCTTATTTCTGAAACATTGTATCGATAATCTATTACTTATTATAAAGAGGAAAGATTTGATTGTTAGTTTGTTTGCATTGAATAGGCTCCGAAACTACTGAACCGATTTAAAAAATCTTTCACTGTTTGGAAGCTACACTCTCCCCGGGTGACATAGGCTATATTATATTTTCAAAAAAATACCAAAATACCGGCACCGCAGCATCTTAACTAACTTGCGGGTAGGCAGGGAAAAAAGGATAGGATGAGGTGCCTAACCAATAGTCTTAGCAATATCAAAAGCGTTTCTAAGGAGTTCCATTCTCGGCAGAGGTAATTGGAAAAATATGTGAATAACCAAGGAAAGGGATGGAAAAAACAATATTCTTTATTAGTGTCAACCATTTAATTAAAACATGAATGAGTGCATTAACAAACTTTGCAAACAATGAGAATTAGATAAAATTAGTTATCTGTATAATTACAATCAGATAAGTAGTGGCAACACTAATGAATTTCAGTGTCAAGGTTATATCCACAGGAAACATATCATATACATATATGTTCAAAGGCCACGCTTCTATGAGCTCCATGAACGCTTTAGCTTGTACTCTCATTGTATTCGGTACATCATAATCGATTATTATCTTATTCACCAAAATCCTCGTATTTTTTCGTGCATCAGCGAGCATGTGGCATGTAAAGGACATACCAGCTATGCTTAAAATAGCTATTGAAGTCCATAATCCAAAACATATGATAATATTTGTAATATCATTATCAACAGAAACATAGCAGTAGTAAAGCAAAATCCAAATAGTAATAATTATAGAAACAAATGTAGTTACAAGTGTCATGAAGATTGTAAAATTGAATATATCATTTATCGTTCCGCAGATAGCCCCAATCTGGTCATATGCGTATGCTAAATCATGTATTTTTATATTTTTTTTGGATGGACGACCGATCCAATTGTAAACTGCATTGGTTTTCTTTCCCCTGATCAAAAAAAGACAATCATGACTTTTATCGTTCTCGCCAATGAATATGATTATATAATCATTAATAATAGCAACTCTTTGTTTAAGCATGAGAATCAATATGCAAAATATTAATATTTCTAGCTTCTGAGAAAAAATCAAGATGTAAATCATAATCCTTATATCAATGATTTGATATACTACAGCTTCGTAAATGGAACAAACGGTATGAGTTATACTGAGAACTACCAAGCTCACTATGGTGAGTACTCTAGCTGTCTTGTAGGTAGACTCTTTCACATCGATGTTTAACGTTTTGTCTAACTCAGCAAAAAGAGTGAATATTCGTATGTTGAATTCACCTAAAAATGCAGTCGTTCTTACTGATTGTATCACATGTTGGAGAAAAATAAGTGTATATATGAGAATACCCATAACCACTATGAAATTTATCTCATGAGCATTATTCGGCAACTGTAGAAACAGTATGAACGAGAACACTGTTACACAAGACAAGATGATACTGTAAATTTTCATATTTTTGCTGGGAGGTAACAATTGTCCGTCCAATTCTATAAACCTAAATATTCCATAGCAATATTCTATTGCAATAGCTGGTCGTATTGTGTTGATGATATGACGAAAATCAATATTCTCTTTAGTTTCTTGGGTTTCATTGGAATCTTCTACGTCAATCATTTTTGGTGACTTACCCGTCTTTAGTACGTGAAGTCCACTAAGGTAATGGTTATTGTAAATTTCCTTTAATATCTATAATGAATACGAAAACACTGTTCTCCATTAAAGTAATTAATTGCTATCAAATTAAATATATTTATTTCCAATACCGTTATGTAAACCATACAATGTTTCAATAACTAATCAAATATGGACATGGTAACATTGAAATAAAGGTTATTTCATTATAATTATAATTATTAGGTCTTTACCTATGAAATTGCCGTTTTGTATGAAAAAATTTTTTTTCATGTATTTTTAATTTGTATTAATCGAAGTAATCACCCATGCAATCAATGCATCTTTGCCAACGCAGTGGCAGTTTATTGATGCCCTTCTTAAAGAAATCAACTGGACGGGAAGCAACAAATTCTTCAAAGGCATTTTGTACTGCCTCTCCAGTATTGAATTTTTTTCCCGCCAAGAAGTTATCCAAATTCTGGAAAAAGTAGTAGTCTGTAGGCGCAAGGTCTGGTAAGTAGGGCGGATGACGGAGAACTTCCAACCCCAGTTCTTGCAACTTGGAGACCGTCTGCTGTGCAGTATGAGGTCGCGTATTGTCGTGCAGGAGCAGCGGAGACGAATGATTGAACAATGCTGGTTGGAGATGTGCCAGCTTCTCCATCATTGTGTTCAGTTCTTCACAGTACACATCTGCAGTAATGCTCACCCTGTTTAGTAAGAAGCTGTGATGAATCACACCGGCGCTAGACCACCAAATAATGACTTGCGGTTAATTAACAGAATTCATTTTTCATCGCACGTAACAATGCGGTTCAAAATTACTTCATTTGTGTGTCTGTTGAGCAGTGCAAGGTACGTCTTGACGCGTACTTAGCACTGGCGAACATTGAGTTCGTGGGGCACCCATTTGTCAAGCTTTTTTACCTTGCCAATTTGACGCAAATGGACCAATATTGTTTTGACGCTAACGTCGAAAGCTGCTGCTAATTCAGCCGTAGATTGTGTATCATCAGCTTCCACAATCGCCTTTAATTCGTCATTGTCGACATTGTCTTCGGACGTCCCCGAGGTTTATTTTTCAGGTCGAAATTCCCAGAACGGAAGCTAGCAAACCAATAACAGGTGGTGCGTTGGTTTGTAGTGTTAGCTCCGTAAACGTCGTTGATGTTGCGTGTCGCTTCCGCCGCGTTGCTGCCACGACGGTACTCATATTCCATAATTACTCGAATTTTTAACGTATCCATGATGACGATCTAATCAATAAACAAATGACTACTTTTGGAAAAAGAATTCCATCTTTTTAAAATAAAATTAATTTGAAATTAGAATTCTTAGCCAAACAAAAATTATTTTGATTTGAAATGGCCAGTACTGCAGAACGGCAATTTCATAGGTAAAGACCTATTATAAAGGGTCTTTCAACAAGGACGGGTCGATGTTGACAGTTTGTGGCGGCCATGTTGTTTTGGCGGCATCTGTCAAATGCGTTGTTATTTCTTCAGTTACTGATGCCAAATCACCATGGTAAGTTACACGATTGAGCAGCACGTCCATATGATAAAACTTTATTATCAAAATGAGTGTTCGTTAGTGCAAACGTTGCGCGCATCACGTCCAGTTTACGGCAGACGCGGTGGCCCTTTAAAGTCGACTCTCCAACGTTTGATGATAAAATTCGAGACGACTGGTTCGGTAAACAATCAAACAACACCCTTACATCAAAGGAACGCCAGATCGGCCGAGAACATCGCTGCTGTCCGCGAGAGTGTGCAGGAGACTCCGAGGCAGTCGATTTCTCGCCGTGCACAAGAACTCAGCCTTTCGCAGACTTCAACTTGGCGAATTTTGCGTCAGGACTTGGGCCTACACCCGTACAAGATCCAACTGACCCAGAAGCTCAAAGTGAATGACCATAGATAACGCCGTTTGTTCGCTGTCTGGGCTACAGAACGTTTGGAAGAGGACCCCGATTTTGGCCGAAAAATCATCTTTAGCGACGAGGCGCATTTTTGGATGAATGGTTTTGTTAATAAGCAAAATTGCCGTATATGGGGCGACCACAGTCCACATGAGGTTCACCAGGTGGTAATGCATCCACAAAAAGTTACTGTTTGGTGCGGATTTTGATCCGGCGGCGTCATTGGTCCGTACTTTTTCGAAAACGACGATGGCGAGGGCATTACTGTCAACGGCGAGCGCTACAGATCAATAATTAACAATTTCTTTTGGCCTGAATTGAACGATATGCCACACAGCGAGCGACACAATGGACATTCTGCATGAACGGTTCGAGGGTAGGGTTATCTCTCGCAGAGAATAATGGAATAAGTGGGCATCTCTAAATAATGGCATAAATGGGCCTTTCAAATAAAAAAAGAATTTCTCACATACAGCTTGTTTTATTTAATTTCAACATCGACCCGTCCTTGTTGAAAGACCGTTTACAAGGGTTACAAATACTTATGCTATCATCATTTAGTACTCCAACAGTTGTTGTTTTATCCGTTCAGGGGCGGAGAAAGAATACTGACCACTGCTGCCGGGGCCAGCCTGTCGTAAAAGGCAACAAAACAATCCACCCTAGCTACGTGGTAGGGCCTCAAGCACGTCTGGGTGGCGACCACCTTTGGGCTTAAGTATGCTGCCATAATAACTTTGCGTTCTGCTCCGGCATTAGTGACCGAAGTTTTTGTACCATTAATGGAGAGCAGCGTGTTCGCGATGCCACTGACGCTGCTAACACTCAGAGGCGATAATGTCTGCTTCTTTGATGCTCGTACAAGAACTTTTTTAATTTAAATCTGAAGCTGCAAATTTTGTGAGTTTCTTATAGTAGTATGAGGAGTATTGAGGAGGAATATTGTTCCAGTATTTTGTAGCACAGTAGCCAAAACTTCCTCTGAAAGGGATCGTGTGACATTTTAGTGATACAAGCTGAATGAACAGTATCTTGGGCCTGCATATCTTTTACTATCTGTTCATGTGAAATTTGTATAAATATGACGGAGCTTTATGCTTCATCACACTAAAAAGCCATGCCAAATGCAATTTGCGACATTGTTTCATTTTAAGTATTGAGAAATTATTTAGAAATATAAGTCAAATGATCTCTAAATGTGATTTCAAAACAGAATAGAGCACACGCATTCTCGATTCGTTGTATAAGTGTTTGTGTTCTTGACTGGAGACGAGGACCAAAAACAACATCTGAATAATTAAGCTGAGATAAAATTAATGATTCAACTAGCTGAATTTTCATATTCTGATTTAAAAATGGCCTGATTTTTATATAAAATTTTCTACTTAAAGAAACAACACTTTACATATGTGGCTACGTGATTTTCGAATCTAAGTTCGCTATCTGTATAAAGACCTAAATGTAGGAGCCAAGTCAATTTTGATTAAAATAATAAATCACTAATTGAAAAAAAAAAAATCTAATAGGAAACTATTTCCAAAACAATTCAAGTGTACCAGTTTAATACCAAAAAGTATAGTAAAGGCTCAGTGTACCGTATGTGGAACTGAAATAAAAAGTTGACTTTCCGTACAATATGGTTTCATTTTTAATAGTTCTATCTTCTGATCACTAATTACAACCTACATATTTTTTCGCGCACTAAAAAAAATTGAGCCTTGTAGGGTAAATTGATGTTTGTTATCAAATTTAAGGTACTTCATTTTTTCGGGATTGAGTGACAAGCGGTTCAGTTTTGATCAGTTAGCTAATCGGGAAAGATCATCATTTATTTTAAATATAGCGGAGTCATGTTTCGCCGGCTTACATTATGTGTAAATTTGAGTCATCAGCAGAGCATATAAGTACAGAATACTGTTGAATTCTTTAAAGTATTCTGTAAAGCCCTTACTTTAAGCTTACTTACTACTTACTTTATAAAAAACTAAAGCCCCCTCCTTGAGTACGAACTTCAAAACAACGAGGGATATGGCGAAGGTAGTATCCAGGTAACCTTGGAGCTCGTCCTTCTTTGCCTGTTTTGAGCCATACCTCATTAAGCTAATATTTCAATATCGTGTCGCATAATGCACCCTATAAAATTGTCATGGTTTGTGCCCAGAGAACCAGTATTGTACAAACCCATATAAGTATTTTGTTTCTCATTGTGAAAGTAAAAAAAGAAAACTATCTTTAAAAAAATCAGTACAATGTATGTATACAGTAAAATTATTCCATAATATGTTATTAACATACTCACTCACAAGTATAACATATGTCTAAGCATACGGCTTCCATCAGGCCCAGATAGTCAGAGGACAAGAAATACTGGCCCGACGACCGTGTGAAGTAAACAAGAGAAGCTTGCAAACGTCCCGTTTGCCGATGTTTGTTATGTGTGTTGTGCAGATTTAAAGAATTAAGATTATAAAGTACAAAGACAAATAAAATGTAGCATATGTTGATAATTGTAGAAGTATTAAACAATTGTGTAATTTATATATCTTATAACTTACTGAATACAGTTTATTTTTGAACATATTTGTTTCAGAGGAAACACTATACAAAATATGACGCAACAATATAAAAAATATAAACAACGAGAGGAAATATGTAACGCATGAAACATAAATATTAAAACATATTCAATAATTAAGCATATAAAATTACATATTACTTGAAACTTTATCAATCTCGAAAACAAGAACCAAATAATTATCACAGCGGATATAAAAGGCTTGTTTTCCATAACTTTGTAAAATAATGGCCGATTGATTCGTGTAGTCTTTTGTTTATGAATATACACCTAGATGGCCGAAAAAGTCTCATATCTGGCGTATTTATATAGGATGCGCCGTACCCGCGCAGCGCGCAGTTATAAGTCGTCGCGGAGCTGTCGACGCAAGAGACGCACGATGACCCGCCGGGAACGCTCTCCCGTTTCGCCCTTGGCATCGGTGATACCTGAACCCATGCGCTCAGCAAACACAATATCCTGCTCTCCTAGTTTGATACCCAGTTTACCGCTAAAATTATGAGAGTGAAAAACGTTTTCCCCCTTTTCTATACGAATTCCACGGAGGAAAATTACATGTGTCGCGATTCTCAGCAGGGAGGGAATTAAAAAGGACTAAAGGGTCACTACATTAGCTAGATAGAATAGATAGGTCACTTTTTATATTTTTTTTAGGAAGGGGATCGGAAGATAAAACTTTTGTAACAATTAAATTTAACTAAATAATAAATATCTAGATCAAAAGTAAGCAGCTCTGCTTGTATTATGGATATATGGTACAGACAAATTATAAAATGGAATTCATTAATAAACACATATTCATAAACATCCAGCTTTGAGACGGGAATCGAACCCGACAAATTATAACAACAAATATTCGAATCAAATATATTAAACGTGAAACCATATTTCTGAATCATTGTATCGATAATATATTTATAAAAATAATAAAAATTATGACTTTGGAACAAGGTTCAATCGGCTGTTGTGTTATTTGGGAAAACATTCAAGCAGAAAATTAGATTTCCATCTCAATATGAGCGCGAACTTCAATAGAATGTGTATGTCAGCGGAAAATTGGCAATGATCTGTCTGCAAAAAATTAATGGGCATACGATGCGAATCAGGGAATTGGCGAAGTAAAGCGGGCGAATCACTAGTCTTCATATTTTTGAATTAGAGCGTTCCAAATTATTAAATAGTTTTCTGCGGTTGGCGGAAGACCAGAACAAACAGACAATGCCTGGCCAGATAACTTTTCTATCAAATAATAGGCCTTTTCACTATTAGACAAAGTGGGGTTATCATATATCATATTTTTAAATTGCGTGTAGAAAATTGAACAGGTGCGTACATCTCCATTAAAAGACATCAATCGGAAGCAATAGTGGTTTACGTATGAGATTATTATTACGAAAACTATCATTAATCTGCGATGATGACTCATTGTGTTTATTGATTTCCGACAAGACTTGCCTAACTGAGCAGTACATTTCATCAAAACTTGTGAATGCTTGGTAATTTATACTTTGCGTCTTTGTAGGATTGATTTTTATAAAAAGTAAATTACATGAGTCCAAAACTGACTCGAAATCCCTTCATAAATTATTAATATTTGAAGCGTTATGAATAAATAAGTTAATTTTACTGTCATCAGACAAATCCAATGATTTATCATATATATATGTACTTTGCATGCGACCAAACAGCATATCGCGCTTATGCTGAAGTAATATTAATTTGTAATTTTCTTCATCATATACTTCTGAACGTTCCTTACTCATGTTGAGTATTTAAAGATAAAATATGCGAAAAATAAAGAATGAACAAAATATTTGTGTAACGTATTCGTTAAACTACCTATATATAACAAAGTTCACCGTAAATAGAAGCAGCTAGACATTCGTCGTAATCCAAGCGAACGTACAGAAAAAATAAGTGGCGCCTACCGTCGAGATTAATTATTAAATACAAAAAATATAAATAAATGTGTGTAAGCGACTATAAAATGTATGTATTTAATACTGATCACGCGAGATTATGATTATGAATAAGTTGCAAATGCGGGTTTAGTAAAATCATAAAATTGACAATCTATTCAGTGATACAGCACAACTACATATGAATGGCGGGATCGAATTTGATGATATTCGAACGAGTAAAATATGTGTGTCATATAATTAAATAAATAAGTTAAATATATATTTGGGATATATAAATGCGCGGCTCGTATGGACCAACAATATGGTGGGGCTGAAGGACCGTAAATTATGCGGGGGGGTGGCGGACCCGAAAAAGAAATGGTGCGGCTTAGGCGTCGAAAGAAGTAGCCGCGGTGCGGGAAACAAAGGTAGTGCGGGTTCGATTATTATACGTGGAAAGGAAAGGAGACGGAAATACCCAGCAAGTCAGAAAGAGCAGCGACTCACCGGAGGTTCTTCGATCTGCCACTCTCCACGGCTGGTTTTGCGGTTTGTAGTCTGAGACTTTGTAATCAGATGGTTCACTGATGTAATAATACAATGACACAATACCACATATGTAAAAAAACTCGTGCGGGTTTAAATAAGACTCGACGGTATGTGTCGTCGGCGCGGGCGCTCACCAATCAGAGAGAGGGCGGCGAGGCGGTGGTCGAGTAGTTATTTTTTTATCGAAAACCACCGTCAGGCACCGCAGCATTTTAACTAACTTGCGGGTAGGCAGGGAAAAAAGGATAGGATGAGGTGCCTAACCAATAGTCTTAGCAATATCAAGAGCGTTTCTAAGGAGTTCCATTCTCGGCAGAGGTAACTGGAAAAATATGTGAATAACCAAGGAAAGGGATGGAAGAAACAATATCCTTTAATAGTGTCAACCATTTAATTAAAACATGAATGAGTGCATTAACAAACTTTGCAAACAATGAGAATTAGATAAAATTAGTTATCTGTATAATTACAATCAGATAAGTAGTGGCAACACTAATGAATTTCAGTGTCAAGGTTATATCCACAGGAAACATATCATATACATATATGTTCAAAGGCCACGCTTCTATGAGCTCCACGAATGCTTTAGCTTGTAATCTCATTGTCTTCGGTACATCATAATCCATTATTATCTTATTCACCAAAATCTTCGTATTTTTTCGCGCATCAGCAAGCATGTGGCATGTAAAGGACATACCAGCTATGATTAAAATAGCTATTGAAGTCCATAATCCAAAACATATGATAATATTTGTAATATCATTATCAACAGAAACATAGTAGTAGTAAAGCAAAATCCAAATAGTAATAATTATAGAAACAAATGTAGTTACAAGTGTCATGAAGATTGGAAAATTGAATATATCATTTATCGTTCCGCAGATAGCCCCAATCTGGTCATATGCGTATGCTAAATCATGTATTTTTATATTTTTTTTGGATGGACGACCGATCCAATTGTAAGCTGCATTGGTTTTCTTTCTCGTGATCAAAAAAAGACAATCATGACTTTTATCGTTCTCGTCAATGAATATGGTTATATAATCATTAATAATAGCAACTCTTTGTTTAAGCATGAGAATCAATATGCAAAATATTAATATTTCTAGCTTGTGAGAAAAAAGCAAGATGCCAATCATAATCTTCATAACAGTGATTTGATATACTACAGCTTCGTAAATGGCACAACCGGTATGAATTATACTGAGAACTACCAAGCTCACTATGGTAAGTACTCTAGCTGTCTTGTAGATATACTCTTTCACATCGATGTTTAACGTTTTGTCTAACTCGGCAAAAAGAGTGAATATTCGTATGTTGAATTCACCTAAAAATGCAGTCGTTCTTACTGATTGTATCACATGTTGGAGAAAAATAAGTATATTTATGAGATTACCTATAACCATTATGAAATTTATCTCATGAGCATTGTTCGGCAACTGTAGAAACAGCATGAACGAGAACACTGTTACACAAGACAAGATGATACTGTAAATTTTCATATTTTTGCTGGGAGGTAACAATTGTCCGTCCAATTCTGTAAACCGAAATATTCCATAGCAATATTCTATTGCAATAGCTGGTCGTATTGTGTTGATGATATGACGAAAATCAATATTCTCTTCAGTTTCTTGGGTTTCATTGGAATCTTCTACGTCAGTCATTTTTGGTGACTTACCCGTCTTAAGTACTTGAAGTCCACTAAGGTAATGTTTATTGTAAATTTGCTTCACAATATCTATAATGAATACGAAAACACTGTTCTCCATTAAAGTAATTAATTGCTATCAATTAAATATATTTATTTCCAATACCATTATGTAAACCATACAATGTTTCAATAATTAATCAAATATGGGCATTGTAACATTGAAATAAAGTTACAAAGAAATAAAGGTTATTTCATTATATTTATAAAATTATTTCATTACAATATAAATTATAATTATAACTAGCTGACGTTATTCTGCCATATAAATAAAAAATAATAATACTATAATAAAAATAGCTTATGTCCTTTTGCAAGATTCAGTCTATCTCTGTACCGAAATTCATCAAAATTGGTTCAGCGGTTTAGACGTGAAAACGTAACAGATAAACAGAGTTATATATTAATACAAATACATAATACGTATTAAGTATTTTGTATGGCTTACACATAAAAGATAGATATATGCTGTCCCGGGCTTTTTTGTATGACTATTTAAGATAAACATTTCCATTATACATTAAATACTTGTAACTCTAACGGTTTTTGCGCACGTCAGAATAGCTCGCAGATGGCAGAATTTTTTCCTACTTATTTGACACTTATCGTTATATTTTGGACAATTCATACATCTTTATAAATTATAGCATATGTGTTACTATGATGTATAAGCTATACTATTGTAAAGTTTCATTAAAATCCATTCAGTAGTTTTTTCGTGAAAGAGTAACAAACCTACACTCTTACAAACTTTCGCGTTTATAATATTAGTAGGATTACGATAACTTATTAATTCTGTATTTTGCGTAAAAAATATAAATAGCGTGTCGTATACATACGAACATTTTCTAGACGCTGATCTCTAGATTCCAAATTTTCTTGAATCCTATCGGCGGGCTTTCCGCGCAGGCGTGTAGAACCTACATTTCCAGCCTAAGCTGAACCCTACTTCATATGATTGTTGATATAAATCTGAGGTTAATTTAAATTGGAATGTATAATTTTCGAAACTTATCTTTTTTAACAAAAACATTTTTTTTTTCTAAAATAAAAATATCCTAAGTTACTCCTTGTTACATCAGCTATCTGCCAGTGAAAGTCCCGTCAAAATCAGTGCAGCCATTTCAGAGATTAGCCGGAACAAACAGACAGACAAACAGACAGACAGACAAACTTTTTCATAAAACTTTTTACGCCCCTGTATTACGTCGAGTCACGAATTAACATGGTGGGCAACGGCTAGGTTTATGTCTTTATTTGGAAAGTTGTTTAACAAATTTTGTTGCTTATTTTAGTAATCGATATAAATAAAAATGGATCTTCGAAATGTATGTACGCTCATCACGTTCGAATGACTGCACCAAATTGGATGATTCTTTGTTTTATGTATTCGTTATTGTTAGGACAAGGTTTGTATAACATGAAAATTATAAAAAAGTGTTTTATATTAATTATTTTAATGTTATGATTATACAACATAGTCGTACTCACGATAGCAGATCAAGTGACAGTTGACTTCAAGCTGTGACAAGTGACTTCAAACTAATCTAACTAATCAATGCTTCGAAGTGTTTTGTCTATTTAGAGTTTTATCATTGTGATATTCATTATTATCGATAAGAAAATACCAGCAGTGAGGCGTCAAAACATAGGCCGTCGCACGCGCGACGCAAGACGAGTTCAGAATCTTCGAAGCAATGAAACTGAAGAAGAGCTGTGTTATGGTTCCTACATTACTGATACACTACATATTTCGTTTTTTTAGAAAATAATTTTTTTTATAAACACATATTGCCATGCAGACGGGCTTGCGGCCCTACCACGTAACTAGGGTTGTTTTGTCGCCTTTTACAACATGCCGACCCCAGCCGTAGGGGTTAGTATTCTTACCGAGCCCCTGCACGGAGAAATTGGGAATTAATCTATCAGAAAATCATTCAAATCCAACAACTAGGCGAGTTATATTTTGTTTTCTAAATATTTGAACTTCAAATCCCTGTCCTTTTTTTATTGCACACGAACAGCAGACAGACTGACGGTCCATTTAATAATAACCAGTTACCGTCGCATACAAATGTTTGCGACGCTAGGGGCACCGGGAACACACTGCTGTCCGTACAGGAGTTTATTTCTTGGAAAGATCAACCAATGTCGCTTAGTAAGGGTTGCCTTTCAAGAGTCTATATTTACAATATAAAAAACACGTATAATAAAATTATATTCCAAGTCCTAATCCCCGTACCCTCAAACTTAACCGTATAACTCAAAGGAAAAGCATCATATACATTACATTGAAATCATAAATATTAGACTCTAGAAAATGTCACAACCCTCACACGAGTGGATTCGAAAAGAGAACACGGTTCATAACTCCGTCAAGAGATGGCGCAACTCTAGAGTATTTTTTAAAATCTTTTATTAGTTTTCATAAATCGTTTATCTTTAATTCTTTTATTGCTGTAGGACATTAGACAGGCTGATGGCTCACTTAAAATTTAACAGTTACAGTAGCCAATGTGTCTGCAACACCAGTGGCATCGCGAACACGCTGCTGTCCCATAAGGGTACAAGAACTTGGGTCACTAATGCCGGAACACAACACAAGGTTATTATAGCAGCATACATAAGAACAAAGGTGGTCGCCATCCAGACGGGCTTGAGGCCCTACCACATAGCTATGGTAGGTTGTTTTGTCGCCTTTTACGATAGGCCGACCCTGGCCGCAGAGATCAGTATTCCTTCTCCGGATATCCGCACAGATAAATGTCTGCATGAAGGGTAATTTAAAAAAAATCCACTGTACTCATTCATCCCCGCATCCCTCTCATATCCATCCCCCGTGGTCTCCCTAAAGACAGGACATAATAGTATTCACAGTTTTGTGTTGTTATTAATAACACCCGAATTCGAGAAATCTGTCGATCTGTAACGTTTCAACCGCTGAACCGATTTCGATTAATTTCGGGATAGAGATAGTTTTGATCTCGGGGAAGGACATCGACTACTTTTTTATCTATATGGCAGAACAACGTTTGCCGGGTCAGCTAGTTTATTATAAGAATCTAGTATAAGAATTATAGTTAATTTACTACATACTTCTACATTTTTTCAGGGTTATAATTTCGGCACAAAATATGAATCGCACTTAACCAATTAAATTTGTCAATATACAAAATGATCGCTAACAATATATAAAGATTTTCTGTTCTCTAATTCTTACAAATCGTACCACTTTATACTTGGCAAATGTACCGACCCGTATTTTACAGTGTCCCTCTTTTTGTAAGTCTATTACTCGTGTATCTAAGCATCTGGGATCATATCGGAAGGTGCTCGAGTTTGTAACACAGTTTTATACGATCTAACTCCCATCTAACGAGCGAGAGCGTTCGTTCTTTGATACTTCGCGCGAACTTTTGAGGTATCGTAAACGAGATAATTCACTAACTTTTGACGATAGACATTATCTTTTCTTTCTTGGAATATTTTCACTTGTACAAACAATTTTTATTTTAGGTACATTAACTTTCCTTTGAATAGCAAACAGATCGTTTTGTTAGACAACATCCGGAAAAAACTTTCGATATTATACGTCTATTCATCATCATTTCAGCGATGAATCCCGGTTGCAGCCCAAACTCTCGCTTCGGCGCCCGGGGTCCGCTTTCCGACTTTTTCTTCTCCACTTCGCACGGTTTTCACCATCCCTGGTAGTGAGACCATTGGCACGCATATCACCCTTTACGACGTCAAGCCAGCACTTTTTGGGTCTGCCCTTCCTGCCGGGGCCCGGCGGAAGCGGCATGGCCAGACATTTGTTTCCTACGTAAGCATCCGGTTGCCGTAAAACGTGGCCATACCATCGGAGCCGACACTCCTGCAATTTATCCGCAATGTCACGGACATGAAGGCTGCCGCGAATGCGGGAGTTCCTAACGCGGTCCTTCCGCGTCACTCCACACATCCACCGCAGCATATTCATCTCCGTGACACGCAGTTCTTGCTTGTGTCGCTCTAACACCGGCCACGCTTCACAGCCGTATAAAAGGACAGGCCTAATGATGGTCTTATAGACCTGTCCCTTCAACTTTACCGGCATCTTGGGGTCACAAATGACACCAGTCACCTCACGCCATTTGGCCCACGCGGCAGCAATGCGTGCCTTGACGTTGCAATCGACGTCACCAGACGCGTGAAACACAGATCCCAGGTATTTCACTTGGTCCGTGCGCTCGACCGTGTCGCCGCCTATGCGTACGGGTGTAGGATCTGTGGAGTTACAGGCCAAGTACGCGGTCTTCGCCACATTGAGCTTCAGACCACCGTTCTCAAGCGACTCCTTCCACGCCTTCACGCGTTGCACCAGCCTACCCCTGTCCGAATCTGCCAGCGCGATATCATCAGCATACATGAGCAACCACGGGGGCTGCTCATGTGAGTTTCTGATGCTGTCTGACAATACGTCTAATACCACGCTAAACAGAAACGGACTAAGGACGGATCCTTTGTGCACCCCGACGGTGATGGGGAAAGGTTTTGTGTCGCCAACAGCGGTGCGAACTACGGAATCGGAGTCACGGTACATGTCTCGGATGATGTCAATATAGGCCTCTGGAATCCCTTTGGACCGCAATGCCCACCAGATTATCGCGCGAGGAATACAGTCGAAGGCCTTCTGCAAGTCGAGAAACAGGCAATGCAGAGGCGTAATCTTCGCCCTGTATTTCTCCGCGACAGTCCTTAGGGCAAAAACAGGGTCCATTGTCCCGTGACCAGGGCGAAACCCATATTGACACACCGAGACAGTGCACTCCTGTCGAATCCGAGAGTCGATAACCCTTTCGAAGAGCTTCATGGTGTGGGACATGACCTTAATTACTCGGTAACTACCGCACTCCTGCACCGACCCCTTGCCTTTGAAGACTGGAGTAATGATACTTAGTCTCCATTGGCTCGGGATCGTACCGGTGAGGAGTGTCCGGTTGAAAAGGTCTGTTAAAATGCCCACACCACGAGAGCCCATCGCCTTCCAGGCTTCGATGGGGACTCCATCGGATCCAACAGCTTTTCGATTCTTCATGCGGTGAAGACAATTCTGGACTTCTGCAGGCGTTATCAGTGGGACTAGTCCTTGATTCGGAGGAAGATCTGGCGGCTGCACCTCTTTGTGCTGCGTGTTCAGCAGCTCGTGGAAATACGAGCGCCATCTCTCCTTCACCGCGAGGTCCTCGCATAGCAGGTTGCCTACAGGGTCTTTTACACAGCGGCACTTGGAAATGTCCTGTGCCACTTTGACCCTGGAGCGCGCCAACTTATAGATGAGCTTCTGCTCCTCAGACGATTCCAACTTATCGTAAAGTGGTTGTAAGTGGTCTCGCCTGGCTCTGGCAACAGCTCTCTTAGTGGCGCGCTTTGCTACCCGGTATGCGTCGCGATCTTCAGGGGATCTGGACGCTTGCCACTTCTTAAAGAGGGCTCTCTTCGCTCTAGTCTCCCTCTGGACAGTGTCGTTCCACCACCATGTCTCCTTGTCACACTTACGACCACCTTTAGACACCCCAAGCACCTCCTTCGCCGACCCAAGGATAGCCGCCTGAATCTTGTCCCAGTAAGCCTGAACTGGTTCGCCCATACCACCGGCGCACTTGTCACCGACGGCTAAGGCGAACTCCTGGGACGTGACTTCATCAAGTAGCCACCACCTGATTCGGCGCTGAACGCGCTCGGTATACGTGTCTTTAGGCTTAGCGCAGAGGTCAATGACAAGAAGACGATGTTGTGCAGTGAGACTCTCACCGGGTATGACTTGGCAGTTGGCCACTTTGCTGATGTGGTGTGTCCTAGTGAGTAGGAAGTCGATTTGGGTAGCATTCCTCCCGCTCTTGTAGGTGATGAGATGCTTGGGTCTCTTTTTGAAATACGTGCTCACGATGGCAAGGTCGGCCGCCGCACACGCATTGAGGATGTCCTCCCCTTCTGCGTTGCGGCTGCCGTACCCAAATCCAACTTGAACACGCTCAAATTCCCCACATTCATCATCCACATGACCGTTCAGATCACCCCCCAAAACGATCCCCTGTGATAATGGGATTCCATGGAGCAATTCTCCGAGTAGATTCCAAAACGCTATTTTATCGGCATCGTCACAACCGGCCTGTGGCGCATAGGCACTTATCAAGTGGGTAACTACCCCATCGATAAACATCCTAGCGACCGTAATTCGGTCGCTATTTTTTTTATTTTTTTTTATTGCTGTAGGACAGCAGACAGGCTGACGGCCCGCTTATAATTTAGCAGTTACCATCGCCTATGAATGTTTGCAACACCAGTGGCATCGCGAACACGCTGCTGTCCCATAAAGGTACTGGAACTTAGGTCACCAATGCCGGAACACAACACAAGGTTATTATGGCGGCATACTTAAGACTAAAGGTGGTCGCCATCCAGACGGGCTTGAAGCCCTACCACGTAGCTAGGGTGGGTTGTTTAGTCGCCTTTTACGACAGGCCGACCCCGGCCACAGAGGTTAGTATTCTTTCTCCGCCCCTGAACGGATAAAACGCTATGACGTTTCACTTCCAAAATGTCGTTCTGGAACTCCTCCGAGAGCACTATGGCAACCCCATTCTCCCCACCAGGTGCACCTGTGTAGATCAGCTTGTAGCCATTCCCAATGAACCGGGATCTGCTGGCTTTCCACCGAGTCTCCTGCAGGAACGCCACGGCCACAGAGCACATCGGCCAACTCTCTCGCGCGTCCGGTTAAAGTGCCTATGTTCCATGTTGCGAAGCGGATCTTTCGAGATATTTGGGCTGCGTGAGTTGGGGCTAGCGTCGTTAGCCGTGCCCGCCCATGACACGGTAGCCCTTATCCATTTCTCACAAGAGCCGGGTGAAGCTCTTGCGCGCCGTTATGCGGCGGCGCACTAGCCCTTAATCGATCTCTCATTCGTTGTTCTTCCATATGATTTGGCTTTTACGGGAGCGACTGCCGTCTGACCCCCCAACCCCAAAAGGAAAGCCGTCGTCAGAGCCTCGTCCGTTATTCAGCAGGGTGCGCCGACTTGCAGGTGAGGTTGACTTGGGCCCCGAAGATGTTGGTAGGGCCCCTTACACCCCGATATTATACGTCTATTATATTGTAGATAAGTTGTATTGCGATCTAAATACGTAGTTCCAGCTAATTTACAATAAGGAACATAATAATAAGTTAAAACCTAAGCTTACTTATCAATGATCACACAATATAAATATGATACAAGATACATAAATATACATAGTTATTAGAAAATTGATAAAAAAGTAACTGACGTAACGTATTAAGACGATTATTGTAAGTTAATTTAATAAAATAAAGAAACTATTCTATGATAGCGTAATGTGATTCCAATAACATTCATATTGTATTATATTTCTGTACACAAAAATGTTCTGTGGATTAGTATTTTTTTATTGCTGTAGGCTGATGATCCACTTAGAATTTAGCAGTTACCGTCGTCTATGGGTGTTTGTAATGCCAGTGGCACCGCGAACACGCTGCTGTCCCGTAAGGGTACAGGAACATGAGTCACTAATGCCGGAACACAACACAAAGTTATTATGGCGGCATGCGTAAGACCAAAGGTGGTCGCCATCCAGACGGGCTTGAGGCCCTACCACGTGGCTAGGGTGGGTTGATTTGTCGGCTTTTACGACAGGCCGACCCCGGCCGCAGAGATTAGTATTCTTTCTCCGCCCATGGACGGATTAGTATAGGAGAGTATTGGATATTTAGTCATTATATCATATGTGTTAGTTATAATATGATTTCAAGTTAGGATTTTTATATTAATTTACAACAAAGCACAATATTTATAAAAAATGTTGTTGACGTATTTCTATTTGTTCACAGACACGTACTCAGTGATGGAAGATTGGTGATGGGAGCGCGACGCTCGCTCTTGGATGCTGGAAGCAGTGGTGGTGGGGCTATACTCAGATGTAGAGCATCAAACAGAGCTGGGACTATATTATCCAGACCAGTTATCCTACAACCAGGTACTTGTAAAAATATTTTCTTATATTGTTGAGAAACAGCATACAGACTGGTGGTGTAGGTGGTGCTAAACAGTTACTTGCAGCTGCGTGTTTACGGTGCCTGTAGCGTCGCATAGGGGTACAGGAACCTGGGTCACTAATGCCGGAACACAGCACAAAGTTATTATGGCGGTATAGACGGGTTTGGGACCCTACCACGTAGCTCGGCTAACCTCGGCTGCAGAGGTTAGTTTGTTTCTCTATTCCCCCTCTGCACGGAGACAAACCAAGCAATTACCATCACCTTCATGATATTGCTACTTAAGATATAAAATCACCGTCAGTTGTTTCTTACTAAGTTACGTGACAAAGTGATATATTTCCAATTACAGCATTTCCGTAATGGAAATTGTTAAAAATGGTAAACAACAGACTTGAGTAATAAACAGATGTACGAGAATAAGGCAAAACAAATTACAACTTCGAGTTGAGTTGGACCAATTAACTTTCTGTTACTCAGCGAAGGAAAATATGAAACAAAATGAAATGAAAAACAGCCCACGGCTCAAGCTTCTTTTTTACATAGAGAAACTTTTAATTAAGGGATTAAAAATGACATTAGAGTTCGGAACAAGGTAACTTTTCTTTTGTTCGGGAACTGCGAAGTAAAATATTTATTACGGGAATATCAAAACAAGATACACAGACTTCTTTACAAAGATCTGTATAAATTTAATAGCCTGAGGACTTAAAAGATACTTGTTAACTGAGACTTCCTAAGAAAATAGGTTCTTTAATTATTAAGGAGATGAAGGAAACTTGGAAGTTAATTGTTAAATCTCTATTGTTCAACTTTTCAAACGATCATTATTACGTTAATTATTTACTAAATATATATAAATCCGGGTGAAGTTTAAAGGGATAAAGGATATTAAATTAATAACTTTTAAAAATAGGATAATGTTAATGTAAACTTTGACCGAGTCCGATTTGACGATTTCTATACGATAAAGGCAGAATGGACTTTAAGATACATTCGTACAAATTCCAATTACCAATTTTATTTATACTCCATCGAAAGGTTATCTGGGAGAAATCGCCATCGGCGATAAGACCGCCAGTTGTACTGTTTTTGTGTTTTGGTATGTTTCATGTTACATGTGTAATGTAAAATTTTAAGTACAATAAAACATATTCTATTCTTTATTTTCAATTGACATATTTCAATTACTTGCAATTTTCAATTCAATTTTGGTTTCAATCGTCAACAAGAATGGCACATAATATTATAACATTTTAATTTTAGTATTCTCAAAATATTAGGTTCGTTGTGTATTCTTTCAACAATTATTTAAATGGTAATTTTATAATTATAGCTAAAATATATTTGGCTTCATAGTCACTACAACCGCTTTTTTGATTAAAATATCTTTCAGAACAGTTATTTTTACGATTGCGCAAGTTTTAATTAAATATTGAGCGAATTAATATCTGTCGTTTCAGAAAATAACGTTGTTATGGTGACGTTGTATTTTGTTTATTGAAAGAATTTAAATTTAAATTTAATTCAACAAGCTATTGATCTTCTTATTGTTGTGGAAGAGCAGACAGGCTGATGGACCACTTAATAATAAGCCGTTACGTACGCGTAGTCTACAGATGTCTGAGACGCCGGGAATATTGCTAATACGCTTTTGTCAAGGTAGGGGAACTGGACCTTGGTTCATTATGCTGGAACACATACAAGGTTATTATGGTGGCATATTTAGGGCCATTCAAACGGGTTTGGAGCTCTACCTCTTAGCTGGGGTTGTATTGTCGCTTTTTACGACAAGCAAGCTACGTTCGGTATAGTTATATATATTATAGGCCGGTAGTATTCTTACTCTGCCTCTATATGAAAAAAAAACACTGAAAACTGATAAAACTTAAACATATATGTTTTTACGTAAAATCAATAGTAATAAAATATTTTGTCTGTTTACTTAACTCATGAATTCTCTGAGATATTTTTAATTATTACAATTAGAAAATAAATTTGACATACATATTTAAAATACATATTTAAAACAAGTTAGCAATGTAAGCCCTTATTCTAAGGGGGCTGAGAAGCCCCCATCAATATCTCCAGGGTGCATGTAGCTAGTTGGCACGGCTCCAAGTCCATCTGAATGGCAACCACCTCTGGTTTCTATTATAAATATGCAGCCATAATAACCTTGGGTTGTGTTCCGCCTTAAGTGACCAGTTTCGATTACCCCTATGTGGACGGCAGTATGTTAGCGGTGCCTCTGGCGTCGCGAACATCCATAGAGGACAGGAACTGCTAATAACTGTTGTATAATGGACCTTCAGCCTGTTTAACTAATTTACAACAATTAAATTTTTTTTAACAAAGGGCCCTACACAGAAAGCATGCAGTATTATCGCTCAGTACACTAAGCAGGTAGCTTTGAACTTGTAGCACAACTGCTCAGGCGCATTTTTGTGTAGAAGTAAGTGTGTGTAGAAGTAACACTTAATATAAATGCTGGCAAAAAGTAATATTCCAGAACTATTTTTTAAAAACATAATTTACACATACACTGAGACCCGACCAAACTATTTGCATACAATAAAATATTTTGTTCTCGTAGAAGCCTAATCAATAGATTGTGAGAATAGTATGTTTACTATAGGCATAAACACTAAATACCACACGAGCAAAGCCGCAGACACAGCTTTTGTACTTATAAATAACTATAATATCACATTATGTTATAACAATCATTAATCAACAAATAACTTTCAACACAGGCGCCTGTAAATAGACGCCTTGCAACATAATGACATAATTTAGTTATGTGAAGTATCGATTGAGGGTACAATACGATACCACTTAATACTCGTACTGTTTGTTGTACATTGACAAAGAAACGTTGAGTTTCACGTTTCACCAGTAGAATAGAGATGGCGATTAAAAAAATTTTTGTAATTGATTGCTAAAAATAATTAACTGAATAATCGATTAGATATTACCATGATCTAAACAAATATTTGGACCAAGATAGAATTCGGGAATCAAATGTCATTTTTTCACTTAATAATAAGCATAACTGATTTCCATCGCCTTCGTGTTTGTTGCATTTGCTTGTTTGGATATGACGCGTGCTTCCAATTATTTCAATAATTAGGATTAGTAAAAATAATGTAATATGACACCAAAAGTCATCAAACACTGCATATTACCCTTATATGAATGAAAAATTTCTTTTGTAATACATCGATCTATAGTAAAAAATGAATTAACTCAGAACTTTTTTATTTATAATTAAAAAAGGATAAAATATTTTTCATTATTAGACAGGGATTATTCCGAGTAAGTGTTTAGAAAGTCCATAACAAATAAAAAGTTTTCTGACATATTTGAATTATATTTGTAACGATTATGAAATATTTTATGAATTTCTTAAGAGCATGCCTATCGAGGCAATACTTCTTTCCAAAGTTAGCAACTAGCTCTCGAGTTACAGATTTTATTTACCATATTTTAATATTTTCTCGTACAATGGAGCGAAATACAAAGGGAAAATTGAAAGGCAACAAATGGGGGTGCTGTAGATGCTTATTCTCATTCAAATGAGTTCCAAAGAAAGTATTCGACACTTTGATGTTTTAATATTTTACCTTGTTCTATTTTAGCATTCATTTCAACAATAGCTATGTAGATTATAAATTGTTTGAAGCAGTGTGAGCGAAACCTTATTTTGAAACTTAGTCCATCAAAAATATGTTTTGGTTGCTCTCTTATGAAATGTTGTTTATTTATTTTTATAGAATAATTTTTCGCCGTTTGTAAATAAATGACAATATTGAAAAAGTGTATTTTATACGTAATGTTTTTTGTGTAGTGTTGATTTTTTCCACGTAAAAAGTAAGAAGTTATTTTATTATATTGTCTGTAGTATTTATTTTAAAATAATATACAAAAATGTTTATTATTATATTGTAAATGAAAAAAATATATACATTTCGATTAACATTTGTAAGAACAATTTTTCCATGAAACCAAATGAGTATACCATTTATGTAGAATATAAAATATTCGGTATTTATATTTTTAGACAATGCAATCAACAAAGTCGGTTTGAATTATCGACAGCATAATAGAAGGAATGATAAAAATAATATATTTATATCTTTAATGTATCCTATTATCAAAATCGAAAAGAATTTCACATTTTCACTGCGATAAACTACAACATTAATCATTTTTATAACAAACAATGTCGAACACAATTATTTGTTCATTTATTATCCCATTATTTTTGTTTCTCATTTCTTATAAAGAAACGTTGAGTTTGGGCGTCTCAAAATGAATCTCTTACCACAATTTAAGTGAAAATCTTCTTATTCTTCCATTCGGAAATCAAATTTACGAACACAAAAAGTGATGGGGAATAAGTATCAACAGAAAAAATCATTTTCAAATTAAAAAAGGAACGGGCAAAATGACTTGAATTAAAATAATATATTAACAGTAAAATGATAAATTTCTTATTTTATCGTTGTATTGTCAGGCTATTTACACTAAACACTTTCATACGCTTTATAATAAAAAAAAATCTACCATATAAAAATACTTTTATGAGCTTCACTTGTTTATATAATAATATTTTTCAATATTTATATTTCTGATAGAGACAGAAAGTGGATATTCGATGATAGCGTTGTTTTAATGCATTTGTATTAAAATCACGCTATTTTTGTATTTGGAGTCGATGTTTCTTAACAAAGACTTTAGTTGTAGATGATATCCAAGATTAGTTGTTGCACCAGAAAGATGACCACGAGTATTATGTGATGAAAAGTTACTACACCATCAAGTTGGGCTATTTAGATTCCTATCGATATGTACTCTAAGCTAGATAATATTATAAATGTGTAACTCTTGTTTGTCTGTTACGTTTTCACACCTAAATCACTGAATCAATTTTGATGTATTTTGCTAGAGATTACACCTTGGAGGAAGGCTACCTAGGCTACTTTTGTCGTGAAAATATTTTTTTTGAAAAAAAAAACTTTTTACATGTCAGCTAGTTTAATATAAATTTAAAAATAATCCATGTAGCATAGACGTCCAAGGGACAGTTAAACACTTGGAAATACTGTTGTATAGTTTATTTATAAGATGACTACTTTTTTTGCAGTATACATATAAGCATCGCACTTACCCGAGTATATAGCACAATTCAGCGCCTAGCTGCCTACCCAGCAATGGTCTCGAAAAATAAAATGCGAAATCGGTAGATCTACCGAAAAAAATCCGTATACTTGGACCAAAAATCGATATGTGAGGATTTTTAAGTTTAAAGCAATATATTTGGTTATTGTGAAGTTCTTTTATATAATCCGGAGGCATATTACACCCTGAAAATATTTTTTCCCATTATTTTCTAAAAAAATACTATATTTTTTCTTTTTAATCTCGAGCTTGTACTTTCAGTACTCGGTTCTTCCTCTTTGCGTGGCGATCTACTATTTGGTTTACTTGGCTATTTTTTAAATGTCTTTAGCCTAATAAGTAATGAGAATAGTTATTCCACCAAATACCAAAACAAACGAAACATTTCTCTAGAAATTTAATATTATTCGCAAATAGGTGATCTTTTACTAAATGATGCTATTTTGGAAAGCTTTTCCCAAAAAACCTAGTAAGAATACAATATAGTAGTAAGTATTATATCTTTTATATATATACAAAATGATAGACACTATAAGTAACATAATTCGATGTAACAATTATTATTATCAAATAATGCATGTTGAGCCACAACTTTTTCACAAATGAAAAAAATACCTCCATGGCGAAATTAACAAATATCAACCAACTTGAAATTATTGGAATTCGTTTCCTATTTTAATTTTAATAATTTCCTATCATTCATAAAATCGTAGAAAAATTGCTGGAATTGAAACAATTTCGGTAGGACAGGTGCAATATAGTTAGAAATACCGAAAAATTGGTATGTCCGAAATCACTGCTACTACGGACCCACTCGCACGGAGTAATGAACCAAGAATTTATTCGAGCATATTTGGTTCTTTCACACGTGTGTGATATTAAGAGAAAGGTCATTCAAAATTATTTAAATTTATGTTTCTTAATTCTGTAAAATATTGTACGTCATCTATTGGTAATAAAGTCAGAACTCTCAAACATTGAGGCTGCTACAAACACCTTCAGCAATTAGAATTTCCGTTTTTATTAGAGCGCTCAAGCGTATTTTTGATGAATTATATGTAAAAAATTATGATATAACTCTCAGTTTTGACAATAGAGACGTTCTTGATAACCAACAATTTGTTGTCTTGATACTGCTAATATAAGAATTTCGACATCTTTATAAATGATCGAGTGAAACAGCCTATAACTGAAACTGCAATACAGTTATTTAAAATAGTGTGCAAATAAAATGTACTCATATAGGTCTTGTTTGTTGTCTAGTGGAGGACAGTATAATATCACACGCTGCGAGACAGTTGATGCCAGCCAAAGTTGGAGGCTCGGTTGTTTTGCGCTGCGAATTGTCACCGCAAGTTGGCCCCGTGGACATAACATGGTTGCAGGACGGGCTTACTCTGTCATCGATGTATATGAATGGAGGTAAGGCATAATATTGTAGTGATACAAGTTTGAAACAGTGATTCAATAACATTTTAAATAAAATATGCTTGTGTTAGTTAAATTAAATAATATAAAAAAATTGTTAATTATCCAACTATCCATCCAGCCATATCAACTTTTTTGACACACGTCATGTTACAAATAACATATCGTGTTTAATTTTATGGCAATACTATCATGCGCCTATTACTTCGTACGCGTAGCAAAAATAAAATAATTGTTAACTGTAACTTTTACGGCTGGGAAATAATGTGAAAGATTCATAGAAGAATGTAAATGAATAGAACTTTGAAAATAAAACTAATTAAAAATAACATAAAATAAAAGTTTGCTATGTTTGCAAACAGCTTATCAGGCCATTCGATGAAGATAATAAAATACAAAATAGGATTGAAACATCTTTAAAAAGATAAATTATATAGCCAATGATAGCCAAGATGAGGGCAAATATGCGATTCCATATTGTTAGTTATTGATATTTAATAATACAATCTGGTTAAAGCCTGTTGGTTAGAAACAGGAAGATTAATTAATAATGAGAAAAAAGTCTAGAATAACTAGATCAACTAAGAACAGGAAATATGATTTTAACCTTTTCCATGAAATTTTTCTAATTAGATTTTCATAAGAGCTTTTAATAAAATTCAATGAATAAGGAAAAAACCCCGTTTAATCGGGAAATAAATAAAGCATATCGTTCCATTTGTTGGCGTACCACATTTATTTATTTTGTTTTATTTAGAATTTAGAATGGTTACGTGCATTAGCTAAAAAACAATGCTTTTTAAAATTTCCTATTTAATAAATAAGAACTCAATAACAGAACCAGGAGTTGAGCAACTATAGTTAATGTGGATTGTTTATCTCGTAAAAATATGTTTGGGATCTTCCAAGGTTCGATGAAATTGAGCGGTAAAGACTACAAAACCACATTGATTAGTCATAGACTTGCCTGGATTACAGGAGGATCATATCTGCCTAAAGGGCTACATAGTTAGACACAATAAACATTTATTGCGTACAATTATAAATTTTTATTATGTCCCTAAAGATTCTCGTTGGATATCTGGAGGAGCAGGTCTATTGTTGGGATCGGATTTAACTCAAGCAGATATTCAAGCGGAATACACATGTGTCGCAATTGATACTCCCAGCCCGTCGATAAAACTGACAACGGATGGTATGCACAACATAATATATATTTATTGTGACTCTATAGGAAATACACTTTAGTATTAAGTTTTGTTTAATTTGTGTGTGAATATAATTTTAAGAAAGTCTGAAACCTGGCTAAGAACAACAAAGGGGGTTGCGTTTATATTTTGACCACGATCAGAACTCAAATTGGTTTTAGGGCATCAGAAATATAATGTAAAAAAGCCTTAGCCAGTCGATGGACTATTATAATACATAACTTTAGGTGTAATATATATATATATATATATATATATATATATATATATATATATATATATACCTAGTCAGGTCATAAATTCTGTCACATGTTTAATGTAAAATAATTGTAACAAGTTTATTAATTATGTAACCATTCATATACCAAAATGAACTTAACAAAACATAGATTCTTATGACATTAAAGTTTATTCAAAATGACCTCCGTGATTTTGAATACAAGCCTTCAATCTGCGCGGCCAGTTGTCTATCGCAGCACGAACGAGGTCCATGTCAATATCGGCGGCTGCCTTAATCAAGGATGTCTTGAGTGACTCCAAATTGGGATGAGGCTTTGAGCACGCCTTTTTCTCCAAGTGTTGCCATATCTTGTAATCTAACGGATTCAAATCTGGACTGGAGGAGGGCCAGTCTTCGTGCCGGATGAAGTCGATTTCACGCGCCGCCAGCCAGTCTTGTGTGCTCTTCGCTCTATGAGCTGGCGCCGAATCTTGTTGGAATACCCAGTGCCTGTTATTGAACATGGTATGAGAAACAGGTTCCACAATGTTCGTCAGGACTGTATTTTGATACACAACAGCATTCGTTTTTACACCTTTCTCACAAAAATGTACCTCTGTTAAGCCCCAATAAGAAACTCCCAACCATACCATGAGCGAGGATGGAAAATGACCTCGTTGGACACGCGGAATACGGTTGCTCGCTTCTTCACTACTGTGTGCGTACACCATTATCATTTTGTTTGTTGTAGCTCTCTTCTACGGTAAACATTTTTTCATCCGAAAAAAGAATTTCCCGATATTTTTTTCCCGCGTACCGCTTCAACAAAGCGCGGCATCTCTTCAGTCTCAGGTCCATTAGACGAGCATTCAAACGATGTCCTGTTTTTCTTCGATATGCCCGAAGCCCTAAGTCTTCATTTAACACCCTTTTCACCGTGGTTCTGCTTAACCCAATCTGAAGGGCCAACAGTTTCTGCTTACGTTTGGGATTTCTTTGAATTCCTGCCTTCACAGCTTTTATCACTGCTGGAGTCCTAACAGACCGAGGGCGACCACTTCTTGACCTGTCATCTACACTAGAGTCTTCATTGTATCGTTTGATGGTACGATAAACGAATCTTTTGGTATATTCAAATTTTTCAGTATGTTAAAAATTTGAATTGGCGCGTAACCGCAACGATGTAACGCAATAACTGCAACACGGTCTTCTTTAAGCGTCCACTCCATATTTAAAAATGAGTAAAATTCTAAAAGTTATACATTTTTATTTTCATGAACAATTCGAAATTCTAATTCAATAAACTTTTTTGTGGCCAGCATTCTAAAAGAAAAGTTTTTACTGTGTGACAATACTTATGACCTGACTAGGTATAATATGGGCTGTAATAATTATCATTCTATACGTCAAATGGTAATGTTGTTATATAAAAAACAAATAAAATATTTTATACAATAAACACAATTACAATGAATGTCTAAAAACTATTATCTCTTAAAAATCTTTTAAAATGGAAAATATAAAAGAAGCACAAAGGTTTTTAGACACTTAAAATGCAATAGTTTTAAAGAAATCGTTAAAATACCTCAAAATATTGTAGATAGCAGTTGGTTGGAAAATATTGAGCTCAATTCAGTGGAAGCCCGGTCGGGCGATACTGTGATAATGCCATGTATTCTGCGACATATCAGCGGACACTCAGTAACGTGAGTAAAAGTAAACTCTTCACAATATTATAAATAAAATACAATGTCAAGTTACAAAGCTTAATTTATATCGTAACTTTCAACGGAAAATAGTATTGTATTTGTATATTAATTGTTAGATTATTTATTCTTGAATTCTAATCTATATTTTTTTATTTAATGTATTTTTGTTCCTTAAGTAATAAATGAAACAATATAAGGGATATTATTTCATTTATACAGATATTTGTGAAAAATTGTTATCGTTTTCATTGTGCTATTATGTAGATTTTACTCGTAAATTTTGTGTGAACTTAATAATTTTGACACTTTTTTATCATTTTCATCTTAGATATGGTTTAGATTTTGGTCTTTTCAGCTGGCAATGGCAAGATCCCAGTGGTGTATGGACACCTGTTTCTGACGGGACACTACGTGGCGTGTCTTTGGTATTACCAAATATTCGTATGCAGCAAGCTGCTAGATATGCGTGTTCTTCTGGACCAGAATCTTCTCCTAGAACAATAATCAGATTAGTTGTTTATGATGCATTGACTGTCGCTGTATCGCCTAATCCCCTTGTAAGTATTATAAATATTTAAACTATTTGTATGTAATGTAAATCAAACTGTTATCACATTTGTTCATTAATAGATAGATAAATGGATACTCTTTATTGCTGACATTTATAATAAAACTTATATATATATATATATATATATATATATATATATATATATATATATATATATATATATATATATATATATATATATATATATATATATATATATATATATATATACATACATCTATATTATCCTAACATTTATAAATTTAAGTTTAGTTATTTAATACAAAAAGACTTCCCTTTTTAATCGAAATTTATTAAAATTTATAACCCTAACTTATACCCTTCTTATGCTCTTAACAATCCTTTAATACATGTTTTCAATTAGTAATCTGACATTTTTATTGCTATGGAGCAGAAGACAGGCTGAGAGCCCACTTAACAGTAAACAGTTTCCGCTGCCTATAGATGTTTGCGCGCCAGGGGCAGTAAATAACCTGCGGGGGAATTGAAAGTTAGGTCTCGTATGCTGAAACATAACACAGGGTTATTATGGCGGCATTATGTTATAAGAGAATACTAGTAAAGGTGGTTGTTATCTAGACGAGCTTGGAGCCTTACCACAAATAAAATAATCGATACATTTGAATATTAAGTCTGAGAGACGAGACAATTAAAATGTTCACGATATATTACTACCAAGAGAAACTTAAGTGTTGCTGAACATGCTTGTTAAGTACATTGTTAATTAAAGAGTGGCTTTTTCATACTCTTAGATGATTGGAACAGGTGGGAGTGGTCATTTCAACTGTTCAGTGAGTGGTGGTCGTGGTGGTGGGATTACTATAAGTTGGCAGCATGAAGGACGACCACTGCATGCCCCGCAATCACGTCTTGCAGTTGGACAAGTTCGTTCTCACCACGTGGGCTTGTATCAGTGTACTGCGCATGACCATTCAGACTCTGCTGTAGCGGGAGCAGAACTTGTTATTGCTGGTAATAATTATTTTATATAATAGTCGTAAATTATTAATTTTATAATCAGAAAAAAATTCTAACATACATAACATACTGTTTTGTTTTTGAATTTGTTCTACCGTGCCCATTTACAAAATTAGAACATGTATATTCATATATTCATATATACTTTAAATATTTCTGATAGGTTGTCTGGAAGAAATCGCTATTTAGTGATAAGACCGCCGTTTGCTCACTATGTTGTACTATTACCTACTTCTTTTTATGTCTTTTTTTCTGTAAAATTGTGTGGTGAACAATAAAGAATTATCTATCTATCTATCTATCTATATTCAGTATACATGAAACTTCGACCAATTCCAGATTTACAAAGTTTACTACGCCAAATATGAGAAACATCTAAGGAATTCTTTATTTTAGAGATTACATTGCCATAGGTAGACTTTTATCAACAATCTTATATATAAAATTCTCGTGTCACAATGTTCGTTCCCGTACTCCTCCGAAACGGCTTGACCGATTCTCATGAAATTTTGTGAGCATATTGAGTAGGTCTGAGAATCGGCCAACATCTATTTTTCATACC
This sequence comes from Malacosoma neustria, assembly GCA_963693495.1. Classification (NCBI taxonomy): domain Eukaryota; kingdom Metazoa; phylum Arthropoda; class Insecta; order Lepidoptera; family Lasiocampidae; genus Malacosoma; species Malacosoma neustria. The sequence goes on along the minus strand of OY856382.1, from coordinate 13,809,784 downwards.
CCTTAGTGATAAGGTCACTATTCCACGCGGACGGAGTCGCGGGCACAGCTAGTAGTATTATAATTTCATCTAGCTATCCTGCGTCTTTGTCAATAATTATCAATGCAATGATGGGCAGCCAAAAGTTTTCAATTTGTGTTATTTTAAAATTCGATAGTTAGGTTTAAAATTATTTGTTATACAAAAATTCATTTAGACTCTTGCTCACTATGTTTTGTAATCTTGAAACAAATCTTTAAATACTATAATTAAATTTATACTATATATAAATGTTTATATATTACACTTAATCATTAAAAATCTTAAAATGTTTAAGAAAGTATTACTTCCTAAAATTTTCTGAATGTAATTCATCAATAACTACGTTTTCTATGGATTTGAAGCATGTGTTTATTTTGTTCACTGTTGAAGTTTCAGCTAGTTTTCAATAAATTTCTACCTTCACTGTATATATTAATATTTTTTGATGTTTGTATCCCTTTTCTCTCTTGAAATTGGTTTTAGATAGGCCTCCAAGACTGATATCCACATTCAGTGAAGCAGTTACAAGAATTGGACAAAGTATAGCTTTACGATGCGCAGCAACAGGTGTTCCACCTCCTAGAATACTCTGGACGTTAGACGATAGACCGTTAGCTGCTGCGCCAGACAAGTAAGATTTTTGTAAGAAATTCTTCTTTATCTACACTTCTTTTATGGTATCTTTTTATTTTGACTAAACGTTCTGAGATAGATGAATTTTAATAAAAATTGAAATTATCTTAACGTAGTGTGAAAAGAAATGATACCAGTATGAAACTTCTATTGATTCATTAATCATTGATAAGATTTTGAAGATCCTATAAATAAAAGAAAATACACGTAAAGTTTAAAATACGCTTGAAATATTTAGCCTAAATGTTCTTAATTTAATTTCGGCGCTAATGTAAACACTCAGGATATTTTAAAACATACTCATTTTTAGGTATAGCGTTAACACTCGAGCGGAATCAATACCTGGAGCTGAGGATGGAGCTATAGTATCTATTCTTAGTGTTACAATTAGAACAGCTGACGAAGGTGGTAGATATGGATGTAATGCTACAAATTTAAAAGGATTTCAGGTCCACCAGGCTCGGCTAAATGTATATGGTAATAATATAATTATTTATAATTTAAAAACCCAATAAAAGTCAAAATATAAACTAGTTAGAAGAATAACTTAGAAAATATGTTTTTAATTAGTAATTTTATTTGCAGGTCCTCCTAATATACGATATTTACCAGCTTTGCATGTGAAAACTGACACAGATGTACAATTGTATTGCCCATACTCGGGATATCCTATAAAGTCAGTTAAGTTTCAATACTAATATATTTTTAATTGTTTGTTTATATCAATTACATTTTTAAAATTTTTAGTAATGTTTAATTTATTTAATTTCTGAGGAAATATCGCTTAGAAAGCTACTTTAACGACAGTTTTGTTTTTGTTAGAGAAGTCATATGGAGAAGAGATGATGGATCAACTGTAGATGTTACATTAGATCCTGGAGATGAACGAGGAATTCTAAGATTGAGTTCAGTAAGAAGTGCTTCAGCAGGGAGTTATACATGCGAAGTTCGCGCTGAAAGTGGAGAACTTGCTCGAAGAACAGTTCGGATTGAAATTCATAGTAAGAATAGAAATAATCATATTTTAATTTACTATGTACAAATTAGGTCTGAAATTCTTTAATCACATTGATTAAATCCTGTTTAATCAATGTATTTGTCAACAGAACCACCAAAAATTGCTCCTTTTCAATTTCCGGAAGAATTAGAAGTAGGTGGAAGTACACAAGCTACTTGTAGTTTAATATCGGGCGATAAACCTATACAATTTACATGGCATAAAGACAACTTACCCATACCTTCCATCTTAAAGGTAAATTATATAAGCTTGATGAAATCATATTTTTAATTATAATGTCTATTTTAATTTTTTTAATGGAATGTCTATTTTTAAGGTTGAGCAAAAAAATATGGATTTCTTTTCAATATTAATAATTCAAGAGCTAAATTCGGTACATACTGGTGAATATACTTGTAAAGCATCAAATGATTTTGGATCTATAAGTCACACCGCATCATTGATCGTTAAAGGTATTTACATAATATCATAATTTATTATTGATTTATTCAGTCGTAACTCTCAATTCAATTGTTATTACATTTATACTATTGTTCAGTTATAATTCATAGTTTTTACATTATGTTATGGAAATTGTTTTAACACTCAAATAGTCTATCCGTACAGAATCACCTACTTGGGTATGGCGTGCGCAGAATACATCAGTGTCAGCTGGTGCAGCATTACTACTGCCATGTTCAGCAAAAGGGCAGCCTACCCCAAGGATATCGTGGGAATATGCTACAGGTAAACAAATTTGTTGATATTATCAAACATTGTAGAAAAATCGTTAAAATCACCAAAAATTTCTTATTACATGCAGATGGTGAAAATTATCGCCACGTGTTATGGGGTCAAGAAGATGTTTCTGATACGAATGGAGGGGCGGTGCTCTCAGATGGAACAGTATGGTTAAAGGCAGCTTCTCCAGAACATGAAGGCTGGTACCGATGTACAGCAAGAGTGCAGCATTCTTTCTTACATCATATATTCTATCTCGATGTTCGAGGTAATTATTATGTAAATTACATAAATTCTAAATAAACTAAGGTTTTTACTACATCTATTTTATACAACTCACTTTTTAATCATAATAAGTTTGAATATAATATTATACCATCCATAGAATCAGCCAATATATAAAAGATAAGGCTAAGATACTAATCTAAGGAGTAATTTAAAAGTAAACAAAATAAAGAAAAGCTTATGAATAGCATTTCAGATAAATTATTTCATAAGTCTATTAAAGATTATTACTCCTTATTTCATAAACATTTTGTTGTGTCTCACTAAATTTATAACCATAAAATACAAATTATGGGAAAAAATTTATTTGACCTTAGGCGGTTGGCGTGACACATACTACAAAAATATATTTAAAAAAGTAATATATTTAAGACTTAAGAAAGTGACGAGTTTCATATGTATTTCATTCAGATGGCCTCCAAATAAAGATATATCTTTAGATACACAATTTATATTGTATATAACATTTTGTAAATAGAGCCTCCAAAACTATCGAGAGATGGAAATGGCGGTGAAACGAGATGGGTAGTCAGAGGTTCTACTGCAAGACTGTCTTGCACAATACGAGGCGAGCCAGAAATACATGTTCACTGGACGCATGACTCCAGACCGCTAGCTCTACAGTACGTTAATATGTATTCAGTATTTGAATAAGTATTTCTGAGTTATTTTATATATTATAATATATTTATTATTTCTATATGTTTTATAGCAAAAAAGAATATTTTATACACAATATATTGTAACATGTCAGGTTTCATGATTTTATCTTTATCTTATCTTATTTTGGGGCCGAGAGTTATCTCGGACACTTCGACCCAATGGGATCTTTTGTGTTCCCCTAGATAGCAATCACTCCTCTCCAATCTCATTGAAGATTTGCTTCATGAGCCTGACAATGAGATATGGAGATAGGAGCCTGTAGTCTTCCGGTGTCGGATATCCTACCCCCAAAAGATTCATTCGCTTCCTAGCCAATGCATCGCATGTACACAGTAGGTATTCCATGCGTTCTGTATGTTACCCACACAACCTGCACATAGGTGTCGCGGTTAGACCCATCTTCATGAGCATGTGTTGGTTCCAAAGTGCCCAGTAAAGGCCCCAAGCAAGTAGCGTATTTGCCCCCTGCTCATGTTCCAGATGGATCCTTGTGCTTTGTACGTGGATCCCAAAAATTTTTGGAGTGTTCCAGACCGATTCTAGTTAGCCAGTGTTGTTGTTGACTGCGATCTGCAAAATTCCTGAATGTGGCTTTCACGAGACTAGTCGGAATGCCTACACATGGTTCTGGGCCCATAAAATCATTAGATGAGCCCTCTCTTGCCAGTTCATCTGCCATTTCATTGCCATGAATTCCGTCGTGTCCCGGGACCCACATTAGTCTTACCCTGTTATGCCTTCCAAGCCTATTTAGAGTTTGAATGGCATCCAGGACAAGTCCAGAGTCAACTTTGAAGGAGGCGATGGCCTTTATTGCAGCTTGACTGTCACTGAGAATATATAGGTATATAGATTTGCCTTTGGTGCCTCTATCTATGTTCTCCTGAGCACAGGTTATTATGGCATATGTTTCAGCCTGGAATACACTTGCCATTTTCCCCAAGCTTTTACTACATTTGTAGTCTTTCGCGTATACTCCCGCCCCTGATTTTACTTTATTCTGTAATGATACAAATTTTTGCAATAATAATTCTAACATTTGTTATTTTTTACGATACTTGTAACGTCTTCGATTGCAGATTTATTTGTTAAAAATGTCTTTCGTTTTATTGCATGTGTTTTATAATAAGTCGATTGATATTTCTTCATATATAAAAATTATCAACATCTTATTGTTCAATACCGGTTTCATACGTCTATAGGTCTGGTAGGAAATTTAATTTTTCCGATCGTGAGTATCAATTTTGAAGGCCATTTAGAAGCTTACGAAAACAGTAGTCGTTTAGTTAATCCCTAACAACAAGAAGAGTTACACTCTTATTCATTGATTAGCTGAATCATTTGTTGATTAAAATAATAATCATTAATCATAAAACCATAAAGCATTATGCAACATGTTAAAATTTTGTTACAGTGGTGGTAATGGAGTGGAAACCCGAGATTTGAGCGGAGGAATCATTACCTCTGAACTCACAATACCTCATGCTGGCCCTGAACACGCTGGAGAATATCGATGTCTTGCAAGGAACCTATACGGCAGTGATGAAATTGTCTTTAGGTTGTTTGTTAAAGGTAAGATTCCATTAGAACTAACAATGTCTATGACTATGAGTATCATTTAAGTTTTGTTACTATTGGCAAGAATTTTTTTATAGGCAGAGTTCAGCAGACAGGCAAACAGGCACCCACCCTGGCTAGTGGTTACTGTCACCTATGGACGTTTGCAACACCAGAGGCATCGAAAGAAATTTTATTACGCCTTTTTTGAAGAACTGTATGGCTGAGAAAATCTCAGCCGGAATGTCATTCCAAATTCTTAGAGTAAGCAACATGAACGTTCTTGAGAACCGTTTCGTAGAAGAAAAAAGAGACTCCCAAAAATGTGGATGAACACTCAGCCGATGGCGGGCAGTGTGGTGGTAGAAAGACGACGAGGGTACCATTCTAATAGCTCTTCATAACACTCCCCGTTGTACAGACGGTAGAATACGCAAAGAGACGCAGTCTCTCCGAAGTCCAAGCGTGTCAAGACTGTCTGTGAGTATGGGATCGTCGACAACACGAACTGTGCACCGTTGGATGGAGTCTAGGGGATTGAGCTGACAGGCGAGTGCTCCAGCCCATAAATGTGAGCAATACTCCATATGCGGCCTGAACTGTGTTTCGTATAGCAAAAGCCTTGGTTGCCTTGGAGTCAAATGCTACTTGGATCGGGTTTTGGAGGAGTAGAAGCACACCCAGCTTTTGGAGGCATGTTTGGAGGCTTTACCCTACAATCGTCCCCTAAACTGCACATCATTCGTGATGTCGACACGAAGGATCACATTACTGCTTGTGATGGAAATAGGAGTTCATTGGAATTGTAGCGCAGGTGTTAACAGGGTTTTCTTGGCAGAGAACACGCAGACTTGCGTATTCGAGGGGTTGAACTGGACAAGATTTTGTCGTCCCCATTCAGAGAATATCTCTAGAGAGTTCTCTACATCACACACAAATCTAGCTTGACTTTCTTCCAAAACCGCAGGAGAGAATTTTACACGACCAGTGTACCGTGCATCGCTGTTGCTATCATCTACATAGCAATGAATGGATCTATGGATAACATGTTATTGATATGCAGAATAAATAACGTCGGCGATAGCACACAACGCTGGGGCACACCAGCATTGATAGGCTTCACACTGGAGCAGAAACCATCAACCACGACCTTAGTGCTGCGCCCAGCGAAAATGCTGGATAGCCAAGTGCAAAGACTGCCAGGTATCCCGTAAGATGGCAACTTTGCAAGAAGAGCCCTATGCCAGACCCGATCGAAGGCCTCAGCGATGTATTGGCTAACAGTCAGAGCGTCTCTTTTGTTCTCAACGACTTCAACCCAACGGTGGGTTAGGTAAACCAGGTGATCCCCAGCGGACCAATCATGCCGAAAACTGTATTGGCGATCATTTAGCAGCTGGAAATCCTCCAGGTAACACAAGAGTTCCGCGTTGATAATCCGCTCCATCACCTTTGAGAGCAAAGAAGTTATCGCTATAGGCCTGTAGTTGGATGGATCCGTACGGTCACCCTTTTTGGGAATAGGGTAAACATGGGCAACCTTCGACGCTGCAATGCTGCCAATATGCTCAAATTTTGCTCTCGCAATCCATTTTTGAGGGACCTGGAGGCAAAGTTATATTTTTTCTTCATGTCAGAAGTGTTAGGATACTGACAAATCCTTGCTGAAGTACAGGCTCGATTAGCATTTTGCTTAAGTTTGACAGCCTCCGCAATAAGCTTATCAAACCATGGCTTTCCAGATGTACTAACGGGAACTACAGTCAGGAACAAAACTTTTCATTTCCTGCAGCACCACTTCAGCAACCGAGTTCACACAGGTGTCGGGATTGAAAACAGAAATAAATAGAATGGACTAATATTTCAATAATATTAATATATAATTTAACGTGGCAAGGAAATTGTAGCTATGATAGTAAATGGGTAAAGAAGGAGAAATAGAATAAAGAAAAGATGAATAAATTTAGTACAAGATGATATGCCAATGACAGTTGAAGGAGAGAATATATTGTGCCCAAATATATTATTATTAATCTGCACATACACTCATCATATCGTATACCATCAAAGTAAGCATAATTAGCCTGCAAAATAGCATCGGGCTGATCGCATCTGTCGCAGGACTGATTCATTATGAACTTAATGATTGTTAGTGCTCTCTACCAAGTTCCGCCTAAAATAGATAAAAGAAAAGAAAATATATGATATCCAAGTTGAATAGACTGTTAATCTATGAAAAGTTTGTGGTTGAGTGAGTAAGGTAGGCCTGGAAAGTAAAGCCCCAGCTCGAGGAAGTCCAGTAGTAGACGACGATAACTATATTTTGTGGACAAATTGTTTACAAAATATAGTTTATAACACCAATAAAATATTAAATAATTCATACTAATGGAATTGTAGTAAACATTATGTAATTTAGCGCAAAGCAATGTCAAAATAAAATGCGGAATAAATTAGTGTCAGATTTCGACATGTAATATCTATGGATCATAGAAATCATCCACGATACTAAACAAACACGTATACACATACGGCATTATTACGAAAATTAAATACATAAAATAAATTTAAAATACAATTAAATACATTTACTGTTATACTACTGTTATTAGATAGATAGATAGATAACACTTTATTGTAAACCAATTATATAAACACAATGAAACTTATTTACACAATCAATATGTACTTGACTTACAATGGGCGGCCTTATCGCTACAGAGCGATCTCTTCCAGGCAACCCGGTTATTACCTTGCAATGTAATTTATTTGTTAAGTATCAGCAACTAAACATGTTTGTTGTATAAAAAAAATTATAGTCCAAACTCAGGGTATTACAATAAATCAATTCTTAGACTTCGTAGCAATGTATCACAGTTCTCTGTTTAAATAAAAATCACAAATATCAATTCCGAAGCTGTCAACTCGATAAACAAAAGTACGGTCCCACAGCGTATCACCATAAAGTTGATTTACACCTTGTTTTCTCAGTTCACAATGCTTTTGTATTGCGAAAATGTATAGTCATGCACTCGCATATCCGATATATGCGGGTCATAAATGCGAATGTGCCAGTACATAGTACGATAATAATAGGTGTGTGGTTTTGCACTGCTCGCTCGGTCGAAACTGCTATACCAATAATAATCTGGGGTTCTCAACATTTATGAGCGCCTGAATATGAGGTTTAACGCATAAGATTCCAGCGATTTTGTCAGAAAATTTATAAAGGTTCAATGTAATGAATACTTTTCATATGTTCTTTACATTCTTAATTTAATTTAAAATTCATTAAAGTCTTCCGAGTACAAACAATATAGAACATATGAATAGATTAGCGTATTTTAATTATTATAAAGTTTTACAGGTA